>CM077088.1:8459441-9059441 GCA_039513925.1 Platanthera zijinensis | reverse complement strand
GGGGGAAGAAGGTTAAGATGTCTTCTCTATTTTTCAATAGATTAGAGAAGCACAAAAAGCTTGCACTGAGCTAGAATGCTCTAAAGAATCAAGGCTCCCCCTGGCTCAAAGATGTCCAGGTGAAGTCTTGCTTCAGTGCAGAAACTCTTCAGAAAATACTGAAGGAAAGAGCTGCAAGAAGAAAATAAATAACAAAAAGAAATAGTCTTCAAGCAGCAATCTTCTTCTTCTTCTTCTTCAAAGAAACTCTGAGTTGAACTTCCTGAAAGCAGGAGAACTCAGGTGAAGAAGAGATGAAGATCTTAACACTTCTCAGACAGATGGAGTTTGCTGAGAGCAGGGGGCTTGAGCTTGATGAAGGCTTGAGTGCTTTTGAATATGTGTGTAGCACTTCTGTTAAAACAAAAACTAGCTCGAATCCTTGTGCAAAGGGTTCTTTTTATATTAGCAGCAAGCAACGGCTCTCTTCCATTTGAATTCTTTGTCTTCTTGTGAGCCTTGAGACCTGGGCTGTAAATATCAAGAAGACAGAAATATCTCTGCAGCAATACATTCCATAAAAAGGAATAAATCTCTTTCTAAGAAGCTGCAGGTTTAAATCAAATAAACAGAGGACTAAATAAAGTCACATCAGAAATAAACTCTTTATAGCAAAGAAGAAGACTTTTCAGTCCAACGGCTATAAAGAGGTTGACAGCAGATAAAGTAATTTAAATGACAGCTAATAAGACAAACAACTTTATCTTAAGAGATTTGAACTCAGGCAAATAGAATGAAGTAAATAATGCCTGGAAACTTTATCATACAGCTTAAAATAATGTGCCAGAAAATGTATTAAATAATTAAATATAATAAATAAATACAAAATACACAAGCAGGCAGAAAGCGTCGAACGACCTTCGGAGATCATCGACCGACGCACGGAGATCGTCGATCTATCGGGCAGATAGTCGAACGATCCAGATAGTCGACCTATCGAAGAAGATAGTCGAACTACCCCGGGAGATAGTCGATCTATCAGAGCAGATAGTCGAACTACCAGATAGTCGATCTATCAGGACAGATAGTCGAACTATCAAGCGCACAGAGATAGTCGACCTATCAAGCAGATAGTCGACCTACCTCAGAAAACAGATAGTCGACCTATCAACAGATAGTCGAACTATCAGCGCAGAGCAGATAGTCGACCTATCAACAGATAGTCGACCTATCAGCGCAGAGCAGATAGTCGACCTATCAAGCAGATAGTCGAACTATCAGCGCAGAACAGATAGTCGACCTATCAACAGATAGTCGAACTATCAGCGCAGACCAAGGCGTCGACCAACTGATAGACGATCGTCGACCAGTCGATAGACGATAGTCGAACGGCGTTCGACTATGGTCGAACGAAAAACTACTTAACCAAATTCTCAATTTGGAAAAGCGAGGACTCTACAGCTAGACTCCTAACCATTGACCATAGATATTTCTTGGGTCAAGGAGCACAAAGGAGAAGACTGAACTCAAATCAAACTAGGGTACCAACACCTGGCCTCAGGCCGCCCTTCCCAGGGGCGGCCTGGCCTCAGGCCGCCCCCCCTTAGGGGCGGCCTGGCCTCAGGCCGCCCTTCCCAGGGGCGGCCTGGCCTCAGGCCGCCCCTCCTTAGGGGCGGCCTGGCCTCAGGCCGCCCCTCCTTAGGGGCGGCCTGGCCTCAGGCCGCCCCCCTTAGGGGCGGCCTGGCCTCAGGCCGCCCCCCCTTTAGGGGCGGCCTGGCCTCAGGCCGCCCCTCCTTAGGGGCGGCCTGGCCTCAGGCCGCCCCTCCTTAGGGGCGGCCTGGCCTCAGGCCGCCCCCCCTTTAGGGGCGGCCTGGCCTCAGGCCGCCCCTCCTTAGGGGCGGCCTGGCCTCAGGCCGCCCCTCCTTAGGGGCGGCCTGGCCTCAGGCCGCCCCTCCTTAGGGGCGGCCTGGCCTCAGGCCGCCCCTCCTTAGGGGCGGCCTGGCCTCAGGCCGCCCCCCCTTTAGGGGCGGCCTGGCCTCAGGCCGCCCCCCCTTTAGGGGCGGCCTGGCCTCAGGCCGCCCCTCCTTAGGGGCGGCCTGGCCTCAGGCCGCCCCTCCTTAGGGGCGGCCTGGCCTCAGGCCGCCCCCCCTTTAGGGGCGGCCTGGCCTCAGGCCGCCCCTCCTTAGGGGCGGCCTGGCCTCAGGCCGCCCCTCCTTAGGGGCGGCCTGGCCTCAGGCCGCCCCCCCCTTTAGGGGCGGCCTGGCCTCAGGCCGCCCCCCCCCTTTAGGGGCGGCCTGGCCTCAGGCCGCCCCTCCTTAGGGGCGGCCTGGCCTCAGGCCGCCCCCCATTTAGGGGCGGCCTGGCCTCAGGCCGCCCCTCCTTAGGGGCGGCCTGGCCTCAGGCCGCCCCCTCTTCCTGCTCCTCAGGCCTCCCCCTCTTCCTGCTCCGCCTGCTTGCTCCTCAGGTCGCACAGCTTGCCTGCCCTCTTCCAGCTGCCAACAGGAAGACTGCCCCAGCAGAGGAAGGTTCCAGTCCGCGGAGTCCGCCGAGGTCGTCGATCTAATTTTCTCAGTCCGCGGAGTCCGCCGAGGTCGTCGAGGATGACGTCACTGGGCCCCGCTTCAAAGATTCTCCCCGGGCCTATAAATACCCCCCGAGACCTCTCATTCAGGGGGGTCGGGAGGAGGACTGCCATCTTGATCAAAGGCTGCGGACTCAGTTTTCTCAGTCCGTCAAGGTTGATCAAGCAAGGTCTGCGGACTCAAATCTCCAGTCCGCCCAGGTCGTCAAGGGCTGTGGACTTAGCTTTTTCTGCTCTCAGCAGCTTCAGCAGCCTCCGCAGCCTCCGATCTCCAGTCCGCCCAGGTCGTCAAGGGCTGTGGACTTAGCTTTTTCTGCTCTCAGCAGCTTGCGCAGCCTCCGCAGCCTCTGATTTCCAGGTCTCCCAGGTCGTCAGGGACTGGACACTTAGTTTTTCTGCCATCAGCAGGCAGCTTCAGCAGCCTCTGCAGCCTCAGTTTTCCAGCTCTCTGCAGCCTCTTTTACTCAGTTTCTGGCATCTCCTTCCTCAACCGCCAGCTTCCCCCATTGTACCCTTTACTGCTTTTCATGTAATGGTGCAATAGCAAGTTGTAACTCTTCTTGAATAAAGGAAAAGCCCGTCGCAAGAGTGGCATTCAAGCCGCGGCGGGCGAAGTCTGCTGTTGCCGCTGCTAGCGGCCTCCTCTCTTCTTCTCTCCTCTCTCGGCATCAACCTGCAAAGCTAACCATTCAAGTAGCTGTCTGCTCGACAGTTCCAGATCAAGCTCCCTCTCTGCTCGAGCAAGCTTTTTCCTCTGCTCAAGCAAGCTTCTTCTCTGCTCAAGCAAGCTTGCTCCTCCATCCCCGCAACCCTTCTTCCTTCATCTTTAGCTTGTGAGATCGAACACCCGTTAACTGGTCGGTGTCGCTTTTCGAGCATCAACAGTTAACACGCGACCTTCAGATCTCGATCAGATAGTGAAAGCAGTGGTTACTCATGACAGACCATCAACCAGCCGAGAGTCTTTCTCCAAGTCCCAGTGATGATCCTCTTTGGGAGGCCTTAGAGCAATCCCGCAGAGAAACTGCCCAACAGTTTCAAGCCATCAACCGAACTCTAGCAGCTCTCACGCAGCAATTGGCCGCTCAATCTTCAGCAGCGCCAATCCCTCCAATCAATCCAGCACCAGCATCAGAGACTCCTCAAGTTTACCCACCGGCTTATCCGCCGGTCTATCCTCCTCTTTATACTCCAACTTTTCCGCAAGGACCTGCAGCTCCTTTGCGATCTCAAGATGATGAGTTTGCAGCTCGTCAAAACTTCTTCCGGGAAGCTGCCCGGGGAAGTCCAGCCAGATTTTTGAACTTTCAGGGAAGTCACCCCTCCTCTTCAGCTCCTTCCTTTGCTCCTCCCGCAGCAACCTTTTACTCCTATCCTCCTGCTCCTTTTGCAACTACTGCTCATGCTCCTTACTTTCCTTATGCAGTAGAATCAGAAGAGCCATCACCGTTTACGGAGAATGTTCGGCATGAACCAACTCCAGCCAACTTCCGGGAGCCCCGGTTGCCCATTTACACTGGGGAGACTGATCCTGTCAAGCATCTTCAAGCCTTTGAATCAGCCGTCGCTCTCAAGACCCTCTCAGATGCTACCAAGAGCAAGCTCCTCGTAACGACCTTTGATGGTCAAGTGAGAGACTGGTTCTATGGACTGCGACCTCAGTCAATCTCTTCCTTTATTGATTTGCGAAGGGAGTTCCTGCTCAGGTTTTCTACCTCTTCAAAGAGGAAGGGCGGTCCAGAAGCCCTCTTTGAGATCAGGCAGCGAGATAATGAGACTTGGTCTCATTATGTGGATCGATTTCAGAAAGAAATTTTGGACATTGAGATCGTTGATCAAGAAATGTACCGAGTGGCTCTCATCCACGGCCTGCGTGAAGGTCCACTAAAGTTTGAAGCTAATGTCCGAGCACCGAGGACTTATCAAGAGCTGATTGGTTTAGCCAACTCGTATATCCGCGGTGAAAAGAGCAACCCCAGCTTCGTTTCCAGGCTGGTATCCGAGAAAAATTCTTCTTACAAGCAACCTCCGAGGTCTCCTCGGAAAGACTTTCCACCTCTCTCTAGGAAAGCGAGAAGATTTCAGCATCATCAACACCCCTTCCAAGGCCATGATCGTACCCAAGAGCGGCTGTTACCATTATCAACATCATCTTCGCTAACAGCTGCAGTTCATCAGCAGCAAGAAGGTGATCTGCCAGAATTTGAGCTAGATGAGGTCATGCAAGAAGTTAGCCAAATCATGAAGGATAAGGCATATCCCAAAAGGCCTTACCAGCCGGCGAATCAGAGATCAAGAAATTCAGACCCATTCTGTGAATTCCACAAAGAGAAAGGTCATTTAACTGAAGATTGCAAGGCCCTTCGGCGATTGGTTGAAAGATTGCTCATCGAGGGCAAGATCAACGACCTGGTCAAGAAAATTGATTCTTCAAAACCTTCCACCTCTAAGGACAAGGAGGTGGCTGAAGGTCAGCTAGAGTGCATAGAGATACATGACAAGGGCCGTCTGGGGTCCATTGATTTTGCAAGTGAGTGCATCGATGTCGTTGACGAAGGTCCCCTTGGAAGGCTGTTTTGAATCAAAGAGGACACAGTTCTTGCGTCATCAGCTATGACCAATCGCAGTCCCACAAAGCCCATCACGATCGTAGCTGGTTGTCTTTACTTTACTCTTCAAACATTCTATTCTTCAGCACTTCTGAGTGTTTCATTTTTTCATTCAATAAAGCTTACGTCAGAAATCTCATACTGACACAGTTCCCTTTTGGTGATGCTTCTTCTCCATATTTTTCTCTTTGTCAAAGAGATCACTGAACCAGCGAGATATCGCCGAGTCTTACTCAATGCCCCCTCGAGATTGTCCTCTGGCGTAAAACCACAGTGACCACATATGATGAGGAGTTTTCTCATATGTGTGTAGTGGGGGCCGTTCAACTCTCGTGCGGAGGATGACGGGGCTTTGGATCCCGGCCGATGTCTAGAGCAGTGTGAGTGCCTAGGGGAGGCCTCCTGTGATAGTTCTATCGTGCTCCGTTAGGGATACGTTACAGTTACGATGATCTTCGCGTGACAAGCAATGGCGATCAAGTGTAACCTTGTCTCTTTGATCATCTCACAACTGTGACGGCCGAACACTCTATGGTACTCTCAATCCGTGCCTCCGCGGGACTCACAACTCCGCTGATCAATCCGCAGACAAGCAATAGGCCACTTGGCGCAACTAGTCTAATTGATCAGCGATGCTTGTAACCCGAGGCAAGAGGGCAGTGCATCTGTCGATCCTTCTTAGGATTGTTTCTTGTTTATTTGTGCCCTTCTAAAGGATGCGCGGCCAGCCCGCTTTGGTTAGGACTACACCCAGGATGACTTTGGCAAGTGATGCATAACGCCCACGGGGAACACCTGTGGCAGCATTCAACTTTTAGTTCATCCTCGGGATGTAGCCCCTCTTCTCTCCTTTTTTATCTTCTTGCAGGTTAGCAGGTTGAATACGACCTATTCTAGAGATCTGCAATATCTCTCTTGGGTTATGATCATCCTATATACACTACCTGTATAAGCTCTTATCAGATGATGGTAAAAAAGTTCTCCTATCAGATGATAATCACACATCACTCAATGCATATGGATCTTCTGGATTGACGAACCGTGCCATCGTGAATCTGATTTTAGAGTTTCTTATCTCGCTGATCTAGGTTTTCATGTCGACATTATACCTTGATCATACAAGATGATCGTCATCGCAGCTTAATCATTACTCAATCGATAGCAGAGTGCGTCAGGTATCTATTCTGTTATCCGATTATGTCTTATCATACCAACAGTTAACAGCCAACATTCGCAGGTTCCGCCCAGGTACTTGTGAACTTAGTTTTCTCTCCTATCATATCTGTTGCTTACTCTTCTTTTGCAGAGACTAGCAGATAGTAGCAAGTTCCCCCCAGGTACTTGCACCTTACTCTCCTGTCATATCTGCCTGCTTACTCTCCTTTTACAGAGATTAGCAGATAATAGCAAGATCCTCTCAGGTACTTGCAGTCTATTTTCCTTTTTTCTATCTGCTCCCTCACCTTACTTTTGCAGAAGCTAGCAGATAGTAGCCAGTTCCTCTCAGGTACTTGCAGCTTATTTTCTTTTTCTGCTCACTCACCCTACTTTGGCAGAGACTAGCAGATACCAGCAAGCCCCTTTCAGGTACTTATAAGATTACTATCTTACTATATTATCTCTCATCTGTACTTTGGCAGAGTTCAATAGAAGACGGTTATCCTCTTCCTCATTTACAAAAGCAACTCAGGTACACGCAAGATGTACCTCTTTGTGCCTGCAATAATTTTTTCTTTCGCAGGTAAAAGATAGGCGCTGATAAATTTTTCCTGAGAAGGGACATCAGGTTCTATCTCTCCTGACCTCTAATTTTTTCTCTCTCCTTATTATTGAGGGGAGGATTACGATTTTTGTGGGTCCTCTACTTTTTCGAAGTTCCTTTCAGAACTTAAAAAAGTGCGGGGATTATGTTAACCCCCAAAAATCGACGACCCCTCCCAAGGTCTCTAGCTCGCAAGTCGCGGTCCACTCAAGGGAACCCCCCCGAGGATCGCGACCTGCCTCGGCTTTCCCTTTTTGGCCCAAGCGTTTTGGCCAGGCTAACATGCAGCATTGCTTTCTTGCAGGAGGCAAACCTATATCAGTTCGCAGGTTCGATCTGCCGGTGTCGGCACCCGACCGGACCATCGCAAGGCTCGGCTCCCCTGTCCAGCCTGGCCCCAGGCTTCCGCCGTCAGGCCGCCCTTCCCATTGGGGGCGGCCTGGCCTCAGGCCGCCCCCCTTAGGGGCGGCCTGGCCTCAGGCCGCCCTTCCCAGGGGCGGCCTGGCCTCAGGCCGCCCCCCCTTAGGGGCGGCCTGGCCTCAGGCCGCCCTTCCCAGGGGCGGCCTGGCCTCAGGCCGCCCCTCCTTAGGGGCGGCCTGGCCTCAGGCCGCCCCTCCTTAGGGGCGGCCTGGCCTCAGGCCGCCCCCCTTAGGGGCGGCCTGGCCTCAGGCCGCCCCCCCTTTAGGGGCGGCCTGGCCTCAGGCCGCCCCTCCTTAGGGGCGGCCTGGCCTCAGGCCGCCCCTCCTTAGGGGCGGCCTGGCCTCAGGCCGCCCCCCCTTTAGGGGCGGCCTGGCCTCAGGCCGCCCCTCCTTAGGGGCGGCCTGGCCTCAGGCCGCCCCTCCTTAGGGGCGGCCTGGCCTCAGGCCGCCCCTCCTTAGGGGCGGCCTGGCCTCAGGCCGCCCCTCCTTAGGGGCGGCCTGGCCTCAGGCCGCCCCCCCTTTAGGGGCGGCCTGGCCTCAGGCCGCCCCCCCTTTAGGGGCGGCCTGGCCTCAGGCCGCCCCTCCTTAGGGGCGGCCTGGCCTCAGGCCGCCCCTCCTTAGGGGCGGCCTGGCCTCAGGCCGCCCCCCCTTTAGGGGCGTCCTGGCCTCAGGCCGCCCCTCCTTAGGGGCGGCCTGGCCTCAGGCTGCCCCTCCTTAGGGGCGGCCTGGCCTCAGGCCGCCCCTCCTTAGGGGCGGCCTGGCCTCAGGCCGCCCCCCCCTTTAGGGGCGGCCTGGCCTCAGGCCGCCCCTCCTTAGGGGCGGCCTGGCCTCAGGCCGCCCCCCCTTTAGGGGCGGCCTGGCCTCAGGCCGCCCCTCCTTAGGGGCGGCCTGGCCTCAGGCCGCCCCCTCTTCCTGCTCCTCAGGCCTCCCCCTCTTCCTGCTCCGCCTGCTTGCTCCTCAGGTCGCACAGCTTGCCTGCCCTCTTCCAGCTGCCAACAGGAAGACTGCCCCAGCAGAGGAAGGTTCCAGTCCGCGGAGTCCGCCGAGGTCGTCGATCTAATTTTCTCAGTCCGCGGAGTCCGCCGAGGTCGTCGAGGATGACGTCACTGGGCCCCGCTTCAAAGATTCTCCCCGGGCCTATAAATACCCCCCGAGACCTCTCATTCAGGGGGGTCGGGAGGAGGACTGCCATCTTGATCAAAGGCTGCGGACTCAGTTTTCTCAGTCCGTCAAGGTTGATCAAGCAAGGTCTGCGGACTCAAATCTCCAGTCCGCCCAGGTCGTCAAGGGTTGTGGACTTAGCTTTTTCTGCTCTCAGCAGCTTCAGCAGCCTCCGCAGCCTCCGATCTCCAGTCCGCCCAGGTCGTCAAGGGCTGTGGACTTAGCTTTTTCTGCTCTCAGCAGCTTGCGCAGCCTCCGCAGCCTCTGATTTCCAGGTCTCCCAGGTCGTCAGGGACTGGACACTTAGTTTTTCTGCCATCAGCAGGCAGCTTCAGCAGCCTCTGCAGCCTCAGTTTTCCAGCTCTCTGCAGCCTCTTTTACTCAGTTTCTGGCATCTCCTTCCTCAACCGCCAGCTTCCCCCATTGTACCCTTTACTGCTTTTCATGTAATGGTGCAATAGCAAGTTGTAACTCTTCTTGAATAAAGGAAAAGCCCGTCGCAAGAGTGGCATTCAAGCCGCGGCGGGCGAAGTCTGCTGTTGCCGCTGCTAGCGGCCTCCTCTCTTCTTCTCTCCTCTCTCGGCATCAACCTGCAAAGCTAACCATTCAAGTAGCTGTCTGCTCGACAGTTCCAGATCAAGCTCCCTCTCTGCTCGAGCAAGCTTTTTCCTCTGCTCAAGCAAGCTTCTTCTCTGCTCAAGCAAGCTTGCTCCTCCATCCCCGCAACCCTTCTTCCTTCATCTTTAGCTTGTGAGATCGAACACCCGTTAACTGGTCGGTGTCGCTTTTCGAGCATCAACAAAAAGAATACAACATTAAAGACCTAAATGCAGCTAAAAATATATTAGGAATGCATGTGAGTTTTGAGAAAAATAATATTTCCCAAAGTCAAAGCCACTACATAAAATCCATATTGGATATATGGGGATACAGTGAAAGAAAACCAATAGAGACACCATACGATTATAATAACCGCTTGAAGCTCAATGAAGGAGCTACGATTAGACAATTAGATTACTCTAAACTGATTGATAGTCTTATGTATTATATAGTCCATGCTAGACATAACATAGCTTTTACGGTTGGTATGTTTAGCAGATTCACTAGTAATCCTGGACAAGACCAATGGAATGCCCTCTATAGACTAATGAGATACTTAAAGCACACTCAAAAGCATGCTTTATGTTATAATGGTCATCCTCTAATTCTGGAAGATATTCGGATGCATCATGGTGCTTAGAAATAAATAACAGCAAGTTCACTAGTGGATTTATATTCATATTAGAAGGAGTAGTTGTAGCCTAGAAGTCCAAGAGACAATCATGTATTGCGCTCTCTTCTATGGAATCTGAACTCTACGCTCTAGTTTTAGCGGGAGAAGAAGCAGAGTGGATAAGAGATTTGGTGATGAACATTTCACTGACGAGCCTGAAACTGAGTTCTGTTGCAGTTTACTACGATAATCAGGCTACTAAAACGATTGCTACGAACATATTGTTCAATGCCAAAGAAGACAACAAAGGATGGAACAAACCCGGTTGTCCTCTCTCACAAGTCAAGGGATTATGACCCTAATTGATGTGAGGTCAAAAGATAATGTTGCAGATACCTTGATAAAATGATTAAATAGAGTTCTCACAATAAAAACATCGGGGGAGATGAGATTAAAGTTAATGGAAATATGAAACTTTTCTCATGTGTTTATGTTTTGATGGTAAGAACCTATAGTTGTAAACATTCAAACATCAATAACAGACTGAAAACCCCAAATAGTTTTTTGATGCAAAACCCAAGATGGTTAGATGTTAGTTATTTCACATTTGATAACTTAACATCTTTTTCTTTGTAAGTTGATTCGATGATTATTCAAGGAATTAGAAAGTCATTGTAAAGGTTAATCTAAATATTAATCATCATAACACATTATTCTACACTTGATAATATTGCAAATGATGGTGTGTCAAATCATTTGATGATGAGGTACATAGTGATTATTAATGAGTAAGATAATAATGTTTGATTTATTAAAATCAAAACTTGACTGGTCTTAGTTAGACTGGATAAAGATGCTGGCAGTATTACTTAATCACTACTACAAGTACTAAGCTCATTTAGGTGGAGTTAGTTTACTTTAAACGTTACTGCAAATGTTTATGAATTCATAGAGTCTTACTCATGAAATTCCTTGCAGACATTGGTGAAGATGAAGGAGAGAAAATAAATTTTTACCTGGATGATGACGATCTACTCTCTGAGTAGAATTATTACATGTTTGATCCATTTTTCTTATGTATTCAGACTTATATTCCTGAGTTGCACGTTATGTTTGAATGTTTATTTTTTGATGAAAACTTCATTTATGTTTAACTGTGCTAACTTTATTTGGAAAATATGTAAAGTCAAAAATTTTGATACTCTTTACTTTCTGCACTCCGAAACGTAAACATTATATGTCACAAATATAGGAGGAGATTGTTAATATATATTATGACATATAACGGGTTCGGAGGCTTAACGGGTCGGGTCGGGTCGGATCGGATACACGGATATACGATACTCGTTTTTAACCCTAAGGTTTTCTATATAAACCTAAGTTAGGGGAAACGGGAGGTAGTTCCACCTGATGACCACCCGAATGCTTCGAGCAAACCTAACACTCTAGACCTATCTTTATTTTATGTTTGTAGAGATGGAAGTTTACCAACTTGTTCTTCAGAGAGATTGTTAAGATATTTGGATGGTTGTTCAACCAAATAAATGGATATATTTTAACTATTGTGATATTATAATTCTCATGTTTAGTCAAACTTGTGAAATTAATTGATGTTTATCATAATAGTGTGAACTGTTTGTTGGGGGGTTTTTGGATTTTCATGTAATTTTTGTGCATCTTGATTTGTTATTTGTTACTTTGTGTTTTTTGCGGTTATTTCACGCTATGTGTCACTACAACATTTATGATTTATGACAACGTTTATAGAAGTTTTCGTAGTACTTTTCAAACACCGTCATTTATTTTGTGGCATTTTTTTAAACCCCGCAAAAATCTCCATGATGGTCATCATCATCATAGCCTTTTGCGATTTTTTTTTTGTAAAAAAAAAACATCGATATAGATAGGAAGTTTACGATTGCTCATTTTCAGAAAAATATTGTAATCCTTTGTGAGTTTTTTTGTTGTAAAAAAATGTCGATGCAGATAGGAAGTTTACGACTGCTCTTTTTCTTAAAAAACATTGCAATAGGTATTTTACCTATGGCGTCGATTGCTTTAGTAAAGTGCTTCAACTTTGTCGTTAGTAAAGTGCTTCAACTCTGTCGTTAGCTAGTAAAGTGCTTTGACGCTCACAATCTCCTTCCTTTTGCAACACCACATCTTTAGCGCACAACCAAGCTCACCGTTAATTCCCAGCGCTACTCACCCCACATGTTGCGAGTGACCCCAACTTCCTTTAGGGTCCGTTCGTTTGCACGGAATTGGAATTCGATATTGGAATTGAATATTGATGAATATTGTGGAATTAAATATTGGTGACGAATTCCAATTCAAATGTTCGTCTAATAAAGAATATTGGTGAATATTGTGGAATCGGAATTTGATTTTTTTGCCCGGCGCGATTTTTGCCCGGACGCGATTTTTTTGTCTGGGCAAGATTATTTCACCTAGTTGTCATTTTTTCTCACGGGTGGGATTTTTTCACGTGGCCGTGATTTTTTTTCGCTCGGGCACGATTATGTCGCTCGGGCCCATTTTTGTTGTCCGGGCGTGATTTTTTCGGCGGGGGGCAAAAAAACGCGCCCGAGCAAAAATTGCGCCCGGGCGAAAAAATGTCGCTGGGGTCGGGGCGAAAAAAAAAACACGGGCGAGAAAAGCGCGCCCGGGCGAAAAAATCGCGCCCAGGCGAAAAAAACGCCAGGGCGAAAAAATCGCGCCCCGGCGAAAAAATCGTGCCCGGGCGAAAAAACGCGCCCGGGCGAAAAAAAACGCGTCCGGGCGAAAAAAAAAGCACGGGCGAGAAAAGCGCGCTCAGGAGCAAAAATCGCGCCCGGGCGAAAAAATCGCGCCCAGGCAAAAAAAACGCCTGGGCGAAAAAATCGCGCCCCGGCGAAAAAATCGTGCCCGGGCGAAAAAAACGCGCCCGGGCGAAAAAAAACGCGTCCGGGCGAAAAGTCGCGCCTAGCGAAAAAAATGTGCCCGGAAGAAAAAATTCACGCCCGGGCGAAAAAATCGCGCCGGGCTCAAAAATCGTGCCCGGGCTCAAAAATCGCGCCCGGGCGAAGAAAACGCTCGGGGGCAATTTTTTTTCGCGCCCAGGCGAAAAAAACGCGCCCGGGCGAAAAAATCGCGCCCGGGCGAAAAAACGCGCTCGGGCGAAAAACGCGCCCAGGCGAAAAAAACGCGCCCGGGCGGAAAAAATTGCGCTTGGGCGAAAAAAACGCCCGGACGAAAAAAATCACGCCCGGACGAAAAAAATCGTGCCCGGGCGAAAAAATCGCGCCCGGGCGAAAAAATCACTCCCGGGCGAAAAAAATCGCGCCCGGGCGAAAAAAATCGCTCCTGATCGAAAAAAATGCGCCCGTGCAAAAAAAAAACGTGGTCGTGCGAAGAAATTGCGCCGCGCCTGGGCGAAGAAACTGCGCCGCGCCCGGGCGAAAAAATCGCTCCTGGGAGAAAAATTCGCGCCCCGGCGAAAAATTTGCGCCCGGTCGAAAAAAACGCGCCTGGGCGAAAAAATCGCGCCCGGGCGAAAAAAATCGCGCCCGCGAAAAAAAAATCGCGTCCGCGCTTAAAAATGTGTCTCGATCGTAATTGTCCAATTCTTATATAGATGGGAAGGAATTGTCTTTAGTTCAAAATGAATTCTACGGAATTCATTAAAATTTAAATTCTAAAGTCAAGTGTGCAGACGAATGATGGAATTGGAATTAGACCTTCAATTCCAATTCCAAGGACTCAATTCCGTGAAAACGAACGGACCCTTAGGGTTTTGTTTCCTCTCAATCTTTCATTTTTGTGTAATGCTCAAAGTTATTTCCTTCATTTTTTTTTCTTACATTTCGATGACACCTTTAACTTGAACATTCCGTGTGTTTAGTTTCATCCCCAGAATGCTTGAAACTGTAAATAGTCTGAGCCGTTAACCGGCCTCAGAAAAAAGGAGTTGCGCGGAGAATCATGGTATAAGAACAATGATCGAAGTCCATGTTTTAGCAGTGTGGGGGTTTTGTGAAGGAATTGATTGCATGGGAGAAGCTGGATGTGGATTTGAATTATTGGGCAAGGCCATTGAGCCATATTTAGGTATGAAGAAGAAGCTTGATTTCTGAATAAGAGATTATTTTAGGGATTTCATGAAAACTGAACTTTGGTGGTTTGCAGTGGTATCGAGCTGGTCATATATTGCTATAACAGAAAACATACTCGAAGAACATCTCAAGCTAATGAATGTTGTTATACAGCAACTCAAAGAACATGAATTATGCTACTGTTGTATAGTTGATACATTAAAAAAAATATTTATTTGTTAGAATTTGTAGTATTAATGATTGCAAGGCAAACATATTGTTAGAAATTTTGATTAAAACATTTATTTTATAATGTTTTATTATGTTTTTAGGGTGTTTAGGGTTTGTGCCCGCATTGGTGATGGAAAGGCTTAAAACTAAGAATAGATGGAACTCCAAGGATTTGGAGAGAAATCTCTTCATGAAAGAGGATGGCCTTTAGTCCCACATTACAAAGTATATATAGATAAGGATTGATTTCAAATTGGCAAAGCTCATTTCAGTCCTTGAGTTTATAAGGTAATGCCAATTTTGTTCCAAAATTATTAAGTCGTGTTATTTTCATTCTTTTGACCAGCATTCGACGTCATTTTGAGTGCAACTCGAGGGCTAAAAAAGGATGCTAAATGAGATATTCAAGGATTATTTTTACGCAACATGGAAAATATTAAGAATTATATATATCTCATTTTTGTTAAATCATATGTATGACGTGGTAGGTTTAAGACGGGAGTAGCACCAATTGCAGAGAAGATGAGAGAAGCTTGACTAAGATGGTTTGGACATGTACAAAGGAGACCATTAGAGGCACTTGCTAGGCGTTGTGAGAGTCTAGTCACTAGGCATGTTAAACGAGGGAGGGGTAGATCAATAAAGACTTGGAATGAAACTATGCGGAAAGATACGATGTACTTAGGCATTAGTGAGATTATGACAAAAGATATAGCACAATGACGACAAAGGATCCATATAGCCGACCCCACTATAGTGGGATAAAGGCTTGTGTTGTTGTTGTTGTATATGTATGACGTGGCATTGTTACGTCATTACATGATTACGTTATTGCACCACCTCATAATTTTCTTTTTATAATAGCAAAAAAATATTTTAAATTTGAGATGAATGTTGCCCGAATGTACATGATTAACTATATAATATAAGTACATGCTATAGAGAATGAGGTAATTAACAAAGAAACTTCAGTATTTCAATTAAATATGTCAAAATTTTATTTTAAAAAATAATTGAAAAGAGTTTATGATCTCCTTTTAAAATCATCAAAAATATATGTCACACACACACACACACGAGAGGCAAGCTCCCGTCGCACGACAAAATCGAGCCACAAATAGAGTGTAGCCCTCAGTTGAAAAAAATTAGCCTGTGAACAGTGAAAATATCAACACCATGTGCACTAAGGTTTTTCGTTTTTTTGCTATTTTTGTGCACTTTTTATATTGCGACACACTTGTGAGGGGAAAAAACTGATTAATATAGTTATAACAATATGTAAACGTATTTAAATATTTTGTGGCACACGTGCGGCTTGCCAGGAAAACAAAAGACGTGACTGCTATGATAACTTTATGAAAATATATAAAAATTTAATGATTACTATAACACCTGATAAAACAACTTCATTAAAACTAAAGTCACATGAATAGTTAGCACATTTGCCCATGAAAACTTGCACGTTAAGATAGTAGAGTCCCTAATTTAAAAATATATAATATTTGAGTAAATATTTGCAAGTCATTAATCAAAATGAACGATAGTATTATAATTGAACTTTTAAAAATTAATGGTAGCACCCGTGTAGGAATTTTTTAGGTAGCCAAGAAATTTATGTAATTTGAAAGAAGGAGTGAGAGACACGGGGCTCTGCCCCTTAGATTAACCGCGACAACACATCAACTGTGATAGTGTACGGGGGGATCTAGTGCCCTACGCAACTATATCTTGGCCACGACATTGTCCCGACTCGTCGCTTATTTTTGCGGCGTGCGTAGGAGCTTGCGAGAAGCGGGGAGAATACATATATATTTTTGGGTGTTGTTATTAGCAAACCTACTTTCGTTTCTAGCAAACCAGAAAAAAAACAGATTCTGTCATTTTTTGCATTTTTTTCTCTTCCAAAAAATTACTATTAGCAAACCAATTTTGTTTTTTTGGCAATTTTTGCATTTTTGAATTTTGAGCCCCAAATATTTCTCATTTGAAAAAGTGATCAACATGAAAGTTGTAGAACTCGATGAGATCTACAATTTTCATGTTGATCATTTTTTGATTTGAAGCCATTTAGGCCTCCAATTTGGCCCCTAAAAAAGACATGCACGGAACGTACAGATTTTCGGCGTGACTTTTTTCGGGGCCCAAATCAAGGGTCTAAACTACTTCAAATCAAAACATGTTCAACATGAAATTTGTAGATCTCGACGAGATCTACAACTTTTATGTTGAATACTTTTTGATTTGAAACCGTTTATGCCCCCAATTTGGCCCCTGAAAAAAGTCACGTCGATCCCGGGCGTCCGTACATATGTACGACGTAACTTTTTTCAGGGGCCAAATCGGGGGTCTAAAGTGCTTCAAATCAAAAAGTGTTCGACATGAAAATTGTAGATCTCGACGAGATCTACAACTTTTATGTCGAACACTTTTTGATTTGAAGCCGTTTATGCTTCCGATTTGGCCCCCGAAAAATTCACGCCGATTCCGGGCGTCCGTACATATGTACGACGTAATTTTTTTCAGAGGTCAAATCGGGGGTCTAAAGTGTATCAAATCAAAAATTGTTCAACATGAAAATTGTAGATCTCATCAAGATCTATAACTTTCATGTTGAACACTTCTCATGAAATTGTACGTATAAGACGCAGTTCAAAAGGCCGTATATATTCTTATATACACTTAACTCGTATATACAACACATTCTTATAGGAATTAGAAATCAAATATATTTCTAAACGGACCGATATTTTGTTTAAAGATTTTGGTGCAGATAATGATATTTTGTTAAAAAAACTGTTTTGGACATACTAAACATTTGCGGCATTTTGACTCATCTATAATGCTAACATAAGTGGTTGAATGAATACATTTGAAATCATTTGTAATGTCATAATATGCAGCGAGTTATTTTGAAAGAATGAATGTTTTAAACAAAATTTAATTTTTTTAAAAAAAATTATGTTGGTTTGCTATTAACAAAATGATTTCCAAATAGCCATTTTGAAAAATGAGGGTTTGCTAATAGTAATGATTTGCTAGAAATCAAACTTCGTTTGCTAGTAAGAGCACCCATATTTTTTGTAGGTGAATGACTTTGCTTATATGAGAGCTTATTTTTAAAAAATAAAATAAACATAAATTTAAAAAATTGAAATTTTTAAATATATAAGGATTAAATGATAAAGTGAATGGCTTGAGATTTAATATATTTTAAGGCTCTATTTGACATCCCGTGCGCCGTTCCGGTGGGGACTGTAAGTGTATATTCGGATTAATAACGGGCTTGGGGGCTTTGCGGATCTTAACCCTAAGTCTAACTATTTATACCTAGCTGGGGGCAACGGGGAGCAGGTTCCACCTAGACCTTCCTTCGTATGTTTCGAGCACCTCTTACATTCTCGAAACAGAAGTTCCCTTCCCCGGTGCTCGTCTCCTGTGCGCGGATCTAGGGCAAGCCGCCTCTCGTTTGCAGGCCGATCGAGGACCTGTCTAGCCCTGTTTTTCCCATCGTCGGTCGCCTGCTAGGGCAAGCTTCCGTCATCGCTCCTCGCGGATCCAGGGCTAGCCCTCCCTTTTCCCCGGCGCTCGATCGTCCGTGGCCGATCGTGGACTAGAGAGCTCGCTGGTCTTCCGTTTGCCTGTTAGGGCAAGCTCCGCCTCTCCCTACTTCGTCCTCATTGCGGGTCGCTTCTTCCAGGTTGCCGGGGCCTTTTTCGCTCGCGAAGATAGGATTTGTCGATCCTTCTTCTCGTCGTCGCTCGCTTCTTCCAGGTCGTTACCGCCGCTAGAAGGAGGAGTTCCGTCGGTCTGGGGCAACGTTCTTTCTCGCCGATCAAGAGGTGGAGGAGCTCGGCCGCCGTCACCGTTTGCGTCAAGCCCTAGCTTTTCGCTCCCGAAGGATCCGGTCGACGATCGATGATTTTCTTTCCGGTCGACGATCGACGTTTTCTTCCGGTCGACGATCGTCAAGCCTCCAGTTCGACGCCTCCAGTCGACGTTTTTCCCGGTCGATGATCGACGATTTTCTTCCCGGTCGACGATCGACATTTTCTTCCGGTCGACGATCGTCTAGCCTCCAGTTCGACGCCTCCGCTCGACGATTTCTCTGGTCGACGTTTTCCTAGAGCTGATCCAGTTACTGTCTCCGCCGATCCAAGCCTTTGTTCCTGTGTTCGGGCTTGCAGCAAGAGAAGCAATGAGGAACTCTTCTTTGTCCTCTCCGATTCCCATGAACAAGTTGGAAAAGTTCACGGCCTCCGAGTTCAACGATTGGAAGTTGAACACGCAATTTGGGATGAAATACCTGAATGTCTTCTACACCATCAAGACTGCTCGTGCTGACGTTGCTGGGACTGCAGATGAGGCGCAGTGGGCTGAAGATGAGGATTTCTGCAGGGACTACCTGCTGAATTGTCTCTCTTCCAGCCTGGCCAAGAACTACATCAAGATGCAGTCTGCGAAGGAGATCTGGGAGGCCCTATAGGAGCACTTCAGACAGGAGGAGGACCTCTCCAAAGCTCATCTAGTGGACAAGTTCCACTCCTTCAGCTTCGACGAGGAGAAAGCCATTCTCCCTCAGGTATCAGATTTTGAAAATTTGGTTGATTCTCTGCATAGTGAGTCCATTAGCCTGCCCGAAAGTTTTGTTGCCGGCACAATTGTGTATAAGTTACCCTCCTCGTGGTACAATTTCAAAACGGAAATGTACCGCAAGAAGATGCAAGTTGGTCTGAACGACCTCAAACGCTTCATTCGCATCGAGGACGAGAACCGGACGAAGCACGCTTTGGAAGCTGTTGGCAAGCAGAAGGCTGCTGACAACATGATTACCCGCTCCAAGCACGCTCCTCCCTCTCACAAGACCAAACCGCCTCGCAGTAGCCCTCAGGTTGCAGGACCAAGTAGACCCTCTAAAAGGTTTAAGGGTAAATGCTTTAACTATAACAAGTGGGGACACTGTGCATCTGACTGCAAGCTACCGAGGAAAGAAAGAACTAGAGCACCGCAAGAAGGCAACCAGGCTCATCTGGTTAGCCAGGCTGAGCCATCCGACTTTGTTGCCATGGTCGGACACGCGCAGGCCAGCACGGAGTGGTTCCTAGATTCTGGGGCAACGTGCCACGTTTGTAACAACGCTAATCTTCTGACATAGCTGAAGGATGCAAAGGAATCAGTGACTGTTGCAGATGGTGGCACAGCCGACGTACTGAAGGTGAGAAACGCAACTCTGATGTTCTCCTCAGGTAAGTCTTTACTTTTAAAGAACGTCAAATTTATTCCTTTCTTATCTGCTAACTTAGTGTCTATTAGTTTACTGTGTGATGCTGGTATGTCTATTAACTTCTGTGGTGGTAGAGTGACTCTGTCAGTCAACTCACATTACTTTGGATGTGCTTACGTCCAGAATAGGATGTACCGTTTGAGTCTAGCAAATGAGGTAGTGCAACAAGTTCACTTGAACTTAGTTAGCCCTAGGACTCTACATGAGAGACTAGGACACGTAAACTATAGGAAAATGTTCCAAGTAGCTAGAACTCATAAGATCACACTAGACACTAAGTCTCCTCTTAGAAAATGCGAAGTGTGTGCTCAGACTAAGATCACTAGGAAACCTTTTGGCACGGTTACTAGGAGCACAACACCTCTTGAGCTTATACATTCCGATATTTGTGACTTTAAGAGTTTTGTCACAAGAGGTGGGAGGAAGTATATGATCACGTTCATAGATGACTGCACGAGATTTTGTCATATTTCGTTGCTTAAAACTAAAGATGAAGCGTTTGAAAAGTTTTGTCTTTTCAAAACCAGGGTAGAAAACTAGTTAAGCATGAAAATTAAGAGGTTTAGAAGTGATAGATGAGGAGAATATATGTCCAGTGAGTTCAGATGCTTCCTTGCTTCATAGGGCATCATAACAGAAACCACTGCTCCTTACTCCCCCCAATCTAACGGCTTAGCCGAGCGTAAGAATAGAACGTTAACAGAGATGTTAAACTCTATGCTGCTCACTGCAGGCATGCCTTCCGCTTATTGGGGAGAAGCAGTCTTGACTGCGAATCACATTCTGAACAAAGTTCCCCATGCTAAGTTAGAGGTTACACCCTACGAGCTTTGGTTTAAGCGACCCCCGTCTTTAACTAGACTTAAGACCTGGGGCTGTATAGTCTATGTCAGGGTTCCTGACCCTAGACGTTCTAAGGTTGGACCTAGGACCAATACATGTGTCTACTTAGGTTGTGTTGAAGATAGTGCTGCTGATAGATTCTTAGACCTGTCTAATAATATAATTATTGAATCTAGGGATGCAGTGTTCTTCGAGGATAAATTCCTCAAAGATAAGAACTTAACTATCCCAGGTATGCACGTAACTATTACTGAGGAAGATCCTGAATCAGTACCGAGCACCTCCTATTCCGTTTTGATAGACAACTCTGGCCTAGAGTCTAGAAGGACTTCAGTGAGAGAGCGAACCCCTAGAACCTTTGGTAATGATTTTGTCACTTACCACGTTGAGGTCGATCTATCTAATTTTAAGGAAGCGATGAGATCAAGGGATTCCCTACTCTGGAAAGAAGCGATTGAGGATGAGATGAACTCTCTCCTTCAGAACGACACCTGGACGTTAGTTGATAAGCCAATAGGGGCTAAAACTGTATGGTGCAAGTGGGTTCTGAAAAAGAAGTTAAATCCCGATGGTAGCGTAGCTAAGTATAAAGCACGCCTGGTGGCTAAAGGTTTCACACAAGTAAGCGGAGTAGACTATTTTGATGTATACTCACCCGTGTGTCACTTAGCAACCATTAGGGTTCTTCTTGCTATTTCGGCCATTGAGAACTTTATTGTTCATCAAATGGATGTTAAGACTGCGTTCTTGAACGGAGATCTGACCGAAGAGATCTACATGAGTCAACCTGAAGGTTTCATTGTAGACGGTCACGACAACAAGGTCTGTAAGCTTTTAAAGTCGCTATACGGATTGAAGCAAGCGCCGAAATTATGGCATGAGAAGTTTGACTATACTGTAAAGAACATGAGATTCATGTCGAGTCTCTCGGATAAATGTCTTTACATACGTCATAGATCAGACCACGTCGCCATAATATGCTTGTATGTGGATGATATGCTTATTCTTGGATCTGATCATTCCGAAGTGGATGACGTAAAGTCAGGTTTAATTAAAGAATTTAGCATGACGAATCTAGGTATAGCTGACACTATACTAGGTATGCAAGTGAGCTTTGGGAAACATGATATTTCCCTAAGTCAAAGCCACTACATCCAGTCCTTGTTGGACACGTGGGGATACAGTGAACGGGAAGCGGCTGAGACACCATACGACTATTCTAACCGCTTAAAGCCCAATGCTGGAGCTGCGGTTCGACAGTTAAATTATTCTAAACTGCTTGGTAGCCTCATGTACGCTATGGTCTGTACGAGACCTGACATAGCCTTCACGGTCGACATGTTAAGTAGGCTCACTAGCAATCCTGACCAAGACCATTGGGATGCCCTCGATAGGCTGATGCGTTACTTAAAGCACACCCGAAAGTATGCTTTATGTTATAGTGGTCATCCTCCCGTTCTGGAAGGATACTCTGATGCATCATGGTGCTCAGAAATAAACGACAACAAGTCCACTAGTGGATTCCTCTTTACACTAGGAGGAGCAGCTGTAGCCTGGAAGTCCAAGAGACAGTCGTGCATTGCACTCTCATCCATAGAATTCGAACTCTATGCTCTAGCTTCGGCTAGTGAAGAAGCAGAGTGGTTAAGAGATTTGGTGATGGACATTCCATTGTCGGGCCTGAAGCTGAGTTCTGTTGTAGTTTACTACGACAATCAGGCTACTAAAACGGTTGCCACGAACACTTTGTTCAATGGCAAAAGAAGGCAACTCCGGATGAAACAGGCCTGGTTGACCTCTCTCACAAGTCAAGGGATTGTGACCCTGGTTGATGTGAGAACGTAAGATAATGTTGCAGACGCCCTTACTAAAGGATTAAATAGAGCTCTCACAATCAAAACATCGGGGGAAATGGGATTAAAGTTCATAGAAATATGAAACTTTCCTCCAACGTTTATGTTTTGATATGCACGAGCCTATAGCTGTCAACATTCAAGCATCTAATAACTGACAGACTGAAAACCCAAATAATTTCTTGATGAAAATCCAAGATGGTTGGATGAGGGTTATTCCACATTTGATAACCTAACATCCTCTCATTGTAAGTTGATTCAAGAGTTATTCAACTGAGAATTGAAAGTCATTGTATATGTTAATCGAAACATTATTGGTCACATCACATTATTCCACATTTGATAATGTTGCACGTGATGTGTGCCCACATGTGTTGGTGAGGCACATAGTGATCAGTAATGAGTAAGGTAACGTGACTAGTCCTAGTTAGAGTGGATGAGATGCTGACAGAGTTACTTCACCGTTGCTAGAAGTGCTAAGCTCATTTAGTAAGAGCTAGTTTACTTTAAATGTTACTGCATATGTTTATGAATTCATTGAGTCTGACTCATGAAATTTCTTGCAGGCTACGATGGAGATTTTGGAGGAGCTGTAGACCTGGACATGGATGACGATGATCTACTAGATGAGTAGAATCATAAAACGTTTGATTCATGTTTTGTTTTGTTTTGTAATAATTCAGACTATGTTTGGGATAGCATCTGTGTGGTGGTTTGCCGTATAGGCAAAACCTTATTTTTGATTTATTAGTATGATCTGTCTTGTTTGGTTTGCTTAGTTTGGATTATTATTATGTCTACGCTCCAGCACCCCGAAACATCACCATTATTTGTCACGAATATAAGAGGAGATTGTAAGTGTATATTCAGACTAATAACGGGCTCGGGGGCTTTGCGGATCTTAACCCTAGGTCTAACTATTTATACCTAGCTGGGGGCAACGGGGAGCAGGTTCCACCTAGACCTTCCTCCGTATGTTTCGAGCACCTCTTACAGGGACGAAGCAGAGGTTAGGCGTTTTGGAAGAAATGGTGAGGTCCCTTTCACGACGGCCGGCGGGGCCGAGCTAGCCGGAGGCGATCTATTTGGGAAGAAAAGGCTCACAAAGGCCAGTGGGGCCAAGCCGCAGAAATGTTGTTTAGGACACTCAACGCCCCCTCCCTTCAACGACGACCGTTTTGAACGGGAGCAAACTGGCCGATTTCCGGCCTGCCTGTCCTCTGACCACCAATCAACATCCCCACCGGCCATTTTCTCGCTCTTCCCTGGCATGCCAGCGGTCGAGAACGCCACCGGGCGGGTTCTCGACAACGGCGGATTTCTCTCTCCTCCAGCTCAGTCAGGGGTTGTCAAACATGGCCTAATATAAATAAATCAATATATATTTAAATTGTCAAGGCCGGGGGTTAAATGTAATTAAGACCAGTTCAGGGGGTTTATTGAGATTAACAAACGAAAAAGCTGTCAGTTCAGATTGTCGAAGTCGCAGTACAAATTTATTTCCCATTTCCCCCGTCTTTCCTCCATCTCTTTTCTCTCCTACAAATACTCCAGTCGCCCGATATCGCCCTCTCGCCGTCAGCAATGAAACCCGCCGACGATCACCGCAACGGGAGGCGGTGGCGCCGGCGATATTTCTTAATCTGCGGCGCCGGCCCATCCATCCATGATCACGAATTCGATCCATCGCCCCTGGCATCGCCGAACGAAACCTTTCCAACCACCTCCTTCTGTTCACGCCTTCGCTGTCGAAGCAAGACTGTTCCGGTAGAGGAAATAACCGACGCCGGCCGGAACGACGTCGGATCACCGGAGATCGCAACGGAACGGAATCGGAGTAGCAGATTTCTACAGAAACTTTTCAAGGTACCAAAATTAAAACTCCAAATTACTTCCAATCGTCGGCTATATATATATACAATCAAATAAAAATGCATTTGTATGAAATCCGTGATAATTTTGGGGGAAATACTAATTACCATATTTAAGATTTATTTATGAAAATAATAATAATTCTTTAATAAGATCGAAGAAGCGGATGCAAATTGCTTTCTGATAATAGTAACTGCACTACGGCGGGATCCCGTGGGATCGGGAGGCGACGACTGCACAGTTCGCGGCAGCGCTTCACGGGCGCGAATCTCGAGGTACGACTGGGGGGAAAAGGTGCATCACGTGCTTCTTTGTCCTTCCCGCCCCGGCGGAGGCTGTTTTTTTGACCAAGTCAATTTTGATTATGATTAATTTAATGATTTTAATTAAATATTGGAGGCCAGGGAAAGAAAAACTTTGGGACGTCTGTTATGCGTAATCAATGATATGCAGAATATTTTTAGTTTGTCACAGGGTATTAATTTATACAATAAATTTAGGGTGCTGTTATGTGCAAACCAAGTTCGGATATGTGCAAACCACGTTAAGTGCAAACCAAACTAAAAAATCATAAATACTTGTGAACCCGTAAAGGTTGGTCTGCACCTAGCTGTTCTGGCAATTTTTTTGAAAGAACGGTTTGCACATAGCCAAAACTGATTTGCACATAAAATTGGTCTAAATTTAAGAATATATGTCTAAATAAAAATATATATATTTATAAAGCGGGTTGTCTGGGGGGGGGGGTCTTGAACCCGCACACTCCTAGATAGAGGGTCCTCGCACGCCGACCACTATCACCAACTGAACTTGGCATGACTCCGAAAGAACGCGCCGATTTGCACCCCCTCGAACTCACCTGCAAGCAACGCTCTGCTTTTGGAAGGAGTCGTCGCTGCCTCACCTGCAACCTCTGTGGAGGAGTGCATTTGACTGATCGATGAGCAGCAGATAAAAGTGCTCTCCCTTTTACAAGATCTAGGGGTCTCCAATCCTCCAAAACTCAGCTGTCGCGCAAGGAGCGCAACCGGCAATCGCTCAGGAGCGTGGCTCATCTTGAGGATCTTCCCGTTGACCAGATGTCTGAAGCAAACAAGCTCTACGCACGCCGCGCAGCGGCCAGAACTATCGGGAAATGCTCAACTCAACCCGAGCCCGTTGGAGGCTGATGCCGGGAAGGACAACCATAGACTCACTCGCTAGAAAAGTGAGGGATTTGATCGAGGAGAAATACGCCCAGGCTAGGCGTTGTTAGAAATTTTCCGTTAAGCGGACTTGATTCATCGAGACGTCCCGATAGAGTCGTACACAAAAATTAGAATCTTTTTGGACTCCCACGAGCGCATACTAATTCAGTCGCGCGAACGGTCGAAGCCTGTGATAGGTGGGTCAGATCGTCTCGTAACTTCAGTCGTGAACTCGGTCTCACCCTTAGCATATGAATGAGCATCTTTATTAGGTCTCAATTAATTTTATGAGATCTAATCTAATGGGTTTTAATGGGAGAGTAATGATGATTAATTTACCTCATATTTGTAACTCTCATTGGCTTCCCTATTAAGTTTGCACTAGATTGCGAATGAAGGAGCGGCGGTTTCGTGAGATGGAGGAGAAAGCCCGCGATTCAGCCCCATGTTCAGAATCACGGAGATGAAAATGAATTTCTTAGGCTTATACTGGCTTTGGTAGTTCCTCTTCCCATACGATTTTGGAGAAGAGAGCATAACATACATATAGATCCATTTTGGTTATGCAACACATGAATGAATTGGGAGATTATGTGTTTTCTTCCCCTCTAGGATTAGAACATAAACATTAAGTACATGTTATATCCTCAGTGTCAGATTAAGTGAAGGATTTATGTACAAATGCTCGATGCTAATTATTCTTCTCGTTGTAGAGATACAAAATTGTAGATAGCTTTGTATGTCAATAGGATCTGCTAACGTTGTGGAATTCATAAAGAACAACGCGTCACAACTGTTGTGAATATCTGCTATTATGAAACATGAGCAAGATTCAAAGAACGGTATAAATTATTTTCGCAATTCAGTTACCGTTTCGCTCAAGTTTTATTTTTTTGTGTGTTCTTTATTTAATTAATTAATTTGTAAAATTAATCCTGCATTTTATACTCCAAAATATATCAGTAAATTTTGAATAAGATGATCCTGCATCCGTCGTCGCTATGTTGAGTGTTTTTGTAATTTTCTTAAAGCTTTGATAATACATTTTTGTAGCTCCGCGCCTTAATTTTTCTCGCAAGCGCCGCCCAACGAATGTGCGATGCCCATTTCACAATGGGTCCCCGCTCGCTCCTCAGGTTCTAGTGCACCCATGTGTACGTCATACAGATTCAATATACCAGTAATTTGAGGCCTTCAAAGGGATGGATGACTCCCCGGAGCACGTCAACCACTTCAAGTCGATTATGCGCCTCTTCAACACACCAGATCAACTATCGTGTCAAGTGTTCCCTGCAACTCTGAAGTGGCAAACACACATGTGGTTTCACTCTTTGAGGAAGGGGGAGATCAACAATTTCTAGGAGCTCACGCGCCTCTTCGTCGACCAGTTCATTGTGAATCGTCGAATCGTCAAAGACGCCTGTCACCTCTCCAGCATTCACCAACGCGAGGGGAAAACACTTAAAGAGTTCTTCCGCCGTTTCACTTCTAATGCATGACAAATTCCTGGGGTCGACCCTGAACTCCTAAACAATGTCTTCCTCGAAGGGCTCCGC
The DNA here is from genome assembly GCA_039513925.1 of Platanthera zijinensis. NCBI lineage: Eukaryota > Viridiplantae > Streptophyta > Magnoliopsida > Asparagales > Orchidaceae > Platanthera > Platanthera zijinensis. The sequence continues at coordinate 9,032,821 of CM077088.1, read as the reverse complement.
CCAAATGGGTTCTACTCCACTTTGATGCGAGAGACGTTTCCAAGCTACGCGAACCTCATTCACCAAGTTGAGGTGTAAATCGTGGCGGATGGGGCTATCGAGGCACACCGCCAGCAGTTCATGATAACCTCAAAGCGAAAGTGGGAGCTGGAGTCTGATGCACCAGCACCCAAGAGGAATGATGATCGTCGCAATCACCTGCAGGGCTCTCGCGTACACTAGGATTTTACCCCAATGAAAATAGCACGAACGCAAGTGCTCATGGTCATCCATGGCTCTGATATGCTCCGCAGCCCCCCCCCCCTAAATAGGGAGACCAAACGTAGTATTGCGAGCTTCACAGTGGGAATAAGCACAGCACGGAGGACTGCACCTGACTGAAGGAAGGGATAAAGTGCCTCATCCGCAAGGGACATCTGGGGAGATCCTTGCAGAACCAAGTACCGAATCGGCCTCCGCAGCACCAACCAGGACGGGAGCAACCTCCTACTTGCTAGGGTACATAGGGCGGCAGAAAAATAGTGGGTGAAGTCGAAACCATTGTTGGCTTGCCCTTCCCTGCCGCTCAAGTCCTCTCCATCGCTCGACTGGAAAAACACCCGGAAGACCCGAAGGCGCCACGATACACTATCATTAACGTTGGAGACGAAGACCCGGAGGCAGTATGCACACCACTCCAGGAACCTCTCGTCATCAGCACAGGGATCGACAACCCTTGTTTTCAGGTCAGAAGGATATTGATCGATAGCGAGAGCTCGGTGGTTGTCATGTTCGCGTCCATGTTATGCAGCATTAGGATCCCGCAAAAACATCTCGAGCCGGCAACAGTACCACTATATGGGTTTGACAACAACCCAGTTGATGCAGTACGTCGCGTAGGGTTTGCGCACATGCCGGCTTTTCTAGGAAATCTTAAATGCGTGCAACGAATAATTGGATTTCTTTCAAAAAATAACTTGAGCGGGCGTTGCACACAGTTTAAGAAATTAAGCGTCGTTTGATTTTTTTTTAAGTACAAAATTGTCATTTTGTTTCAAAAAATGAAATTACTTGAAAAATTGTTCAATTTAATTCCGGGAAAAGAAGTTTCGCAATTTTCGTTCTTTTCTCTTTGTTTTATCAAAATGAAGATCGTGAACTTCAAATACGTTTCCGTTTGAAGTTTTTGACGTAGCGTTCGCTGACAAAATTTGAGCAAAAACCCAACAATGAATCTATTATCTTACGAGAAAATTTGTAGACACACAAAAGAAAGGATAGAGGCAAGTTACCCATTGAAAGAGACGTATTTCCGCAATCAAAGTCGACGGCGATCCCGCGAGGAATATAGATTCACGTCCCAACAATCTCCTCTTCCGCAATCAAAGTCGACGGCGATCCCGCGAGGAATATAGATTCACGTCCCAACTAAAATCACGCGACGTGCGAAATAGTTGGATCGTGGGCAGTCACGTGAAGTTCGCACCTAAGATAGTCGCGTGAAGCTTGTCGGTCTTGGACCGATCAAAGAAGAACAGTTGCACGGGGTCGCTGGAATGAAAGATGAGCGGGCCTATATATGGGATAAATGGAAATCCACGTAACACGGATTTCCAATTATCAGCGATATCTTCCCGCATGACAGCGGGGCGGCCGGCGGCTGCAGGCTCGCTGGCCACCAACCCCCTTGGGCTCGTCGGCGTCCACGCCAACGAGCCCAGGGCGGCCGATGGCCGGCGACCGACGACTGCGGGCTCGCCGGCCACCGGTCACCCTGGGCTCGTCGGCGTCCACGCTGCTAGTGCTGCCTGCAATTTTTTTTACAATTATCCGCGATATCTTCCCGCATGACAGCGGGGCGGCCGACGACTGCAGGCTGGTCGGATGCGGGCTCGTCGGCCACCGACCGCCCTTGTATCGTCGGCGTCCACGCCGGCGAGCCCAGGGTGGCCGATGGCTGGCAAGCCGCAGCCGCCCACCGCCCCAATGCCACACACTTTTCTTGTCGTTGGATTCAATCCAACGACTGGATTCAGTCGCGTGTACATTGCTAAATACGTGTGATGCGAAAATCCAGCATACCCTATATATATAAAGAAAATGACACAAAATGCACAAATAACACATAAAGTATGCAAAGCTCAAGGCCGATAGAGGTCCGGACGGGTGTGACGTCGGATACTTTTGTGTCGACCTGATCTGGATTGGTCTCTACCACCAATTCTGGTGCAAGGGAGGATCACTCTTCCCGACACCCTAGGGGAGTTCCCATGATAGGTCGCCCAAAATGTTCAGTTCGTGATAGTCGACTCCAACTCGACATACATCGTCATCTCCGGTCGACTGCTCCAAATGCTCTTTGAGACAATCCCTTCTATCCCGCACTTGGCCATGCCGTTCTTCACCCCTGTGGAGATAGGTGCTGTGCGGGGTGATCAAGAGGCAATGCAACTCTTTTATCTATAACAGTCACACTTCGACCAAGATCCAGACAACAAAGATACACGTGAGGCCTGAGTTGGACCGGGGGCGGGACAGGACAGCCCCAGCGCTATCTACTACTTTCCCTATTTTTCGTTCAAGAATAAGCCGTAAGGTGAAGCTCGCGAGCACATGTGCCTTCGTTCAGCACTAATGCAACGGTCTTTGGTTTCATCTGCTACAACAACAATCTGAAGGAACGGTCCTCATGTCCTTTTGTTGTCAAGGTGAGATGTATGGAAGCCCTTATGCACCTCCTAAGAGAATGAATCTCGTGTCCTTGTACTGTTAAGGGGAGATGGACGAAAGTTCTTTTGCACCTCCTGAGAGATCATACCTCATGTCCTTCTACTGTAAATACGAGATGGAAGAAAGTCCTTTTGCACATCCTGACCTTATGTCATTCTACTGTCAAAGCGAGATGGACAAAAGGTTCATATGCACCTTCTCTAATAGAACGGACCTCATATCCTTCTAAGGTGCGAACAAACAAAGGTCATTCGCCACTTCTAATGTAACGGACCCCGAGTTCTTCCTTGGTGTGAATGGACAAATGTCATTTGTCACCTCCAATAAAACGGATCCCGAGTTCTTTTGAGACGCGAGCAGACAAAGTTACTTCGCCGCTTCTCATAGAATGGATCCCAAGCTTTTTCTGAGACGTGAACGTACAAAGGTCTTTCGCAACCTCTAAAGGAATAGGCCTCAAGTCCTTCTACATAGGAAAGAGCGAACAAAGAACCTTTCCGTCCGTACACTCTTTTCCCAAACCCTATGATTGCTATAAATATCCCCTTCACCGGGGTCAGACCCATGCTTTCACAAATCGCTCGCCTTCAGACCCCCCATTCTTCTTCGTCCCTCTCGCGTGCCGATCGCTCGTCTGCCATCTCGCCTCCTCACCCTCGGGTCACCTCGCCAGCCTCCTCTGCCTCCAATTCCGACCGTTTCGCTCGATTATGGGGAAGAAAAAGGCTGAAGAAGGCGAGGGACGCAGCCGCTGCGGGAAGCGATTCGCGGATCACGATTTTCCACCCGGGCGTATCTTTGCGGACGAGTACGACGCCTTCATTCGCGAATACTTGCCAGAAAGCTTCGAATCGCGCCCCCCCCAGAGTCGGCGAGAGCATAAACACGTTCTACCCCGTGGAGCTTGCCTTCCCCGTCTCGCACTTTGAGGCAGGCTTGAGACTACCTCTCTGGCCGGAAGTGAAGCAGGTCTTGAAATACTTCGACGCCGTGCCAGCCCAGCTGAACTCTAACGCCATCTCCGTCCTGGTCGCCTTTGCGAGCTACATGCGGCAAGAGTGAATAGAGTTCAGCCTAACTGTCTTTCGCAAGCTGTTCATCTACCACGCCAATAGGGACGGGGTGTCCTACTTCACAGGGCTAGGCCTCAAAGTCTGTGAGACGCCCAACAAGAACCATCATTGGCTTACGCGATTCGTCTTCGTCTGCGGCAACCTGGGTGGCGTCCCTCTCGCGCCTGTCTCACCCGCCAAAGTCTTCTACGCAACCCCCCAAGTCGGCGGCACGGACAAGCTCCTCTGCGAGTACTTCGTCGGAAATAACTTTGAGGTCCAGTATTTGAGGCGCGGTCTTGTCTCACTCCTCTCCGTGCTTCCTGGTGAAGGTATGCCCGACATTCCTTTTTGGTCTCTCCGTTACTACTTCCCTCTCGCTGATTTCTTCCTTTAACACTCCGTCTCGCCTTTATCAGGAGAGAGGAACGTGTCAGTTCACCCCCTTTATAAAAGCAACATCATGCCGTCCAAGGTCATCACTCTCGCCAACATGGAGGCCGAGAAGGCTAAAGAATCGCTGACCCCCTCCCTAAAGGGGCCGGCCGAGGATTCCGCTCCGTCTCGCCTCAGCCCCTCGAAGAAGATGAAAGTGAGGGTGAAGAAAGTGGTCTATCTCCCACCCGACAAGAATAAAACTCCCGAGGAGACGGTGGTGGTGTCGGGGTCCCTAAGCCCCATTTCCCTAGGGTCCCAGTCCCCCTAATCCCCTCCTCGGGTTTCTCCTCTCAAGGCCGTCTCGCTATCTGAAGAGACGACACTGCTCGCGCAACACGCCAGCTCTTCTCAACAACCATCCAGGTCTCCCTCTCGCGAGGGGGCTCTTTCTCACTATCCCGCACCGTCTGCCCACTTCAACTTCAACATGGGCCCCGGTTTCCCTGATACCGCCAACGACTAAACACTGATCTGGGACAAGGGGGCGCACCGAGTCTCAGTCTCATCCCTTCTCCCCTCCTGGAGGGAGCAGGACCAGCCTACAGGCCACGCCTTCTCCCTGGGCTTTGGTCTCTACGGAGGTCAAGGCCCGGATCCCCTTGACAAGGCCTCCTCGCGAGACCTGGTCCTGAGGGCGACTCACTCCCAACTGCGCACCTTGGAGCTTTCACACAGGCTCTCGCGCCGCCTAATCTACAACAACCAAAACTGGAAAGAATGCGAGGCCAACCTTGCCACCGAGCGCGAGAAGTCGGGAGATCTCGCGAAGAGACTAGAGGTAGCCGAGAACCTTCTCGCCAAGGCTTGCGGCGGAGTGGCGAGTTTTCCCTTAGCTCGTATTCTATGTTCTTGACACCAATTTAACAAAGGCTTTCTGTAGGATGCCGAGACAGCGGAGAGGTTACACTCGCGCGTAGCGGAGCTGGAGGCAGAGGTGAAGGAGCTAAGGGCCCAGATCGTCCAACTCAAGGATGCCGCTCCTTCGACCTCTCGCTCGGTGATTCCCCCACCTCCACCTTCTCATTACACCCATGAGGAGGTCGAGGAGTTTTGCCGAGACGCGAACATCAGAACCGCCGAGCTGATCCTGAAGATGATCCGCGAGATGGGCGTCGTCAAGGATGACTGCGAGGACATCACCGCCCGCGACCTCGTACCGGAAGTTTACGGCGAGGAAGAAGGCTCGCCTCCCAGCGAGAAAAAATAGCAAGCTTCCAGAACATGATTTTTTTTGTCGTTCTAATGTGCCTCTTTTTGTAATTGACCTGATTTTATATTGGACTACATCCAATGGCTATGATATGTAATACACATTTCTCTTTTTGTAATGCGCCTCTCCCAGGTAGGTTCCTTTTCGTTTGAGCTATTTGCGAGATGATATGAAGATCTACTCATATTTGCGGGATTGGGTCACCCCTCGTCTCGCCTCCGGGTGGTAGTATAAACCTTGCCCAGAGCGCGAGTCGCCGCGCCCCCGTCGCTAGCTCTCGCGCGTGGGGCCAACTTTTTTCGTCTTCTCGCCTCGCTCCCAAATACCTTCCGGCGCGGGTGGCCTCGAGGGGTCAGTTTCCCCCCTCTTTTTCCTTAGGCAGGAAACTTCCCTATACATCATGACTGGGATCTCCCTCATTGTGCCGACCAACAGTGATTTTTTCCTTTAAGACATTTCATCATTTGTATTGCTACTCAACCTACTCACGACCTCGCGAGCTAGGCGGACCCAGTCAACGTGTTCCTCCAGGGTCCCCTCCGAGACCATCCCCAACAACCGAGTGAGCCTACAACCCTGCCAGCTTGATGAGAGCCTGGTCAGCGGGTTTTCTCGGGGTCTCCTCTCCTCATCCGACTCCAACCACCGAGTGAGCCTACAGCCCTGCCAGCTTGATGAGAGCCTGGTCAGCGGGTCTTCTCGGGGTCCCCTCTCCTCATCTAACTCCAACCACCGAGTGAGCCTACAACCCTGCCAGCTTGATGAGAGCCTGGTCAGCGGGTCTTCTCGGGGTCTCCTCTCCAAAATAACTCCAACCACCGAGTGAGCCTACATCCCTGCCAGCTTGATGCGAGCCTGGTTGGCGAGTCTTCTCGGGGTCTCCTCTCCAAACCAACTCCAACCACTGAGTGAGCCTACATCCCTGCCAGCTTGATGGGAGCCTGGTCAGCGGGTATTCTCGTGGTCTCCTCTCCTCAACCAACTCCAACGACCGAGTGAGCCTACAACCCTGCTAGCTTGATGAGAGCCTGGTCAGCGGGTCTTCTCGGGGTCTCCTCTCCTCAATCAACTCCAACCACCGAGTGAGCCTACAACCCTGCTAGCTTGATGGGAGCCTGGTCAGCGGGTCTTCTCGGGGTCTTCTCTCCTCAACCAACTCCAACCACCGAGTGAGCCTACATCCCTGTCAGCTTGATGAGAGCCTGGTCAGCGGGTCTTCTCGGGGTCTCCTCTCCTCAACCAACTTCAGCCACCGAGTGAGCCTATAGCCCTGCCATCTTGATGAGAGTCTGGTCAGCGGGTCTTCTCAGAGTCTCCTCTCCTCAACCAACTCCAACCACCGAGTGAGCCTACAACCCTGCCAGCTTGATGGGAGCCTAGTCAGCGGGTCTTCTCGGGGTATCCTCCCCTCAATCAACTCCAACCACCGAGTGAGCCTACAGCCCTGTCAGCTTGATGAGAGCCTGGTCAGCGGGTCTTCTAGGGGTCTCCTCTCCTCAACCAACTGCAACCACCGAGTGAGCCTACAGCCCTGCCATCTTGATGGGAGCCTGGTCAGCGGGTCTTCTCGGGGTCTCCTCTCCTCATCCGACTCCAACCACCGAGTGAGCCTACAACCCTGCCAGCTTGATGGGAGCTTGGTCAGCGGGTCTTCTCGGGGTCTCCTCTCCTCAACCAACTCCAACCACCGAGTGAGCCTACAGCCCTTCCAGCTTGATGAGAGCCTGGTCAGCGGGTCTTCTCGGGGTCTCCTCTCTTCAACCAACTCCAACCACCGAGTGAGCCTACAGCCATGCCAGCTTGATGGGAGCCTGGTTAGCGAGTCTTCTCAGGGTCTCCTCTCCTCAACCAACTCCAACCACCGAGTGAGCCTACAGCCCTGCCAGCTTGATGAGAGCCTGGTCAGCGGGTCTTCTTGGGATCTCCTCTCCTCAACCAACTCCAACCACTGTGTGAGCCTACAGCCCTGTCAGCTTGATGGGAGCCTGGTCAGCGGGTCTTCTCTGGGTCTCCTCTCCTTAACCACCGTAATCTCATCTCTCAAAGAAGGTCACCTCGAAGTGCATTGTATTAAGAAATCGTATCATGCGTACAAATAGGAAGATCCTTAGAAATATGTTCAAATAAGTATAAAAAGGTATAACATTAGGGGTAGAATCGCTTCAGATCATCGCCGCTTCGGGCACGATCCAGGGGTATCCTGTCCACATCCTGGAGGCGGTACCCTCCTGACTTCAAGACCTCCTTTACAATAAAGGGACCTTCCCAGTTGGGGTTGAGCTTCCCCACGGAGGCCCCCCTGCCCGCGGCATCTACCTTTTTGAAGACCAAGTCCCCCTTCTAGAACTGTTTTACCCCGATGTGTTTATCAAAGTACTTGGACATCCGGCGTTTGACTTCTTCCTGCTAGATTGATGCTAACTCCCTTAGCTCCTCTACCAGGTCAAGGGAGAGCCTTTGCTTCTCCTCATTGTCCACTTACCACTCTTCATCTCCCCTCCTTGCTGCTGCCACCCTGAGGGATTCAACCTTGAACTCCACAGGTATGACGGCTTCCGAGCCGTGGGAGAGTTTGAAGGGCGTCTCTCCCGTAGCTGTGTTCGACGTAGTCCTCAGAGCCCATAGAACGGAGGGGATCTGCTCCACCCAACTTCCCCTCAAGTTTTCTATCTTTTTCTTTAAGAGGTTCACGATGATCTTGTTTGCCACTTCTACCTGTCCATTGCTTCGGGGGTGATGAACGGAGGCAAATCGAAGATCTATGCCTAGCTGGACACAAAAGTCTATAAATTCTCTATTAGCAAACTGTGGCCCGTTATCCATGACAATGGCCAAAGGGAGCCCGTGCCGGCAGATAATTTCCCCACATACAAAGTTCTTGACCACCTGCGACGTCACCTTTGCCAAGGCCTTCACCTCCAACAACTTTGAAAAGAAATCCACCATGACCAGCAGGAACTTCCTCTGACCACTGGCTTGGGGAAACGGGCCTACTAGATCCAGCCCCCATATAGCGAAGGGCCATGGAGCTGTAATCGTGCACAATCTCTGAGCCGGGAGGAGTTGAAGTGGGGCGAACTCCTGTCACTTTCTGCATCTCCTTGCAAATTCTTCAGCATCCTTCCTGAGGGTAGGCCAGAAGTAGCCTTGCCTCAGCACCCTCCCTTCCGGGGTCCGACTCCCTGAATGGCTTCCGCATTCCCCCGAGTGAACTTCCTCCAGTACCCTTGACGCCTCCTTCTCGAACACACACCGAGCTAGTAAGCCAGACAATGTTTTTCGATAAAGTATCCCCTCCTGGAAGCGGTCCACATATTGAGTCAAGGACTCGTCGGCCTTCTGCTTGATCAAGAAAATGGACTTCGGGTTCTTCTTCCTCTTCTTAGAGGTCAAGAAGCGCAACTGGAAGCTTCTGCTCAGGTCCTCGAAGCCGTAAATCGACTCCGCTGGGAGTTGGTGGAACCAATCCCTAGCCTTGTCCTTCAGGGTGATGGCAAAAAGGCGGCACTTAAAAGAGTCCGTCATTGGTCTGATGGAGACTGCGTCATTTTCGAACCACTGCAGGTGTTGGAGGGGATCGTCCTTCCCCACATAGTAGGTCATCTCGGGCTTGCGGAACCCTTCAGGGACGGGTGCCGAGAGGATCAACTCGCAGAAGGGAGACCCTCTCGCCGGGGGTCTCGCCACCTCCACTTGCGCGACCATCCCTCCAGGCGAGACGACACTCGCTGGGCTGGCGAAAAGTTCTCTGCCCTCCACGTCTCGCCAGCTGCCTTCCGCCACTATCTCCTTCCCAGGTCGCCTTCCGGGCGCGTCCTCCCCTATCCTTGCCGGGTCGATCCCCTCGCGGGGCGCGAGACCTTGCATCTGGGGTGGAGGGGTCTCGCATTCTCCTCTCTGCGAGATATGCTTCAGCATGTCCATGATCCCCCCAATGGATGTCATGAACTCCACCCTCCCGACATATCCTCCCGGGTTCGGGGACCCGCCTCCATCTCCTTCAAGATCTCCCGTCATGAGGTAACCCTAAGTTCTTCTGTGCAAGTTGCTGTTCCACGCTCACCGCACCAAAAATGTTGGAACCTAACAAGGTCGGTCCCTCCTAAAGCTCGGAACTAAAGGTGCAACTCACACTTACTCTCTTTGGACCACCCTCTTAACAAGGCTCTCCAAAGACTAGACCGGGGGCTCCAGCGCGTAGGTCCCACCTCGTAGCCGGAAGAATCAGAAATTCTTCCCCTCCCTAGCCAATGCTGAGCTAGGTGTCTTAGAAGAAGAGAAGGAGAGTTAGGAATGCATCCCTTCTAAAGCACCTTACCGGTCTATTTATAGGCCTCTGAACTGGAACTGTCAATAACCAAATGGAGCTGACCTGAAATTACTAGAATACCCTTTGTCGGGTCTGCCAACAGTCAAACTCCGTTGTTCTGAAGGGTTATACGCAAACCACCCAAGGGCAAAAGCGTAAGATCCCATGAGGCTAAAAGATGGACCCGACCCTACCTGAACCAGTTTTAAACCGAACCGGTGCTTGGCGAGAACTCCCTTCTGGGGTCCTCTCTCGACTGGCGAGAGCACCGTCTCGCTAGCGAGAGCTCCCCTCTGGAGCCCTCTCGCATGGCGAGTCGGCCACTCACCCGCGAGTGCCTCCTCCCTTGGCACTTGCTTGCCCCTCTCATGGCGCAACCCTCGCTTAGACCTTCTCGCCTGGGCCCTTCTCGCCTTATGTCCTTCTTGCCAGGATCCACTCACTCTGTGAATTGACGACCGCCCTGGGATGTCTCGGCTAGCTCCCTTCCTCAAGCATTTGGCTCCTGCGAGCCCGAGGTTGTACATAAGCAAAGGGAGAAGCAAAAGCAAAATGCAAACAACTGATACAACGAGCAAAACACAACGCGGACACAAGCAAGTTATCCCTCGATATCGACGTCAGGATCGACACCCTGAGGCATCATCTACCCAAAATAATGGAGTGCTACGACACCCTCTGCGTCGAATTGAAAAAAAAGCACTTACCATGGACAAGGCAGAAAGCAACATTACGCTCATTCCACGGTAGTGGATCGAACTCCGCAGCCATCATCTCTAAGTGAGCTTCCTCTGTAATCCGAGCTCGCTCCACTCTAAAGCCTTCTGTTTAGCAATCACGGAAGTCCGCGCCGATTTGATTCCCATAAGCGGGGCGGCTACCGACATTTTCTCCTCCCCCAATCGCGTCGGTTCGGCCTCCGCCTTAAATGACTTTGTTTCAACTCCTGATAAGAACATACACCGAGTCCTTCTGTGCTCTTGCGTAAGAACGAACACTGAGTCATTCCTCGTGTTCAAGTAAGAATTGACCCCAGATCCTGCTGCACCTCTTGTGCGAACAAACCCCGCGATCTTTTTCTTAATGATAAGAACGAACCCTGGGTCTTTATGCTCCCCACAATGAAAGCGAGTCACCTACAGATTTCAATAAGAGCGGACCTGCTTGTCCTTCCACGCCCCCAAGATAAGGGGAGCAAAACGTCCCTCCACGGTGCGTTCATACATTCATCCCCGACACTAATGCCCAGCGGCAATCGCTCAAGCTAACATAAAACCTTATATTCACATGTTCATACAAATAGGAACGTAAAAAGCTAAACACTTCCGAGCTAAAACAACACACAAAGCTTAAAGTGGGAGAACACCTCTGCAAAGCGTCACAAGGGTCACACGGCAAGCAAGAACGAATCACGAGCAAATAATCGCAAAAATCACCGTCTAACACCCAATGCGGGATTTCCAGCTTGCAAGAATGACACAAAGTGGCGCCTGGCGATCAGCATGTACCTCCAGAGCTAACATGTCAAAATCAAAAGTAATTTGTGACGCACGCATGCTGAAATGATTCGGAGTTCACGACCCCAAGGCAAAATCAACAAGGTCAAAAAAATTCAGGCTCGTCGCTTTGCAGATCATGACCCGCGAAAATTTGGGGGCATTTGATGAGGTTTTCCCTAAAGATTTCTGAGTCAAATCAGATCAATATGCTCGAGCAGGTCAACCCGACCGTGTGAGTCGCGCTCGCTCGAATGGTCTTAAAGCCGCCCCAAAGGGGACTCGTCGTGCACTTGCATAGATGCCGCTCGACACAAACGCACGCCCCGTGGGCACCCTCGACGAGCCCGCGCCCAAGTTGGGCGCAGGCGATCGTGCAAGCTCTCCTTGCGCGGGCGTGCGCCGTACGGGGTTGCTCGTGACCGCAAGGGCGTGCACACCCCTTGCGCGCAAGCTCGTTGACGGCCCGTCGGCATCGCCACTGCCATCGGCTGCCGCCATCGTCATCGGGCAACCTGCCCGGGTCGCCCGAACCTTCCGAGCGGCATGTTCATCGTTTCAGCAAAATTGGTAATTCAGGTGACCGGAATTGAGCAACGTCATTCGTCAACTCAGGATCCAGTCAAGCGCAATTACCAACGCGCCCCTTCAAGGAAGTTATAAGAAAACCCGCAGACCTTCTTTTGAGAGGAAGCAAATTGAGAGACGAGAGAGAGCTCTGAGGTTTTTTGGCGAGGACATGGACTTAGATCGTTTCATCGCTCGGAATTCACTCCGCTCCCTTTCTAGACCGCTAACGCTCGACGCTCTTGTGGACGGAGCCGCAGACACAGGAAAAGACTTAGAAGAACGCACTAGTGGACGCTCTCCCAAAGGCTCCGTTAACTTGGTCATTTTTCTTTTTTTCCCTATACTTAAAGCTTGTAAACAGAGAGTCAGAGAGGTAGCATTTCACTCTCCAAGGAGCTCAAACACTTGTAATCTAAAGGAAGAAAGTGGATTTCGGCCCGGCTCAGATACGGTCCTGTGATTTTTCTCCTTTTTTTTTATTTTTCATGCTAAAACGCTTCCGTATCATTAATTGTTGTTTAGTTTACTTTTGACTGTTTGCATGCCCCATCTGAATTGGAGCTAAGACAAATTGATTCTTCGGACCAGAAGAAAACCTGGCAGACCCGTAATTAATTTTATCCAAAGATTCTAATTAATTTGAAGCTATACATGTGGACATCTCTGTATCCCACTTCCACTTGGTGTCTTTTTCTGAAAAGGGCTAAATTTTTTCCGGCTTTTCTTTTATATATTAATAATAAATAATATCTGTAATTCTTATTATATTAATTTGATGTATTTATATTTGTTTGTTTGTTTGTTTGGACATTTGATGATATTTTAGGCACTTTGACAAGCATTTTTTGTTTGGCTCGTCAAATTTTAGCAGTATTAGTTAGCAAACATTCAACACCAACCAATGTTGGAGTCTTCTTTGTCAGTCTTCACGTCCCAAACACTTTTTCGATGAAATCTTTATGCAAGTTCTCACTACTTTAATTTAGCCACGTGTAGTCACGTGATGTTCTTTCATGAGTTCGTGGGTCCTAATTTTAGACTCGAGTTCAATGACTTATTTAGGTCCTCCACGATAGGCGACTTCTTTTTGGTGAATTTTTAGGGTTTCGACAATGGGCGATTTCGGATAGTCACATGATATTTTTCATGAGTTCATGGGGCCTAGTATTAGAGTCCAGTTCAATGACTTTTTTAGTTCCTTCACAATAGATGACTTCTTTTTGGTGAATATTTAGGGTTTCGACAATGGACGATTTCGGATAGTCACGTGATATTTTTCATGAGTTCGTGGGGCCTAGTATTAGAGTCGAGTTCAATGACTTATTTAGATCGTCCACATTAGATGACTTCTTTTTGGTGAATTTTTAGGGTTTTGACAATGGACGATCTTGGGTTCAATGACTTATTTAGAGTTTAAATAATAGATGACTTAGGCTCTGTTTGACGCAGTGGTGGTGGTCATAAACGCATGGGTTAAATAATCACTCGTTAAAGATCATCTAACAAACATCATCCCTTTGAACTTAAAAGTTGATGAAGTTCCTTAAGTGGGCGTTAACGAATGACAAATTAACCTCATGTTCATGACCGCCGCCGCCATGCCAAACGGAACCTTATTTTGCTTCGAGGTACTGAAGTTCGGATGGGGTTACGGCGATGAACCATGCTTTATATTTTTTGTTTCCATTTGAACTGCCACCTGCACATTGCAAGGTGCATGGAACACCATCCCTCGTTAATTAATGAACAATTAGGATATGCATATTTTCATAATCAAGTTTAATTACCTAAGCTTTCATGTCAAAAATCAACATTATTTTTCTTTATACAAATTCATCAAAAATAATTTATATATTGGTTCATCTGCAAAATCTTCTATGAGAATTAAGGTTCTGTTTGTGACAACTTATGCTGATCAATAATCTCTATTTAAAACGAAAAAACAATTTTATAGTTGTTTGTTTGTGCAGTTTATATAAAATCATTTATTTTAAAATTGATGATAAATTGATTTTTTATAAGCTATCTGGATCCAGCTTATGCCTTCTCATAAGCGCTTATTTTTTTAAAAAGCCATATGTGTGATTTATTGTCCGTATGTGATTTTTTTCGTTCGGACGTGATTTTTTCAACAAGGCGTGATTTTTTCGCCCGGGCGCGATTTTTTCGCCCGGGCGCGATCTTTTCGCCCGGGCGCGATCTTGTCGCACGGGCGCGATCTTGTCGCCCGGGCGCGATCTTGTCGCCCGGGCGCGATCTTTTCGCCCGGGCGCGATCTTTTCGCCCGGACGCGATATTTTCTTCCTGATGCGATTTTTTCGCTATGACACGTTTTTTTCACCCAGAAGAGTTTTTTTTTCCTATGCACGATATTTTTCGCCCGGACGCGATATTCACCTGAGCGGGATTTTTTTGCTCGGGCGCGATTTTTTCGTCCGGGCGCGATTTTTTTGCCCGGGCGCGTTTTTTTCGCCCGGGCTCGTTTTTTTCCCCGGGCGCGAATTTTTCGCGTGAGCGCTATTTTTTCGCTCGGGCACGATTTATTCGTCCGGATGCGGTTTTTCGCCCGGATGCAATTTTTTTCGCCCGGACGTGTTTTTATCGCCCGGGCCCAATTTTTTCGCCCGGGTCCGATTTTTTAGCCTGAGCGCGTTTTTTTTCGCCCCGACGCGATTTTTTCGCCCGGGCGCGATTTTTTCGGCCTAAAGCGATTTTTTCGGCTGGAAGCGATTTTTTCGCCCGGGCGCGATTTTTCGCCCGGGGGCGTTTTTTCGCCCGGGCGCGTTTTTTTCGCCCGGGCGCGTTTTTTTCGCCCGGGCGCGTTTTCGGGCGAAAGAGATTTTTACGCCCGGAAGCGATTTTTTCGCTCGGAAGCAATTTTTTCGCCCGGAAGCGATTTTTTCGCCCGGAAGCGATTTTTTCGCCCGGAAGCGATTTTTTCGCCCGAAAGCGATTTTTTCGCCCAGGCGCGGCGAGAAGTGATTTTTTCGCTTGGACGCTTATTTTTTTTGCCCGGGCGTGTTTTTTTTCGCCCGAGCATGATTTTTTCATCCGGGCGTTTTTTTCTTTTTTGTCCCTGCGAAAAAATTGCATCATGGTGAAAGGTTGAAAAATTTTTGGGGGAAAAATCACGTCTGTGAGAAAAAATTGCGCCCGGGACAAAAAACACGGCCGATCGAAAAAATCGCACCCGTGCAAAAAATACGCGACTCGGCGAAAAAAAATGCGTCCGACGAAAAAAACCGCGACCGAGCGAAAAAACCACGATCGGGCGGAAAAAAACGCGCTCGAGCGAAAAAAACACGGTCGACAAAAAAAAACGCGGTCGTGCGAAAAAATCGCGTCCGCGTGAAAAAAATGCGCCCGGTTGAAAAAAATCGGGCGGGCGAAAAAAACGTGATCGAGTGAAAAAAGGCGATCTGGCGAAAAAATCTCGCCCAGACGAACAAATCGCGCCCGGGCGAAAAAAATCGCGTTGTGGCGAAAATATTTGAGCTTGGGTGAAAACAATCTTGACCGGACAAAAAAAAAACGTTGACGGGCGAAAAAACACGCCCAAGTGAAAAATCGCCCCCAAGCAAAAAAATCGTGCACGGACGAAAAAAACACGTCCAAACAAACAGACCCTTATGAAAAAATGAGAAATTTAGATAAGCATCAATTTTTAATTAGCGGCTTATTTATCATCATAAGTTGTCACAAACAGAGCCTAAGTTTAAATACAATTTAAATTTTTTTAATTAAATGATTTTCGTGAATGCGTATGAGGATTACCTCTGGGTTTATTTTAGAAATTTCAGTTACATTATTTTTCTTAATTGCATCTAAAGATGAATAACAAACATGTGTCTTCTTCTCTGATAAAAAAAATTGATTTTTAGCAAAAATGATAACACTAGAACTATCAAAATGAATTTTCGAGATCACTTGACTCAAACTCAAGTTTCCAACTAACTCCTTGAGTCATATAACATTCTTAAACGCTTCAACTGTAGTCATATACTCAGCTTCAATTATCAACAAGACAATGACTGACTTGAGAGCAGGTATGCACCGAATTTTGACTATTTATACGTCAAAAATGGTGGTCGGATGAGTGAGAAATATCATCTGTAAGATAGAGTCGTTCAAAAAAAAAAAAAAAATTTTGCAAGAAGTTGATATCTAACCCCCCCCCGTTAAAATTTCTAGATCCGGCACTGACTACCCCTAATCATGTCTCTTATCTTGCATCAATTTATGCATAAATTATTCTATGTACCGTGAGCAATGCCCAACCTAGGCTCTGTTTGGCACGATCAGTGGCGTATCTAGAAAATTAATAATGGGGGTGCATAATTTTTTTTTTGAATGCGTCACTGGGTTCTAAAAATTATAACATGGGAGGTCAGACATCAACTTCCTTCAAAAAAAAATTTAAACGTTTCAATTTTATCGGAGTTGTTTCTCCCTCATTTGGCAACCGTTTTTGACGTATAAGTAGTCAAAATTCATTGTCTCGACGAGAGGAATCCAAATACACTAACCATTTTGAAAAATAATGGGGGTGTCAGTGTCCCTCGGACCCCCCTCTAAATCCGCCCCTGGGCACGATGATGACGGTGGTAAACGCATGGTTTAAAACGTGATTCGTTGAAGATCACTTAACAAACATCATACGTTTGAACATAAAAATGGATGAAGTTTCTTAGGTGGGCGTTAAGAAATGACAGTTTAACCCGTATTCATGACAGTGACCATCTTGCCAAACAGAACCCTAATCTTATTTCGCCATAATTCAATCCGAACCGATCGGACCGCTTTGATGAGTTTGATACCTTATTTTAAGACCACATTATTTTTTTCATTTATTAGGAATAATTCATCAAAGCATAGATTTTCTGTTTATATTTTATTATTATTATTATTATAGATTAAGCTTCATTTATGGCTAAATTTTATTTCTGTCTAAATCATTATAAATATTAATTTATTATTAATTCGTGCAGAAGAAGAGATGCAAAGTCAGTACAAAACTTCCCCCGGAAAAGACACAGTCCAAGCACCAGCAGCCAAGCATCTGCCACGTGTCAACACAAAATTTCTGGGCCCAACCCCCGGCTTCCCTCAAACGACTGCGAGAACCGGTCCAGACCGGCATCGGTTCGAGCCAGCGGAGCTCACCCAACGCACCCCCGGCGGCCCGTCCGATGATTGCTCCGGCGAACCGGAAGCTTGACTCGGCCTACGTCGTGCTGCTCGTGACGGGGGCGCTTGCCACGCTGTTGTTCTTTGGTCGTGTCTCTGCCGTGCTCTGCACTTGCTTCTGCCTTTCCCTCCTGCCTAGGTCTCTTCCTTCTCCGGTGCCCACTCCTCCCGTGATGGGCGCGGCGGAGGTGGTCGACGTCAGCTCGCCGGAGTATAAGAAGAAGGTGGTGCTCATGGGACTGCTTGAAAGAAACAGGTAGTTGCTCGTCAACAGACTTCAAGCATCAGTAAATCGATTTGTGTGGATTTGATTTGTACCAAAAAAGATCAAGTTTGCTGTCAATGCTTTAGGCTCCGTTTGGACAGGATGGTGGCGGTGTTAAATTGTCCGATTCATGCGATCATAACTGCTTGATCGGTGAAAATAAGTCCTCCCCAAACAGAGCCCTAAGGAACTTCATCCACTTTTATGTTTAAAAATATGATATATTTGTTAGGTGATACTTATTGAATGACGGTTTAACTCATGCATTTACAACCGCCGCCACCCGCGTTAATGTGAAAGGCAGCTGAGTCATCAAAGAGATGGAGATTGGGTTACCAAGTAAACAATAAATAAAGAGATGGAGTTGTATTGCAAAATCAAAAAAATAACTCAAGTGTTAGGCTCTTCGGCGGGTTGTGAGCAACACGCGTGATGTGAGATTGGGGCGCACTGTCTGTCATGATTGAAATACTGTCGAGCTCGATATTGAGCGCTCGTTGATATAGTAGAAAGTTTACATAAACTTCAGAGATGAGCTTAGAATAGTTTAATTAGATCTATAATGTACAAAATATATATATAATCTAAGCATTATTGGAGGCCTAATAGAACAATTAATTGACAAATTGTGGTTTGGTTAGCTAGCCAGCTCCAAATTGTTGAACTTCATTCAATTTGGCCTCAGTGAGGCACCCCTCCACATTAGTTGAGGCCTGGGATAGAGCCCCCGCAAAGTAGATCGCAGTGTGGCGGCATTTGGCGAGTCGTGCTGCCGCACCATTCAGGCTGCCTCCATCACGCATCCGGCTAGGGCAGGAGGGGCAAATGAAGACTCAATCATAGCCAGCCATATGATTATTCACGTATTTTTTAACTCATTATTGACATTTGGCTAAATTAGATTCCGTTTGGGAGAACTTATTTTTATCGGTCAAGTGATTACGATCGCATGAACCGAAAATTAAACGGAGCCTTATTAAATAAATTAAATAATAGAATACCATGGCGTGTGCTGAGATTGGATCTCTCTGCACATTTGCTTGTAGTTAGTGCGTGTATTCTAATATTGGTTTTTTTTTATTTGTAGATGATAGTTTAATTTGATTAGAGAAGGAAATAAAAGGAATGTAAAAAATACATTAAATCTGAGCATTCTATAATATATTTTATAAAATATAAATGTAGTTTAAAGAAAAGGGTCTATTTGATTTTAAATAAAATAAGATTACTGAGATAAAATTGATGCGGATCACTCGAGTCTCCTGTAGATTGGTCTAAATTGTACTGTCTTAGGCCGGGAGCGGTCGAGCGAGCAAACAGTCGTAAAAATTCAGTCGGATGGAAAGATAAATTTTTTAACGTTGAAAACCCGTCAACTTTTTGGAAAACAATGTGGTCTGAAATGTGCCGACTAAAGCTAGCTCCACTAGTTCCGCTGTTGTTACATGGCTTTTTCAAATAATGCAAGAGCGGCATACCACTCCTTGTTATAATTATTAGGGAGAGATCAGAGAGAGCACTGGGCTTGAAGGGGGACAAGCCACCGCTCTCGGTGCCAATTCTTTTGCTGCTACTGTGGGAAGAATTGCGCTTTGAGCGTCCCGTACTCTTTGACCGATGCTTGGAGACTTGTGTGGTGCGTTCTACGCACCTTGTCTATGTGACTTGTCTCATGTTGCGTTCAGATGAGTCTGGAGCAGTTGACTTGATGTCGACCGGAAGGCTCATTACTGAGTTAAGTGTGTTAGGAATGTTGATGAGTGTGGTTGAGAGATACTTTGTGTGCTCTGAAGTCTGTCTTGTAAACTGTTGGTGTCGTTTTGCTGCGAAGAAACGTGTTCTTGGAGGCTGTCTTGAAGGCATGGTGTGCAGAACGCGCACTTAGAGCTGAGCGTGCGGGAACGCACTTGGCGCGGAGCGCGCGGGGGCGCAGTTGGAAGGGGCACGCAAAAGTGCGTGCTTAGCGAAATTCTCAAGGGGCGCTTGAAGGTGCTCAAAGATCTTCAAAAGATCTTCAAACCTGCAAGGAGATCTTCAAGGGAAGCCTCGCACCGCGTAGGAGAAGAAGAAGAGCGTAGGAGAAAATTTGGGGAGGTGAAGATGGAAATGGAGGATCTGGGCCTATTTATAGGCCCCTGGGGGTGGTTGCGCAGCTATACGCAGACCCTAATTCCTTTATTACTAATTGCAGACCATTTTAATATGATTTGACACGCGCATTATTTTAATAGTTTTACTACATACAGACCAGTCTTATTCCGGATATTTTCAATCGCCCATCATGTGTGGCTACACAAGTGGTTGCGCGGGTGGTTACCCGCACGTTGGATGGTGGAGATCGTGTGGCGGCAATCGAAAGACCGAGGAGGGTTGGCCGGCGGTGAGACCCGGCCGGCGAGGGCCAGCCGGTAGATGGACCGATCGAGGGTCTGAGGAAGACAACCGCTCGATCCGGGTGGCCGGTGGACGGGGCTGTCAGGGGGTCGCCTGCCCTAGGCGGCGAGATGGCTGCCTGAATTTGGCGGCCAAGGGGCCGCCCGATTAGGGTGATCGGAGGGCGGGGCGGCCATGGGGCCGCCCGCCCTAAGCGGAGATATGCTGCCCACTCTGGGAGGCCAAGAGGCCGCCTGATCTGGGAGGCCAAGAGGCCGGGGCAGCTCCGTGGTCGCCTAACTTAGGCAGAAGAATGGCCGCCCGATCCGGCGGCCAAGAGGTCGCCCGATTTGGGCTGTCGGAGGGTCGGGCGATCAGGAGGCCGCCTGACAAGATCGTGGCGGACCGCACGAAACATACGCGCAGCCATGCGGGGCCACACACACGCTTGCACGTGGCCAGGGGCCCTGCGCCGGGGGGCGAGCGCAAGCGCGGCCTTGCGGTCGCGTGCTGGTGTTCGTGGGAGGCGGCTCTGTGTGCGTGGGTGTCCGCGGTTGCGGTTGCCGGTTAAGGTTGGGTTTAAAGAACTCTAGGTTCAACCGAATTCAGACTGGGGGCCCTATCAAAAATATTATAGTATAAAAAATTCATTTCAGTCTATGAGAAGATGATGTAAATTTTAAATTTTGTCATTTTCATTCTTTAAGCCAACATCTTCATTCATTTTGATTGCAATCTACGAGTTAAAAAAAGTTCTCAATATGAGAAGATGACTATTTTGACGTAATTAAAAATTTTAAGGAGTAATTAACTTTGACTTAAAACCTTATGAATAAATATTGTTTTTACTCTAAGATGTATAATTTGATAAAAACAAAACAGATGTCTAAGAACAGAAAAGTGTTAATTAAGGATGCGTTTGGCACGACGTATTTGCTCCTGTGAGGTTGGATAAAAACGTCATTTTCACAAATATATATTTGGTACTACAAATATTACAAAAATAAAATTCATTTGAGACAAAATATTTTGATATGACCATAATATTTTTGTCCAACTTTATAGTAGCAAATAAATCGCCATAAAGGCAGCATAAATATGAACATTTATATGATATATCCTTCCAATATTAGAAGCGAAAATTTGCCTTTTATTGGCAAGTATAATATTATTATTTTTATCTAATAATTTAACTTATATTATATTTTTTTTTAAGAAATATAATATTCATTTAAATAATTTTTTTATTTTTAAATTAAAAATAATGATGAAAATTCATAACATCAAAATTTGTTTTAATAAAACTCTTATATCTATTATGAAATGTTATTATTATACCTGTCAATTTTATTAAAGCTAATTTGGAAATTAATTAGGGTCTGTTCGGCGCGCAGGTATTGACTTTCTGGAATTGTCTTTGGTCAGAAAACCAATATCGGCAGGAATTGGTTTTTTGCAGAAAATCAATTCTATTGTTCGGTAGCATGATGATATTCAATGAACAGAATTGAAATTGATAACTAAATGTTGTTCGACTGCGCAAAGGAATTGATTTTCTGAAATTGTAATTTTTAGAAATTAATTTAATTTAATCATCGCCCTAAGATAAGGCAAACTCACTATTATCCAAAACAAATGAGAGAAGAAACACATATTTGCATCTCTCTCAAACATTGATCAACAGTTAATCACCTGAGAGCAGATTAAAATACAGATTACCATTCAGCAGAAGAAATGTAAACTTCTAGCATACTTACAAATCAGTGAACTTTAAGCTCTTCCTCTCTAAAAACCTCCGTCTTTAACCGGCACTAGAGCGCGAAACCGCAGTGAGGGCAAAAGAGGAATTGGGGATTGACAGGGAAGGCGCGGGATTGGCAGCAAGATCGTGGAGTGGGAATGAGGGGCGGCTGCCGGCAGAGATTTCGTTGCCGGAGGAGTCGCCGTTGATGGGGAGGACGAAGGGGAAGAGGAACGAGCAATCCCGGGAGTGGAAAGCAGGCGGCTTTCCCGGCCATCGCCATAAGGGAATGACGAATATTTCGTTGTCGAAGGAGTCGCCGTTGATGGGGAGGACGAAGGGGCTTCACAGGATCGAGAGCGTCGCGAGATCGAGGGCTTCACGGGATTGCGTGATACCTAAAACCCGCGGAAAACCTGAGTAGATAGGTAAGAATTCAGGTTTTTAGATTTTAGGCTAAACCAAAAACCATGGCTTTTGGTATGAAAGCCGGTACCATTTTAATTCTCACGCGCCGAACAGCAGAATTGGCTTTCTGGAAACCAAAACCAATTCCAGAAAGGCAATATCTGCGAGCCGAACGGACCGTTAGGGTTCATTCGTTTGCACGGAATTGTAATTCGATATTGAAATTTAATATTGATGAATATTGTGGAATTAAATATTTGTGACTAATTCTAATTCTAAGCGTTTGTCTAATAAATAATATTGGTGAATATTGTGTAATTGATTCAAATTTTTTGTTTGAACACGAATTTTTCGCATATACATCACTTATTCGTCTGACAACAATTTTTTTGGGTGGGTGCGATTTTTTTGGCCGGAGACGATTTTTTCGGTCGAGTGCGATTTTTAAGGTCGGACGTGATTTCTTCGCACCGACGCGAATTTTTCGCCCGCGCGCGTTTTTTCGCGCTAGCACAATTATTTTCACCGAGGCACACTTTTTTCGCCCGAGCGCGATATTTTCGTGCTGACGTATTTTTTTCGCCCATACGCGATTTCTTCGCCCGGACACATTTTTTAGCTCGAACATGTATTTTTCTCCCGGAGGTGTTTTTTTCGTCGGGACCGGATTTTTTGGTCCAGACACGAATTTTTCGCCTCAACGACATTTTTTTGCCCCGGCGCAAATAACACACGCACGGGCGAAAAACCCGTGTCAGGGCGAAAAACGCGCGCCAGAGCGAAAAACACGCGCCTGTGCGAAAATGAACTGTCGGGCGAAAAATGCGCGGCCGGGCGAAAATCACGTGGGCTAGCGAAAATCGCGCGGGCGGGAGAAAATCGCACGGGCCTGCGAAAATAGCGCGCCCAGGGCGAAAATAGAGCGGCCTGGCGAAAATAGCGCGGTCGGGCGAAAAACGCACAGCCAGGCGAAAAACGTGCGGTCGGGAAAAAACGCATGCTCGGGCGTAAAACGCGCGTCCGGATGAAAAACACGCGCCCGGGTGAAAAACGCGCGCCTGGGCGAAAATCGTGCGCCCGGCGGAAAACACGCGTCCGGGCGATTATCGCGCTCCCGATTGAAAAACGAGCGCCCGGGAGAAAAACATGCTCCCGAGCAAAAAATGTGAGCCCGGGCGAAACACCCACACCTAGAAGAAAAATACGCGACCGGGCGAAAAACACGCGTCCGGGCTAAAATCGCAGGCCCGAGCAAAAAAACGAGCGGTCAGGCAAAAAACGCGCGCCCAGGCGAAAAACACGCGCCCGAGCGAAAAACACGGGCCCGGGCAAAAAGTGCGCACCCCGGCGAAAAACGAGCCCGGACGAAAATCTCGCGGATGCCCGAACATCTCGCGGATGGGCGAAAAAATGCGAGGTCGGGCGAAAAACGCGCGCTCGGGCGAAAAATGCGCTCCTAGGCGAAAAACGCGCGCCCGGGCGTGAAAACGCACGTCCGGGCGAAAAATGCGCATTCGTGTGACAAAATGTGATCTCGGGCGAAAAACACGTGCTCAGGCGAAAAACACGTCTTGTTGCGGACTAACTCGGCGTCCCGTTCGGACCAGGATAAACTGAACCGCCTTAGCTCTCGGGACGGTCGAGCGCACACACAGTCAATGAAAGGAGAGAGTTGACACGAGAGATTATAACGTGGAAAAAACCCCTCAACTGGGTAAAAAACCACGTGACCGGATCTGTGCCGGTCAAAGTCCACTATCTGCTCGCGGTTACAGGGCGTTTGGGGGAATCGAGGGCGTTTGGGGGAATCGAGGGCGACAGGCCGCTCCTCGTTACTACTTTGAGGTGAGAGAGAATTTCCTGATTCGCAACGGGCAACAAGCTGCACCGAAGGAGTGCTAAATGCTAACTTGGTGGCTGGCGCGTTCAAGCGTTGGCGGTGGTTGTCTTCTTCCCTTCTCCGCGCACTTGGGGACTTGGCTCGTTGGCGGCTTGAAGGTGACCCGAGGGAGGAGTTCGGTAGAGCTCTGGCTTGAGGAAGAAGAAGACCCCGGGAGCGAAAAGATGAGAAATGAAGAGGCATGTGGCTCTTTTTATAGCCTCCAGGAGGTGGTTATGGCGGGGCCCCCCACTAACTTGGTGGTTTAGTGGGTGGTTACCTGTAGATCGGACGACGACGGAGGCGGCGGGGGCCAGCGGCGAGGGCGGAGGAGAGGGCAATGGGGGGCAGCATCCTGCGGCGGCGGGCGGAGGCGGCAACAGGCGGGCATGTGAGGGGGCGCGCGAACCGAGTCGCATGGGGCGCTCATCTGGTCGCGTATGCGCCCTTGACCGCTCGCGCGTAGGGCGTGCGCACGCACCTTGGGTGAGTGCGCGCGCGAATCAGTGCCCGCTACAGTGCCCGCTACAGTGCGTGCACGGACACTGTAGCCCGCATTGTTGTGCGCAACAGTAGTGCACATGCCCTATGATTACGGAGCACTCGAGCTAATTAAATTTAGGCGATTGTTATCCGCAGACCTATTTTGGTTATTCGCAGATTTTTACTAACCGCAGATCCAAAGGAGACTCAGAATTACTATTCGCAGATAAAATTGTTATTCGCAAACCATTTAAAAAAACACAGAGAAGTACAGGAATGCTACCTTTCTGAAGAAAATCGATCTGTACAGGAATGCTACCTTTATCACAAGAAGGAATAACACAGAGAAGTACAGGAATGCTACCTTTCTGAAGAAAATCAATCTGTACAGTACCCTGCCTTTTCTCGACCCGGCGCTTCTCAATCCGAATGCGAATGGTAGCCGGCATCGTGGATCAGAATCGTCGGAGAGAGGGGAGGATAAATTGTAGGGCTAGAATCGAAATCGCCGGCGATGGCGAGTGGGGAAAGCGGAGGCGGGCGAAGGAAGGAGAAAAAGAAGAGGGCGGCACGCCGGAGATGATGGAGGGGAACGGAGAATAGTAGATGAAAAACCTGATCGTTGCTCAGCCTCTCCGGGTTGCAGGCTATGTATTGGCAGCAGACGGCCGACGCCCGCGCCACCATTAACACCCATCCGCAGCAGACGGCTTTGTGCGCCGGGCTGCTGGAGGAGGAATGTCGACGTCGACGGCGAGTTTCGTCGGCGTCGATGCTATCGCATCGGGTTCGGAGAATGGGTTAGGGCACGGAGGCGGCTGATCTGTGAATAGAGAGAGCGAGATTTCGAATTGAAAACTTAAAGGTAAAAATCGGCTGAATTCGTGGTCTGCAAATAACCAAAATAAGTCTGCGGATAACAATCGCCTTAAATTTAATGGCGGAGGTTTGTGCATCTCGGCTTTCTTCTTTTGTCTGTTCATGGAAATCTACAGCTAATGCACAAATTAAGAGTTTCTAATTTCTCTCTATTCGATCTTGGTTTGTCTCCTTCCTGCAAGACACCAATGGTATTGTATGAACTTTGCACCTCTCATGTATGACTACCCATTGGCACCCCAAGCGGCCGACCTTGCCTCCTCCCGCCTCCTCCCGCCTCATAACTCGCTTCGACTGTTAGTGTTTCTATCTTAGCCTCTCGTGCTTCCTACTTACTGTAGCACCAAATGATAGACGATTACTTGGTGTTTTACGTAAGTGTGCGAGACTGACTCGCGACTCTTGCCCACACGAGATTAGCTCGTTACTTTTGCTTGCACGAGACTGGCTCTAGACTTTGATTTGCGCGGTTTGTGACCGCGGCTTAGTTTGCACAAGGCTGGCTCGCGGCTTTGTTTGCGCGGAGGCAGTTGTTGTAAGGAGCGTGCACTGCACGGATGCAGTTACTGTAAGGAGCGCGCTGCACGGTGAGAGTTGCTGTAAGGAGCGCGCTGCACGGAGGCAGTTGCTGTAAGAAGCGCGCTGCACGGAGGCAGTTGCTGTAAGGAGCGCGCTGCACGGAGGTAGTTGTTGTAAGGTGCGCGCTGCACGGAGGCAGTTGCTGTAAGGAACGCGCTGTACGAAGATAGTTACTGTAAAGGAGCGCTCTGCACGGAGGCAGTTACTGTCTGGAGCGCGCTGCAAGGAGACAGTTGTTGTAAGGAGCGCGCTGCACGGAGGCAGTTGCTGTAAGGAGCGCGTTGCACGGAGGCAGTTGCTGTGTGAAGCGCGCTGCACGGAGGCAGTTGCTGTGTGAAGCGCGCTGCACGGAGGCAGTTGCTATAAGAAGCGCGCTGCACGGAGGCAGTTGCTGTAAGGAGCGCGCTGCACGGAGGCAGTTGATGTAAGGAGCGCGCTGCACGGAGGCAGTTGTTGTTCAACGCCCCAAAACTTGTGTTCGTATGGGTCAATAGGTTTATAATATTCTTAACGAAACCCTATGAATATTGGGGTTGAATGGGTAGTGTTTTTAAGAGCTTTTGAGCCATTATGGGTTCACACGGCCTGTGACACAGGTATGTCCAAAGCCGTGTCCTTTTCTGGAATTGGCTAAATTATGTCGAGTGATGAACACGGCCTGGGACACGGGCGTGTTCAAAGCTGTGTCAGGCACACGGCTTGCGACACGGGCGTGTCCAGGGGCCGTGTCCTGTTCGTGCATGACGATTAGTGTGTCGGTTGAGGCACACGGCCTAGGACACGGGCGTGTCCAAAGCCGTGTTAGGCACACGGCCTGTGACACGAATGTGTCCAGAGCCGTGTCCTGTTCTGAGATCGACGATTCTGGTACGAATGTGGCACACGGCCTGTGACACGCCCGAGTCACAAGCCGTGTTCGGATGCAGGAAAATGGATTTTAAGAGCGAATCAGTGCCTTTCGTTTTATTTAAAAGAGATCTTACGACCCAGGATTGTCCCTGAGGGGTTAACTTCGGGAAATGAGGGTCTAAACCCCATTTCCTTTGATCCATTCTCTTTCTAAAGAGATAGAGAGTGGGGAGAGCATATGGTGAAAGAAGGAGGATTTCGGCCATCGTTGGAGCTTCGGAGTCCCAATTGCGAGCCGAGTCCAGATCCGCGGAGGCGAGTCCATTGCGGTGGTTTTCATCCGTCTAATTTTTCATGGCACAGAAGCGAACTTCTAGGGTAACGATTCTCTTCTTTGGACATGTGAAGTCTTCTTTCTTTTTGCATAGGAAACTCCTACTACTGCAAGTGAGCGGTGAGTGTGAGGTATTCTTTCGGGTAGATATGGTTTATCCCCGTCATTTTGTATTTAGAGTCCGGAATCGAAGTACGGACGTAGGCATGGTTTGTGAAGCCTATCCGGAAAAGTTGGTCTGGATCGGTAATATTTTCATTATGCTTGTATTGCCGGAGAAGACTCAGTGTTATTTGTTTTTTCGGGTTTCTACGTGGTAGATTGCAACATGGAGTCTTGGGGATTAACTTCAAGATGCACCCGGAAAACTGGGCAGAAGCGTGATTCTGGCATCTTGGTGGCCTGAGAGCCAACTTGTACATAACTGAGTTATGTAAAATTTTGTGATCGATTTGGGACTCGGGGAAGCTTGATCCGCGTCTATGGCTTAAATTGTCGTGGCGATGTGAGCAACGGGCTAGGTGGAACCGTACCTGTTGAAATCGAAAAATCGGTCTCGGAGGAGTTCGACCCTTGCGGAAGGGGTGATCGCACACTTACTTCTCTCCTCACGAGCCCAAGTGACAAGGAACCGGGGACAGACCCAAGGCTTCAGCACGGAGGTCCCACCACACACCTGGAAGATCTTAGAGCGCTTCCCCTCCTTAGCCAAGTGCTGAAGCTAAGGTACCTCAGAAAGCGCTGGAAGACCGGGCACAAGAAAGTGTGCCTTCTGAGGTACCCCTTGGGTCCTATTTATAGGAAAAGATGGTCTGCAAATATCCAACCTTCACTGTTTTCAAGGACTATAAGCAATCCAAAGGGGGTACAATGGTAAAAACACCCCACAACTGAAG
Source organism: Platanthera zijinensis (assembly GCA_039513925.1). Taxonomy (NCBI): domain Eukaryota; kingdom Viridiplantae; phylum Streptophyta; class Magnoliopsida; order Asparagales; family Orchidaceae; genus Platanthera; species Platanthera zijinensis. The sequence goes on along the minus strand of CM077088.1, from coordinate 9,005,164 downwards.
GGCGAGCCAGCCCTGAGAAGAGTGTCCATTGAGCGGGGGCGGCGAGTACGGGCGCGGGAAAGCTTCTCCCCACGCCGAGGTGAAAAGAGGCGAGTGAGCTCGCCTCTCTCAGCGCCGCGGGAGAGGGCGGTTGATGAGCTCGTCTCTCTCAGCGCCGCGGGCCTGACTCGCCTGACTCAACGCCGATGGAGAAGGCGTTGAGTGAGCTCGCCTCTCTCAACGCCACGGGAGAAGGCGTTGAGTGAGGTCTCCTCTCTCAACGCCATGGGTCTGACTCGCCTCGCCTCAGGCCTGGGCGAGTTGGCCCTGAAGCCCCTGCTCGCGGATGACGGGCGTGTCGGCACTCGCCAACCCCTTGGATCTGGGCGAGCACGTACTCGGTCGGGTCTGCCCCACGATGAATGACTTCCTTTCGTCGGGCTCAGCTCCATGAGTGAGGTCGCCTCTCTCAACGCCATGGGCCTGACTCGCCTCGCCTCAGGCCTGGGCGAGTTGGCCCTGAAGCCCCTGCTCGCGGATGGCGGGCGTGTCGGCACTCGCCAACCCCTTGGCTCTGGGCGAACACGTACTCGGTCGGGTCTGCCCCACGATGAATGACTTCCTTTCATCGGGCTCAGCTCTACGAACTCCGAGCTCGGCCCGACGATTGCCGAGCCCGTACTCGTCGTGCTGGGCTCGGCATTCCATGCTGAACTCGCCTGGGGCTCTTGGGCGGTCTGAGCCGGCCGGTTTGGCTCCTGTTAGCTCACTCACTGGATACGGGGTTGTACACAATCCCCGCTCTTTGCGAGGTTGGCACAAACTCGGAAAGAAACATCCAACCCCCTAGGATCCTGCGAGTGCGACAGGAGCCAAAAGGAATCTCTTGGTAGGGCCCACCGACGGCTATATATACATGCACAGCCTGCTCGACTGACCTCCGCCCCTTTCTTTACTTAAGCCCTGCCTAGATGCCACTCCCCAAAGAGGTCATGGAGCGACTCGCGAAATCTCGCAGGGAAATCGCCCTTCGCGCTGCGGCCCTGATAGATCTTAACGCCCCGGCTCGCCGCTTCACTGAATTTGGCTCGGTCAAGAGGGCGAGGCCCTTTCCTCCCGAGGCCGAGCACATCTTCGCTGACTTAAAAAAACACCTTGGTCAATGGCTCCGACTCCTCCAACCGTTCTGCTCTGGCCCCCCATGATAAAGACTTTGTGGATCTTACCGCCGAACAAGACCAGGGCGGCGAGGTCTCCACTCCGAGGGTCGAGAATCTTCCTGCCAAGGCGCCTAAGCCATCCTATGACCCGCGCCCGCAAGACTCGCCCCTTGCCACTGAAACCATTGGGCTGGATTTGCGGGGGCTGGGGTCGCTGGCTCGCATCCCTTCACAACAACCCTCTTCCGCTCCCGCGGCCACTGGGGCGGACGCCGAGCACACATCCGTTCCTGCTTCCCCCCGAAATTCTGAAGGTATGTCCCTGACTCCCTCATATTGCGTCCGATTCTAATTGGTGCTCGCTCCTCCCACTCGCTATCTCGACTCCCCTTTGCAGGCCCTCCTAACCAATCTGGGGCCGACGACTCAGGCGAACGGGCCGTCTACTCGCCTCTTCCATCGCCGCGCGCTTTGGACATCTTCCGGGACTCGGAGGTGGACAGCCCCGAACGATCGAGGCGAAGCAAACTGGTCCTCAAAAATTTAGTGCGCGAGCTCCACGAGCTAAAGAAAGACAATTCCAGGCTGCAGGAGGAGTGCGCGCAGCTTGCTGGCGAGGCGAGGGTCAGCTCGGCGTATGCGGCGACGTCTTCCTCCATACTCTTCGATGAGATTGATGAGAACTTGCGAGCGGCGAACAGGAACCTGGGGCAGCTTCGGCAACTCTTCGCGCAGCGGCTGGCGACATCGGGTCGGCGAGACCGGGGTAATTAAGGACGGTTCCCTTGCGAGCCGGTCGGTACTCGCCCCTGCTGTCGTCTGGTCCATGCGTGTGTTTTTCTAATTTTCCTTGTTCTGGACAATTTGCTTTCTTCATGCTAATAAATTGTATAAATTTTCGTTACGCGAGCGTATCTTATTTTCTTCGAGTGGTGCTTGCCTTTTCGAATTCCTCATCTGGGCTCGCCGAGATCGGCGAGCAAAGAGCGGCGAGACGGAGTGCGCGAGCCGGGCTGGTCAGTCGATTTCGCTTCTCCTCCCTTTTTCTATAAATAGGGATCCCCACCTACCCACGGCTATGTCTTTATTGCCTTCGCATCTCTTTCCTTCCTTGCTCTCCCCGCCTTCTGCTCGCGTGCTTCCCTTCCCTCGACGAGCATGGGTAAAGGAAACCCTGATTACGATGGCCGCGCCAAGTGCGCCCAGAACTTCGCGGACCATTGCTTTTTCGAGGGCAATACCACGGCAGGCGAGCTCGCCGAGTTTGTGGCGGACTATGTCCCTGCCGGCTTCGTGGCCCGCCTCCCGGCGGAGCATGAGGCCATAAACTCCTTCTTCGAGGACGAGCTCGCCTTTCCTATATTGCACTTTGAGGTGGGGTTGCGCCTGCCTCTCTGGCCTGAGGTCCGCCAGGTCCTCAAGTATTATGGCGTCGTACCCGCGCAGCTCAACCCCAACGCCATCGCTATGGTGGTGGGATTTTCCTGCTACCTCCGCCGAGAGTGGATCGAGTTCAACCTCACCGTCTTCCGCAAACTCTTCTCTTACAAATCCAACGCCGACGGGGACGCCTTCTTCGGCGGTACGTCCATAAAGATCCGCGAGATCGCCAACAAGAACCACAATTGGATGTCGAAGATCGTCTTCATCCGGGGCGAGCTCGGAAACATTCCCTTCTCTCCCCTACAGAAAAGTGAGGAGGTGTACCAGCCACCGTCCGTGTCCGGCAATGACGCCGAGCTTCATAAGTTCTTTCTGTACAAGTACTTTGAAGTCGCCTTCCTCCGTCGCGGCCTCGAGTCCCTGCCGCCCATTCTTCCTGGCGAAGGTTTGTCTCGCCCACCTTCTGCTCGCCACTCGGCCTAATCGATCAAAATCTTATTTTCCGGCTAAGTATTTTTTACAGGGGAGTGACTGATCCCGGTGAATCCTCCCTTCGCCGACCCGGGAGTGTTTGCGGACCCGCTCGAGCTGGCTCGGGCTACGGCTGAGGCGTGGCGAGAAGAGAAGGCTAGAGGCAAGCCTTCCAGCAAGAAGCGACTGGAGCTTGGAGGGTCGAGCTCGCTCCGCCGCCCCTCGGCACCTAAAAAGGCAAGGGTAATCTTGCGAGGCCGGCCACAACAGCCCTTGTCACCCGTCAGGTTTATGAGCTCGCCGGAGGTTTTTTCCGACGAAGCCCCGGCAAGCCCACAGAAGGAGGCATCATCCCCTCGCGGGAAGAAGCGCGGGTCCTCCTCCCCTCCTTCCGTGGAGGAGGTTGCTCCCTGCAATCCGGGAATTCCAAAGGACCACCCCCACTTCGGCAAGGGGGGAAGGAGCAAGGACGCGGCCGACGAGCCGATGCTGATCTGGGATGAGGGGGACCACCGCGTCTCCGTCTCCACTCGCGCCCCCTCTTGGGGAGCTCACCGGCCTCCTACGGGCCACGCGTTCGCCCTTGGTTTCGGCCTCTACGGCCGGGAGGGCGCTGAGGCCTACAAGAACATGACTCCTCGGCAGGTAGGCCACGAGGGTCTGCAGGCTCATCTGAGGGCCTTCGAACTCCATCATATGATGGTTCGTCGTGGCTTTCAGCTCAGCCAACTTCTGCTAAAGGCCAAGCAGGAGAGCGACCTGGCGGCGGAGAAAGCTGCCGACGCGGAGCGGCGGTTTGATATTGCCGAGCGCTTACTCGACGAGGCCTCGGACGGGCTGGTAAGAACCGACCAACTCTCATTTTAACTTGGAAAAATATTTCACCGAGAATCTGACTTCTTTGCTTTTCAGGATGCCGAGTATGCCAGGGTGTTACAGGCCCGTACTAGCGAGTTGGAGGGTGAGGTTGCCCAGCTGTAGGTCCGCCTCGCGGATCAGGAGGCCAGCTTGCGCGAGCAGGAGGCCCATGTTGCAGAGCAGGGGGCCCTTATTGCTCGATCGGCGGCCGAGGTGGAGGCGCTAAAGGAACAGAACCACGGTCTCCAAGGCGAGGTCCGTCGGCTGACGGAAGCCCTTTTCCCACCAGACGGCGCCGAGCCCCCTTTTCCCTACAAGCGGCCCTGGGTTTTCGGCGAGGGGGAGGTCATGGAGCGGCTGCGAGTCAACTCGATCGATTCTGCCGAATGCCTCCTGGGCGCCATGAGAGGATCGGGGATCCTAGCCGAGGGCTGCGAGGAGGTGGCGGTCCGGGATCTTCTGCCAAGCCTGTTCCCGCCGTCCCCGACCAGCGAGAAGGAGGAAAGTTATGGCTCCCTCTTCGATGGGGCGAAGGGCAAGGAAAAGTCGCTCGGGGGCGAGGAGGAGGATCATCATTCGGGAGAGGAGGGCGAGAACTTACCGGACTTCTCCCCCCTTTTTTCTGCATTCATTCTTGTAATCATCCCCCCCTTTTTGTAATCTCGGCGAGGCGAGCCTCTCCCCTTTTGAAATTATAATGAAAAAAAATTCTATCTTCTTTTTACCTTCAGCACTAGAATGCTCATAAGTTAGGATTCGTGCTCGCCGAGAGGCCCTGAGCGTCGGCAGCGGCCAGACTCGCGAACACACCGCTTACCCGCGAGGCGACCTTTCTGAGAACGATCGCCGCCGGCGCCCGCCTATCATACCGAGAAATACCCTCTGCCGAGCAGACCCTGCGAGAACGGGCTCGCCTGGGAGGTATATTCTTCCCTCCACCAGAGGTGGGGTCAAAAATCCTTTTTAACGAAAAGCCAAGGGGGACAGGACCCCTTGAGCTCGCCCTTCTAACTGATGGGTTTGCTCGTACATGCTTGCCATATGTCAACTTTCAGGTCCACCTCCCGGACCGTAATAACGTCCATCGTGACCCCTGCCCCTGCCAGCTTGGAGGAGGCCTGGCGGCGGGAGAATCGAGACCTATCCCCGGAGCAAGAAGACTTAGAACATTTGCCTCTCCCGGGTGCTACCACCAATCCAGTCAGCTAGATGGGAGCCTGAGGGCGGGTGTTGAACATCCTCCGGGCTCAGCTCCAGGGTCATAACGACATCCATCGAGACCCCGGCCCTGCCAGCTTGGAAGGAGCCTGACAGCGAGAGAATCGAGACCTAACCCCAGAGCGAGAAGACTTAGAACATTTGCCTCTCCCGGGTGCTACCACCAGGCCAGTCAGCTAGATGGGAGCCTGAGGGCGGGTGTTGAGCATCCTTCGGGCTCAGCTCCAGGGTCATAACGACGTCCATCGAGACCCCGGCCATGCCAGCTTGGAAGGAGCCTGACAGCGGGAGAGTCGAGACCTAACCCCAGAGCAAGAAGACTTAGAATATTTGCCTCTCCCGGGTGCTACCACAAGGCCAGTCAGCTAGATGGGAGCCTAAGGGCGGGTATTGAATATCCTCCGGGCTCAGCTCTAGGGTCATAACGACGTCCATCGAGACCCCGGCCCTGCCAGCTTGGAGGGAGCCTAACAGCAGGAGAATCGAGACCTAACCCCAGAGCGAGAAGACTTAGAACATTTGCCTCTCCCGGGTTCTACCACCAGGCCAGTCAGCTAGATGGGAGCCTGAGGGCGGGTGTTGAACATCCTCCAGCCTCAGCTCCAGGGTCATAACGACGTCCATCGAGACCTTGGCCATACAAGCTTGGAGGGAGCCTGACAGCGGGAGAATCGAGACCTAACCCCAGAGCGAGAAGACTTAGAACATTTGCCTCTCCCGGGTGCTACCACCAGGTCAGTCAGCTAGATGGGAGCCTGAGGGCAGGTGTTGAACATCCTCAGGGCTCAGCTCCAGGGTCATAACGACGTCCATCGAGACCCCGGCCCTGCCAGCTTGGAGGGAGCCTGACAGCGGGAGAATCGAGACCTAACCCCAGAGCGAGAAGACTTCGAACATTTGCCTCTCCCGGGTGCTACCACCAGGCCAGTCAGCTAGATGGGAGCCAGAGGGCGGGTGTTGAACATCCTCCGGGCTCAGCTCCAGGGTCATAACGACGTCCATCGAGACCCCGGCCCTGCCAGCTTGGAGGGAGCCTGACAGCGGGAGAATCGAGACCTAACCCCAGAGCGAGAAGACTTAGAACATTTGCCTCTCCCGGGTGCTACCACCAGGCCAGTCAGCTAGATTGGAGCCCGAGAGCGGGTGTTGAACATCCTCCGGGCTCATCTCCAGGGTCATAACGATGTCCATCGAGACCCCGGCCCTGCCAGCTTGGAAGGAGCCTGACAGCGGGAGAATCGAGACCTAACCTCAGAGCGAGAAGACTTAGAACATTTCTTGAGGGTTTATGATATTATGCTACGAAAGTTCCGCCACATCTCATGTCACTGTTACGATCATCATGCAAAAAGGGCTCAAATGAATGAAACACATTGTATTGAAAAAATTAAGGCACATACAAATATTCAGGGATAGAAGCGTTTCAGGTCGTCGCCGCTCCAGGTGTGGCTCAAAGTCTCTCCCTCCATATTTTGGAGGCGGTACCCTCCCGATCTTAGTGCCTCCTTTACGATGTAGGGCCCCTCCCAGTTTGGATGGAGCTTGCCCACGACAGCCGATCTTCCCGCCGCATCTACCTTCTTTAGGACCAGGTCGCCTTCCACAAACTGTTTAACCCGAACATGTTTGTCAAAGTACTTAGCCATTCTTCGCTTAACTTCCTCCTGCCGAACCGCTGAGAGGTCGCGCAGTTCTTCTATCAAGTCTAAGGAGAGCCGCTATTCTCCCTCATTTTCAACTCTCCACTCCTCCCCTCCGGCTTCCGCCTCAGCGACCCTTAGAGTACGGACCTCGAGTTCGATGGGGAGCACCACCTCGCTTCAATGAGATAGTTTAAAGGGCGTCTCCCCCGTGGCGGTATTGGGAGTAGTCCTCAGGGCCCAAAGAACGGAGGGGAGTTGCTCCACCCAACTCCCTTTCAAATTTTCCACCTTCTTTTTCAGGAGATTCACGATAACCTTGTTGGCCGCTTCTACATGCCCGTTTCTTCTTGGGTGATGGACAGAGGCAAACCTAAGGTCAATCCCGAGCTCTCCACAGAATTTGATGAACTCGTTGCTGGCGAACTATGGTCCGTTGTCGGTGACGATGGCTTGGGGCATCCCATGCCTGCAGATGATTTTCCTCCATACAAAATTTTGGATGATCTGCGAGGTCACCTTGGCCAACGCCTTCACCTCCATCCACTTGGAGAAATAATCAATCATTATCAACAAGAATCTTCTTTGCCCGCTTGCCTGGGGGAAGGGCCCTACCAGGTCCATTCCCCAAATTGCGAAAGGCCAGGGGGCCGTGATACTTCTGAGTCGCTGAGCCGGTTGTAGTTGGAGGGGGGGCAAACATTTGGCACTTATGGCATTTTTTGACAAATTCTAAGGCATCATTCCCCAGGGTAGGCCAGAAGTAGCCCTGCCTGATAATCCTTCCCTCCAGGGTCCGACCTCTCGAGTAACTCCCACATTCCCCGGAGTGGACCTCTTCCAAAATCCTCGACACCTCCTCCTCCGCCACACAACGAGCCAGTAATCCCGAAAGGGTCTAGCGGTAGAGTTGCCCGTCGCGCAAGAGATAGTATGCTGACTTGTACTTGAGCTTCTTTCTATCCATCCCCTCTGGGTACTCTCCAGTGGACAATTACGTAGTGAAGGGGTCCATCCATATGGATCGCCGATCTATCTCCATCAACTCTCCTTCCTCCAAGGATGGGTGAAAAAGGTCTGTGATAGTGCCCCCCACCCGAGGGCCGCGCTTGGCAAGATGGTCGACCTGTTTATTTTCCTCCCGTGGCACATGTTGAATGGAGAATGTGTGAAACCCCCAATGATTCCCTTGACCTTGGCCAGATACCGTTGCAGGGTAGGCTCCCTTGCTTCGAACTCCCCGTTGATCTGGGAGGCTACTACCATGGAGTCAGTGAGGACCTTCACATCATGCACTCCCAAATTCCTGGCCAGGCGCAGCCCTGCGATCACCGCCTCGTACTCAGCCTGGTTGTTGGTTATGGAAAAATGTATTACCACTGTTTGCTCAATCCGGGTCCCTTGAGGGCTTTCCAAGACGACCCCAATCCCTAAGGAGTGTTTCCCCGAAGCCCCATCCACCATCACCTTCAAAGGGACGGGGTAAGTGAGTTTGTCCTCTGCTACCTCGACCATATAGTCAGCCAGGAAGTCACCCATTGCTTGTGCCTTGATCGCGAGTCGAGGGACAAAGAAGATGTCGAACTTGCTCAACTCCACCAACCACTTGGCGAGTCTTCCTGAGTGCTCCACCCCCTCGAAGATGTTGCGGAGGGGGTGGTCGGTCACCACCTGGATGGAGTGTGCCTGGAAGTAGGGCCTGAGCCTCCGGGCCGAGATGATTAGAGCGAATGCCAACTTCTCCAAGATGGGGTAGCGGAGTTCCGCCTTCCTCAGAACCCTACTCACGTAATAGATGGGCAGTTGTTTCCTCCCCTCTTCTCGAACTAAGACAGAACTCGCGGCCTCCGCCCCGACCCCAAAATACAAGAACAAGTCCTCCCCCTCCTTCGGCCCCTGGAGCAAGGGGGCCTGAGTCAACTGCCTCTTCAAGGCCTGGAACGCCTCCTCGCACTCCGAGGTCCATTCGAACTTCCGACCTCCTCTCAAGGTCTTGAAGAAGGGAGAACACTTTTCCCCGGCCCGGGAGAGAAACCTGCTCAGCCCTTCCAACTTCCCCGTCAGTCACTGTACCTCCTTTGCATCCCGAGGCGACCCCAACTCCATAATCTCCCGGACCTTGTCAGGGTTGGGTTCGACTCTAGCGGGGGTGAGGAGGTGACCCAGAAATTTACCCCTGCTCGCCCCGAAGATGCACTTCAGGGGGTTCAACCTCATCTTGTATTTGGGCAGGGTGCCAAAGGTCTCCTCCAGATCCCGGAGGTGAGAGTCGACCTCCCGACTCTTGATCATCAAGTCATCCACGTACACTTCCAGGTTCCTCCCCTTCTGTCCCTGGAATACACGGTCTATCATCTTCTGGTATGTTGCCCCTGCATTCTTCAACCCAAAAGGCATCATCTTGTAGCAGTAGCATCCATCTCCTGTGATGAACGAGACATTCTTTATGTCAGGAGGGTGCATCCTGATCTGATGATAACCTGAAAAGGCATCTAAAAAACTCATTACAGAAAAACCAACGGTTGAATCTACCAGCGCGTCGATTCTAGGCAAGGGGTAACAATCTTTCGGGCATGATTTATTAAGAAGTGAAAAATGTACACACATCCTCCACCGGTCGTCCCCTTTTTTCACCATTACAACATTCGAGACCCAGCCGGGGTATTGAATTTCAGAAATGAAACCGCCCTTTAGGAGCTTGGCGACTTCCTCCCTGATTGGTTCGGCCAGCTTGTCAGTGATGGACCTCCTCTTCTGCTGGATGGGGCGAGCCTCCGGGTCTAGGTTGAGACGGTGGCAGACGACGTCAGCATCGATCCCAAGCATCTCGGACGCGCTCCAAGCGAAGACATCCACATTCTTCTGAATGCACTCCAACATCCTTCCTTGATCCTCCGAGGTCAGCCCTCCGCTGATGCGGACCTTCTCCACCCTGCCATCCTAGGTGAGAACCTCTATCTCTACCACTTCCTCGGCGGCCTCCAACCGGGACTGCTCCTCCCACTCCGCAATGTCCTCCCCTCTTGGAGTAAGGACCTCCCCTCCTTCTACGGTCATTGCCTCAACTGACTCCTCTGGGAGCGCTACCTCGCGGGCTTCCCCCTCCATCCTTTCTTCCTCCCTGCCTTCTTCTCCGGCCTCCTGCCCTTCCACCTCTTCCATCCTTCTCCCCATCTCTTCGGCCTCCTCCTGCCAAGAAATGGAATTAACTGCCGTCACGTAGCATTCCCGAGCTGCTTTGGGGTCGCCGCGAACTCGGACCTGGATCCCCTCTATGTTGAACTTAAGGAATTGGTGGAAGGAGGAGGGGATGCAGTGGAAGGCGCTGATGAGGGGCCATCCGAAAATGGCATTGTAGCTGCTGGGGGCCTCCACTATGACGAACCGGCAGTTCCTGGACTGCCCCCCTAAGCTGACATGAAGTCTCACTCCCCCCTCTACTTCTTTTCTCTCCCCCGAAAAACCGAAGAGAGGCCCATCGGAGGCCAGCACCCTCTTGGCTTCTACCTGCATGGCGTCGAAGGGCTTCTTGAAGATGATGTTTACGGAGCTCCCATTGTCAATGAGGATCCGGGAGACTGTGAAATTCTCGATGGCCGTCTTTATGACTAATGCATCGCAGAAGGGGTCCTCATGACCAGGCATGTCCTCCCTTGAGAAGGTGATCCTCTCCTCTGGGGGTGGAGTCTGGGATGTGGAGCTGATGCTCCTTCAGTACATGGTGTGGAGGCTTGCTTTCCGGGAAGCTTCGACCCCCCCCCCCCCCATGGATCACCCCGATCCCTCCTCGGGTCCCCACATCGGCCCGGTCTTCGCAACGATCCCCCTCCGCCTGAGGCCGGACTTCCTCGATCCGCACCTCCTGGCAGTTCTACTGCTGCTGTTGTTGTTCCCTGTTCCCCTGTATCTCGAGGAACTCCGGACACGTGATCGTCGTGTGCCCCTCCTCTTGATGGTAGTCATAGTAGGGCAGGTCTACCCTGACCTCCCTCCTCCTCCTTAGCTTTCCTCTCCTTCTCCCCCCTAGGGCGATAACCATGGCCTTCTCCCGATCGGGAAGGGGGGGTCTCTGGCCCTGCCTCCCCCAATGGGGGTAAAACTGGCCACGCCCACCTTGGCGGTTATCTCCTCCCTGATAACCCCTTCGTAGCCCTTGGTCCTGCCACTCCGGCCTCCAACCCAATCGGTTGTTTGGTTCCTGACGCCCCCACCTAGGCTGCTGCGGGTTCTGCTCTCTCTGTCGAGGCTCGGCCCTTCTCTCCTCCTGGGCTCGGCCACCCCTTGGCTTTTCCTCCTCTACGGCCCACCTGGCCAACCTCCGAGCAAACTCTGGGTGTGCTGCTTCCATGTCGGCCTCCCTTGCCGCCCTTTCTAGGAGCGCCTCAAAAGACACCGGAGGCATCCTTTTCAACTCCATGGCGAAGAACCCGGGTTGGAGACCCAGGGTGAAGGCCACCATCATGGTATGCCCTGACATCTCTTGTACTTGGGACAGTTCCTCCTAAACCTGTCCAGGTAACTTCCCAGGGTCTCCCCTACTTTCTGTTTGATACGGAACAAGGACTCGGCCTCCCTCTTCCTTTTCTTTGAGGTGGTGAATCTCAACATGAACCCCATGCGCAGGTCCTCGAAGCAGTAGATGGAGTCGGCCAGGAGCTGATGAAACCACTCTCTCGCTTTCTCCCTAAGGGTGATGGCGAAGAGCCTACACTTGAAGCCATCCGACATCTGTCGGATTGATACCACGTCTTCAAACCATTGGACGTGCTGGACCGGATCTCCCTTCCCTGAGTAGTAGGACATCTCCGGCTCTCAGAACCCCTCTGGAACTGGGGCAGAAGAAACAAACTCACTGAAGGGGCTTCCTCCCTCAGTCGGGCGAGTTGGGAACTCCCTCCCCACCGTCTCGTTGAACTGGTACTCGCCTGCCGAGCTCGGGAAGAGGACTCGTCCCCTCGGCTCGCGCTCCCCCTCGCTCGCGACTTCCTTCCCCGCTCGCCTGAGGGGCGCGTCATTGCCTAGTGCTGGATCGGCGACCACGGGAACCACCGGTGTCGTGCTCTCGGCTCGCATGCCGAGTGCGACCCTGACGAGTCCGAGCACTTCCACCCTGAGCTCCGCAGACATCCCCGCCGTCGCGGGAGGGGGAGGGGGTGGCGAGCTCGCCCTGCCTGAACCTTGCCCTTCGTCTCTTGCCATCGGTCTTCCGGAAGATTTTCTGTGCTAACCACGCTCCACGCTCACCGCACCAAAGTGTTGAAACCGAAAAATCGGTCTCGGAGGAGTTCGACCCTTGCGGAAGGGGTGATCGCACACTTACTTCTCTCCTCACAATCCCAAGTGACAAGGGACCGGGGATAGACCCAAGGCTTCAGCACGGAGGTCCCACCACACACCCGGAAGATCTTAGAGCGTTTCCCCTCCTTAGCCAAGGCTGAAGCTAAGGTACCTCATAAAGCACTGGAAGACTGGGCACAAGAAAGCGTGCCCTCTGAGGTACCCCTTGAGTCCTATTTATAGGAAAAGATGGTCTGCAAATATCCAACCTTCACTGTTTTCAAGGACTATAGGCAATCCAAAGGGGGTAACATGGTAAAAACACCCCACAACTGAATGGCGAGCCGGCCCTGAGAAGAGTGACCATTGAGCGGGGGCGTCGAGTACGGGCGCGGGAAAGCTTCCCCCCATGCCGAGGTGAAAAGCGGCGAGTGATCTCGCCTCTCTCAGCGCCGCGGGAGATGGCGTTGGATGAGCTCGCCTCTCTCAGCGCCGCGGGCCTGACTCGCCTGACTCAACGTCGTTGGAGAAGGCGTTGAGTGAGCTTGCCTCTCTCAACACCACGGGAGAAGGCGTTGAGTGAGGTCGCCTCTCTCAACGCCATGGGCCTGACTCGCCTCGCCTCAGGCCTGGGCGAGTTGGCCCTGAAGCCCCTGCTCGCGGATGACGGGCGTGTCGGCACTCGCCAACCCCTTGGCTCTGGGCGAGCACGTACTCGGCCGGGTCTGCCCCACGATGAATGACTTCCTTTCGTCGGGCTCATCTCCATGAGTGAGGTCGCCTCTCTCAACGCCATGGGCCTGACTCGCCTCGCCTCAGGCCTGGGCGAGTTGGCCCTGAAGCCCCTTCTTGCGGATGACGGGCATGTCGGCACTCGCCAACCCCTTGGCTCTGGGCGAGCACGTACTCGGCCGGGTCTGCCCCACGATGAATGACTTCCTTTCGTCGGGCTCAGCTCCACGAACTCCGAGCTCGGCCCGACGATTGCCGAGCCCGTACTCGGCGTGCTGGGCTCGGCATTCCCTGCTGAACTCGCCTGGGGCTCTGGGGCGGTCTGAGTCGGCCGATTTGGCTCCTGTTAGCTCACTCACTGGATACGGGGTTGTACAATACCCGCTCTATGTGTTTCGGTTAAAGTGACATAAGGTACATGGTACTTACCGTTGGCATATATGTAGCTAGGGTCTTAGGCTTAGGCCAGATAGACTAAAATGCTCACGAGGTTTGTTGTCCTGGGGGCGGTGGTGAGACCGCGGATTTAACCGGGTTCACCGAGAATGTGCCTTGAGAGCACGGGGTGTGCGCTCGTGTGTGCCTACGCCTGTGATGAAGTGTGTTATATTTTACTTTCGCTATCATGTTTGGATTATACTAATGAAATGCAGGGAAGGAGCAACGCCGCCCTGATTAAGGGGATGGGTCGTTATAATTTGGTCAGCTTTAGCTGATCGTTGGCTTGTTTTGCCACCGTGCGGTGGATTGTTCTTATGCAGGAAAAGGTGAGCCTAGTGGCAAATAGCGGGCTGAGGCGTTTGTTACTGTGCTGGCCCTTGAAGGCAAAAGCGAAGTGTTTTATTTTATTACTATCATGTATGGCCGGTCCGCATGCCGATGTATGGAAAACACTTTTATTGACCAAACTCTTATAAGGCCATAATGCCAAATATTTGGTGTATGTGATTTCATTCCTAATGTGGCTGTAGTGGACATTCATATGCTTTTGTATGGGTTCTTATAATTATATTAAAAGCTTCAGCTAGAATGCTCTGAGTTAGGACGCGTGTTCCTTTGACAGTGTTTTGGCATTAATACGTAACTCCACTCACTGTCCGTGGTATATGGTGTGGGGCTCCGGCCGGACCTTCTGTTATATTCCATATGACGGATGGGGGTGTTACAATTTGGTATCAGACTATGGCATCGGTCTTGCTTATTGGAATTTGGAATTCATGGACGAATTCTTTTAAGAGGTGGTGAGCACATGTATGTGCGTCATCGTTATAACATGAAAAGAACCCATAAATAACCACTTAGGAATGAAAATACACATGTTTGATGAAGGAAGTGTTCGAGCCTTATCTAGATATCTTTGTCATCGTTTTCATCGATGACATTTTGGTTTATTCAAAGACAGAGGAAGAGCATGTCGAATATCTGACCTTGGTACTAAGGAAGCTAAAATAGCACGCCTTATTTGCCAAGTTCAGCATGTGCGAATTATGGCTCCAAGAGGTTGCCTTCTTGGGACATGTGATCAGTGGGGCTGGACTAGCTGTGGATCCAGACAAAGTGTGTGTCATGAGGGAGTGGTCGCCCTTAAAGTCAGCGGCCGATGTGCGGAGCTTCCTTGGACTTGTCGGGTACTATCGCAAGTTTGTAAAAGGGTTCTCAAAGATTTCCCTTCCTCTTACTACACTGACAAAGAAAGGTGTGTCATATGAGTGGACACCCCAGTGTGAAGTTGTGTTCCAGGAACTGAAGGACAGACTTACATCCGCACCTATCCTAGCCCTTCCATCCGGGAAGGAAGGACTTCAAGTTTACACTGACGCGTCGTATCAAGGGATGAGAGTGGTATTGATGCAGCACGGACATGTGATTGCATATGCTTCAAGACAGCTGAAGAAGCATGAAATCAACTACCCAGTACATGATTTAGAATTGGGAGTGGTGGTGTTCGCCTTGAAGATTTGGAGACACTATCTATATGGCGTCCACTGCGAAATCTTTTCGGACCACAAGAATCTAAAGTACATCCATACCCAGAAGGAATTGAATTTGAGACAGCGGCGGTGGTTAGAATTTTTATGCGATATGAATTCACCTTGAACTACCAACCCGGAAAAGCAAATTCCGTAGCTAATTCTTTGAGCAGAAAGGTACCAAAATCGAACCATGAGTCCCGATTGATGAGTATGAAGTTAGCTCGGATGCTCGAAGAGATGGAGATTATATTGGTATATAAAGACCAATCGGAAGGGTATATAGAGTACTTAACCGCGATGAGCATAGTCTGTGATATTCGAGACTGAATCCGGGCGGAGCAAGGAAAGGATGCGGCTCTGGCCCCGGTAATTAAGTCAATTGAAGATGGGACTACTGACGAGTATTCCCTAAAAGACGGCCTCGTTCATCTCCGTGGCCGGCTTTACATTCCCAAAGGCGGTAAAATTCTGGAAGATATCCTGAGAGAGCCACATTGCACTCAGTATTCAGTGCATCCTAGGATTGCCAAGATGTACGCCGACTTGCGGAAGACCATATATTGGCCGAGAATGAAGAGAGACGTCAGATATTTTGTTACGCACTGCGAGACCTGTCAAAGGGTGATGGCGGAATGACAGAGCCCCGGTGGATTATTACAGTCATTGCCCATCCCCGAGTGGAAGTTCGAGGATGTCTCCATGGACTTCGTCCACGGATTGCCTCGCTCATGCTCAGGGAATGATTCGGTGTGGGTAATCGTTGACCGCCTGACAAAGGTAGCAAGGTTTATTCCTATGAAGAAAGAAGCTCATGTGGATGTTTTGGTACGCCTCTTTGTGGAGCAGTTTGTACGGTATCATGATGTGTCAAGGAAAAATTTTCTGACCGGGATGGTCGGTTTACCTCTAAGGAATGGAAGGTCGTACAGGCGTACTTGGGTTCACGTCTTACCTTTAGCATAACTTTTCATCCTCAGACGGACGGGCAGTGTGAAAGGACCATCAGAACATTGGAGGACCTATTGAGACTGTGTGTGTTAGATAGAGGAGAGACGTGGGAAAGGCTCTTACCCCTCGTGGAATTCTCCTATAACAACAGTCAACATGCAAACATCGGGATGACACCCCATGAAACCCTTTACGAAAGAAGGTGTAGAACCCCCTTGTCATGGGTACAAGATGAAGACTCGAAGGTTTTAGGAGTTGAGTACATCGATGATACTGATGTGGTTGTTAGACTAATACAGGACTGCATGCTTGAGGCTCAAAGTCGGCAGATTAAATATTATAATGCAAAGCACCGGATGGTAGAATTTCAGGTGGGTGACAAAACGTTCCAGAAAATCCGGCCGATGCATGGAGTGTCACGGGTACGTGGTGTGAAGAAGCTCAGTCCAAGGTACGTTGGACCTTACACCATATTGAAAAAGATTGGCCCTTTGGCCTACCGAGTGGAGTTACCACCAGAACTGGAGAACCTTCATGACATATTCCATGTGTCGTCTCTCCGGAAGGCGCTGTTGCGGCCTGATCAACATATTCCCACCATTGATGGAGCAGTAGCAACCGATATATCTGTACGACTAGAGTCGGTGCGGATAGTAGACAACGAGATAAGGATTTTACGCCGCAAGAGCGTTCCTTTGGTAAAGGTGATGTGGTCTAACCATGAGAAGGAAGAGTATACATGGGAGCCGATGGACTTGATGCAAAAGCGCTACCCGGAGTTGTTCTCTCAAGGTAATTTTAAAAGCATACTTTATTTTATTTCATACTTTTTTCTCCCCATAGCCTTAGCCTGATTTCGGGAACGAAATCTTTTATTTTGTTTATAGGATTCGTAACGTCCCAATTCGCGCTAGGCCCCTCGTGCGCGCTTTTAAGTCAGGAGAGCTGACTTGGGCTCAGGAAGTGCCGGCAGCTAGGCTTACACTTGTGTAAGGTAGGAGAATTTGGTCTAGAGTAGGACACGGGTAGTGACACGGGCGTGTCCATACCCATGTGGTACTCTTGTGCCTTTGCGTCTCCTTTGTGAAGTTTCCAGAGAAGGACACGGGTAGTGACACGGGCGTGTTCATACCCGTGTGGCTCTCTGGCAGCGTTGCAGATTCCTTATTGTGTTTCCCAAGCAGGACACGGGTAGTGACACGGGCGTGTCCCTACCTGTGTGTGTATTCATCGAGCAGCAGTTTGACGCTTCGTCGAGCATAGCTCGCCGAATCGTCAACTGTGTTCCTCCCGAGTAGGATACGGGTAGTGACACGGGTGTTTCCCTACCCGTGTGTGTCCAAGCAGCGGTTCGACACTTCATCAAGCGGAGCTCGACGAATCATCGACCACATTCCTCCCGAGCAGGACACGGGTAGGGACACGGGCGTGTCCCTACCCGTATAGTTCAATTTTGGGTTTTGGCAAATTTTCCGGCCGCGTCATTTCGAAGGGACTCATTTACTGAGTTGATTGGCGGTCCAATGACAGACCAACACGTGGTTATGCAGTACCCAACTTCCAACATGAAAAGGGGAGAAAACCCTAACCATTTCTAGTCTTCCTTCCAAGCCGTCGCTGTAGGAAATTGCTGAAGAGGAAGGAGGTGTTGGAGCCGATCTTCTTCCTGTGAAGAACTAACACCGTACGAGGAGAAGAAGATGTCGCCAAGAAGGGTGACAAGATCCTTGGCTGGAAATGGTGGAAACGCCGGAAATGAGGTGAGCTTCCTGGCCTCTCCCTTGGTGCTAGATCTTTAGTTAATTCTAGGAGAGATATCGACTCAAAAGGGTCTTGATTTGTGGGAAGAAGGTTTCTAGGAAAAGATCATGCTAGGACTTGTGTTCTAGGAATTAGAGTCTTCAACCTTTCCCTCACTTCGAATGCAGTTTGTGGACTGGTTTCGTGAAGAGAAGTGGCCTTATGAGGGTGAATAAGGGAGGAGAAGTTTTGTATGTTATTTGAAAGTTTGGTTGAAGGAAGAAGACGAACCGATGCCGTTCGTCTCGCTTTAAGATGCGCACAGAAATCTGTTTTTTGCGCGCAACGAACTTTGAGGCTTGTTTCGGACACGATGCGGCCAGATCTGGGCTTTTCACTAAACATGAAAGTCGTAGTACTTGGAAATACCTTTCCAACGAGTGGTTAAACGTCTTCACGGGATTCCTGTAGCCTCGGTAATCCCCATTTGAAGATGTTGTACAGTAATCATTCCTGCAAATGTAATTCTAGTGTTTGTTTTGTATCGGCTTTGGGTTGGTAGAGAGATCATAGTACATTAACGTTAATGTTTTGTTGAGATGTAGTTTATAAGTGGTTGTGATAAATCATGTTAATAACATTTGTTGGATAGATCCCTAATGAACAAATGATGTAGAAGAGTGTGCTTGATCGATGTGATGTGGTGAAGGTTAGAAAACGAATGGATTGACGAGTTGGTATAGTAAGAATGATTTAAATATGTGAAATATTGAGGACGTACTTGATAGTGGTGATGTGTTTAATAATGATGATTTTGGCTTGAACATGCTGAATATAATTGGTAATTGACTGTTACGGACAAATGGTTGTGGTCTTTAGATGATGGATGTGTGAAGTACCCTTACACTGATAATGAACCCTTAAGTACCTTGGGGCACGGGGTTGTGAAAGGGTGTAAGTGCGGGGTTTGACCGCGCTGGTTTGGTAATGTTGAGAAGAGACGTAAGTGGACGGTTGGGCTTGGTCCTCGGTGTACATTGCATGCCCAAGATCTTCATCGTATAATTTTGTATGGACACTCTTATGCGATGAGTCACTTTACTGTTGAGCCGATACTCAACTTATATGTCTGTATGGGCATTCATATAAGTTTAGTTACTTTCTATTGTAGCTTTACATTTTCATATTCTGCTGCAGCTTTACATTTGCATCATGCCGGGGGAGTGGGGAAGGAGGAGGGAGAGAGTTTCCACTTATCGTGGAGGGGTTAGGGATGGTCCTGACTGAGATGACATTAAGGGTGGCAGGATTAGGGTGGCTACGACAGAGGTGGATTAGGCTTGACTGAGCTTAATGAGAGGGGTGCTTTCATCTGGAGGGAGGAGGGGTTCATTTATAGCGGCTAGAGCAACTTCCGCCCTTCTTCTTCACCGTTTGGGACTAAACTCATGGAGAAGATGTTGTCAGGATTCTCCCAACTGTAAGGACAGTTGTCTTTCATCCAAGTGTGGTGATACAGCCATATGACAAGCATCCAAGAGGGAAAGGTCTGAAAGTAGCTTGGGATTGGGCCTTGGAAAAAGAAAAGGGGAGAGAAATTTTGGGACTCCTCTTGGCCCAACACTTAACCCAAACCCATGGGTTTGCTGGAATTTAGGGGGCCATGGTAAAGGAGGGATGGATCCCATGCCAACCAAAGGGTGGGAGGTGCACTCCCTTTTTGAAGAAATTCAAAAAAAATGAAAAATTGAGGGTTTGACCAAAGTCAATCATAGGATGGGTCCCGCATGCTGGTCAATGTTAAAGTAGGTCCATGGCATCGGGAGACGGGTCAATGATGGGATATTATGTCACAATTTGTGTGTGCACGTTTTTTGGTGTACGATAAAGCTTGATTTGACCACCCGTTATTGAAATTGACCGAGACGAACTTCGTTGACTTTGTATTGATCATACAAATCCAATGTCACTGACCGGGCTCAAATCAGAGATCGTTTGCTTAATATTCAAAATTTGTGCGTCGCGACGTGCTGCGACGATCAAAACAGTCATATTTGTCATAAGACCTCGGATTGCAACGCAACGAGTCTCATCACACTCGTATCGACTATATTAGTTCATAGGAACTGATGGAACTCAAATCGAAGTTTATAGCTTAACGTCCCTAAATAGGATCACTTCCTAGCTCTTTTGGTCTTTGGGTAGAGGTTTGAGTCATTTTTATTGGGTCCACTGAGGTTTTAGTGACCCAATAAATGTCGGAATGTTACACGGCCGGCCACATGGGGTCGAGGATTACCTCCAAGGGTCGGTCGCCCACAAGGCTGCCCGACGAATGGGCGGTCGGGGATTCGGCCAGCCTCCAAGGGTCGGTCGTCCCCATAGTTGCCTGGCGCACGGGCGACTGGAGGCTCGATCGGCCTCCAAGTGTCGGCAGCCCCCTTTTGCCGCCCGGCATGAGGCGGTTAGGGTGGCCGCGGCCTTGTCTGGTCGTCGGACTCGTCGGGCTGCCCATTTTCCTGGACGGGCCTTTTATTGGCCCGGGGTATGGTCATCATTTCTCTAAAATTGGCGATCTGCGTGCTTAAATCCGAGCATTTCTAATCGTCCTTCTGGTAGTTACCTGGTAAAATAACTGAACCGCCCTTTCAAAAATCTATAAATAATCTCATTCCTCTTCATTTGGATCCTTTTTTGGACCCTCCCCCCCCCCCATTTTCTCTCTTCTTTCTCTTTCTTTCTCTTCCTCTCTCTGTAGGATCTTCACCGAAGTTTTGTCTTGACCGTCGAAGCCGGTCTCGAACTCCGTCAAACACTTGGAGGATCACAGGAATACATATGGTTGCCTTATGTCGTTGACCATCTGCGTGGATTCAAAGCAAACTGCAGCCCTACTCAGCGTCAGCAAATAAAGCCCGCCAACAAACTTGAGTTTGCAAGCTCCCCTCCGCACGGAGAAGCAAGACTGCAGACAAAAGTTTAGATCCTTGTCGCGCTCCAAGCACTTTTTCTCTCTCTCATCTCTAGTTGTAACGAGTAGTGGCCCATCACCCTCGGCTTCTTCCAGAAGCACTATAAAGCAACTCTATCTAGTGGAAGTTAGGTCGACACTGAATCGATCGTATAGTTTTTCACCCGGATTGCGGGTTTTCCACGTCAAAAAAACTCTCACTATTATGTGAATTTCTGACTATTTGCGTGTTTGACCGCTCAGTGGACTATGACGATTTAGCAAGTCCGGTCTATCAAAAGCCTGGAGCAGGCCGCAACAACTCCCATAATTAAATTGACATATGGGCCACAAAATTACCCCGTGTTGTGCAACAATGAAATATTTTAGCATGTGCACATCCTGGGAGGAAGTAGCAAAAACATGTGCAAATGTGCTATGGGCCATCAAAATATCACAAGGAATTAGATATATATATATACAAGCAGTCGTGCACAAGTGATCCTATGGGGGCGACATTTGTCGTGGGTACGACATTTGTCGTGGGGGCGACATTTGTCGTGGGGGCGACATTTGTCGTGGGGGCGACATTTGTCGTGGGGGCGACATTTGTCGTGGAGACGACATTTGGGGGCGACAATTGTTGTGGGGGCGACAATTGTTGTGGGGGCGACAATTCTCGCGGGGGCGACAATTCTCGCGGGGGCGACATTTGTCGCGGGGGCGACAATTCTCGTGGGGGCGACATTTGTCGCGGGGGCGACATGATTGCTGATTACTTTTATTGTAGGATTGATGATTACTGATACCCTTATGCTTAATGTGTGTTTTCAATATATTTTAATTTTTATATCAATTTTGATCTATTGTAAATTGAAGATAAGATATGCAAATAACAAATTATCTTGCAAAAAAGCTAATAACAAATGTTTTTGATAAAAGGATAATAATTTCAATATAAAAGACAGAAAGTGGACAGCTGCATTATTCAAGTTGAACAAAAAAAAGACATGAATGTATGAAATGAAATCAGTACCATGTGGATTAAGATGCGAACCTGTGCTTGAGCAGATGAGGATTTGTCTAATCTTGATATATTCCCCCATACAACATTACATCTCAATTAAAACGACATAGTTCGAAGGATGAACGTGCCTAGAAGCATTGATATAATGGCCTCTAGAGTAGTTTCGGATTCAGAGAACATGAAATTGCATCCCCGTTGTGGTGCCTATTAAAATAGACGATATAGAAACTTTGTTAGTTCACAATGAATCAAACACGCATGCACAATCATATGAAATGCTCTCAGTTATAATTTAGGTATGAATTTATATGATATTATTACAGTATAATTTCATATAGCGAAAAATATATAAAAGTGATAATCCTAGATAAAGGATTTCTTTTTGAACAGAACAATGAGCAGAATAATCAAAACATTGTAGAAGATTAAAAACATTTCAAGAACTCTTACCTCATTTCATCACAATCAATTTGGAAGAATTGAGGCTTGGAACCAAGTTTCACAAATTAAGAAAGCCCCTGCACTTTCACAACGGTGTAGTCGCACCTGGAATGGAGCAAGGAAAATGATGAAAATGGCTTATTTAGACAGTAGAACAAACACCTTATGTGCTTAATAGATTGCATGGAATGAAAAGGTCTTACTTCCAAATAGACGCAAGGAGATCTGTGGAAAAGAAGAAGGCCGGAGATCCGGAAGGAGCACGTCGGGGATCTGTGCAGAAGGAGCGTGGTTTAGATCTGGGCACGGTAGAATGCGAAATGGTAGAATACCTGAAGTTCTTACTTCAAAATAGCAGTTTTGGAGGAAGGAGACACTGTAGAAGGGTCATGGTTTAGATCTGCAGAAGGTAGAAAGAGGGAAGAAAGTGTACCGCGCTGTAGTTCCGGAAAGCGTCGGCGCCGAAGAGAGCACGCCGAAGATTAGTGGAGTAGCTCTATTCTTTAGGGTTGCGGCGGAAGTTCCTGCATAAGAAGCAGCAGCCAAGAGTTGTACCTGTGCAGAGAAGTCGACAGCTAACATTAAACGTCGGTGCACTGAAATTTGCGGGAATAGGGAAGCCGTGGAGTTTGCGTAAACAGGGAAGCGAGGAAGGGGAATATAGTGTTTGTGGTTGCCCTACCTGTGCAGAAGAACTGGTAGAAATCGGGATGTAGAGGCAGTCGGGCACGCCGAGAACGTCGTAGGAGGGTCGCCGACCCGCCGGTTCGCTGCTCCGCTGCAACAATCGCGATCTGGCAGCGTCGGAGATGGTGCTTGCAATGCCTGGAGGAAGGTTGCCGGCTGGATGCCCAATCTGCGCAGAAGAACGGATCGTGGATATCGGGTTTTTTTATTGGGTGAGCAGTGCAGGGAAGGAATTAAATCTATATTCATTAGTGTTGCGGCCGTCAAAAGACCAAAAGAGCCCAATTTTAACCCCAAAAACTGTTTTAACTTGAGTATAACTGGATTAAAATGTTACATCATGGAGTACTTAGCTCCTTTCTTATAGTATAAAGATATATATATATATATATATCTATATATATATATATATATCTATATATATATATATATATATATCTATATATATATATATATATATCTATATATATATATATATATATATATATATATATATTTATTTATTTATTTATTTATTTATTTATTTATTTATCTTTGTGAACCAGTGAGGCTACTGGCATGAGGCTTCTAGGCAGTATGGTCTCCGACGACTACAATCGGCGAGATGTCGAGGCCACTCATCGAATGCGGGCGGGAGGAGGAAGAAGAGAGAGGACAAATAAAAGTAATAAAAATAGAGCAATGTTATGTTGTGCGAAACACGTTCACACAGACTTGAGTGCACGCGAGGACGCGGGCTAAGATACCTGCAAAACGTCAGTGAAATACGCAAGAACAACCACAATCACAGACACACAGACGTATACGTGGAAAACCCCCAAATCAGGGTAAAAACCACGGGACGATCGGAGTCCAACCCGGAAAGCCGCCACTAAATAATGTTCAACAATACAATGGCTTTCCCACCGCGATCCACAGATGGATCCTACAGCTAGCACAAAATAAAGACAAGAGAAAGATACAGGTATACCAACAAAGACGACCAAGTCCGAGTCAGAGAGACTCGCTCCAAACTGGTTCTCTGAATTCTCTGCAGTCTTCCAAGGTCTTCCAATATTGTGTCTAGCTGTCCGCCTACGTCGACACACGACGTCGCAAGCGTACTCCGATCAGTCCGCAACCCGTCAGTAGGTTGCCCCGCTCGAGGCTCAGATGCCTCGCCGCCAAAGTCCACTTGAGGCTAAGATGCCTCCTCGCGCTGACCGCCTTTAGCCGCAGATGCGACCCCAATAACACGTTGCCGATCTTTGCGCCAAGATGCGCACTCTAAAATCGGCCTCCGCCAATGCCGCTCCGGCTCCGCCCAAATCGGCCTCCGCCAACGCCGCTCCGGCTCCGCCCAAATCGGCCTCCGCCAACGCCGCTCCCCCGCACACGTGCACCGCTGCCCCGCTACACAAGCACGGCGCCAACAACGCCTCCAAAATCAGCCCCCGTACAAAGAGTCGTCGGCGTCTCCGCCCCCGCGACAAACGCCGCCGTCAAACTTCGACTCCGTGCGGCCTCAAGGCTCCAACCACCTCTCCAACTCCACTTGCTCCGGCACGCCGCCGTCACACACGTTCTCCGGCAAGAAATCCCGGCCCGAACGAAAGAAAGAAGAGAGGCGAGACGAAGAAGAGAAGAAAATGTCCTTGTCCAGTTACAGGCGGCGGGACTTCTTCACGGTGAATAGCAGCGGTCAGTTTTAGGTTTTCTATTTCTTTTTTTTATATAGGCGGGCTGTACGGGTAGATTTAGGAATTCTTATTTTTTATTATTATTATATATAATTACATATATTTATATATATACGTAATATATATATATATATATAAAATTTATATAATTATAATAAATACAAGCCGTCCATCATAAACGCGATCCAATCGCTTCTGCATTATGGCATGACTTGATTCATTCCGTTACGAACCTCTCGACGTCCGTCGCCGCGGGTTTTATCCACCTAGGAGGGAACCCGAACCCAACAATTCTCCCCCTTCCCGACTAGGAGGAAGAGCTCGCCAAATTGGCGACCTCCCCGCAAGAACCATCACTGCAACTTTGCATCTGTCCCGCGCAAACTGTCGAACTCGATGTAGGATCGTGACAATCAAAGGTCACCTGACGCCGCTGGCCAGCAACAACATGAGAACCGCTCTCCTGTCCTATCACCGTCGACTTTGAGATCTGATGTCTCATCTGCCTGTAGCATTTCTTCCCACTGAAAAATCCACGCTGCCCGCGCCACACACCGGTGGCCCTGTCACCTCTGACCTTGTGCTCCCCCGCATCTGCAGCTCTAGCCTCCAAACAATAAAGGCTGGACATCATGCTACCACGGCCAATGACCAAAGAACCTTTGGTCAGTCTCCATCGTCCGTCGTCAAATTTACTAGCATAATCATCTGCATCCAATCGACCAACAGACAGCAAACTGAATCGGATGTCAGGTACATGACGGACGTCTTTGAGCACTAAAACAGAACTTGTACTTGTCTTCAGGTGCACATCACCGATACCGATAGCTTTGCAAACTGTCCCGTTGCCCATCCTCAATACCCCGCAATCACGTGAGGTGTAGGTAGCAAACTGTGCTCTATCGCTCGAAACGTGTGCTGAAGCCCCCGAGTCCACCAACCACAAACCATCTCTACGAGCGAGGTTAACCGCCACCTCATCACTCGCAAAGAGTGATATATCATCATCATCATAGGCTGTCACTACTGATGTTGTGGCCTCGTCCTGCTTCCCTGATTCCTTCATCTGCAATTTCTTCCAGGCATTGCACTTCCTCTTAATGTGTCCCTTCTTGCCACAATGAAAGCACTCAATGTCTTTCCACAGCCTGGACTTGCTCCTGTTAGTCTCTCTGCCATCTCTGCCCTTATCTCTTCCCCTAGACTCAGTGTACAAAGCACCTGAGTGGGTAGAGGGGATACTCTCGTATGAATCACCCTGAGATTTCCTTCTCACCTCCTCATTCAGAATCCCACTCTTTGCAATCTCCATAGTCAGAACACCTCCCGGAGACGAGTTAATCAGTGAAACTCGGACCATCTCCCAAGAGGCAGGGAGAGACTTCAGTAACCACAGAGCATTGACCTCATCATCAAAAGTCACCTTCATAGCAGATAACTGATCCAACACTCCTTGAAACTCATTCACATGATCAAGTATAGGTGTGCCCTCCTGATACTTGCACTCACTAATCTTCGTCAGCAGCAAAAGTTTATTCAAGCCCGTGCTCTTCGCATACAGAGACTCCAATGTCTTCCATAGCTCCTTGGCATCAACAATACTCGCCACATGATTGTACACATTGCGTTCCACGAATCGCCTGATAAAGCCACACACCTTGCGGTGTTCAATCGCCCATTTTGCAGGATCCGTATCTTTGGGCATCTCCTCAAAGATAGGCGAGTGCCAACCCTTGACATAAATCAAGTCCTCCATCATCATGTGCCACTCATGATAGTTGGCCCCGTTCAACATCATACTCATCTCAAACCTCGAATCCATCTGCACTCAGTCCACTGTCAACTCTGACCACTGATCTTGGAGCCGACTATTTCAAAGAATGTGACTAGAGAGGATAGGGAGCGGACCAATGGTCGTCACCTACCGCACCTATTCACAAACCCGAAATATCCAATCGACTCGACTGAACCTCCCTCTGATACCACTTGTTGTGCGAAACACGTTCACACAGACTTGAGTGCACGCGAGGACGCGGGCTAAGATACCTGCAAAACGTCAGTGAAATACGCAAGAACAACCACAATCACAGACACACAGACGTATACGTGGAAAACCCCCAAATCAGGGTAAAAACCACGGGACGATCGGAGTCCAACCCGGAAAGCCGCCACTAAATAATGTTCAACAATACAATGGCTTTCCCACCGCGATCCACAGATGGATCCTACAACTAGCACAAAATAAAGACAAGAGAAAGATACAGGTATACCAACAAAGACGACCAAGTCCGAGTCAGAGAGACTCGCTCCAAACTGGTTCTCTGAATTCTCTGCAGTCTTCCAAGGTCTTCCAATATTGTGCCTAGCTGTCCGCCTACGTCGACACACGACGTCGCAAGCGTACTCCGATCAGTCCGCAACCCGTCAGTAGGTTGCCCCGCTCGAGGCTCAGATGCCTCGCCGCCAAAGTCCACTTGAGGCTAAGATGCCTCCTCGCGCTGACCGCCTTTAGCCGCAGATGCGACCCCAATAACACGTTGCCGATCTTTGCGCCAAGATGCGCACTCTAAAATCGGCCTCCGCCAATGCCGCTCCGGCTCCGCCCAAATCGGCCTCCGCCAACGCCGCTCCGGCTCCGCCCAAATCGGCCTCCGCCAACGCCGCTCCCCCGCACACGTGCACCGCTGCCCCGCTACACAAGCACGGCGCCAACAATGCCTCCAAAATCAGCCCCCGTACAAAGAGTCGTCGGCGTCTCCGCCCCCGCGACAAACGCCGCCGTCAAACTTCGACTCCGTGCGGCCTCAAGGCTCCGACCACCTCTCCAACTCCACTTGCTCCGGCACGCCGCCGTCACACACGTTCTCCGGCAAGAAATCCCGGCCCGAACGAAAGAAAGAAGAGAGGCGAGACGAAGAAGAGAAGAAAATGGCCTTGTCCAGTTACAGGCGGCGGGACTTCTTCACGGTGAATAGCAGCGGTCAGTTTTAGGTTTTCTATTTCTTTTTTTTTATATAGGCGGGCTGTACGGGTAGATTTAGGAATTCTTATTTTTTATTATTATTATATATAATTACATATATTTATATATATACGTAATATATATATATATATATATATATAATTTATATAATTATAATAAATACAAGCCGTCCATCATAAACGCGATCCAATCGCTTCTGCATTATGGCATGACTTGATTCATTCCGTTACGAACCTCTCGACGTCCGTCGCCGCGGGTTTTATCCACCTAGGAGGGAACCCGAACCCAACATGTTAAGTGCAAACTTATTTTGGCTATGTGCAAATCACGGTTAAGTGCAAATCCAAAAAATTTAAGTACAAATCAAAATGTTAGGTGCAGACCAATTATAAAAACAAAAAAAAGTTCATTCGTTCATAAGTCCATATTAATTAGTACAAAGTTCATGATATTTAATACAAACTATGAGTCTCTTTTGACAAAATTTGAGTTCCAAAACATCTGTTACTTTTCAAGCAATCAACTTACATAAAAATTAAAAATTTATGTTAGTATAGATAACTCCAAACCATAAAATAAAATATGTTAAATATACGCATCATAGCCTTCAACACTCATAATATAACTTGATTCCAGTCATACTATAGAGACAAAAAACTGCAATTTACAATTTAAAATATTTAGAGCTTTCCGAAAAACATGATGAAGAGGAGATTGGCTAAAAACATGCCGGAAATAATCAATCCAAAAAAATCAGGTTAGGAACAATGACAATCCAGAAAAAATGCAGGCAAAACATATTGTCCAGGAAAAAAACGAGGGCCTCACTGGATGGCATTAGGGAGGGAACGACGGCAATGGTTTCACCGACGAGGCGTGAGGGACGGGGGATTAAGGATTCACCGGTGAATGGGGCTCGCGGGGCGGAGATCAGCTCGCGAGAGGCGTTCGGAAGGTGGAGATCGCTAGGGCGCGGGCGAAAAGAGAAAGATGATCCGGAGTCACTGGTCGCTAGGGCACGGGCGCGATTCAGTGATCTGCACAATAATTTCTTTAGAAAGGAGATTTAATGGTTTTGATTTTTTTGATCAGTCTGCACATAGCTATATACAGTTGCACATACACCACTCTAAAAATAATGTTTTACTAACCCTATCCTACAATTCAATGATTTTTTTGGCAAAAACCCCATTGACTTGAGTTTCTTCGTCTTCAACGTGGCAGCAATTTTCAAGGGAGTGGTTTAATGATAAATAAATTTGCCATGAAATATTATTGCGCGCAAAGCTTTGCAAGAATGTGAGGGATGCATGATTCTCTTGATTTTAATTTTAAATTAGATAATTAAAATCATATGTTGACGTGAAAAAAATATGAAAATGAACTTTGGGTCTGTTTGACAAATCAGCGGGGTGCGGTTCCGGCGGAAACGGGCCGGCGAGAACCTGTTTGGACGCTTTTTGCGAGCTCCTTTTGAAAACGGCAGGCGTGAAAGGATGCCAGCCCGACGTTTTGCCGCTGGCGGGGCGAGCGTTCACGCCAACAGTTGAATTATATTTTACTGTTCTTTTCATGATTGTTTGATATTTCAGTTAATATTCTTCCTTCCCTGGTACTTAATTTCTCGTATTAAAATCAGTACGGAGCAACTGTTTTTTTATATATGTAACTGTGGAAGTGGAACTGGGATTTTGCTTGACAGGGGCCGGCGCCAACTAAAATTCAATTAAAATGATGTTTTTCATTAAAAATGCCGATCGGAGCATATTAAAGTTCCGCAATAATTCATGTTGTGGGTCACTTAGGGATCACACGGATGGGGTGATGAATCAGATCTGTTGCGGACTAACTCGATGTTCCGGTCGGGCCGGATAAGCTTGAACCGTCTTAGCTTGCGGGGCGTCGAGCGCGCACACAGTCAATGAAACTGAATAGTAGACACAAGTCTTGATGACGTGGAAAAACCCCATAAATGGGTAAAAAACCATGTGACCGGGTCTGTGCCGGTCAAACTCCACTAGCACTCGGTGATTACAGTACACTGGGTGAATCGGGGCGACAGGCCGCTCCCGTTACAACTTGAGGGGAGAGAGAAAGACCGTAGCTTCCGGCGGGCAACAGGCTACTCCGCGGAAGTGACTTAAGCGATTGAATGTGCATGATGCTTCTGGCGCGTGCGCTCGGGGCGGCGCGCGCTTGCTGGCCTCAACTGTCTTCTTTGTTCGGCTTCCTCGCGGTCTTGGGCGTCTCCTTGCTAACTGCGCGCTGGTGGGGTGCCTGTAGCCGACGGTGGATGATAGTGGCCGCCGGTGGCTGCTTGTGGCTGACAGTGAGCGAATGTCGACTTGGTGGAGGAGGCGGGAGAGCTCTCACTTGAGGAAGAAGAAGAGAAGAACCGGAGAAGGAAAAAGGTGAGAAATAAGGATCCCATGTGGGTCTTTTTATAGCCTCCAGGGGTGGATTATGGCGAGCCCCACCACTAAAGTGGTGGGATAATGGGTGGTTACCTCTTCGATCGGATGGCAAGGAGAGCCTCCCCCTTGATCGGATGGTGGGGAGGCCTCACATGATGGTGAGCCGCCACGACGGCGGCAGCGGCCGGGCGGCCGGCGGCAGGATTGGCCGGCTGAGCGACTTACGGCGGTGGCCCTCCGGAGGGCCGGCCGCGACAAAGGAGGCCGTGGCCGGCCACGGCGCGGCCGTGGCCGGCCATGGCGAGGCCGGCCACGACGAGGCCGGCCACGGCGAGGCCGGCCATGGCCTTGCCGCGGCGGGACCGGCCACGGCTAGGGAGGTCGCGGTCGGCCATGGCCGGGACGGCCGGCCGGCCATGGCCTTGCCGCGGCGGGACCGACCACGGCTAGGGAGGCCGCGGTCGGCCATGGCCGGCCGGCCATGGCCTTGCCGCGGCTAGGCCGGGACGGCCACGACCGGCCATGGCCTTGCCGCGGCTAGGCCGGGACGGCCGTGGCCTACCACGACCAGGCCGGCCACGGCCTTGCCACGGCGGGGCGGTCGTGGCCGGCCACGGCAAGGCCGAGACGGCCGTGGCCGACCACAACCAGGCCGGCCACGGCCTTGCCGCGGCGGGGCGGTCGTGGCCGGCCACGGCAAGGCCGAGACGGCCGTGGCCGACCACAACCAGGCCGGCCACGGCCTTGCCGCGGCGGGGCGGTCGTGGCCGGCCACGGCAAGGCCGACCATGGTCGGGGTCGGCCTTGCCGGGCGGAGGCCGCCCAACCCCGGCCATGGCCAGGGTTGGCCACGGCGGAGGGAGGGCCGTCCACCGACGGTGGCTAGGCCACTCGCCGGCGGTGGTTTTTCCAGTGGCGGTTTCTCCCATGAGGGGAGGGAGCGGGTCCCGCCCCCATAACTCCCATCATTATGAGAGATTATGGGGGTGGGGCCCACCCATGATTTTCCTTGGGTGGAGATCAAGGGGGGCTCTTTCCCTCCTATAAATGAAGGTGGAACCCATCAAATGCCCCCCAAATCTCTTCTGGTCGGGAGCGGAGTGAGCGTGAGAGGAGAGATTTTTCTCATTCCGTGTTGTCATGGTGAGTGCTGGTGAGAAAACCGAGGCGGCGGCGACGGATCGTGGTTCCAAGGTATGATAGCACGCAGAGGGTTGGCGAGCGCGTGCCGGGTGTATGCGGATGGAAGCCAGCGGGGTGCATGCGTTGGTCGCGCGCGCAGGGCCGCGTGCGTGCAGGCCGCGCGCGCAGGGCCGCGCGCGCGCGCCAGCCGCGCGTTCGCGGGTCGGGCGCGCGCGGGCCAGGCGCACACAGACCCTGTGCGCAGGTCGCGCACTCAGTCCGCGCTTATGTCGCGTGCGCGGGCCGTGCGCGCTCCCAGGCGTGGTTCGTGTTGTGCGATCTTGCAGCTGTGAGCTGACTTTTTATTTTTGTCATGTGCAGGTTACGAAGCGTTCCTCTTGCCCGATGCGCCTGCGCTCCTCCTTGACTGAAGATGACGTGAACATTTAGAGGGCGAAGTATGGACTTCCTGCTGATTTAGAAGTGAGGATCCCGCGGCCCGAGGAGCGGGTTCAGAATTCTCCCCGTGGCTGGCTGACGATCTGTGAAGTGTCCCTCATCCAGCTTCCGTTTTCCGCCCTGCGAGGAGGTGATTAAGATTTTGAAATTTTGCGGAGTGTCTATCTCCCAGTTTGCTCCGATTAGGGTTGCCTGAATCATGGGCTTGATCGCCTTCATCCGCGAGCATGGGAGCCTGCTTTCTTTGGACCAGTTTCGAGATTGGTGCGACGTGCGCTCTAACGGTGGCGAGCGGGTGGAGGTGCGTAGCAACAAAGTTTGGTTGGAGTCCGAGGCTCGTAAAGATCGTCGCTACGGTAATATTTTGTTTGGATATGTGAAGAACTCGTTGGGTCTTCCTGAGGTGTGGAATGCGCTTCCCGACCGTTGCCGCCGTGTGAAAGGGAGGGAGTGGGACTTTTCCCCGATGCTGGGATTCTCTGAGCCTCGTGAGCTGGCCAACAGTCTCTTTAACATATATATCTATGTGGAGGAAAAGCGACTGCAGGGATGTGGTATCTCGGCGGGCACAATTCAGGTGATGGCGACTTCTCAGGGAGGGGGCCGAAAGAGGAAAGCGGTGATGGTCCTTGCTGATGACCTTGATGTTGTGGTGGTAGCTTCTGATAGTTCAGCTCTAGAGGTGCAGTTATTGGCTTCCCCTGCTCCTCAGGTGCCTGCCAATGCAGCTGCTCCCCGGATGTCATCTTCCTTGAGGGCGATGAGCGATACGGTAAGGGTGTAGCTTCTTTTTTCTTTTTATTTTCCTTTTCTTTTTTTGTTGAAAGAGGTTGATTGTGTGTCTTTTTTGCAAATAGAGACTCAGGCGCAGATTGCTGTGACCTGGAACGATCATTATGTGAGCCTGAAGGACGGGTATCTCGCTTTACAGGAGAAGCTTCGATTGTCGATGGGCTCGCTGGCCTCCCTGAAGGAGAAATATGACCGGGATATTGCGCGGCTCCGTCGAATTGGCTCAGAGCTGAAATCTGAGCTAGAAGATACGTGTGCGACCTTGGACGTGGAGAAGACTTTGGTGGAGAGGACCACCCAGATGTTGAAGCATGCAAAGGAGGATACATCTGGCTTAGGGACTCAGCTGCAGGCAGGACGAGAGGAGATTTCAGTCCTTGAGACTCAGCTTCCGTCGGCGAAGGCGCAGGTGGAGATGCTTTCCTTTGATGACCATTCATCAGAGCTGAAGGCAGCCAGGCTTGCGGAGTACTTAGAGTCGCTGGACTACCTGTGAGACCGCAAATTGATTGCGGAAGAGGTTTGTGATGATATTTGGTCCAAGGAGGTGGTGCCCCAGATGGATGATATACGCGAGCTGGCGCTCCGTCGCGGCGTTTCGAAGGCCTTTCGCTTCGTAGGCAAGCGCCTTGGGTGTGACACCTCTAGATTCAGTTTTGCGAATGTTTCCGGGGACGAGCGCTCTGATTCAGATGCTGAGGGAGAGTAGCTGTAGTGTTTACTTGTTGTTGTATGTTTTGTTGTTTTCTTGTGCATGTAGCGTCTTGCCTTTAGACACTGGTTGTACCTGTTTTATTTTGAGCTTTTGCATTGTTATGACATTGTTGTCTCCCCATGCCTCTTTGGACGTTCGTCTGTGTTTGATTGATATTGATTGTGCAGCTTTGACCAGGCGTGGGGCGTTTAGCTTGCGCGTAGGGCACTTGCGACTTTTACTTTTTGTGAAGGGCACTCGCGTCCCTTCCTTCTTTAGCACGCGGGATACCTGTGGCTTAGCTTGTATAAGGGATACTTTCAACTTGGTTGGCGCGAAGGACTTTCTCGGCTTAGTTTGCACGAGGAGTACTTGCGGCTTCTCCGTGAGGGAGGCAGACCCCCACAGTGGTGTGCGAGGGTTGCTCGCGGCTTAAGTTGCGCGAGCGATGCACACGACTTCTCCGTGAGGGGGTCAGGCCCCCCACAGTGGTGCGCGAGGGTTGCTCGCGGTTTAATTTGCACGAGGGATGCTCGCGACTTCTTCGTGTGGGGGGGAGGGGTGGCAGGCCCCCACGGTGGTGCGCGAGGGATGCACAGGGCTTCTCCATGAGGGGGCAGGCCCCCACAGTGGTGCGCGAGGGTTGCTCGCAGTTTAATTTGCGCGAGGGATGCTCGCGGCTTCTTCGTGAGGGGGGCAGGCCCCCACGATGGTGCGCGAGGGTTGCTCGCGGCTTAATTTGCGCGAGGGATGCTCGCGGTTTATTCGTGAGGGGGCAGGCCCCCACGGTGGTGCGTGAGGGTTGCCCGCGGCTTAAGTTACGCGAGGGATGCTCGCGGCTTCTTCGTGAGGGGGTAAGGCCCCCACGGTGGTGCACGAGGGTTGCTCGCGGCTTAAGTTACGCGAGGGATGCTCACGTATTCTTCGTGAGGGGGGCACACCCCCATGGTGGTGCATGAGAGTTGCTCGCGGC
The DNA here is from genome assembly GCA_039513925.1 of Platanthera zijinensis. Lineage (NCBI taxonomy): Eukaryota > Viridiplantae > Streptophyta > Magnoliopsida > Asparagales > Orchidaceae > Platanthera > Platanthera zijinensis. The sequence continues at coordinate 8,971,564 of CM077088.1, read as the reverse complement.
TTAAGTTGAGCGAGGGATGCTCGCGGCTTCTTCGTGAGGGGGGCAGAGCCTCACGGTGGTGCACGAGGGTTGCTCGCAGCTTAAGTTGCGCGAGGGATGCTCGCGGCTTTTTCGTGAGGGGGGGGGGGCAGGCCCCCACGGTGGCGCGCGAGGTTTGCTCGTGGCTTAAGTTGCGCGAGGGATGCTCGCGGCTTCTTCGTGAGGGGGGCAAGCCCCCACGGTGGTGCACAAGGGTTGCTCACGGCTTAAGTTGCGCGAGGGATGCTCGCGACTTCTTCGTGAGGGGGGCAGGCCCCCGCGGTGGTGCACAAGGGTTGCTCACGGCTTAAGTTGCGCGAGGGATGCTCGCGGCTACTTCGTTAGGGGGCAGGCCCCCACGGTGGTGCACGAGGGTTGCTCGCGGCTTAAGTTGCGCGAGGGATGCTCTCGGATTCTTCGTGAGGGGGGTAGGCCTCCACGGTGTTGCGTGAGGGTTGCTCGCGGCTTAGGTTGCGCGAGGGATGCTCGCAGCTTCTTCGTGAGGGGGCAAGCCCCCACGGTGTTGCGCGAGGGTGCTCACGGCTTAGGTTGCGTGAGGGATGCTCGCGGCTTCTCCGTGAGGGGGGCAGGCCCCCACGGTGTTGTGCGAGAGTTGCTCGCTGCTTAGGTTGCGCGAGGGAAGCTCGCGACTTCTTCATGTGGGGGGCAGGCCCCTACGGTGTTGCGCGAGGGTTACTCGCGGCTTAGGTTGCACGAGGGATGCTCGCGGCTTCTTCGTGAGGGGGGCAGGCCCCCACGGTGTTGACTTGATTAACTCCATGTGTTTGATCTTATTGCGTGACTTAGCGTGAAAAAGTCATTTCTTGATTCTCATACTGCCAAGATAAATGATGAAAAAATAGACTTCACATGCCTGGGCTTGTGGTTTTTACAATATTTAATAAACAAAACAAACGAACAAATGAAACAACTTAAAAATGGAGGTGGCGAGAGCGGGATCGGAAGACATCCAGGAGCGATTGTTGGAGTATTGTTGTGTAGTCGGAATCAGCTTGGATGACGACGAACTGTACGTCATAGGACGTCTGTCGGTGCACGTCTTTGAGAGTGACTGGGAGAGTGATGGTGTTGATGACTGGTACCGGGTTGTTCCCCGAAACGCGCGCGCTTCCTGACATTAGCTTGAGGTGGCCAGTGGCTAGCTTGAGCTGAAGCAGTGTTGATAAAAATAGCACATTGATGGTGATTTCCGTGTCCACCAAAACTTGGTTCAACTCGGTAGATGGCTCACCGATTCTGATTGTCGTAGGTCTTATACTATGACTGGTAGGTGATGTTTTTCTTAATAGGAACTGATCAACCGCTCTTTGGCTGGCCAGTCGTTTGATTTTCTCCTTTAGCCCATTGCATTCGTTGGTGTTGTGTTCGTGGCCCCGGTGATACTCGCAGTATTTTGTTTGGTCAGCCTTGGGGTTTGGCCCCGGTGCTCTTGGTTGTTGGAATACTAGATCATTTTGAATCGCATACATCACATTGGTGCGGGTGGTATTCAGGGGGGTGTATTTCTGAAGTGGATGTTGCCCCCCACTCCTTGGAGGGCCACGTTGACGACTACCACGACAATGCCTGCTCCGAGGTCGTTCTTCTTGTTTTGGTTCCTCCTCTTTCTTCCTTTTCTGTCTTTCGCTTGGTCCAGGATTTTCCGGTGATGGCTTTATGAATCTTCTGATGAAGAGTGCGACGAGTTCGAGGTAGCTGTCAATCTTTTCTCCTTATAGGGAGTAAAACCAGGATCAAGCTCATCCTTTTAGTGTTGTCAGAAATGCCTAGACCATGAGTTGATTTGAAGCATTGCAGGTGTGCATGATAGTTTCGAAATACTCTAGGTGTGCCAGTGGGTCGCCTGTTCCGCTGAAACTACGGATTTCGGAGCCATCCTCCGAGCCTGGGGCTTCCTGGGATCCTAGTGAGTTGTAGTTGGGTAGATATTCATTTAGTCCTTGCCCTGAGGCCGAGGCATCAGAGTTTGTTATGTTCCCAACCTTCTCTTTATAATGCAAACAGGCAAGGTGATGATCGTACATCTCTCGGAGTGATGCGGCGGGTGCGGGGGAGCTGCTTATGCTTGAGAATTCCTTCTCTGTGTCATATTCCTTGTGCAGGCAATGTGTCGTTGGAGGAAGACGTTCTTCTGGTGGCGTCAAATCAGCTTGCTCGAAAGGCTAAGGATTCCTTAGCCGGAGGGATTCTGAGTCACTTTGCACTGTATGCCTTGTGTTAGCGCATGCGATACTTAGGGGGAAGTATTCTTGGGGCTTGTGCTGCCCCCCGGTCGTTGAAGGATTACGCTGGCGGGGCTCATCTTGTTGCGACTCCTCCTGTCCCCTGAGGTTTTGTCCTTCTTTCTCCTGGAATTCTTGCGTTGGGACGCGGGTTGACGGAGGTTGGGGCTCGACCTATGCTCCCATATTTCGGAGCAGGATGAGCAACTTGACTTATTGTTCTTCCATCTGGCGGACGCGTCCCTCCAGGGTGGTATCGGGAGTTAATCCGGCTTCAGTGTTCAATGGCGCGTCCATCGGGGAGCGTGAACGTGCGGGATCGGGGTTTCCGCCAAGGGCGGAGACTTCAGCGGTACCGGTGCTTCTCTTTGCCATTAAGGCCGAACTTGACAGAGGCGATGCCTATGATCTTCCACTTTGAATGATGCTGGGACTCGTGTTACCACAGACGGTGCCAAACTATTGCGGACTAACTCGATGCCCCGATCGGGCCGGATAAACTTGAACCGTCTTAGCTTGCGGGGCGTCGAGCACGCACACAGCCAATGGAACTGAATAGTAGACACAAGTCTTGATGACGTGAAAAAACCCCTTAAATGGGTAAAAAACCACGTGACCGGGTCTGTGCCGGTCAAACTCTACTAGCTCTCGGTGATTACAGTACACTGGGTGAATCGGGGCGACAGGCCGCTCCCGTTACAACTTGAGGGGAGAGAGAAAGACTGTAGATTCCGGCGGGCAACAGGCTGCTCCGCGGAAGTGACTTAAACGATGGAATGTGCATGATGCTTCTGGCGCGTGCGCTCGGGGCGGCGCGCGCTTGCTGGCCTCGACTGTCTTCTTTGTTCGGCTTCCTCGCGGTCTTGGGCGTCTCCTTGCTAACTGTGCGCTGGTGGGGTGCCTGTAGTCGACGGTGTGGATGCTGGTGGCCGCCGGTGGCTGGCGGTGAGCGAAGGCCGACTTGGTGGAGGCGGGAGAGCTCTCACCTGAGTAAGAAGAAGAAGAACCAGAGAAGGAAAAAGGTGAGAAATAAGGATCCCCTGGAGGTCTTTTTATAGCCTCCAGGGGTGGATTATGGCGGGCCCCACCACTATAATGGTGGGATAATGGGTGGTTACCCCTTCGATCGGACGGCAATGAGAGCATCCCCCTTGATCGGATGGTGGGGAGGCCTCCCATGATGGCGAGCCGCCACGGCGGCGGCGGAGACCGGGCGGCCGACGGCGGGAGTGGCCAGCTGAGCGACTTACGGTGGTGGCCCTCCGGAGGGCCGGCCGCGGCAAAGGAGGTCGTGGCCGGCCACGGCGCGGCCGGGGCGGCCGTGGCCGGCCATGGCGAGGCCGGCCACGGCGAGGCCGGCCATGGTCTTGCCGCGACGGTACCGGCCGCGGCTAGGGAGGTCGCGGCCGGCCATGGCCGGGACGGCCGACCGGCCATGGCCTTGCCGCGGCTAGGCCGGGCCGGCCACGGCCTTGCCGCGGCGGGGCGGCCGTGGTCGGCCACGGCAAGGCCGGCCATGGCCGGGGTCGGCCTTGTCGGGCGGAGGCCTCCCAACCCCGGCCATGGCCGGGGTTGGCCGCGAAGGAGGGAGTGCCGTCCGCCGACAGTGGCTAAGCCACTCGCCGGCGGTGGTTTTTCCGGTGGCGGTTTCTCCCATGAGGGGAGGGAGCGGGTCCCGCCCCCATAACTCTCATCATTATGAGAGATTATGGGCGGTGGGGCCCACCCATGATTTTTCTTGGGTGGAGATCATGGGGGGGGGGGGCTCTTTCCCTCCTATAAATGAATATGGAACCTATCAAGATCGTCTTATTTTGAGAGTGACTCAAACATGAAAATAATTAAAAGAGATGTTTTACGTGAAAAACACGAAAAGGAAAAAAATAACGAGAGAAGGATGCCCAACTCTTACAAAATTCACTGGTTGGAGGAGTTTCAAAGAGTTAACATTCTTGAGAGAGTAACATGTCACCGTTTCTTTTACAAGTAGTTTGAAGAAAGGAGCAAAGTCTTCAACAGCACTTGCAGGAGTGATTTCTATAGCAGTCGCTGTAGCTGTGACTTCAACAGTCATTGTAGCAGTAACTGCAACAGTCACTGGAGAAGTCACTATAGCAGTCACTCTCGTAGTCAAAGCAATGTTGAACAAGGAGCCAAGTTTTCGTCTGAAAACCTCAGAACTAGAGGTCTTTATACTTTTTGGTTAGTCAGAACTGGGGGTGTTCAAATATCAAATTGAAACTAATGTCTCTTTGAACGAATTCAAATTTCACTTCAAATTATTTAAGTGAAAGTGGGGGGTTGATCGGGCAGACCGCACGGCCTGTGCGGACAGTCCTGCGGACTGATGGTGTGGCCTTAGCGGTTCTGTGTTGGCGGCTTTGTGGTGTGTCCTTGAAGGTTGCCGTGCGATTTGGCGGTTTTGGTCGCGGTTTGGCGAACCAGGTTGAAGCTGGCGGACTGGGCGGACTGGCGGTATTGTTCGCTAGTTCCAGCGGGTTTGTTTTGGTGGCCAGGTCCGGCGAGCTGATTTGTATCCGCTTGCTCCAGCGGATTGATGGTGGTCTTGGTCTTTTTCCAAGTACCTGGCGGGCTCTGTCTCTTGACGCGGGCTGAGCGGACTGGAGCCGAGTTCGCAAGATGTGCGGACTGTGGTGGTTCTCGCGGAGGTTGCTGCTGGGTTTGTACAACATTGTCCTTTGGCGACCTGTCGAATAGAACTTTTTATCCGGCCAGTTGGTTGTTTGTTTGTTGACGGGCTGGCTTCCGGCTTGTCGCGGCGGACTGCAATGTGTATTCGCATGTTGTGCGGATACACGTTGTGCTCGCCGCGAGCTAGGGTGGTGTTCCTATCGGTGAGGCGGTGACCACACTCCTCTCCGTGCCTATAAATAAGACCCCCCCCGTCACATCAACAGTAACTGAATGAACAGTAAGCTTACTCGCGATTAGGTTCTGCGGACTGGACTTTACTCTCTGCGCGGTTTTAAGACGTTAACCGGGTTCTTGCTGTGCAGGTTGTGCGGACAGCACTGAAGAGCTAGGATATTGGTTCTAAGGTTGGTGCGGACTCTGTGGTCTCAACCAGCGGTTAACAGCAGGTCGCTTGCGGCCAGGTGATTTCTCTTCTGCAACTAGTTCTTCTATTCAATAAGCTATCCGCCTCTGGACGGCCTGTTTCAGTTGGTGGCAGCGTGCGTTCGTTCTGGCGACTAGACGACCTCGCGATCAGGCGGTTTGCAGTTCGGCAAACTGAGTTCTTTTCAGCACTGGAATAACGGGTTGTCCACGCGGCTTGTTGCGGTCTTGCAACTAGGCGGCCTCTGCGGACTCCATAGCTTTAACAACAAATCCGGCGGTTACTCCTTGAGTCCGCGCGGTTTGATTGGGCTTGTAACTTTTATGCTTTCTTCAGATTCTTTGGCAAGCATGTCTCGTCATGTATGTCTGGCCTTGTAAAGAAGATTTTTTAATAGTACAAGATTCTTGCTTAGCTTTGTGTATCTGGTTTACTTGACTCAAGTGTGTTGAGTGTTCCTGCGCCTGGTTTCCCTGTGTTCGTTTGATCAATGTGTCATCTTGATAGTCTTGAAAGTTTTACTTGGTATCAAACTATCTCGTTGATCATCTTGTGAAATTTTAACAGCAACACCTCCGAACCATTGCAAATATATTGAATATATTTGAAATAGTGCTTCAAATATTTAAGCTTCGTTTGTTTGGGCGTTTTGGCCGGCCGTTTGGAGCAAACGACGCCGGACAGCGGCTAATCAAATGAGGCAGCGTCTCCGTTTTCTCCGTTTGCGCCCGCAGCAAGGAGGAAAAGCTCTCCTGCCGCTCCGTTTCGATCCCCACCTCCCCTCCTCCGGTCCCAATGCTCCCTTTCCAACCGCCCGATGCTCTCGCCACCATCTAAACAAACGAAGCCTGAGTTAAGAGGCCACACACCATATAAATGCATCAATTATTATTAATACAAAAATTAGAAAATAAACAAAATTTTGCACGCGTTTTATACGAATTATTTAATCATTTTACATTAGCTAACCTCAAAGTCCTCCATCAACAACAATAAAATGTAACACTAGATTATTTTATTGAATTGAAGTAAAAATTAGTAATCACTACTATAATAATTAATACCACTTATAATTTAAACATGGCTATTTACATAAATAATACGACTAATTAAGAGTTTCTCCATCCTTAAAGAAGGCAGGTTTTTTTGGCTTCCCAATCACTTGTTCTTCTTCTTCTCATGCTTCTTCCTCCCTCTTATACTTCTCTCTCACTCTTTCTTCTTCTCCGTGATGCTCTCGAAGAAAAGCTCTAACAAGAGCAAAGCAACACGGTCATCCTGCCTCTTCTGCTGCTTCGATACTAATCGCTCCACCGTCTCTCACGATTCCAAAAATGTGAAGATATCTCCGACAGCCGCCGCCGTAACAACCGATGGCCGGGTCAACTCAAAAGCAACCTGCTTTTGCTGGTTTTGGATTCGAAGGAAGAAGAAGAGATCGCCGGAGCAACAAATAAACAATCCCTCACCAGTTCCTGCTTATCTGGCCAGAAACCTTAATGCTACCAAGGTACTGATTGAGATACATTAATCATACACCCACCAAATATGTGCTAAATTTGTTCAATATATTATTATTAAGGCTCTGTTTGGGGGACTTATTTTCACCGTTCGAGCGGTTATGACCGCATGAACCAGATCTTATTTAAAGTCTGATTCATGTGGTCGTAACCGCTTCACTGGTGAAAATATATCCCTCTAATAGAGCCTAAGTATATACAATAAAATATATTTTTAAAAATTAATTTTCAACATAAAAATAAATGAAGTTTCTTAGGTGAGATAAGTGAGATTGGGTGATCACCAACGACGAAACAGTTCATAACCACCACGATCATGACCGCCGCCGCCGCCGCCCGCTGAAACCTAACCTTAGCTGAAAAATAATGCTGCGTTTCCCATGAGTGCCGGCGGCCGCCTGCCTAATAAGAACGGGGTTTGACCCAATAAACCAAGTCCCAAGAGTTGGTGATGTGCTAAACACGCCCCGCACGATTAGTTGACTAATGTTTCTCGAATCTTAACGTAGATTGTACGGTGGATAGAGAGGAAACAAGAGAAGAAAATATGCATTGCTGAATGGGCAACTGTACGTGATCCCGCGTTGTGAAAGCTTTCGACCGCGGATGCTCCACAAAATTTAATTCGGACATTTGGAAGCTTCTAAGGGGCCCATTGCAAATGTCCAACGGCATTTTTAATTTAGAAGTTTGGGTATAATTCCGTGATCAAGTTGCTTTTTAGACTCCGGCCGTGCGGTGCCGTCCGTTCAATGGACGTGGATCTGTCCCGGTCAAATAGGCCGTTTGGCACTGCAGTGGCCGCTGTGAACGCGATAGTTATGAACCGTTGTACGTGATCACACTTAAGGAACTTCATCGATTTTTATGTTCAAAATTAGTTTTTTTGTGACAATCATAACAGTTGTCATACCAATCATACATGATAATGTTTTTTTGTCGAAACTCAAATGCTACGCGAGACGAAGCCTTATTAAATTTATGATTAAAATTTCAGGGATTGCAATTATTGAAAAAAAACAAGAGAATTACGAGAGCATGTTCCTTTGGATGGAATTGAGGCTATCAAATTCAAATTTGAGCTCCACTTTGATTAGAATTTGGCCTTCAATTTTAATTTCAATAGACCTTAAAATCTAGGCTCCAGTTTGGCACGTTGGTGATGGTTACGAGCCGTCATTCTCTAACGCCCGATCACACCTAAGTAACTTTGGCTCTGTTTGGCATAGTGGTGGCAGTCGTAAACATGGGGGTTAAATTGCCAACTAAGGAACTTCATTCACTTTTATGTTTAAAAGAATGAAGTTTGTTAGGTGATCATTAACGAATGACGGTTTAACCCATGCGTTTACGACTTCCACTGCTGTGTCAAACGAAGCCTTTATCAATTTTTATGTTCAAAACAAATTTTATCTTCTTGATGACTGTCATATCTGTTGTTATGCTAAAGATATATTTTAGGATGACGACGATTTTATCCAATCCTAAATATCGCCCCAAGGGAGGATCCCTGGTACAGTGAGAGAATGTTATTAAGAAATAAATTTGTATGTATAGAATTTTAATGTGATTTTTAGGGAGATTTTTTTAAGAGAGAATTTCAACTCTAACATTTCCTGATGGTTTAATTCTCCTCAAAATAATAATAATTCCTATATAAGCAAATACCTACAGTAAGTCCTCAACTTTTTCAGGTAAAAGTCAACCGCAGTCGAAGCCTGCCGGCGGAAGAACGGCAAAAATTGGCCGCCGATGATCGCCTTCTCAGCACGGAATCCCAGCGGCCGCTCCTTCCGCAGCAGACGCCGAAGTATGAAACAAACAGCCGAGCCGAAACGACCAACTTTCCGCCCGAACCGGTGCTCGGCCGGCGCAAGCACAATCAACTCGAACCGAATAGACCGGCGGCCGCTGTTTTCCGGGTCAACAGCCTGGCCCGAATGAAGAGGGGCAAGAAACTTGGGCCCGATGTCGGTTTGACCGTCATCGGAGTGACACTCGCCATCACAGTGTTTTATGGCCGCTCGGCCGCCGTGGTCAGCCTGTGCGCGTGCTTATACTTGGTGGCGTTCTTCCGGCGGCCGACGCTGGCTCGAAAAAAGGCGGATAGATTAGCCGGCGTCGGCCATGTTGGGTCGAAGGAGTACAAGAGGAAGGTTGTGAAGGAAGGGCTTCAAGAGAGGGGTAACAGAAATGCGACACGTGTTGTCAGTGCGTTGGAGCGTTGAAGATCAAGCTGTTTTTGGAAATAGAAATTATTTTTTTATTCTTTTACTTTTTTTTTTGAATAATTTCTTAATTTTTGTATTAAAAATAAAAAAAATCATATATTTTGTTGGTTCTAACTTCTAAGGCTTGATAAGACCAAGTTAAATTTAGAGTGTTGTTATAGGCACACCAAATTTGGTTATAGACACCAAAAAAACCGGTGTGAAACACTTAAAACCTAATCTCCTGTCCCAATACCCGCACACCGGCTTCATCCTTTTCGCGAACTGCAGCCACCCACAATCCCTCCGCTTCCGTCTCTCGCCATTGCCCGAATACCCACCGCCGGCCGCCTATTTCGCCGGAAAATCGCAGGAGGCCGGTTGTCCTCTCTCCCAGCAGTTCCTGCACACCGGCGGCCTCCTCTTTTTCGCGAACTGCAGCCGGCCGGAGCCCTCTTCCTCCCTTTCTCGCCGAAGCCCTAATCCCCACCGGTGGCCGCCTATTTCGCCGGAGAAATCAGGGAGATTACTGGTAAGAGTTCAAAATCTTCTCTCACATGTATTTTTTTTAGGATTTAAGGCTCTCCATGTGGTTAGGGTTTCTAACTTTGGGCGGATTTTTCCTCCAGATTTTCGTTTCTTCTCCAATCTGAAGGTGTTTCTCTTCCACTCCACTTAAGCCGGTCTTTATCAAGGTATAATGTTTATGCTATTTTTGAAAACAAATCCATTTTTTGATTGAAGAACGTTTTTTTTGGTTTAAGGTTGTATATTTGTGATCACTTTGGTTAGATTATGTTGTTTATCAAATTTTTTTGTTTTTTTAGCTTAAAATGAATGTGGAGAAGGCATTGTCAGTAGTTGAGCACAAATGTAGAACGGTTTCAGTAGATGTCGGGGTTCACTTTGTGACAGATACAATTTTTCCTAACAAAGATGACCTAGTTAAGTGGGCTCGTAATGTTGCTAAACAAGTTGGATTTGTTGTTGTTATACATAGAGCAGATAAGCTTGATGGAAGGCCTAAACCAAGAGTTTTTCTAGGTTGTGATAGGGGTGGTTCTCAACGTGATAATCAACATTCAAAAGGTTGTGAGAAGAAAAATATAAGAAAAACAAGCTCCAAAAGGTGTCAATGCCCATTTTCCTTGACCAAAAAAAATTCTTGTGCAGATGAATGGAAAGTTGAGGTCAAATGTGGTGTGCATAATCATGAATTTGTACATCTTGAGCCTCACAGTTACGTTGCAAGGCTAAATGAAAATGAACAAAAGATTGTTAAGGAAATGTATGCTTCCGGCGTAAAGCCTAGAAAAATTCTGTCCACCTTAAAAAAGAGAAATCCAACAAATTCTTCTGTGATGAGAACTATTTACAATGAGAAGAATAAGTTGTACAAGAAAGAGTTGCAAGGTGGAACCCCTATTCAGTTCTTATATAAGTGCATTAGGGATGCAAAATACATTAGTTATAATCATGTCAACCATGCTACTAATAATTTGGATAGCTTATTTTTTGCACATCCTACTTCTATTCAGCTCAGCAATATGTTTCCGGATGTGTTTGTCATGGATTGCACCTATAAGACGAATCGTTATAGATTACCTCTACTGTCCATTGTTGGTTTGACATCTACCAATATGACATTCTTTTCATCATTTGCTTTTCTATCAAATGAAACTGAAGGTAGCTATAAATGGGCTTTGGATTGTTTTAAAAGTACACTGGACGCAACTTCTTTGCCAAATGTAATTGTAGTTGACAGGGAAATCGGCTTAATGAATGCCATAAAAGTAACGTTTCCTCAAACAAGAATTTTATTATGTCAGGTGCACATTAGCCGCAATATTTTAGCACATTGCAAGAAATTTTTCAAGCATGGTAAGGAATGTGAAGAGTTTTTACAAGAATGGCAAACGTTAGTGAACTCACCAACTATTAGTGCTTACAACATGCATTTAAATGTTATGTTAGCCAAATACTCAGAAAAATATCCTAACATTGTAAATTATGTGATGACAACTTGGATAGAACCATACAGAGAGTACTTTGTTTCAGCTTGGATTGACAACTTATTGCATTTTGGAAACTCAACCACCAACCGTGTGGAAAGCGGACATAGTCACCTTAAGAGGTTTTTAGAAGTATCTGTTTGTAATTTAACCTCTATTTGGAAAACATTTGATCAAATGCTTAATCTACAACACACCGAGATTAAGCATTCTTTTGGGCAAAGTTCGATACAAGTAAACACCGGTTTTAGAGGACCACTATATACAGATTTGATCGGTTTTGTTTCGATTGCGGCATTGGACATAATAAAGAAAGAAGAAGAAATGGTGAAGAGTGGTTATCCGACATCTACAGAATGTTTACACAAAGTAAGGTATACAATGGGCTTGCCTTGTTCTCATGAATTAGTGATTTATATGAATCAATCTGCTGCGTTTCCATTATGGATGGTGCATAAACATTGGAGGCAACTAACCTTGAAACCTACAACATTTGGTGCAACTCAATTAAAAGAGGAGAATGACTCATTGAATGTAATAGAAGTTGTGTTGGACGGTTTACTAAAGCAATACAATAGTATACCAGATGCTCAACGAAATGAGATGAAACGAAAGTTGCACGAGATAATGGAACCTACCACAACTCAAACAAAAGAACCGTTGGTACCCTTTAGATTGAAAGGAAGGCCACGTGGAAGTTATAAAAAAATTATGGCGGAAAACAAATCTACAAAAAGAGAGCTATCTTTGTTTGAACATGTCTTAAAAAAGGAACAGAACCTCCCCCCAAAAGCAAAGAAGTTGATTCCAAGAAGATGTGTGAATACAAATAGGTTTCTTGAATGCATTCGTAAGGAAATGCCTTCATACATATCTACTCATATAACAGATGCAGTAAATGTAGTTGGTGATGGGCATTGTGGCTATCGAATGGTTAGCAATGCAGTAGATATGGGTGATAATTGGTTTCAAGTGCGAAAGGACTTAGCAGAAGAGATGAAAAGTCATGAAATTCAATACAACAATCTATTTGGAAATGTGAGACGTGCAGAACTATTGCTATCTTTGGATTGTACTTCGGTGCCAGCTCCATTGGACAAGTGGATGACAATGCCGGACATGGGATTGGTGATCGCATCATGTTACAATGTGGCTGTAGTTCATTACTCAAAATTTCAGTCTTTCACATTTCTACCTTTGCACACTGCCCCTCCAACAAGCCGGAAGACTATCTTTATTGGATTTGTCAATAATAACCACTACATTCACTTGTTGATGCGCGATGGTTGCCCGCTACCGCCAGTGATCTCTATGTGGACGAGATATCATGATCCAGTAGCAGATGAGTGGGACTTTAATTACATCTCAAGCGATAGAGTTCTCCACGACAAGAAACAAGATGAAGTAATTAATTTGGCGGATCCCTGATATGAGGTAAACTTTTTATTATCAAATATTCTTACTAACAACAAAGTTTTATAATAATACTAATATAAAAGTTTTTGTGCAGATATTTGGAGTATCACATTTACATTTGGATGTTCATCGCAAAAAAGTAAAACAATAGGTAGAGATATAACATTGTATCTTTTATTTTTTGTGTCGCGTGTTTCATACTAAAATTGTTATGTAAATTTAACATATGCTGGTCGAGACGATTGAAAAGAAATTGAGCTCAAGTTTTTGAAAAATTGATGTGATATGCTACCATAGTGGATGTTTAAGAGTTGGCTAACTCATTTTGTCTAATGGACTGTTATGAATCTTATGTTTGTTAATTTAATTTTTGTCCGAACTACTGCAACATGCATTTCTTGTATTTTTTGACCTTGAAATTTCTAAAAGTACTAGATAATGATATAATTATACAAGCTCAAAAGCATGGTGGGTGTCCACTAAGTGGTTTTGTAATTTAAATTGCACTCATTTTAAAAATCTGTTTTTGGTGTGCAATTATATGTTTGGTGTACAAATATCTAAATTGGGCTGCATTTATATTTTGGTTGCATATAACCAAAATAGGTGTGCCTATAACAACACTCTAAATTTATAGAGAAATTATGGTGTGCATAGCCGACACCCATAATACACACTAATTTGGTGGTGATCGTGGAAATAACAGCGGCACGGGCCTGATCCTCGCACGGAATCCCGCTACGCATGCAAACCGCACGCGATCAGTCAAAACGGCATGCTGCTTCCGCTCCCCAACAGCGAGGTCGCGACCGCACCTCACACCCCCCCACGGCCGCACCTCACCCCCCCCCCCCTCTTTAACGACCCGGGGGTATCCCCCGAAGTCGCTGGCCCACACGGAGTACACTGTAACACCCCAAATATCCCCAAGACAAAATGGAGATTTTGTAGGCTGACACGGCCTGGGACACGGGCGTGTCCCAGGGCGTGTCTTGCTCGGGATCGTTTACTCAACAATGTGCGCGATAAATGTTGAGGGAGGGGCTGACACGCCCGGCGACACGGGCGTGTCGGGGGGCGTGTCCAGCCAGGTGTCGTGTGTGTTGGCCAGCGACTTGCAGGCGGCAAGGTCGGGCGGCGTGCCGTTTGACACGGCCTGGGACACAGGCGTGTCCCAGGGCGTGTCCGGGGAGTGTCCGACACGTGTCCATCCTGGGCGTGTCGAGGTGTCGACCTGGCGGTTGGCGGTCGTCAAGCGGCGACACGGCCTGGAACACGGGCGTGTTCCAGGGCGTGTCCAGGCTTGGTCGACGAGAGTGGGACAGCAGTCGACCTCGACGATAGTCGAGCTTGAGGGACACGGCCATGGACACGGGCGTGTGCCTTGGCCGTGTACTTCTCTGGTCGTTTTGGCAATTGTGTAAGGCCGTGTTACAGGGGTGACACGGGCGTGTCGATTGACTGACACGGGCGTGTCAGGTCCGACACGGGCGTGTCCAAGCCCGTGTTCTGGTATCTTTTGAGTCGGTTGCTAACCGACTGGGGGTACACGGCCTGTGACACGGGCGTGTCACAGGGCGTGTCAGGCCTGTTGAAATGTTTTTCAGAGCAGATCTCGGCCGTTCGTTTCCTTCTATTTGGATCTTGTGGTCCAAAGCCTTTCCAGCTTCTATATGGCCGTAGATTGAGATGAAATCTCATTCTCACTTAGCCATTCTCTTTCTAACGAGAAGAAAGAGAGGAGAGCTTGGAGGAGGAGGAGGAGGAGCTTTTCGGCCGCCGGTGGAGCTTCGTTGGTCCGAATCGAGAGCCGAGTTCAGCGTTGCGGAGGCAAGGCCGCTGCGGTGATTTCCATCCGGCTAGTTCTTCCATGGCGCCGAAGCGATCGTCAAGGGTAACGGTCTTTCTTCCTTGGGTAGGTGAAGCCCTTTGTTTATGCATGTGCATGGGATCCTCCATCAAGAGATGGAAAAGCGTAAGCGATTCCAGCAGTTGAGTCTGCATCTAGAGCCGGAAGTATGTAGTACGGCATAGGCATGCTGTGTGAAGCCCATCCATACGTATGTCGGGATTGGTGATGTTTATATTGCGAACCGGAGAAGACTCCGTGTATTCATCGTTTAGCCTGCGGAGATGGTGAGGACGATGTGCTTGGTGTGAAGGATGCTTTGCATAGCTCCTTTGGTTGCATGCTTGTTAAGAGCTGGTTGTTGGAGTGCGGACACCTCTGAGTGGGTGGGCGTGTGAGGTCTTCAACAGGGGTTTGGAGGCTTATGCCCATTCCACCAAGTGGCGATGTTAAGATCGGATGAGCGGTCGATTGGTAGCAAAGCAGCAGGGCGAATTCCCTAGGCTTATTACACTACGGGGGTAGGTCGACTGGTAGTGCTCACGGGTTTTGGTGAGGTGCGTACCTCTGAGTGAGACGGGTGCGTGAGGTCTTCAACAGGGGTTTGGAGGCTTATGCCCGCCTACCAAGTACAAACCTAAATGTGCCCTGAGTGCACGGAGCGCCTGGCATTGAGGCCAGCATTTGTGATGTTATGTGTGATATATATATTGTGATTGTTATACATGCAGGGAAGGAACCACTGCCCCGGGTAAGGGGTAGGGTCGTTATAATTGGTCAGCGGAATGCTGACCGTTGCTTTGTTTATCACCCATGGGGTGGACGTCCTTATGCAGGTGTTGCGGGCTGTTTGGGTGGAGCGGGTGGAAGCCCATGCTGCTGGTAGGCCCTTGAAGGCCATGCGAAGTGTTGGATTTCATGTGTGGCCGGCCTGCGTGCCGATGTATGAACTTATATATTTGTAAAGAGAAACCTGTAAGGCCTTAAGGCAGTGTGCGGTGTATTCGTGTAAACATTCCTGGTCATATATAAATGTGTTATTTATATATTTGTAGTGGACATTCAGTGTTATGAGTTCTGTAACATAAAATCTTCCGCTAGAATGCTCTGAGTTAGGATGTGTGTCTAAAGGTTTTTGATACTCTCAAGTGGCTCTCTCGTCTGTCTGTGAAATATGGCGTGGGGCCCCGGCCGGACCCTCTGTTATATTCCATGTGACGAATGGGGGCGTTACAATTTTGGTATCAGAGGTTAGGGTTGAGTTGGGAGCGCATAATTGAACTCAAGAATGTCCACTAGGAATGTGTGTGTGTCTATTCGGTTTGTTTGCCGTTTTAGCCAGGAGAGTAATGCTTTCTTGTTCACCTATAGGTGACAAGGAGTGGAGTTGGGCAGTCTGAGCCCCAGCTGTACAACCCATATTCGACGAGGGAGGGCCCTACCACCGCCAGGTCATCAAAAGTCAAAATCAGTAAGACAAGGTAGGGATCCAGACCAGCACCCCGGGCCGCGGAAGGTTCGGGCGAGTATGGCGAGCTCCCCAGGCCAACTCGCCAGGTGGCGACTATGGCCAGATGCTCGCCTCTTCAAGGCGAGCTCCCCGGGGAAGTCGCCAACTCGCCAGGGTGGGGGTATAAGTAAGACCCCCCCCTTTCTCTTTGGTTTTCCCTATAAATAGGACCCCAGGGGTACGAAGGAGGGGACAAGCAATTCTCGGCCTGAGCCCTCGTGAGTTCCAGCAACTGCCCTTGACTCGTTATTGCTCGGCTCGCCTCCTTCGTACCTAGCTCGGCCAATCTGGTTGAGAAGGGGTTGCTTCTCCTAAGCAACTGGGTACGTGGTGGGACCTTCCCGCCGTAGCGACCTGGGGTCTTGTTTTCACAATTCGTTCCTGTTTCCTGACCAGAGATCATCTTCCCGACTGGTCGACCAGTAACTTCAGGTTGCCTAGTCCGATTTCTGAGGTTGAGAATTTCTCGGCTTCAACACTTGGTGCGGTGAGCGTGGATAGCGGCCGAAGAAGAAAGTCGTGGTCGGAAGATGGTCGATGGTGGAGACCGGGGCGAGTTGGGAGGTAACTCGGCGGGAGCGGGAGTCCCGGGGCAAGGTAGCGAGTATGTGACGGTGGCGGCATTTGAAGAGTTCGCAAGGAGAGTGGAGAAGGCAATACTCGTCGGGTTGTCCAATCCGCCTGAGGTGACGGCGACTTCCCCCCGCCGCCGAACGCCCCCTGGCGAGGAGATACCAACTCGGCGAGCAGGGAAGGAGCCCGCTTGGGCGAATGGAGAGCCGGTGATCCCGCCGCGACATCACCCGGCGAGTAGTCAGAGAATCCGGTTTCGAGAACCAGAACTCTCGGCGAGGTATGGAGATACTCGCCGATGGAGCGAGTATGACTGCTCGAGCGGAGAGGATACTCGCCGCCGCCAGGAAGGGAGGAGCCCCTTTTGCGACGAGATCCTCGCAGCCCTCGTCCCCGACAACTTCAGAGAGCCAGTCCTCTCGTACTACTCCGGCAAGGACGACCCGGTGGGACATCTTCAGTGGTTTGAGGATGTGGTCTCCATTCGCAACATGACCGATGCTCTCAAGTGTCGGCTCTTCTCCATTACCTTCAAAGGTAGCGCGAGAGATTGGTTCCACCAGCTGCCAGCCGGGTCAGTCTACTGCTTCTCAGATCTTCGAAGGGGCCTTTTAGCAAGGTTTGCGACGTCCAAACGGAGGAAGAAGGAGGCGACCTCCCTCTTCAAGATCGTGCAGGGGCAGCACGAGAGTTTGGGCCGGTACATCGACCGATTCCAGGAGGAGGTGCTGGAGGTGGAAGAGGTAGACGGGTTCACCTTGATGGTGGCCCTCAAGTTCGGGCTGAAGCAGGGTCTGTTCAACATGGAGTTGGGGCACAGGCCGCCCAAATCGTTCGAGGAGATGGTGGAGAGAGCCAATGTGTTCATCCAGGGAGAGGAGAGGAACAAGGAGTTCCTGGCACGGCTCGATGGAGACCGACCGCTTGGGCAAGATAAGGGAAGACTGCTGGAGAGGGAGAGGGCGCCGGAGGGGCGCAACGACAGGAAGCAGGAGAGGCCGCAGGACAAAGATGAGAAGAGAGAGAGGGGAAGGGAGATCAGAAAGGTGGAGAGGCAGGAGAGGCGGGAG
The DNA here is from genome assembly GCA_039513925.1 of Platanthera zijinensis. Taxonomy (NCBI): domain Eukaryota; kingdom Viridiplantae; phylum Streptophyta; class Magnoliopsida; order Asparagales; family Orchidaceae; genus Platanthera; species Platanthera zijinensis. The sequence goes on along the minus strand of CM077088.1, from coordinate 8,954,064 downwards.
AGGCCTCGAAGGCAGGAGGATAGGAGGCCCGTCGGAGGTCGAGAGGCGAGGAGCGAGGAGAGAAGATTCCAGTACCCGAGGGATCGCCCCCAGTGGAGGCGGCCCATCCGTCAGGAGGAAAGGAGGGCTTACAACCCTCGGGAGCAGGGAGGAGGAAGAAGGGAAACCATGGCCATCACGCAGCGAGCCGCTAAACGCCGGCGGAAGGAGAGGCAGCAGGAGAGGAGGCAGGAAAGGCAGCAGGAAGCGGCGATTCCCCTCTACTGCGATATCCATCGAGTGGAGGGGCACGGAACCTTGGCTTGCCCTGAGTTCTGGGAAGCAAGGAGGAGGATGGAAGCAACGGCGGCCGAGAGGGAGCAGCCGCAGCAGGAGGCCCAGGTTGGGCAGGTAGCCTACCAGGCACCGCAAAGAAGGAGGAACGAAGACAGGATCGATCAAGGAGGAAGGGGGAATGTCATTCCCGGTCCGGGAGGCGGGCACGTCGGAGTAATCAACGGAGGGGCGGGGCTAGGAGCCTTCCGCAAGGGAAGTCTCCACCAAATCTACAAAAGGAGCGTCGCTTCGACGTCTCAGACCCCCCCTCCCTTGAACGAGATCACCTTCTCGGAGGAAGACATGCTCTGGAACGAGAACCCCTTCCATGACGCCCTGGTGATTCAAGCAGCAATCGAGGACTTCACCGTCGACCGAATCCTTGCGGATAACGGGAGTTCGGTGAATGTCATCTTCAAGAGAACCTTCGTCGGCCTTCAGGTGGAAGCGTCCCGGGTTCAGGCAGCGGATGGGCCTCTCTTCGGCTTCTCCGGGGAGAAAAAAGAGGTGGAAGGAGGAGTTGAGTTGCTGGTCACCCTCGGGGGAACTTCGATCTGATGTCGCTTCGTCATCGTCGACGCACCCAGCGGCTACAACGCCATCTTCGGGCGGCCCCTCATCAACTACTTCAAAGCCGTCCCCTCGTCATATCATCAATGCCTGAAGTACTGCAGGGACGACGTCCAAGTCAGGATCAGGGGAGATCCCAGGGCCTCCAGGGAATGCTACCTGAATGCGGTCAGCACCATCAGCTGGATGGGTGACGCAGAAAGGTTGGAAAGGATGATGGAGCAGGAAGAGGGCCTGCAAGCTGCCGAGGAGCTGGAGGAAGTGGAGGTGATCTCCCTGAGAGGAAAGCCGGAGCTGCTGAAGATCAGAGGAGCTTTGCCCCCGGAAGGGAAGGTGGAGATAGCTGCCTGCCTACAGGAAAATGCGGACGTCTTCGCATGGAGCGCCGCCGAGATGCCAGGGATTGATGCTAATGTTGCCTGTCATCGCCTCAACCTGGATCCTGCGACGGCCCCCGTCCGTCAGAAGCAAAGGAAGAGCGCCGCCACTCTAGCGGGACCCATCCGGGAGGAAGTAGGGAAGCTGCTGGAAGCAGGTTTTGTTTCGGAGATCCAGTATCCAGGCTGGGTCTCCAATGTTGTAATGGTGAAGAAGTCCGGAGGGGGCTGGAGGTTATGTATCGACTTTTCATTGTTGAATAAAGCTTGCCCGAAGGATTGTTATCCCCTGCCTCAGATCGACGCGCTGGTTGATTCCGCCGTCGGATTTCCTGTGATGAGTTTCCTTGATGCTTTTTCAGGATACCATCAGATCCGGATGCATCCCCCCGATTGTCGCGACGTTTCCTTCATCACCAGCGACGGGTGTTATAGCTACAAGATGATGCCCTTCGGGCTCAAGAACGCTGGCGCGACATATTAAAGAATGATGGATCACGTCTTCAGAGAGCAAAAGGGGCGGAATCTGGAAGTTTACGTGGATGACCTGCTCGTTAAGAGCAAGAGCGCCGCAGAGCACGTAGCGGATCTGACAGAGACCTTCGCCACCCTGAGGAGGTACAAGATGCGGCTCAACCCGGCCAAGTGTGTCTTCGGCGCGGGAAGGGGGAAGTTTCTAGGGCACCTCCTTACTCCCCTAGGGGTGGAGCCTAACCCCGACAAGGTGAAAGCCATCTGGAAATGGCGTCCCCGAGGGATGCTAAGGAAGTTCAAAGGTTGACCAGAAGGCTGGCAGGTCTTAGCCGGTTTCTCTCCAGGGCCGGAGAAAAGTGTTCCCCTTTCTTCAAAGCCCTTCGGGGGAACCAGAAATTCGAGTGGACCCCGGAGTGCGAGGAGGCCTTCCTGAAGCTCAAGCAACTGCTGACTCGAGCTCCTCTCCTTCAGGGTCCGCAGGGCGGCGAGGACCTCTTGCTCTACCTAGGGGTAGGGGCTGAAGCAGTCAGCTCGGTGTTGGTCCGAGAGGAGGGAAAGAAGCAACTTCCAATCTACTACGTGAGCCGGGTGCTAAGGCAAGCCGAAACACGGTACCCCATCCTGGAGAAGTTAGTCTTTGCCCTGGTAGTTTCGGCCAGGCGACTCCGGCCATATTTCCAAGCCCACTCTATCAAGGTGGTCTCCGACCACCCCTTGAGGAGTATCTTGGACGGAGTGGAGCACTCCGGCAGGCTCGCCAAGTGGGTTGTGGAACTGAGCGAGTTTGACATCTCCTACCCCCCAAGGGTCGCGATCAAAGCACAAGCCGTGGCGGATTTCCTGGCCGACTTCTCGACCGAGGTCGAGGCAGACACGGATGTCTCTCGGCCGGTCCCCTGGAAGATGTTCGTAGATGGCGCGTCAGGGAGACACTCCGTGGGAGCCGGGGTGGTGCTGGTTAGTCCTCAGGGGACCAGGATTGAGCAAGCTGTCAAGATCCATGTTCCGGTCACTAACAATCAGGTAGAGTACGAAGCCATGGTGGCTGGCTTGCGACTCGCCAAGGAGCTGGCAATCAGAGATATTAGGGCTTTTACCGATTCCATGGTGGCGGCATCTCAGATTCGGGGAGAGTTCGAAGTCCGAGATCCCACCTTGCAGCAATATCTGGTTAGGGTCAAAAGCCTGATCGGGGGGTTCCGATCCTTTCACGTTGAGCACGTGCCCCGAGAACGCAACTCCGAGGCAGACAATCTTGCGAAATACGGCCCTCGGACTGGGGGAACCGCCATCGAGTTGTTCCGACCATCCATCGAAGAAGGCGAGTTGATGGAGATCGATCAGCGGGCCTCGTGGAGAGATCCGTTCATCACATTCCTGGCGACAGGCCGACTACCATCTGACGGGCAAGATCAAAGAAAGTTCCGGTATAAGGCCGCGTACTACTTGCTGCAGGACGGCGAGCTCTATCGCAAAACCATTTCAGGCCCTCTAGCCCGATGCTTGTCAGAACTCGAGATTCCCCGGGTCCTCGAGGAGATTCACTCAGGAGAGTGCGGCAGTCACTCCGGTACCTGCACCCTGGAGCAAAGGATTCTGAGGCACGGTTACTTCTGGCCGACCATTCGAAAGGACGCAGAGGCCTACTCCAGGAAATGCTCCCAATGTCAACTCTTCGCGCCCCTCACGCTCCAGCCGGCTCAGCAACTCCGCTCGATTACCGCTCCGTGGCCCTTCGCAATTTGGGGAATGGATTTGATCGGCCCGTTCCCTCAAGCTAGCGGGCAAAGGAAGTTTGTCCTGGTAATGGTTGACTACTTCACGAAGTGGATCGAGGCTAAGGCTCTGGCCAGGACCACGTCTCAAATCGTCAAGAACTTCATCTGGGGGGAGATTGCATGCAGGTTCGGGATCCCTCTGGCCATCATCACCGACAATGGGCCGTAGTTCGCCAGCCTGGAACTGGGGGATTTTTGTAAACAGTTGGGAACCGACCTTCGGTTCGCCTCGGTACATCACCCTCGTAGCAACGGGGAAGTAGAAGCCGCGAACAAACTCATCATCAACTTGCTGAAGAAGAAGATCACCAATCTCAAAGGGAATTGGGCCGAACAGCTCCCTTCCGTCCTCTGGGCCCTCAGGACCACCCCGAACTCAGCCACAGGGGAAACACCCTTCAAGCTGTCACACGGGTCCGAGACGCTCATCCCGGTCGAATTTGAGGTGCATAGTCCGAGGGTCATCGCAGCCGAAGACGGAAGCGAGGAATGGCGGTTAGAGAATGAAGAGGCTCAGAGGCTCTCCCTGGATTATGTGGAAGAGCTTCGGGACCTGGCCTCCATGCGCCAGGAAGAAACCAAGAGGCGCATGGCGAGACACTTCGACAAAAACGTCCGCTTGAAGAACTTCCTCGCAGGGGACTTGGTCATGAAGAAGGTGGACGCCGCTGGGCGGGGAGCCGCCGTAGGCAAGCTCCATCCCAACTGGGAAGGACCTTTCATCGTCCAAGAGGCCTTGACCACAGGAGGCTATTACCTACAAGACCAAGCGGGAGAACAGCTGCCTGGAACCTGGAGCGGGGATGATTTGAAAAGATTTTACCCGTAGCGGTAAATCATGTATCTATTTCTGTAAAAGCTCTTAAATGAGCAAAGAATGCGAGATTTCATCCTTTTTGTGTTAAATGTATCTCAAGGTTTCTGAGTGTTTCCATGGTCCGCCTCGTAGTTGACCTCGAGAGGCAACGGTCGGTTTGTTCCTCATATATAGCCCAGTACGGATGATGGGACGATGCTTCGGGATTTTAAGCGCTCTTGTAAGACCGAGCCTCTGTATTGTCGGCCGAGATCAGCTCCCCCCTTGCATGTCGGCCTATGTCTCCCCGAGTGCATCTCTCTTCCGTCTGGAGGACCTGCGAGGAACAGATCTGCACCGTGATCTCCCGGATTTGAGGAGAGGCCGGCCTCGTAAAACACCCGGAAGAAGAACCTGCCAAAGACAGGGTGTGGACGAGCCCGAAGGGAGGTGTGTGAATTCCGAGCGCGTTCAAAAAGGACCCTCGATGAACACCACCCCCATCCTAATCGTACCTATAAGCGACCTTCACTGTCAAATCGGGATGCGGGACTCCAACCCGTTCTCACTGAATAGCCTAGTTCGGACGATGGGACGAGGCTTCGGGACTTTAAGCGCTCTTGTAAGACCGAGCCTCTGCATTGTTGGCCGAGATCAGCTCCCCCCTTGCACATCGGCCTAGGTCTCCCCGAATGCATCTCTTTTCCAACTGGAGGAATTCTGAGGAACGGGTCTAGACACTAATCCCCCGATTCGGCAGGATCAAGAGCGTCCCTTCGGGGGGAGTTTCTTTCTTGCCAAGATGTCTCTGGGCTTAATCTCCAAAATATGTAAGGACGCAGGATTTAATTCAAGACTTCGAGTTGAGCAGCGTCGTAAGACCGGTATCCCCACGAGCTCCTCTCCTCGGGAATCGGCCGATCTCCTCGATTGTGATCCAAGACTTCGAGTTGAGCAGCGTCGTAAGACCGGTATCCCCACGAGCTCCTCTCCTCGGGAATCGGCCGATCTCCTCGATTGTGATCCAAGACTTCGAGTTGAGCAGCGTCGTAAGACCGGTATCCCCACGAGCTCCTCTCCTCGGGAATCGGCCGATCTCCTCGATTGTGATCCAAGACCTCGAGTTGAGCAGCGTCGTAAGACCGGTATCCCCACGAGCTCCTCTCCTCGGGAATCGGCCGTCTCCTCGATTGTGATCCAAGACTTCGAGTTGAGCAGCGTCGTAAGACCGGTATCCCCACGAGCTCCTCTCCTCGGGAATCGGCCGATCTCCTCGATTGTAATTCAAGACTTCGAGTTGAGCAGCGTCGTAAGACCGGTATCCCCACGAGCTCCTCTCCTCGGGAATCGGCCGATCTCCTCGATTGTAATTCAAGACTTCGAGTTGAGCAGAGTCGTAAGACCGGTATCCCCACGAGCTCCTCTCCTCGGGAATCGGCCGATCTCCTCGATTATAATTCAAGACTTCGAGTTGAGCAGCGTCGTAAGACCGGTATCCCCACGAGCTCCTCTCCTCGGGAATCGGCCGATCTCCTCGATTGTAATTCAAGACTTCGAGTTGAGCAGTGTCGTAAGACCGGTATCCCCACGAGCTCCTCTCCTCGGGAATCGGCCGATCTCCTCGATTGTGATCCAAGACCTCGAGTTGAGCAGCGTCGTAAGACCGATATCCCCACGAGCTCCTCTCCTCGGGAATCGGCCGATCTCCTCGATTGTGATCCAAGACTTCGAGTTGAGCAGCGTCGTAAGACCGGTATCCCTACGAGCTCCTCTCCTCGGGAATCGGCCGATCTCCTCGATTGTAATTCAAGACTTCGAGTTGAGCAGCGTCGTAAGACCGGTATCCCCACGAGCTCCTCTCCTCGGGAATCGGCTGATCTCCTCGATTGTAATTCAAGACTTCGAGTTGAGCAGCGTCGTAAGACCGGTATCCCTACGAGCTCCTCTCCTCGGGAATCGGCCGATCTCCTCGATTGTAATTCAAGACTTCGAGTTGAGCAGCGTCGTAAGACCGATATCCCCACGAGCTCCTCTCCTCGGGAATCGGCCGATCTCCTCGATTGTAATTCAAGACTTCGAGTTGAACAACGTCGTAAGACCGGTATCTCCACGAGCTCCTCTCCTCGGGAATCGGCCGATCTCCTCGATGACGAGAATGAGGGGCCCGCAGGCTATGTTCGACGACTAAGCCCGGTTCAGTTTTCGTCACGCGCGAGCAGGCGAGCAGGCCTCGCGCGAGCAGGTGAGCAGACCTCGCGCGAGCAGGCGAGCTGATCTCGTGCGAGTAGGCGAGCAGATCCCATGCGGGGGAAGCGAGCTGGAACCGCACGAGTAAGCGAACCCCGGGGGGCATGCGAGTATGTCCCACACGCCACCCGCGCGGTTATCTCAGCAGGTTCACGAGTATCCGGGTGCAGGGGCGAGTAGGTCCCGGCGAGCGGATGGTCGATGTTGGGACCATCCCCCTGCGACCTAGCGAGCGTTCCTCTCCGAGCCTATGAGTCTAGCGAGTAACATCCAGTCAGAAAGGCAAAAACCGAAACTTTGTATAAATCATTAAGTCAAAAATTTGGTTTACAAAAAGAATATCGGCGAGCAACTAGGACTCGTCGTCGCCAGTATCGGACCGATATTCATCGTCACCAACATCGCCGATATCCGCAAAGTCGTCGCTCTCTGCGCTCTTGCTGCTCCCGCTGCCGCTGCTGCTCCCGCTGCCGCTGCCGCTTCCGCTGCTGTCAGAATCACTGGAGTTGGTCGGCGACGACGCGCTATACGGCGGGACAGTCCCCTCGGCGAGCAGCTCGGGAATGAGCTCGTCGACAGTGAGTGGCTTCTCCCCCTCGACGAGCTGACCCCCGAGCCTAAGGCGCGCGAGTATGACGTTCCCCGCCGCCCGCGCAATCTCGCGGCGAACAGAGGATCTTTCCTCCCAGAGTACGCGAGATTGCTTCACCACTCGCGCCGGGTCCTCGGGTAGCGGGGTTGAGGAGCTCAGCCGTCCTTCAGCAGCGACCAGCCTCGTCTCCATCACCGCTGCGCGAGTTTGGGCCGCCTCCAGCTCGGCCTGGGAGGCGGCGAGCTTCTCCTCGCACTCAGAGAGTTTCTTCGCCGCTTCTATCTCGGCAGCCTGCGAAATGATCGATGTCAGGATCTATCAAACGAAACAAATCGAACAAACCCACCCAGGGACAGCTCACCTCGAAGTCCCTCCAGCGGACTGACTGCATGCCGAGGTCGATGGCCTTCTTGGAGACGACCTTGAGAGCATCGGTCGTCTCCAACAGCTTCCTCGCCGAATAGTGACCCAGCTCGGCAGACCGCGCGAGCGCGCAGGCCGACTGATGGGCGAGCTCCGTCGGGGTCAGCTCCATGACGGACTCCGCGTCGGCCCGACCGTAGATGGCGTGGAGGACGGCAAACGCCTCCCCATTGTCCTCCCAGTCAGTCGACCAGGACGGGAGGTTGGTGCTCAGCGACACCGAGTTTTCCCCCGCCGACCAGGTCACGAGCGGGCGACCGAAGGCGTCCACCACCCCCTGCCTGAGGCCGTAGTTGGGGTGGAAATGGGGCGACTGGGCGCCCGTCGGCGACCGGCAATCGACGGATCGCGGCGACGAGGTCTTCGTCCTCTTCCTCGCGGGACCCTGCGAGCTGGCCCGCGACTTTCCCTTAACCGCCTTCTTCTCCCTAACGTCGGCAGGAGGGCGAGAATTTGACTGCGTGGCGGCGGCTTCCTTCGCCAAAGGAAGCGGCTTCTCCGGAAGCTCGTTGGAGACTGCAAAACACGCGACAAAGTTAGCTTCAGCGGCAAAAGGGCGAGCGAGTAACCAGGGCGCATTTCGAGTTCGGCATACTTTCGTTAGGGTGGACTGGCTCGAGCACGTTGACGTTTAGTCGCCAGAAGATGACGTCAAAACGCCGACCGCGAAAGTATTCAAAGAGCTGCTCGCGAGCTCCTTCGAGGATGGGGGGAAGGAAGGCGACATCGGCCGGTTGATGCGGCCTGCCGAGAATACCGCCGAAGTCGCCATGGACGACAATCAGCTGCTCGCTCCAGCGATGGACCTTGTTCGCGGTCCCGACCAGGGTGCAGACATGGCTGCTGAAAAAGATGACCCCCTTCGAGGTCGCCGCAAAGACGAAGATGCGGCGGAAGACGGAGAGGTCGAAAGCGATCCTTTCTTCCCGAAGGAAGCAGAGGAATCCCATGATGATCGCCACACCATTGGGATTGATCTGCGCAGGGACAATCCCGAAGTAGCGCAAGATCTCGCAGAACTCCGGCCAGAAGGGCAGTCGCAGGCCCGCGTCGAAGTGACGCAGCGACATTACAAGCGAACCCTCAATATGGGTATTGAGGCGCTCGCTGCGAGTGGGGAGTCTTGCCGAGTATCCGTCGGGCAGGAAGCGTTCCTTGAAGGTCGCCAGTTCCTTCTCGGTGGTTATGGACTTTTTAAAAGCCGCATCTGCGAAGTTAATTGCGTGGGCCTGTCGGCGAGCGCTGGCATCGTCACCGACCATGATGGCGAGATTCGAAAGCAACGAGAGCGGCGAGTTGATTGTTCAGATACTCGGCAGGAGGAAAGAAGGTCGCTACAGCAATACGCTTTAAGACCCACCTACCCCTCCTATTTATAGATATGACAAGCCCAAGGGGGGGGGGGGGGGTCAGCCGTCTCAGCGAGTATCTAACGAGCTCGCGCGATGAAGATCAACCTACGACATCATCAAGTGAACTAAAGCTCGGCACGTCAAAAAATAACAGCGCGCACATAGAGGCAGGAATATTCGCACACATGAATTAATCAAATTAGAAATAGATGTCCGGAAGTACAAGTCGCACAAGGCGAGTTACATTCGAAAAATAAAAAACTATGGCGCCCTCGGCCGCTCAGGAGGGTGCGGATGTCGCCCGGACCAGCCGATCTCGCGTGCACGCCGGTAATGCTCCGTCGCCAGCGCTGTCGCATCATCGCCGAGCCTGAGCTGCTCCTCCATCCTCGCCAGACATCCAGCGGACCCCATGCTCGCCCGGATGCCGGCCAGCTCGTCAAGCACCAGCTGCAGACGGTGGTTGTTCAGTTGCAGCTGGCGGTCGTTCTCCTTAACCACGTGGAAGCGAGCTTCATAGTTCTCCAAGGTCGCCTGGAGCCCTTCGACCTTGGCCATCCTCGCCTCCAGAGCCGAGATGCGTCGGTGAGGATCGCAGATTGCGAGCTGGTCGAACTTGCTCTCCAGCTCCATGTGGGCGCGAATGGCGGCCTGGCGATACTCGCTCCCGGACAGCCCGAGAGCGTCGATGAAAGCCGCCCCAGAGGTCGCCGGGCGATCTGACAAAGCAGGAAGATGGATCGTCAGGACAGAAAGCAAAAGCAGAGCGGTAGTCAAGTAGTAGGAGGCTCACCACGGCGAGGAGATCGGGATCGGCGCGGCGAAGGAGGTCGCCCGGAGGTATCTCGCCTCCCCGAAGAGCTACTCGGAAGATCGGCAGGCCTGCCCTGCCCGCGCCCTCCAGACCCTTGGCCGACATAGTCAGGGTCTCCAACCCGCGGAGGAAAGTAGGGTGGCCGCGGCCTCTCCGGCTTCTTCACCAGCGGTGGAGCTTGAGATGAGCTCGCAGAGTGGTGCGGAGCCCTCGGCGCAGGAGGCGGAGGAGGTCGCGGATGGTCCTTCGGCAGGGCAGACAGAGGCGGCGGAGGGGGCAAGCCGGTGCTCGGCGTCTGGCCAGGAGTGGCGACCGCGGGCGGCGGCGGCGGCAATGGAGCGCTCACCGGGGGTATCTTCCCGCCGCTCGCAACAACACCGGCCGCCGTACTCGCCGGAGGAACCTCGCGCACCGGCCCAGATGACTCGGCAGGAGTGGCCTTTGTCGGCAGCTCCTTACTCACAGGCGGGGGGTCCTTCACCAACGCCGCCCCAGACGCCTTCCCCGAGCTGAGGCCTATCCTGACCGTGCGGGCGATCTTGAACGGCTTGTCGGCAGCCAGAGCGAGTAAGGGCGCCGAGCTGAGGGGGACGACATCAAGTGCCGCATCCGCGGCTATCGGAGAATCTGCATAAGGAAAGAAGTCAGCAAAGTGGCGGCGACAACCCAGCCGGGAAGAGTTCGAGGTAGCGACCTGTCAAGGTGACGACCTCGGCCTGAGACGCCGCGGACTCCTTCACACCCGCGAGCTCCTCGGTCACCCCCGGGTTCTCCAGCGGGCTACCCCGGGTCGACCCAGGGAGGTCGTCGAGCCCTAGGTCGTTCAACACCCTCTGGGTGTCAGACGACACCACGGGATTGTCAGTCGCCGCGGCGACCTGGTGCGCCGGTGGAGGCGAGCCGACCACCGTAGTGGCGGGCAGCTTGACCTTTTTTGTCTTCTTCTTCTTCGGCGGGGGCAAGGCAGTGGGATCGTCCTCGCGCGGTCTTTTCGGCCTGGCTATACCGAGGAGGCCCGACAGGGCGGCGAGACTGTCCTTCAACAGCTGTTCGGTGTCCGACATCTTCGGCGAGCTCCAAGGACCGTCTCAAAAACGGAGCCCCCCCTATTTATAGACTACTCTACCAGCAGGCGACGATGCGAGCTGTCCAGATACCCGGCAGAGGTCCTCGCCGAATCAGCGTTGGATGATTCTTTCCGGGCTCCTACGTCGCCCAAAAAGAGCGGGGATTGTGTACAACCCATATTCGACGAGGGAGGGCCCTACCACCGCCAGGTCATCAAAAGTCAAAATCAGTAAGACAAGGTGGGGATCCAGACCAGCACCCCGGGCCGCGGAAGGTTCGGGCGAGTATGGCGAGCTCCCCAGGCCAACTCGCCAGGTGGCGACTATGGCCAGATGCTCGCCTCTTCAAGGCGAGCTCCCCGGGGAAGTCGCCAACTCGCCAGGGTGGGGGTATAAGTAAGACCCCCCCCCCCTTTCTCTTTGGTTTTCCCTATAAATAGGACCCCAGGGGTACGAAGGAGGGGACAAGCAATTCTCGGCCTGAGCCCTCGCGAGTTCCAGCAACTGCCCTTGACTCGTTATTGCTCGGCTCGCCTCCTTCGTACCTAGCTCGGCCAATCTGGTTGAGAAGGGGTTGCTTCTCCTAAGCAACTGGGTACGTGGTGGGACCTTCCCGCCGTAGCGACCTGGGGTCTTGTTTTCACAATTTGTTCCTGTTTCCTGACCAGAGATCATCTTCCCGACTGGTCGACCAGTAACTTCAGGTTGCCTAGTCCGATTTCTGAGGTTGAGAATTTCTCGGCTTCAACACCAGCGTTCGGATGAGAGTGCGGCACCAGCTGAGGTGCCTACACCTCCCCCTTCTGCGGAAACGGTGCGCTTAGTTGCGGAGGTGATCTTTGTCATGCTTCAAGCACAACCATTCGGGCAAGCGAGGCCTGCTGTGGCGCCAGTACAGGTTGGTGCGAGGCAAGAGCATGCTGAGGTTCCGGTTGCTCTGCAAGCAGCGGACGAGCAACTGAAGCAATTTATGGAGTTTAATCCGCCTACGTTTGTCGGGATGACGTCTCCAACAGAGGCAGAGGATTGGCTCTCCAGAGTAAAGCGAATCCTGACTGCGCTCAGGATTAGTGAGGAGCAGAAAGTCCCGTTAGCCACTTTCCTACTGGAAGGAGAGGCGAGGCTTTGGTGGGATGAGATCGAGTTGCACCAGTTGAGAGGTAGAGACCTGGGCGACATATCGATGGACGAATTCTCCAGATTATTCTGGGCGAAATACTTGCCAATGTCGTAGAGAATTGCAATGGAAAATGAATTTCAGCGTCTGGTGCAGGGTGATAAGACCGTAGACGATTACCTGCATGAGTTTACCAGACTTGGTAGGTATGCGGGGTCGACGTTTGCGGAAGAGGCGAGAAAGACGAATCGGTTCTATGAAGGACTGCGTGATGAGCTGAGGTTGGCTCTCCTGAGTTCAGTGAACCAAGGATTTCAAGCGTTGGTACATACCGCTAGTGCGCTGGAGAAGGATTTGAAGCGGGTGCGGGAGAAGAAGAATGTGGCAGTGGAAAAGCCCGAATTCAAAGTTCCGCAATCAGAGCAATCAGATTTGAGGAAACGTGATAAAAAGCGATTCAGGCCTGCTGAACAAACTTCGGATGTTGCGTCAGGAGCTACGTTTGGGCAAGGACGGTTTGAACCGCGTACATGTTTCATTTGTGGGAAGCAAGGGCATATCGCCCGATTTTGCTGGAGTGGTGGTGAGAAGAAGGCAGGTGCGTCCTATGACGAAAAGGGCAAAGCCGTGGCAGAATCGTCTGCCTCGCGGGCGCAACCTCGAATTTACACTCTTGAGTTGCAGGAGCCGCAAAGTGCAAACCAAGCAGAACAACAAATCCGTGCTTTGGACTTAATGGAAGTCGCGAAACGGATTCTGCGAGATGCGGAGAAGCCGAAATAAAGTGAAGTTGCACTTTATTATCTTTTGTTATATTGTATGTATGTATCTCTGTTTGTGACAAACAGTTGTGGTGGTACGATTCCATGGGGCGAGACAAGCTGCGGCCTCTGAGCTCTAAACCTGGATCGTTTTGGTTTGTATCGCAACAGCATGGTTGTGTGGATACATGTGTGTTGCGCTAAATTTCGGGACGAAATTTTGTTAAGGAGGGGAGGATTGTAACACCCCAAATATCCCCAAGACAAAATGGAGATTTTGTAGGCTGACACGGCCTGGGACACGGGCGTGTCCCAGGGCGTGTCTTGCTCGGGATCGTTTACTCAACAATGTGCGCGATAAATGTTGAGGGAGGGGCTGACACGCCCGGCGACACGGGCGTGTCGGGGGGCGTGTCCAGCCAGGTGTCGTGTGTGTTGGCCAGCGACTTGTAGGCGGCAAGGTCGGGCGGCGTGTCATTTGACACGGCCTGGGACACGGGCGTGTCCCAGGGCGTGTCCGGGGAGTGTCCGACACGTGTCCATCCTGGGCGTGTCGAGGTGTCGACCTGGCGGTTGGCGGTCGTCAAGCGGCGACACGGCCTGGAACACGGGCGTGTTCCAGGGCGTGTCCAGGCTTGGTCGACGAGAGTGGGGCAGCAGTCGACCTCGACGATAGTCGAGCTTGAGGGACACGGCCATGGACACGGGCGTGTGCCTTGGTCGTGTACTTCTCTGGTCGTTTTGGCAATTGTGTAAGGCCATGTTACAGGGGTGACACGGGCATGTCGATTGACTGACACGGGCGTGTCAGGTCCGACACGGGCATGTCCAAGCCCGTGTTCTGGTATCTTTTGAGTCGGTTGCTAACCGACTGGGGGTACACGGCCTGTGACACGGGCGTGTCAGGCCTATTGAAATGTTTTTCAGAGCAGATCTCGGCCGTTCGTTTCCTTCTATTTGGATCTTGTGGTCCAAAGCCTTTCCAGCTTCTATATGGCCGTGGATTGAGATGAAATCTCATTCTCACTTAGCCATTCTCTTTCTAACGAGAAGAAAGAGAGGAGAGCTTGGAGGAGGAGGAGGAGGAGCTTTCCGGCCGCCGGTGGAGCTTCGTTGGTCCGAATCGAGAGCCGAGTTCAGCGTTGCGGAGGCAAGGCCGCTGCGGTGATTTCCATCCGGCTAGTTCTTCCATGGCGCCGAAGAGATCGTCTAGGGTAACGGTCTTTCTTCCTTGGGCAGGTGAAGCCCTTTGTTTATGCATGTGCATGGGATCCTCCATCAAGAGATGGAAAAGCGTAAGCGATTTCAGCAGTTGAGTCTGCATCTAGAGCCGGAAGTATGTAGTATGGCATAGGCATGTTGTGTGAAGCCCATCCAGACGTATGTAGGGATTGGTGATGTTTATATTGCGAACCGGAGAAGACTCCGTGTATTCATCGTTTAGCCTGCGGAGATGGTGAGGACGATGTGCTTGGTGTGAAGGATGCTTTGCATAGCTCCTTTGGTTGCATGCTTGTTAAGAGCTGGTTGTTGGAGTGCGGACACCTCTGAGTGGGTGGGCGTATGAGGTCTTCAACAGGGGTTTGGAGGCTTATGCCCATTCCACCAAGTGGCGATGTTAAGATCGGATGAGCGGTCGATTGGTAGCAAAGCAGCAGGGCGAATTCCCTAGGCTTATTACACTACGGGGGTAGGTCGACTGGTAGTGCTCACGGGTTTTGTGAGGTGCGTACCTCTGAGTGAGACGGGTGCGTGAGGTCTTCAACAGGGGTTTGGAGGCTTATGCCCGCCTACCAAGTACAAACCTAAATGTGCCCTGAGTGCACGGAGCGCCTGGCATTGAGGCCGGCGTTTGTGACGTTATGTGTGATATATATATTGTGATTGTTATACATGCAGGGAAGGAACCACTGCCCCGGGTAAGGGGTAGGGTCGTTATAATTGGTCAGCGGAATGCTGACCGTTGCTTTGTTTATCACCCATGGGGTGGACGTCCTTATGCAGGTGTTGCGGGCTATTTGGGTGGAGCGGGTGGAAGCCCATGCTGCTGGTAGGCCCTTGAAGGCCATACGAAGTGTTGGATTTCATGTGTGGCCGGCCTGCGTGCCGATGTATGAACTTATATATTTGTAAAGAGAAACCTGTAAGGCCTTAAGGCCGTGTGCGGTGTATTCGTGTAAACATTCCTGGTCATATATAAATGTGTTATTTATATATTTGTAGTGGACATTCAGTGTTATGAGTTCTGTAACGTAAAATCTTCCGCTAGAATGCTCTGAGTTAGGATGCGTGTCTAAAGGTTTTTGATACTCTCAAGTGGCTCTCTCGTCTGTCTGTGAAATATGGCGTGGGGCCCCGGCCGGACCCTCTGTTATATTCCATGTGATGAATGGGGGCGTTACAATTTTGGTATCAGAGGTTAGGGTTGAGTTGGGAGCGCATAATTGAACTCAAGAATGTCCACTAGGAATGTGTGTGTGTCTATTCGGTTTGTTTGCCGTTTTAGCCTGGAGAGTAATGCTTTCTTGTTCACCTATAGGTGACAAGGAGTGGAGTTGGGCAGTCTGAGCCCCAGCATTCGGATGAGAGTGCGGCACCAGCTAAGGTGCCTACACCTCCCCCTTCTGCGGAAACGGTGCGCTTAGTTGCGGAGGTGATCTTTGTCATGCTTCAAGCACAACCATTCGGGCAAGCGAGGCCTGCTGTGGCGCCAGTACAGGTTGGTGCGAGGCAAGAGCATGTTGAGGTTCCGGTTGCTGTGCAAGCAGCGGACGAGCAACTGAAGCAATTTATGGAGTTTAATCCGCCTACGTTTGTCAGGACGACGTCTCCAACAGAGGCAGAGGATTGGCTCTCCAGAGTAAAGCGAATCCTGACTGCGCTCAGGATTAGTGAGGAGCAGAAAGTCTCGTTAGCCACTTTCCTACTGGAAGGAGAGGCGAGGCTTTGGTGGGATGAGATCGAGTTGCACCAGTTGAGAGGTAGAGACCTGGGCGACATATCGATGGACGAATTCTCCAGATTATTCTGGGCGAAATACTTGCCAATGTTGCAGAGAATTGCAATGGAAAATGAATTTCAGCGTCTGGTGCAGGGTGATAAGACCGTAGACGATTACCTGCATGAGTTTACCAGACTTGGTAGGTATGCGGGGTCGACGTTTGCGGAAGAGGCGAGAAAGACGAATCGGTTCTATGAAGGACTGCGTGATGAGCTGAGGTTGGCTCTCCCGAGTTCAGTGAACCAAGGATTTCAAGCGTTGGTACATACCGGTAGTGCGCTGGAGAAGGATTTTGAAAGTGAAGGGATAGATACTACTCTAGAGGGGGGGGGGGGTGAATAGAGTTATCAAATTTTGCACTAGACAAAGCTTAATGGTTTACCCAACTCCCTTGGAGTGAGGTGCGGAATGAAAAGATTATAGATATTGATTTAACCTTAAAGCCTAACACAAGTGATGTGTACAAACTCAAGCTAACTGTAATTACAGTTAAGGCTTGGAAAACCTAATCAGCAACTAGCAATCCTAGTTATATCTATTCACAGCCACAATGCAGGAATTAAACAAGTGAATCCAAACGACACAAGGAAATTTATAGTGGTTCCCCAAATAACTTGGGTACGTCCACTCTTCTACCCAAACGGTAGGAATCCACTCAGGTTTTTGATCAGGTGCCCTGCCACCAACAGGATCTGCTTCAGGTAGATCCAGAAACCCTTTAGACTTTTGATCAGGTGTCTAAAAACCAAGCACAGGTTTTTGATCAGGTGCCCTGCCACCAAGGGATACTTTTGAAGGGAGTAATAACCCTGTACAGGAGGGGGAAGAAGGTTAAGATGTCTTCTCTATTTTACAATAGATTAGAGAAGCACAAAAAACTTGCACTGAGCTAGAAAGCTCTAAGGAATCAAGGCTCCCCCTGGCTCAAAGATGTCCAGGTGAAGTCTTGCTTCAGTGCAGAAAAACTCTTCAGAAAGTTCTGAAGGAAAAACTACAAGAAGATAAAATAATAAAATGAAGATCTTCAAGCAGCTATCTTCTTCTTCTTCTTCTTCAAAGGAACTCTGAGTTTGAACTTCCTGAAAGCAGGAGAACTCAGGTTGAAGAAGAGTAGAAGATCTTAACACTTCTTAGTTAGATGGAAATTGCTGAGAGCAGAAAGCTTGATCTTGATGAAGGCTTGAATGCTTGAAAATATGTGTAACACTGGTTAGCTCTATATTCGCTCGAATCCTTCTTCAAAGGGTCATTTATATAACATCAGCAAGCAACGGCTCTCTTCAGTTTGAATAGTTTGTCTTCTTCTGAGACTTGAGACCTGAGCTGTAAATATCAAGAAGACACAACAAACTCTGCAGCAGAAACATTCTATAAAAGGAATAACCCTTTTTCTAGGAAGCTGTAGGAAACAATTTGATAATAAAGTACTAAATAAAGTCATATCAGAAACAAACTCTTTATAGCAAAAAGAAGACATTTCAGTCTAACGGCTATAAAGGGCTGACAGCAGATAAAGTAATTTATAATGTCAGCTAATAAGACAAACAACTTTATCTAAAAAGATTTGACTCAGGCAAAAAGAATGGAGCAGATATGCCTGGAAATATTATCATAATACTCAAAACAACGTGCCAGAAAATGTATTAATTAATTAAATATAATAAATAAATACAAAATATAAAGGCAGACAGAAAGCGTCGAACGACCCTCGGAGATCGTCGACCGACGCACGGAGATCGTCGAACTATCGGACAGATAGTCGAACGATCCAGATAGTCGAACTATCAAAGAAGATAGTCGAACTATCACAACAGATAGTCGAACTACCAGAAGATAGTCGAACTATCAGATAGTCGACCTATCAACAGATAGTCGAACTATCAGGGCAAAACAGATAGTCGAGCTATCAACAGATAGTCGAGCTATCAGATAGTCGACCTATCAATCAGATAGTCGAACTATCAAGAACAAACAGATAGTCGAGCTATCAACAGATAGTCGAGCTATCAGAAACAAACAGATAGTCGATCTATCAACAGATAGTCGAACTATCAGATAGTCGAACTATCAAAGCAGATAGTCGAACTATCAAGCGAGAACAGATAGTCGACCTATCAACAGATAGTCGAGCTATCAACGCAGAACAGATAGTCGAACTATCAACAGATAGTTGAGCTATCAGATAGTCGACCTATCAACAGATAGTCGAACTATCAAAACCAAACAGATAGTCGACCTATCAACAGATAGTCGAACTATCAAAGACAAACAGATAGTCGACCTATCAACAGATAGTCGAACTATCAGATAGTCGACCTATCCAAGCAGATAGTCGAACTATCAAAGCACACAGATAGTCGAACTATCAACCGATAGTCGAACTATCCTCGCAGACTGAAAGTCGAACAACTGATAGACGATCGTCGAACAGTTAGTCGACGATAGTCGAGCGGCGTTCGACGATAGTCGAACGAACAAACAACTTAACCAAATTCTCAATCTGGAAAAGTGAGGACTCTACAGCTAGACTACTAACCATTGACCATAGATATTTCTTGGGTCAAGGAGCACAAAGGAGAGGACTAAACTCAAATCAAACTAGGGTACCAACAGATTTGAAGCGGGCGCGGGAGAAGAAGAATGCGGCAGTGGAAAAGTCCGAATTCAAAGTTCCGCAATCAGAGCAATCAGATTTGAGGAAACGTGATAAAAAGCGATTCAGGCCTGCTGAACAAACTTCGGATGTTGCGTCAGGAGCTACGTTTGGGCAAGGACGGTTTGAACCGCGTACATGTTTCATTTGTGGGAAGCAAGGGCATATCGCCCGATTTTGCTGGAGTGGTGGTGAGAAGAAGGCAGGTGCGTCCTATGACGAAAAGGGCAAAGCCGTGGCAGAATCGTCTGCCTCGCGGGCGCAACCTCGAATTTACACTCTTGAGTTGCAGGAGCCGCAAAGTGCAAACCAAGCAGAACAACAAATCCGTGCTTTGGACTTAATGGAAGTCGCGAAACGGATTCTGCGAGATGCGGAGAAGCCGAAATAAAGTGAAGTTGCACTTTATTATCTTTTGTTATATTGTATGTATGTATCTCTGTTTGTGACAAACAGTTGTGGTGGTACGATTCCATGGAGCGAGACAAGCTGCGGCCTCTGAGCTCTAAACCTGGATCGTTTTGGTTTGTATCGCAACAGCGTGGTTATGTGGATACATGTGTGTTGCGCTAAATTTCGGGACGAAATTTCGTTAAGGAGGGGAGGATTATAACACCCCAAATATCCCCAAGACAAAATGGAGATTTTGTAGGCTGACACGGCCTGGGACACGGGCGTGTCCCAGGGCGTGTCTTGCTCGGGATCGTTTACTCAACAATGTGCGCGATAAATGTTGAGGGAGGGGCTGACACGCCCGGCGACACGGGCGTGTCGGGGGGCATGTCCAGCCAAGTGTCGTGTGTGTTGGCCAGCGACTTGTAGGCGGCAAGGTCGGGCGGCGTGTCGTTTGACACGGCCTGGGACACGGGCGTGTCCCAGGGCGTGTCCGGGGAGTGTCCGACACGTGTCCATCCTGGGCGTGTCGAGGTGTCGACCTGGCGGTTGGCGGTCATCAAGCGGCGACATGGCCTGGAACACGGGCGTGTTCCAGGGCGTGTCCAGGCTTGGTCGACGAGAGTGGGGCAGCAGTCGACCTCGACGATAGTCGAGCTTGAGGGACACGGCCATGGACACGGGCGTGTGCCTTGGCCGTGTACTTCTCTGGTCGTTTTGGCAATTGTGTAAGGCCGTGTTACAGGGGTGACACGGGCGTGTCGATTGACTGACACGGGCGTGTCAGGTCCGACACGGGCGTGTCCAAGCCCGTGTTCTGGTATCTTTTGAGTCGGTTGCTAACCGACTAGGGGTACACGGCCTGTGACACGGGCGTGTCACAGGGCGTGTCAGGCCTGTTGAAATGTTTTTCAGAGCAGATCTCGGTCGTTCGTTTCCTTCTATTTGGATCTTGTGGTCCAAAGCCTTTCCAGCTTCTATATGGCCGTGGATTGAGATGAAATCTCATTCTCACTTAGCCATTCTCTTTCTAACGAGAAGAAAGAGAGGAGAGCTTGGAGGAGGAGGAGGAGGAGCTTTCCGACCGCCGGTGGAGCTTCGTTGGTCCGAATCGAGAGCCGAGTTCAGCGTTGCGGAGGCAAGGCCGCTGCGGTGATTTCCATCCGGCTAGTTCTTCCATGGCGCCGAAGCGATCGTCAAGGGTAACGGTCTTTCTTCCTTGGGCAGGTGAAGCCCTTTGTTTATGCATGTGCATGGGATCCTCCATCAAGAGATGGAAAAGCGTAAGCGATTCCAGCAGTTGAGTCTGCATCTAGAGCCGGAAGTATGTAGTACGACATAGGCATGCTGTGTGAAGCCCATCCAGACGTATGTCGGGATTGGTGATGTTTATATTGCGAACCGGAGAAGACTCCGTGTATTCATCGTTTAGCCTGCGGAGATGGTGAGGACGATGTGCTTGGTGTGAAGGATGCTTTGCATAGCTCCTTTGGTTGCATGCTTGTTAAGAGCTGGTTGTTGGAGTGCGGACACCTCTGAGTGGGTGGGCGTGTGAGGTCTTCAACAGGGGTTTGGAGGCTTATGCCCATTCCACCAAGTGGCGATGTTAAGATCGGATGAGCGGTCGATTGGTAGCAAAGCAGCAGGGCGAATTCCCTAGGCTTGTTACACTACGGGGGTAGGTCGACTGGTAGTGCTCACGGGTTTTGGTGAGGTGCGTACCTCTGAGTGAGACGGGTGCGTGAGGTCTTCAACAGGGGTTTGGAGGCTTATGCCCGCCTACCAAGTACAAACCTAAATGTGCCCTGAGTGCACGGAGCGCCTGGCATTGAGGCCGGCGTTTGTGATGTTATGTGTGATATATATTGTGATTGTTATACATGCAGGGAAGGAACCACTGCCCCGGGTAAGGGGTAGGGTCGTTATAATTGGTCAGCGGAATGCTGACCGTTGCTTTGTTTATCACCCATGGGGTGGACGTCCTTATGCAGGTGTTGCGGGCTGTTTGGGTGGAGCGGGTGGAAGCCCATGCTGCTGGTAGGCCCTTGAAGGCCATGCGAAGTGTTGGATTTCATGTGTGGCCGGCCTGCGTGCCGATGTATGAACTTATATATTTGTAAAGAGAAACTTGTAAGGCCTTAAGGCCGTGTGCGGTGTATTCGTGTAAACATTCCTGGTCATATATAAATGTGTTATTTATATATTTGTAGTGGACATTCAGTGTTATGAGTTCTGTAACGTAAAATCTTCCGCTAGAATGCTCTGAGTTAGGATGCGTGTCTAAAGGTTTTTGATACTCTCAAGTGGCTCTCTCGTCTGTCTGTGAAATATGGCGTAGGGCCCCGGCCGGACCCTCTGTTATATTCCATGTGACGAATGGGGGCGTTACATACACTTACATTGTTGGTTCAGCCGTTATTACAAGGCATGCAGGTCGTACACCCCAACACATTTTTGGCATGTTTATCAACGCAGCGCAGTGTTGGTGCTCGGTTTCGAATCTGGAACCCTTGATAAGGAGCCTTGATTGGTAATACCAATCCTCAACTAACTGAGTTGTGTTGGGGTGTACGACCTGCAGGCCTTGTAATTACAGCAGAACCATCGGATGCGAGCGTGCTCCGTGTGGGCCGATGACTTCGGGTTGTATCCCCGGGTCGTTACCCCCTCCCCTGCGGCAGCATGGCCGCTAGGGGTGCAAACGAGTCGAGCTCGAGTCGAGCTTGGCAAAATTTCCAAGCTCGAGCTTTTCATTTCGAGCTCGACGAGCTCATTTATCCCAGCTCGAGCTCGAGCTCCATGCTAACTTATTGAGCTCGAGTTTCAAGCTCGCGAGCTCGAGCTTGAGCTGCTCGCGAGCTTTTTAGCTCATGAGCGTTATTAATTATTATTATTATTATTATTTAAATGTATAAATAAAAAGCTTGTGAGCCGGCTCGCGAGCTCATGAACAACACTAGATGAGCTCGAGCTCCACAGGCTCGAGCTCGAGTCGAGCTTTTTTCGAGCCGGCTCAACTCAACTTGCGCCCCTAATGGCCGCACCCCGCGGACAGCCCCCACAGCCACCTCCCTCGACCACAAGTTCGCGGCCGTAAGAAGCAGCCGCTCCCAGCAGCCACAAGCTCACGACCGAGCGGGGCGGGCGGCACTAGGGCCGGCCGAGCGGGGCGGTCGGCGCTAGGGTCGGCCTCCCTCCCGACTTACAATGGTCAGGATTCCCGCCACCGCGGTTCCTCCTTCTCTGGCGCCCTCCCTCCACTAAGGTGGCCACTAGTCGAAGAGAGCGCCCTCTCCATCGTCCGATCGCCCCAGCGTGATCGTCGTCGTCCATTTCATGGGTAACCACCCACATAACCGCCATGATTAGTCGAGGTAATATTGAATAATTAAATATTAATATACTTATATAAAATATATTATTAGAAACTATGCCAAATATGATCTGCACCCAACAATTTAGGTAGTTACAGTATGCGGATAGTTGCATAACTACCGTAACTATCGTTTTGAGCCTATAAAAAGTGTTGAAACCGACACCATGTCCCAAAGTGAATTCAGACCCAAAGGAGGTAGCCTACACTTACTTATCTTGAGCTGAACTCTTGGCCAAAGACTTTGAACTAAGAAATAGATCATGATCTATAGCACAGAGGCCCCGCCACACACCCAGAAGATCTAAGAGAGTCTCCCCTCCCAAGCCAAAGCTGAGTTGGGCATCTTGTAGGACTTTAAAAACCAACCAAAGCAAATCAGAGGAGAAAGAAAGCCCAAGAACGATCCCCCCAAAAGTTCCCTTAAGGGTGCCTATTTATAGTTTTCTGACTTGGTCTGCCAATAACGCAATCCCGCCTTTTGGAAATACTATGCACAACAAAGATGGGTTTGTCAAAAGTCAAACTCCGCTGTTTGGAGAGATTATTAGCATACCAGCTAGGGCATTCTGGTAAAAACACTGTTAAGCAAGCGACATGCACTACTTCCACTCGTCTGGGCCAGCGAGTGCCCTTGATGGGGTTGGCACTCACTGCCTAGAGGGAATGGGAGAGTACGAGCATGGTAGGCACACTTGCCTCTTCCTTGGTTTGATCCTGGGGCGAGTGCAGGCCCGCGTGCCCCACTCACCTCCTACTCCCTTGGCTGCTTGGCCTACACGAGTCAGGGAGAGATCCAACCCCACTCGCCCATCCGACTCGCCTGGCTCTCAAAAACTATTTCCCCAATCTTGAACCTGCTCTGAGGGACCCACTCGGTGAATACATGGTTGTACAAAATCCTCGTTCTTTGCGAGATTGTCTCAAGCTCGAAAAGAAAAGTCCAACCTTGGGTATTCAGCGAGTGGCGATCTCCTCCGAGGGATTCTTTTGGTGGGGAGACCCCCCTGGAATTATAAATACCCCCCCTCTCCCGGAGGGCATCGGAAGAGCACCTTGCTCTCTCTCTCTCCTCTATCTCTCTCTCTCTCTCGTTTCTTATGCCCTTGACTCCAGATGTCTCTCCCGCAGGAGGTTCGCGATCGCGTGACAACGGTGCGGGAACAACAATGCGCGACCTTGACCACTCACACACACATGACTCACCAAAAGATGGCCACACTGGTGTCCTACGAGTAATTAACACCTTCCTCCATCCTTCTACTTGTGACGTGATTGATACTATAAAATGTTACATCACTAATTGTGACCTTCGTCAAAGAGTTATGCTCCCTCTTACTTACTCGAAGGGACGGCTCCAATCCCTTTCGATTCCTTCACAAATATGGCAATGTCTCTCAATGCAATTTATTATGCACTCACCGAGTATATGTTTTGAAAAATCACAGCCATACTTGCCAAATACATTAAATTCATAGCCACTTGTCAAGGCCAATTGAACACTTGCACAACACTATCTTCCGTCCCGCTTGAGCGATTTCGGCCCTTCACCCATAGCCCGTCTGCTCCGTTGAAATCTCAATCATCTGAAACCGCCTCCAATAAACTCGATCTCTCGAGCTCATTCCACGCGATTTCTTTACCCGTTTAGGGTTACCCTGCATTTTGAAATGTGGATGCATAAAAACATCATTTTATCCCTAATTCCAATCACAAAAGAGGCTTTTTATGAGCTTGGGCTTGTACTGGGCCCGGCCCAATGAAGATGATGAGCAAAGCCCAGAGCGGCCCACATTGATTTTAGACATGAACGAGAACAAGATGGGGAAAGTTCTTCGTCCTCGCTGTTGCCCGCAAGTGACGCGTATTCTCCTTTGGTAACTCCTTCGTCCCCATTCATCCGAGACTCTGGAATCTGGAAAGTTGGAAGCTTTTTCATCTCTTCGTCCTCTCTCTCTCTCTTCTCCCGCTGTTCCCAAATTCCAACATGGGGAATTTTCCAAACCCTAGACATATCCACCTTCTTGTATTCCTGCAATTCTTCTTTCTCGTTTCCTTCTCCTTCGGTCTCTTCTCTCCCGCCGACAACCACCTTATCGACTGCGGCTCCAGCTCCGCCGCCACGCTTCATGACCACCGAATCTTCCTCCCCGACACGGATTGCCGCTCCGCCCGCCTCGTCTCCCGCCATCCAAAGATTTCCGTTGCCTCTGAGGTCAACCCCTCCTTCCAAAACGCCGCTCTTTACCAGACGGCCAGGGTCTTCACCTCCCTCTCCTCCTACGAATTTCATATCGCCAGCAAGGGCAACCATATCATCCGCCTCCACTTCTACCCCTTCTCCACCCCCACCCATGACCTCACGTCCGCCCAATTTCATGTCTTCTCCTCCGGCTTCGTTCTGCTCACCAATTTCACTGCTTCCTCCGACTCTCCTTCCATAAAGGAGTTCATCATCAGAGTGGACGACGAAAAGGTAGTGATATTCTTCGCCCCTGCAGATTCGTCGTCGTTCGCATTCGTTAATGCCATCGAGGTCATCTCTGCTCCGGGTGAACTTATAGGAGACACGGCCAGGTTAGTTCAACCAGATGAAATTTTGAAATTCGATGGCCTTTCCAAGCAGGCCATGGCAACCCTCTTTCGGATCAACGTTGGCGGTCTCAAGGTGACGCCATTCAATGACACCTTATGGAGGACATGGATTCCTGATACTGCCTTCTTCAATTCAGATTCTGTTGCCAAAATCTTTTCTTTCAGTGGTAGGATTATGTACCGCGAGTATGGGGCCAGCCGCGAAGTAGCGCCGGACAGTGTTTACAATACTGCAAGGGCCATTGATGGTGTTGTTGGATCCTCCAACTTTAGCTCGAGAATTACATGGAGTTTTCCTGTGGATCATGGCTACAGATACCTTATCAGGATGCACTTCTGTGATATTGCTAGCTTGGCTCTCAACGAACTATATTTTAATGTGTACATCAATGGCTATCTTGCTTATGAAGATTTTGATATCTCCTCTGCAACTGGTCAAGTTTTAGCTTCTCCTTACTATGTTGACTTTGTTGCTGATGTGGGGAGTTCCGGAATTCTGCATGTGACCGTTGGTCCTTCGAGGCATGGAGATCATTCTAGGGTGGACGGGTTGCTGAATGGGATCGAAATTATGAAACTTAGCAATGATGTTGGGAGTTTGGATGGAGAGCTTCCATTTGCTCTCGTTTTGCATAATTCAACAGGTGGATCTTTTGGCTCAACTGTTCGATCGCTGGTTTGTTGGTTTGCTTTTGTGGTATTGTCAGTCATGGGGTTTATGATGGTTTTGAGATGGAGGAGAGAATCAAAGAAACAAATTGCATGGACTCCTTTGCCCATGGATGCTTAAGAGAAGTTACATTTGGTAAATGAGACCTATTTACATGAGGAGAATTATATGACACATTCTCATACTTTATATGCTTTTTCTGTAACTTTTCCTGCTTAATAGATATATAAAGATCTTGAAGAGTTAACTGTGAAAGCTATGTGCAATTTCTAGGATGGCGAAACTTATGTTTGGCTAAGTGTGCGCTTTTCTCCCATTGTAGCTTTCATAGCTCTTTTCTTGGTCTTTGTAACCGTTTATTGTAAGTAAAAACTATTTTGAGCTTTTGGGTTGTGCTTTTAATAGAACTAGCGAATATGTTGGAATGTCTTCATATGTTTTAACTGCCTTTTCAACTAAATGGAATTCAGTGGTCATTTGTTTCTTTGATTTGAAGCTTTTGAATTGATGCTTGAAGTCTGCGTTTTTATTGTAATGCCTCCGGTTTATGTTCCTACGAGAGTTACTTAATTTTGGCAATCACATCACTAATTTGAAAAATCACAAACACATTGATGTATGTTAGCAAGATACTTTTCATTTTTTGTTGGTGTGCTAGGCACATGTAGCTCTTTATATAAGTACACTGGTTAAGTGATATGGACAACTTTTTCTATGGGCTTAGATAGGTTTAATTTGAAATCTTTGTTGAGAATAGTTATCCTTGCGGTCAAGACAATTTGAATGAACTCTGTTTTGAAATTCTAACAACTAGAAATATCGATGACTTAATAGTAAAGCTTCCTGCATTACATCAAGGGAAAAATAGTTTGAGAATTGGTTTTGATCTATCCGAGGAATAGTGATGTCAGAATAATGTTTCAAATTGTGCTTTTGGAGGGAAGCGCAATGCATTTGTTCGCTTTTCAAAGAGGAGGCATTTCACACACATGAACTAATTTCTAGACATGATTCCTTGCTTATCTCCATTTGCAAATGAAATATTTATCATGGCGGTTCATCCCCATTTTGTGAAGGCTTGGATCATGGAATTTCATATTGATTCACATATCATGGATTTTCCTCTTGACTTTTGGCTTTATTTTTTTCTTATTAGATGCTAAAACTCTCGCTTTCTCATCCAAATGATTTGGATTTTTCACCTTACGGTCACGATTCCAAGGTTAAGTCAATTCCCCCATGACTAGTTTCAATCATAAGTGAGTTATCTCGTAAAAACTTCTAGATTAGTCTAGAATTATATGGAGACTTCTAAAGTATTCTAGATTTATGTAGAATACTCTATTATGTTTTAGAGAATCCAAGATGTGTGGAGAATCTTCTAGAATAGTGTATATGTCTTGAACATTCTAGAATTGTGGAGAAGGGATATGCATGTAAGCTATGGAAATGTGTAGGAGAATATGGAAGAATCTAGTCTCCTTGTGTGGAGAAGTCTAGATCCTTCTTGGGTTTTGGATGGAAGAGGGAGGAGGGCTATAAAAGGGAAGTTTTGTGCTCATTTTCATCGTCTATGGTTTGGAGCTTGTTTTGGGAATGAGTTTTCACTTACGTGAGTTGAGTGCGCTTTTTGTTGTTGAGTGTTGATGTATGTCTTTGATCTTTGTATGTCCTGATCAACCGTCTTCCTGTCTATCTTACAACTTTGTTCAGAAGTGTAATACAAGTTTATCCTTTCATTCCACTACAACGTTTTGGAGTAAGGCTTACTTAGTTAGCACGAGTTTGTGAAGAAAAATAGTAAGTGCCACACAGATCTTGTGCCAATTTTTGTGTGTGTGATATCACTATCGTGTTCTTCTTCACCTCCATACCATCGGGTTCTTCTACTCACCCATGCTCAACAACTTGAGTTCTCAAGCGATTTTTCTTTCCTTTCTATCTTCGATTATTTCTCCTTTGATTTTGAAGTATGTGAGTAGCGTGAATAGCTCCATTGTCGAACTATGCACACGACGGGTTGCCACTATCGATCCCAACGCCCTGCATACTAAGTGGAGATTCATTCTACATTCGTCCCCCTCCACATCAAAAGAGCTCGTTCTCAACGTATCATCTGGATATAATGGTTCGTCGGAGGGATGGTAGGCGGTGAGATCGGCGACGTTGAATGTGTTAGAGATATTGAAATGAGGTGGGAGATCAATGACATAATCATTGTTGTTGTGCTTCTCTAGTATGCGAAAGGGGCCATATTTGCGGGGTTGCTGCTTGTTGTAAGTACCAGCTGAAAACGTTCTTTCCGGAGGAACACCATGACCATATCATCAACACAAAATGTCTTGCACCGACTGTGGGTGGGCATCCGTGGCGGCTTTGTATTGAGCGTTTGATTGCTCTAACTGCTGCTTGACTTCAATTTGTATAGCATGCACTTGTTCCACAAGGTGTTTAGCAGCCACACTTACCTTTAGGCCGGCCGGAAGACGAGCTAGATCCACGGCTTGGCGGTGTGGCCAAGCGTTGGTGACGGTGAATGCCGGTTTACCGCGCTATTAAATGCAAACTCCGTATGGGCAAAAGAGCATTATCCCATTGTTTGGGCTTTATCATCGCAAATGCTTCGAATTAAGTTTCCGAATGTACGATTGATGACCTCCGTCTGTCCGTCCGATTGAGGATCGACGGTGACACTAAATTTGAGAGATGTATCAAATAAGCACCACAAAGTCTCTCAGAAGTGTGAGAGAAACTTGGGATCGCTCGCCAAAATGATAGACTTTAGGACAGCGTGGCGGAAAATCTCGTGGAAGAATAATTTAGCAACATGGGACGAGACCAGCGTCTTACGACAAGCTATAAAATGGGTTATCTTCGAGAATCTATCAACGACCACAAAATCGGAATTCATGCCACACTGAGTATGTGGAAGATCAAGAACAAAATCCATGGATACGTCCTCCCATGTGGCTTCCGAAATTGGGAGAGGCAATTACAAACCGGTGTTCTGGGCTTGACCTTTGGCAACTTCATAAACCGCACATTGTGAGACAAATTTGTTGATGTTGCGCTTCATTTGTGCTCAATAGTAGACTAGTAGCGCTCTTCGATGCAAGCTACCGTCTTGTAACGACACAAGTGTCCTGTTAGACCCCCACCATGTAAATCCCGAATGAGATTCTCGCGTAGTCATTCCCGAGGAATGCATAGATGGTTAACTCAAAAAAGAAGGCCATCATGTATGTGAAAGTCGCTGAAGGGTTTATCCTCCACACATGCGGCCCAAGCATGGCGGAAATCTTCGTCATCAACATAAAGATCCTTCAAACACTCAAATCCACTCACCTCCTGGCTGACAGTAGTGAGGAGGGCGATCTACGGCCTAACGTGTCTGCTACACGATTTTGAGATTCAGACTTGTGATGAATGACGTAGGCAAACTTATGGATGTAAGCGGTCCAACGAGCATGCATTTTGTCATTGTGTTCTGCCTTTGGAGATATTGAAGCGCTTGATGATCGGAAAAAATAACAAATTCTCGTGGAATGAGGTAGGGTCCCTACACTTTATATATTAAAAAAATAGCATAAAACTATTGGTCATATGCTGACCATTTTTGTGTTTTTCACTCATAAAGGCCACCGGTCGGGATTCCTGCAGCAATACCGCCCCAATTCCAATCCCGCAAGCATCGCACTCCACCCTGTAAACTTTGTCTAAATCTGGAAGAACTAAGATGGGGGCCGAGCATAATTTATCCTTGATGAGCTAAAAACTATGGGTAGCGCCATCATTCCAAATGAATTGGCCCTGCCATCCTAACGAATACCGGGGCAAGTACATCGTTTTCCTGGAAGTATGCACGAAACACAAAAACATACAAAACAAGGAATATAGGAGCACACTAAGCGTCGCCTTCCAAATCATCATGCACGTGTCGTGGACACATCAGAATCGCACGATCTAAGCTTTAAAGATAAGCACAACAATATAACCACGATACGAAACATGAGATTGCCTTTCGTCAACAATCGATGCGATAGGAGGGACAAAACCTACAATTATACAAGGAGTGACAATGCTCTAGTTTACCCCACACCCTCAAACGAAGTGACATGAGGGTCAAACCTACAACCATCAAAGCAAACGTGATAGGGGGGCCAACTTGACTTGCATCCTCGAATGTAGCAATAGAGGGGAACTCATAATCCCATGCCCTCCAACGTAACAATGAAGGGGGACTGATAACTCACGCCTTCCAATGTAACAATGAATGGGGATTCATAACCAACGCCTTCCAGCGTAACAATGAAGGGGGATTCATAACCCACGCCTTTCAACGTAACAACGAAAGGGGACTCATAGCCCACGCCTTCCAACATTATAATGAAAGGGGACTCATCACCCACGTCTTTCAACGTTACAATGAAGAGGGATTCATCACCCACGCCTTCCAACGTAACAACGAAGGGGAACTCATAACCCACGCCTTCCAAGTAACAACGAAAGGGGACTCATCACACACACCTTCCAACGTAAATTCTTAGCACAACCTTACACGGCTCTAACATACATGGCCCAACGCAAGCTCTCCTAAGAACGGGGCCTCTATGAAGAAAGCCCATAAATTCCCACAAACACTACGACGAATAGCACGAGACATTCTCGTTTGCGCACCTAGGACTAATCGCAATGCACATCGCATAGCATCATCGATCTGATCCTATCTTCATAGGTAGGCCTCACACAGCATGCCTAAATCCAGATTCGCACATTGGATCGCTAATGCTCGTTTATGTCAAGGACGGACATAATCGACCCTGTGGTTCTCAATGAACCAAGGGAAACACACATTGCGTCCAATTGGAGGCGGGTGGCCCTCCTAAGCAGAGTAAAGGCAGAAAAATACACTGAGGTCGCAATCTCACGCCTTGGCGGAGTCCTCGATCTCCACCACGTAACGGGAGAGGGAATCTATGTGCAGCTCACACAAACATACGACGTGGTCGCAATCCCACGCCCTGGAGGAGTCCCCATCATCAACCGCTATGGCGTGATGAGATTCTCATTGCACGAAAATCATCACAAGCCCAAAAGTAC
Source organism: Platanthera zijinensis (assembly GCA_039513925.1). Lineage (NCBI taxonomy): Eukaryota > Viridiplantae > Streptophyta > Magnoliopsida > Asparagales > Orchidaceae > Platanthera > Platanthera zijinensis. The sequence goes on along the minus strand of CM077088.1, from coordinate 8,923,596 downwards.
AAAAAATAGCGGTCCTAAGACTGGAGAAAGAGATCGTTACCCTTGGTGGGCACTGCGGAGCTATGGAAACGATCGCAACGATTCACTTTTTGAGGATCCGCGCTCCTCACAACGATTTGAACTTCAGTCCACTTTCCTGTAGCGATTCTCGACAATGTTTCTCCACGAAGAGGGAGATCTCGACAAGAGCGCCTCTCGACGGTAGATATTCCTTGACACCACGAACTCGATCGACTCTGGCAAGGAAGTCGGCAGCCCTAGCTTAAAACAACAACCTTGCTGCTCATAGACGGCAGCATAGGGTCGGAGGAGGTAGTGCTCGACACCAAGATCGGCAATGAGGTTCAACAACACCTTCAATAGCAGCTCAGCCACATCCCAACTCCTCTCCCATTTCCTCTTCTCGGTTGGCGCGCAGGCAAAATGGGCGCCAACTCTCCGCTGGTTTCTGCATGGGAACTCCTCACGATAGAGGTCCGGCCAAGGGTTGTCGGCACAACCCTTTCCAGACCCGGTAGTAGACGAAGACATGTAGCTCGCCTCCTTACTCCTTTGGTGGCGCAGGTGACCGTAAATGGCAACAAACAATCGGCCTCTTGGACCCTTCTTTCGGCTGAACGGAAAGAGATGTGGAGGCCCTAGTCGAACGGGAGGAGAGAGGGATCACCATAGTAGGTAGTTCGCCAGCCTCGGATTCGTCGGAGAAGGAGTCAAAATCGGTGAGAGACAGAGAGTAGCATGACGAGCTCTACGATCGGGAGAGGGTCGCGGGCTCTAATTCACGAAAGGAGGGGGGGGGGGAAGAGGGCACTCGGCTCATAGAATTTTTATTTCAACCTAGCATATACCCGCTAACCGCATACCATCACTTTCTATCCGCACCCCAACTGATTTTAATTTCAAAATCTTGAAGCGTTGCACCCTGCCGTTGGCGGTTTGTTTGCGATTGATCCCACCAAGCGGATGCACTCCCCTTAAGGCTATATGAGACCATTTTAACACGTTGGTTGTCGTCGGGAATGTCGAAGACATCAAAGAAACGATTGACTTCGAACAACCAGTCGAGGAAGCTCTCCGCATTCATGTATCCTGCAAATGTAGGAATGACCGCCTTCAACCTGAACCGGGTGGGCATGCACCGATAATGTCCTGAAATCCTCCGTCCTTATCTTCTTTCTCATCCACAACAATAGGGGCTGGGCGACGGTCTACTAGGGTAGGCCGACGGAGTGGGGTTCGTTCCCCATCCTCCACCTGATCGGGTGGACGTGTACCTGAACATGATACGAATCTCTTCAAGTTGGCGAGTCATAGTCTCCTCCAAGCACCTAAGCATCCGTTCGACCTGCTGGTTAACAGCAGCCAGATCGGCGCTCCAAGGGGCTTCCCTGTCTTGGTTGTCGCCAATGGTCTGGCTACGCAGCCCTCTGCCGTTAGCCACTGTCACGCCCCTCCTCTAGTACCAGTTGATGCGGACGGAACTCATACACAAAGAACTCACCAGGCAGGCCGCGATAGTGAAGCCTGGAATCCGCCAGGAGCAAGAAAACTGTGAACAACCAACCTGGAATCCTCCGGGTGGAGAAGAACACAGTAGCCCTACAGCCAGATAAAACAAAGCAACCTCCCTTTTCTTGTTTTCTTTTCAAACCCCCGGCAAACCCTTATGTATAGCTAGTGTTGTCAACAACAGTAAAACAAGAGCAAAATAAAAATAAATGCAAACATGGCAACTGGAAAACAAAAGAAAATACTTTCCGAGATACCAAACACAGCCTCCGCATATGAGTAACGGGAATAGCTCCACTGCGGAAGTATGCGCGGGACGGGTTCCACGCCCCCGTCGATCCCAATGCCCCGTATACTCAGCGGAGATCCGTTTTACATCAATTTACTAGTTTGTGAGACCATTTGCAAAGTCACCTTCATACCGATGAATATTTAAATGCATGTGAACATTTTCGGACACCGCCAAGTTTGGTTCTTCATGTTCAATTTTATCTGTGATGCAACATCTCTGCTGTTAATCCACAGTATTGAAGATGTCATGATACATTTGTGCGATTTATTTGAATGTATTTGATTTGTTCGTCAAAAGAAATGGGGGAACAAAGATGGAGATGCTTCTCAGGAGGACTATCAGATTAGAGAATATCATGGATATTTAAGGTAGTTTTGTTTTGGAAGTTGCAGTTAGAATGATTACATTTGGTGGAAGATAGATTTATTTGGTGCTTGTGCAGTAAAAAGTAGACTGCACTCAAAGATAATTAGATATAATTATTATATAAATCTTAAAGAAGGAATTGAGACAGATCCAAAACAATATGACAAAAAACTACGGGGAAAGATTTGTGCAAGTTTTTATGCAGAACCGTCATGAAATCTGGTGAAAAGGGATTGTTAGCTCACATGAAAAAGCTAATGATGATTAGTATTTATTAGATGTGGGAAAGGATACATTAGATGGTGTTGGGGATGTGGAGATTGATGAATACACATCTTAGAAGGGAAGCATTGGCACATCGGTTGAGGTGTTATCGATTTTTACCGTGTGACCTTGAGGTCACAGGTTCGAGTCCTGATAGTAGTCTCTTGTAAAAACAATGTAGGGTAAGGTTTGCCTACATTTCACCCTTGTTCTGTAACCCTTCCCCGGACGCTCACTACATGGGGATGCTTTCCGCACCAGATTGCCCTCTTTTTCCACAAAGTAAGAGATTCTGAGTCATGCTTCATCTTTACTCTCTGTAATTTGTCTTTCTAGTTTTGTTTTCAGAGTGCATTAATGGAAGCTACAAATATTTATCACATTATCATAGTTCATCATTCTGTTTGCATAAGAAAAACACCGTGTTTGAAGACTCAGGCTGCTGCTGTCTCATGCTTGCAGACTGCTGTCTCTTTACTTTTGAGTGTTGGCTAGCGGCAATGCTAAATTTATGCGAATTCCCTCTTCGAAAGGGAAGCATTCTTGGGTGCACTCCAAACTGGCTGGCAATATGTTTTTTTACTACCCAGTTTTTACTTGGTGGTGCTCCTTGGTTGACTTCATAGTTGATAAAGTATGCTCCAATTCGTAGTTGATAAAGGCTTCGCTTGGGGGAACTTAATTTCACCGGTCAAGCGTTACGACCGCATGAACTGGATCTTAATTAAGGTCTGATTCATGCGGCCGTAACCACTTGACCGGTACCCAAACGGAGCCAAAGTCTGCTCCAAATGTGTGGGAGATTTTTAAGAACGTGTTGCTAGAAGGAAGTAGCTGAATATTTTTAGGGAATTGTCATGAGCACAACTATAGCTGCTATGCACATCAAAGTTCAGTTGACGGCAAAAGTTTCTAATTCTACCACTACTGTATATATACATATATACGCGAGTAATGGGCTCCCATGCAGTTGCGACAATACTCCGGTAACGACAACACCTCTTCCGTGCTTGTATTGCTCGATGCACATGCGTCCTATGATGGTACTCCTGTTATGTCCCCTCCTAAAAAGGATTCAGCACTCCAGCCCCTGATATTCAGACCCTCAAAGCAGTTCGCTTTAGGGTTTCCAGCCGACGCCTCGCACGCACTTCCTCATTGAGGATTGACCACTCAAATCTCGCCTCTCCTCTCCAATGGCCGCCCACTCCAGTCTGGTGATATCCCGGCCCTAAATCTCATCCTTCATAACCATGTGAAAAATATCAAAAGATAGAGAGATGTATGTTATAAAATACAAAAAGAAAAATTTTATAATCTGAAAAGATATAGAGGTGCAATATGTAATTATGCTAACAATTTAAATTTTTGTGTGATTAATGGATACTATTAATTTAGTAATTTCATCTCCTATTTTGAATCTCCCGTTTTTCCCTCTTTGTATTTTAATGCTAATACTTATTATTAGGGATGCTGGAATGTAATAGATAGTTGAATTTACTTGGGTTCCGTTCGGCACGGTGGTGGCGGTCATAAACGTAGGGATTAAAATATTATTCGTCAAGTATTACCTAACAAACATCATCCGTTTGAACATAAAAGTGAATGTTCTTTAGGTGGGCGTACTTCTAAGGAGATAGAAGACGGAAGGTGAGAATGGTATGATTTTGATGCAGAAGATTACTGTTAATGCATCCCTGAATCGTGCTCCAAATTTTTGATAAATGGCACTAGTGGGGTGGGAGGAGGCAAAGTCGCCGTCCTTCGTTGGTGTTGGGAGAAAGAGGCGCCGCGGCGGGTTTGGGCTCCTAAATGCTTATAGCAAAAAAAAAAATGATGTGCAATTAAGATTACTCAAAACATTTCTACTTATAAATGTGGATCAAGTGCATGGCACTGTCAATACGACCCCTCAACTTCCTCTAATAACACTTTAAACCTAAGAATTCAACCAAAAACAACCGGATTTCTGTGAAGGGATCTAAAAATCTGAATTCATCACACAAATTTCCAATATAGGATTATATTATTATCATCAATGTCCATGAATATATATATATATTTACCCGGACCTCCCCTCGAAGATTTGTAATTACAGCTTGAACTTCTCTATCTTTTAAAATTATACTTATCCTTTTCAATGTTATGGAATGTAAACAGTGAGGGAAGGTTTTTGTATTTCCGAAAGTTAGAGGGGTGCGAGCTGTAATTACAAAAACTCATGGAGAGATTTATATATATATTTAAGAAACATGCTATCATATATATCAATGCTTTGGACATGCATATACTATCATTTATGGAAGAACAAAAAAAGAGTGACCCAAGTGCATGAAACTCCGCTGAATATCCGCTCGAGACGGGTTGATGAATGCTGTCTTTTGCGCATTCACAAAGTGGCTCTTTGTGGCTCGAATCCGTGATCTCCATGCAACCTGATCATGGCTCCTGGATCGTGTTCATCATCATCATCATCCCGGGGCTAGTCAATGGCAGCTTTGTAGTTCCTCCGACCAGCCACAGGCTTCGGGAGACCATCGATTACTGGCCTGGCAACGATATCAGCCTTCAGCGACCATTTGCTTGTCTGCCAAATGGAGGAACCGCTATCAATTTCATTCAAGTTTGCCGTGCTCGGCGATTTACGGACCGAAACACGCACATCCGCGAACAACGAATCGCCGCCACAAACGAAATTTTGGCCGCAGGATTCGCCGTCTCCCCTGCTCCCCAGCTTTGGTCTCAAAGCCAGACCATTTCCTCTTCCTCCGTTGCTCTCTTCCTTGAGAAGGATCTCCGGTGCATGCCGAAAAGGCTCGGGATCAGTCTTCGGGCGACGCCTGATGGATGTGTCCGACTCGGTGATGTCTATGCTGATGCCATCTTTCTCCAAAGATATGAAATTCAGTAAACTCTGGCTTTTTCGATGTTGACCGTAGGGCGGATCGGAGGCTGCGGATTTTTGAGAAATTCGATCATTGAAGTGGAGGGATTTCCTTGATGATTTGTAGACAGACATCTCAGTGCTTTCAGGTGAGATGGCCTTCTTGAGAGAGGGTTTCAGCTTCAGGGATTGAAATGAATGAAAAATGTCATTGGTCGACTGGCCGGGAGGTGTTTTGCTGCTCTCTCTGCAACATGCATATATAATTGGGATGGTTATATGAAGCTGACATAAGATGGATGCAGAAAAATAAAAATGGAAAAAATTTGTTTATGTCAATCCACAAAATTGATTACAACTGAAAGACAACTATATTGTTCTTTAGGAGTGTTGAAAAGTTCAATATTGATTGCTCTTCCAACCATTCCTAGAGTAAGCTACCCTGAGTTTCAATAATATTTTCAACTTCTTTAATTTAGTGCGCATTAAAGAAGAAAAAAAATGCCATCTACTCAGCTTTGCCGCCTAGATTTTGAAGCAGTTAAGCCGCTTCTTATCTGCTCTTTTGCGATGGCAGAGGCGATGCCGAAGAGCTCCCGTAGGGGTGCGGAGAAGGAGAGACTAGGGCAGCGGGTTCCGAGAAGCTGAATGATGGCGATGCTTTAGAGAGCTGCTGAAATGAATAGACGTGACAGGATAAAGTTTTGAGCCGCGCAGTAGGATTTTTAGAGGGAAAAGCAGATGGGAAAAAGGAGAAGACCAAAAAACTCATGGTTTTTGAAAAAGGAGTGTTTATAAAGGCCATTGGGAGGTTGAATGTTACAGAAGTCCCTTTCCTCTTTCCGTATGATATATATATATATACATACATACATACATATATACATACATACATATATACATACATACATATATACATACATACATATATACATACATACATATATACATACATACATATATACATACATACATACATACATATACTCTCTATAAGGGAAAAACACCCTTTGGTGCAACATTGACTTTTTCAAATTTGCCCTTGCACCAAAGGGTATTTTACCCTTATAGATAGTGTGTGTATATACATATAAATATATAAATATAATATTTTTTATATTTATAAATATTTATATATATTTATATAATATTTATAAGAATTTATATAATATTTTTAAATATTTTGCCCGGGTGCTGTCGCGCGGGGCACGGGGGGGCCCATACACTGTCACCAAAGGGTGTTTTACCCTAATAGATTGTGTGTGTGTGTGTATATCTATATATATATATATATATATGCATATGTATTGTTGAAAATTGTGAAGTGAAGGTGGAGGGTAATCGGGCAGACCGGGCGGCTTGGGCGGACTGTCCATGCGGACTGATGGAGCAGGCTAGCGGTCTGGTGTTGGCGGCCTGTAGTGTGTTCTGGAGATTGCCGTGCGGACTTGGTTTGGAGTCCGCCTGTTTCTGCGATCTGGCTTGCCGCCCGTTGTGTTTCAGGTTTGGAGCTTATCTGCGGATTGCGCGGACTGATTGAGAGTCCGGCAGTTGGCTGCTGACTTGACTGTTGAGCGAGTTGGAGCCTTGGTGGCAGACTGTTGTTGGAGCTGGCGGTCTGACTTCGTGTCCGCCGAGCTCGCGCCATATGTTTGGTGGGTTGCTTGACTTGGACACTGTGACAAGTCCAGGGTGTTCGCAGAGTTCGCTTGTTGACCGGGCGATCTGTGCCTGTTGGACGTGAACTTGTGCTTGCGGACTGGTGCGGTGTTCGCCAGTCAGTGCCGACTGGCTTCTTGCCCTAGTGCCTGGCAGTATGACTGGTGTCCGGCCTTGTCCTTGCGGACTGGGTGGACTGCCTTGTGCGGACTAGTAATCTGGCTAGCAGGTCTGCTGTGGCGGCGATCTTGCGCTGTCTTGCGCTTGATGGTTGGCGGGCTGGTCGCGAGTCCGACATTGTTGGTGCAGACAATGCGGACTCGGCGGACTGTCTTGTTAGCTGCTATCAGGGGGCGGTTAGCCTATTTCATAGGGCGGTGATCACACTCCAACCCGCTCCTATAAATAGGACCCCCTGACACCTCATTTGAAACAGAGTGAACAGTAAGTTGAGCTCGGATTAATTGCTGTGGACTCGGTTTTCCTATCCGCGCGGGTTGAGCAGATTTAACTGGTTGCTGTTTGCAGGTGGCGCGGCTAGCACTGTGGAGCCAAGAGTTTGGTTCTGACTTCGGTCAGGTTCAGTGAAGCTTGCGGTTTGCAATCGGCGGTATCTGTATGTCGCTTTTGCGGCTTGTCAGTTTCTCTGCTTCAACTTTTCCAAGTTCAATAACCTGTCCGCCGGACTCGGCGGTTAGGCGGTCTGTTCTTCAGTTCGGCGGCAGCTTGCAGCAGTCAGCGAATAACGGTGTGTTCGCGCGACCTCACGGTCTCGGCGGACTCCGTGTTCTATTCGTCTCTTGCAGCAGTTTGTGCGGTCTCGGCGACTTCGGCGGACTGGGCGGTCTCCAATTTTTTGTCCGCTCGGATTGTTCTTGTATTATTTTATGTTTTACATTGTGCACTGGCGAAATCATGTCTCCCCACGTATACCTCGCCTTGTAAAGAAGTTAATAAAAATTTGATCTGCTTGTCTCTTCTGGTTGCTTCTGCTGTTTGAGCTTGCTTTCTCAGTTTCCGCTTGATCAAGGTGTGATCTTGATAGCTCTGAGAATATTAATTTGACGTCAGACTATCTCGTTGATCATCTTGAGAAAATTTAACATGTATATATGTATATATGTATATGTGTATATATGTATATGTGTATATGTATATGTGTATATGTATATGTGTATATGTATATGTGTATATGTATATGTGTATATGTATGTGTATATGTATGTGTATATGTATATGTGTATATGTATATGTATATGTGTATATGTGTATGTGTATATGTGTATATGTATATGTGTATATGTATATGTGTATATGTATATGTGTATATGTATATGTGTATATGTATGTATATATGTATATGTGTATATGTATGTATATATGTATATGTATGTATATATGTATATGTATGTATATATGTATATGTATATATAGGGTTATTTACCGGGACCTCCCCTTGAAGTTTGTGTAATTACAGCTTGCACCCCTCTAACTTTCAAAATTACAATTAGCTCCCCACAAAGTTTATATTTCATAACATTAATGCACAAAAAGACCACTGAAGATTTACTCCAAGGGGGTACTTTTGTGCATGAATGTTATGAAATGTAAACATTGAAGGGAGGTTTTTGTAATTTCAAAAGTTAGAGGGGTGCAAGCTGTAATTACACAAACTTCGACGGAAGGTCCCGGTAAATACCCCTATACATACACATATATATATACATAATATATACATTTATATATTATATTTGTTATGACGTATCATGTCGTACCTGCATTCTTGTTTTTTAAATTTCTTCGTACCGGGTACCTATCATATCCGATACCTGTACCCATACCAATGCTTCCTAGGTAATTAATAATAGAAGTAGTTGTTAGGTGATTAAATAATTTCAATCATATTTGATTTACATCAATGATCAATATTGAGCTTATATATCTTTTTATATTCGTTATGGAAATACGTGTAAGGATATTCAATACGAAGTGGATGAGACAAGGGCCCAAATCGTTGAGAGATAAGCGGAGTTAAGTTAAAATAAGAAAAATGAAAATAGATCAGGTGATTTAGACATGTACAATAAGGATTAAAATATAACAATTGGACAAATATATAGAGTCAATGTTGAAGATTTATAGAGAAGTGGTATACCGAAGCTAACATGTATGGAAGTTGTTCAAAATGATCTACATTACAATAAACAAAAGGAAAATGGGGATTTAAAAAGCTGACCCAAATTAGGACTTTGGGATAAACCTATTGCTTCAATTTATTCTTGAACTTTTTGTATGGAAAAACACAAATCACTTCCATTATCAAAACATCCTCAAAATATACTAAAGGAAAATGATTGCGAGTCATGAACATCTGTTCATGTTTGCCTTGTGTTGCCATTTAATAAAACATCCTCAAAATTTGAACTTTAACCTTTTGATTACGAGTCATGAACATCTGCAAGGTTCGGGCTAAAGATAAATGATGTCTTCTAATCTTCATTCAAGCTATCAGTTTGTTGGATCTCTTCACCAGAAAAAATATACTAAAGAAAATGAGGAACCTTTAGTGTTGTTGACCTTCCAAATGTTACTAGAAGTTTCATCCAAAATCAATTTAGGCTATCAAATACACAAATGCACATTGTGTTGTTTATATGCGACACAATGGTCATTCACGAACAATGTTTCATAACCACTGCGTTCGCGACCGCTACTGTCGTTCCAAACAAAACCCTAAACATATTACAAAGAAATTTCGACCATGCATAAACTCTGAAGTACAATTCAAACATGAAAACTTCTAATGCAGAAATAAACAGTACGGACCAAAAATTACAACAAAATAAAGAGAACTACTAATGATTTTAGGGTTTGACCCAGAAACGACCCACACCAGATCTATTTCTAAAACATGTTCAAATTCTCAAAAAAAAAACATCTCCATGAAACCCTAACTGGACCCGACCCAATCCGCGTGATAAGAACTTAACTCTCGTGAGCTTGCCAATGAGGCTTGGCCCAGTTGGGTAAGTTAAGGCCTCATGACAGGGAGGTCTTGGGTTCGAATCTCACAATGTGTGAACTTTGTCTATTTATTTCGTAGTTTGTTGTTTGATTGATTGTTGTTCAATAATATAGTCATTGATCCTTAATGTTCCCAATATAATGATACTTGTACATTTATTACTTAAAAAAAAACATTTCTTGTGAGCTTAGAATCAACAGGGCACTCACTCAGACTTGGACCCATCAACTCAAAAAAATGATTTTGAAGTATTCTAATATGTGCTCTTAATGGAAGTAAGAAGAATCATCTCGTTAAAGTTGAGGTTTTCTGTCTGAAACGGTCCGTAATCCTACACAAGTTGATCCAAACTCAAAAAATTCATGTCGGATTCAAATCAAACCAACACCTCCACAAAGTTCATGATGCCACTCTTTGGCACAGGTAAAAAGTATTTAGAAGAATCACTGCAAAGAACAATAAATACCTGTTCATGTTAAGAACTGAAACATTTGGTATGACAGGGGACGGAGGAGGGTGCCTTCCCGGCAGCGGAATCTGCAGTGATTTATGAGCAAACATCTGAATATCCGTCACCAGCCCGTTCATTCTTTTGACATCTGCAATCTGAATGAAGAAGAAGAAAGAATCGATACGCGTTCTAAATCGCAACTCAGAAATCACGAATCACAATCATTCACCTCGACGCCATACTTGATCGCAACACCGGCAAGGGTATCCATCTTGGACACACGGTGCTCTATGTAATTATCCCCGTATGGAGTGAACGGAGGAGAAGAAGAAGACGACGATATCTGGATTGTTGCGTAGCCATTGTCCTCCGCCGATCGAGAAACGGGAAAACCCCAATAAGCGTTCGAGAATGTGCGGGAGCTGCTCGGATCCCACTGCGCCGGCATCTTCCGCGCTAGTAGAATCTGAAGGTTTTGATTTGAGCAAACCCTAGATTTTCAGAAAAATCGAAATGCAATGTGGATTGGGGGAAGAGAAGTGATGTGCAAAAGAGGAATTGGAGAGCGCGAACAGGAAGGAGGATGAGCGCTCCTTCTGCGACTTATTTATTGCTATTGACTATATTTTTGGGATTTTAAATGAACAAATTTTCTATAAAATATTATACTTTGTATTTGTATTTACCAAATTACCAATATAAAATTGAGGAATGTTAATTGCACAATAATTTTGACTATATGCACATTAATAAATTTATTTACAGCAAATTTTTACAAGTGCACAAAAATAATAAATAAATAAAATTTACAAAACATAGATGTTTAGCCTAAAGTGGTGTAGGCTTGGGTTTGGCAAAAATGGGGCTTCAACAAAGACTGAGTTGCTGCCTACAACAACATGAAGAAGATAATCTCAATAATCCACCATATCCGAGTTCAAAATGCCACAAATTTGGAGGAGGAAGAAGCTTATCAGTTTCCAGCAAATAAGCGGTTCCGCTCCGGCGCCGAGTGACAGATCGCAAGGAGGTCGTGTCGAGCAACAGGATGGAGGCGGCTTCCACTCGCGATTACCACCTGAGGATGCCGAATTCCTTGAAAATATTTTCAACTTGTGCCTGCGTCGAGCGAGATGGCGCAAGTGTGGCACATTGGAGGAAATTACTATGGGGAAAATTATGCGTGTGCATATAGCATGGCTCTATAACATCCTTTATAGAATTATAGTAAAAAAATCATAATTTACAGAGAAAAAACAAATATATAATATATATATATATATGAAAATACTTTAAACCGGATATTTTGCTAAAAATAATAATTATGATATTTATTGAATTAATCATTTGTGCCTAATTAAGTAGGCACCGACACAAGGCCGCGCTTATCCCGCGTTTCGTCTCCGTATATTGTATTTTTGCGTACGAATTTCAACGATAAGATAGAATGTCGCGGTCATCGGCGGTCCGTCGGGTAGTGATCATAACCGTCTGTTTAGTGGTCAATGGGTTTCACAGTATCTTGGCCGTTCGCTATGTGTTTGGTCCGAGCCGTTGACTACGGCTGTAATTTCGGATCTTCGTTTGAAATTTGGAGTACAATTTACGAACTAGCTGTCAAAAAGCAACGCTTATTCAAAATTTTCGTATAATTTAATCCAGGTATTTTTATTTCTGTATAATTATTTATAATATATATTATAGTTAAAGAAATTTATTATTTTATTTCTGTATAATTATTTAAATAAATTTATAATTATCTCCTATTTATATGTAACTATTATTTATGACATGAATAAATTATAGGCTAAAAGGCAAAATACCCAAATCAGTCCCCAACGTTTGGGGGTCATTTGAAATCAGTCCCCAACGTTTGAAATGTTTGAAATCAGTCCCTAACGTTTCAAAATTGTTCTAAATTGGTCCTACTTAACTTTTCCGTTTATATATCTAACGGAATGATGACTAGGCATTGATGACTAGGCATGTATTTGGGTATTAATAAGCAAAAAAAATTTAGAAATAAATATCTCAAATCATAATATTGTTGTCCTGTTGCCTTAAATTAAGGGATCAAGTAAATAAATTTTAGGTTTCCTGGTTCTATACATCTTCGCCGCCCTCCCCCTCCCCAAAATCTGCTTCGCCGGTCGCCGCCGTCCGCCTCCCCAACCTCCGTCGAGGTATTAGGGTTTCGCCGTCGTCCGCCTCCTAAACCCCTGCTTCGCCAAGGTATTAGGGTTTCGACATCGTCCGCCGCCCCGACCTTTGCTTCGCCGAGGTATTTCGTGTATCCATTCTTGGTCGCATCGGCCATTGCTTTGCAACCATTTTAGTTGATAATGTTAGAATCTCAGAGTACTGATGGCTGATTTAAGTTCAACTGTTGTTGCTCTGCAATTCTCCCGTTCAGGAAGAGTACTGATGGCCGAAACATTCCTGCTGCAATACTCCACTCGCTGCCTCTCACCATAGTTGCTCTGCAATTTTCTTGTATCACCACCTATCGTTTCTCATGATCACATTAAAGCAAAACACTGGATCCTCCATTTTTCTACAAGTTATTATTATATTACATATTTTCCAGCATTTTACTGTTTTTTGGGTGCTGTTTACATATTTGCTTGAACTTGCCCTTTACAGAGAACAATGAATGATACTATGAATGATACTGATTATAGTGAAGACAATGTGAGTTTTCAAAGTCTAGATAGTGCTATGGATATTATATTTGAGGATGAAGATTTATTTGAGGATGATTTAGGTTGTACAAATGTTGTGGATGAATGCTTAAACATGAAATTTGCGGATGATTTAGGTTGTACACTATAATATTACGATTGCAAATTTGCAATACTTAAATATAAATGAAATTTACTGCATTAACAAATTTAAAAATTAATTTAGTATAATTAATATATTATTTTATAATTTAGAATTAGAGCTCCTACAAGAATTTCCTATTGGCAGCGTGCATCCATCATAGTAATAAGGTCATTGCTCTGACTGTATTAGCTATATGGGTGCTGATATTAACACCGTATTTTTGGTTATTCGCACTAACGGCTAATCGCAAGCATAATTTTAAGAGGTTGACTACACGCAAGTAATTTTCTATTAGCAAGCGTTCTTTTACGAAGTTGGCTATTCGCAAGAATTATGTCATCAATCTTAACAAGATTTAAAGATACCGAAAGATCACCAACCACATGCTCTTTTTTTCCATTTTCTCAAGAAAAGAAAAAAGATCGAACCCACCATCCTTACTTTTGGAAGCTTTTAATAACAAAATTTAAATAAAAAATGTTTTTTTAATGCATGGGAAGGAGGGAAAGATGACGTGTTTATTGCGGTAGGATAGCACCAATCCGCGGACATAGGCGATGGTGGAGATTTTGGAGATGTCTCCGTCGAGCTTTACGTCGTCAACATCTGCGAAAGTGCGATGAAAGATTCAGCAGTGCGATGTGGCTAAGTGAGTGCGGTGCTAAAATAAAATTTAAAAATCTAAAAAAAATTCAATTTTTTAATGCGAATAGTCAAAACGACGGCACTAATATCATCGCCCTAGTTATAATATGTGATGAAATATATTTTACAAGTAGTGTCGAACTACGACCGATAATTGAAGTCACCGTAAACTAGGCTTTGTTTGTCACAATGTTTTTGCTCCTGTAGACTTTTGACAAAAATAACACTGTCCTAAAATGCATGTTTGGCATGATGACGGTTATGAATTAGTGCCGTCAATATAAAAAGTGGATGAAGTTTCTTAACTAAAGTCGGGCTTTCACAAACGACAGTTCTCTGTGGTGAAGTCAATCAAATCTATTTGAAGTCACAATGTATGACTCATGGATAAATAAGACTCAAATGATTAAAATCATCGTTGTGGTTAGAGCTGTAACGGTTCGGTTTGTAAGCAAAATCGCAAACCGAATCATCCCTATGTGATTCCAAAAATTTGGAACCGAACCGAACCGCTCAAACACTGAAACCGATCTGAACCAAAAGGATTCGGTTCGGTTCAGTTTTGGTGGTTTTTATAATGTGATAAAACCTAAAGATTTATAGATAGAGATCAGAGATAGTGCAATGATTAAGGCTCAACCACCCAACATGAAAGTGTTGTATGAACACAATTCCTATCACCTAATCATTTCCGGACTCCAAAATTAAATGAATGAAAAATAAAATATTCATCAGCATTGTTTGTTTGAAGAAAAATCTAGATTAGATAAATATCTAAACTAAAAATTAACGACCACTTAGATGCTTAATCAAAACAAAAAAACAAAAAACTTAAAATATATAAGAGAAATACCTGCTGTATGATTAACCGTATGGTTTAATGAAATTTAATTAATAAATTAAATGTTTTTATATTCAACGGTTCGGTTTGGTTCGACTCGATTTGATTTGTTACACAAAACCATAAACCGAACCGTATGATTTTTCTAAAATCAAAACCGTAACCGAACCGCGACATGCTGAAACCGAACCAAACCGTATGGTTTGGTTTGGTTCGGTTCGATTTTGCGGTTCAGTTTGTTTTGGCTTACAGGCCTAGTTGTGGTGGCTTTCTAGCAATTGCTACTCACCTGAGCTCCATTTGGCACGGTGGTGACGGTTATGAACATGGGATTAAATTGCCATTCGTTAATGCCCTCTTAAGAAACTTTATCCACTTTTATGTTCAAACGGATGATGCTTGTTAGATGATCCTTAATGAAAGATAGTTTAACCCATGGGTTTACGACCGCCGCCACCATGTCAAATGGAGCCTAAGACAACATAAGCAGTAACGCAGATGGTAGCGACAATCTAACCTATTAAACTCGGCTTATTATGGAGGATTGCGCTCGTAATGCTCATAAGGGCCGACAGAACGGTCTCTATGCTAGTAATTTGTTAAGAAAAAAGTTTTGAAGCATTGTCGTTTTCCTCCCACTGCCAATAGAGAAAAAACACCAAAATAAATGGAGCCTAAATCAGGAGGTCTTTTAAAATAAATTGTTTTGATTTGCTAATAATAAAATAATTTAAAAAATAATTATTTTTAAATTAGATGATTTTTAATAGTAATAATTTATTAAAAAATAAAATACAATTTGCTAATAAGAACTCCCAAATAAAATACTAGGAGATCATCTCACAAGCTAAGAGCCATACAAAACGTGTAACAAAGAGAATTTTTTGTGCGTTCAGAAAATTATGCGGGGCTTTTTTTTAATTCAAAAATACAGTTGGGTTTTCATTGATTGTAAAATCCAGTTGAATTTTAGTTCGAAAAATGAACTGGATTTTTAATTCAAAAAAATATTTTTTTTACAGTTGAATTTTCACCACAAAACATAGTCATATGAGTACTTAAAATGAGCGTAAAAATGTATAGTTCAATATTTCGTGATTTATTTTGTGAAAAAATATAAGGTATAAGAGAAATTTGTGTTTTCCCCACGATCCTCCTCGTGCGTTTCACTCACAGAAAATTTAGGATGGGCTGTCCCCAAAAGTAATAATAATTACATACGTCTACCGTTTCATAAAGTGGGAGCGGGTGAAATCCAATTTGTTTATTTTTTGATCGAACGGTTGCTAAAAAACAAATGAAAAATTAAGAAAAAAACCAATGCAATGCACAGTTTACAAAGCTTCATCGAACGGTTCCAACGCTATCCACGCTCCTTCCTCTGGGTGCGGGTAGCGCAAGAAAAAAATATTACCCCAAAAGACGGTTAGCCGACACGAAATTTGTGCAGACAAAATCAAATAGATTGGCCCCAAGATAATCACATTTATGCTATTTTTTTTAAAATACAAATCTCTATTAAAATATTGAAAAAATTGCTCATAATAGAAAAAGGCAAATTTCTCAAATAGGTCTCATAAAATACTTAAATAGGTCTCATAACATTGGTGAATAGGTCCTTTCATTTTCATTTGTTTCAAATAAAGCTTCGTTTGACACAGCGATAGGCCGGTAGCGGTCATGAACGTGATGTTTACGAACCATCATTTGCGAACGCCCGATCTCATCCTAAGGAACTTCATTTTTATGTTCAAAACTAACTTTCTTTTCTTGACGACGGTCATAACTCATAAGCATTGTCTTGTCAAACGTACACTTTATGACGTTTTGTCCAAATTTGTCAAAGTAAAAACACCAAGCCATCGTGAAACTTTCACAGGTATATCAAATCGTGCTCTTTTTTTTTTTAAAACTTTCCGTTGGATTTTTAATGGATTCGGGATTAACATGTCGTTACCGGTATTTCTTCCTGACATCCATCGTGAAAGAAGTTATGTTATGGAGCCCGTCGTCTCGTCCGTCGCCAAGCGAGAATCCATCGTTCTCGTTGTCAAAGACTACGCCCGCTTCTTCGTCGCATATATTATTCTAATTTTTTTGGTTGGCATAGATGCTTTCTTCGCGCCCCTTCATTGTCAAGCTGTGTATATTTTCTGAATGTTATTTGTTGTGTATGTTTATATTAGCAATTTGCCTTCTAATCACCCCTAGTACTCCGTAAATAATCAATCAAATGTTTTAAGAAAAAATAATAAGAAGAATAATAATAATCAATTCAATTTTTAAAAATTTTATTAGATAATTAAATTTTACTTTATTGTCACATAAACAGTTCAGTCAACCCTACGTCAATACATTATGGTGATTGTTATCCGCACTGCAGTTTTGGTTATTCGCAAATATTTTTTTTCTAATTTTTCGCGTTTTTTGGAAATACGTCTTGTACATGCATTTTCAGGAAAAGTGTTCAACACGAAAGTTGTAGATTTCATCGAGATCTACAACTTTCGTGTTGAACACTTTTCCTGAAAATGCATGTACAAGACGTACTTTGGAAATATATCCAGATTTCGCGCCTTTTAGAAATACGTCTTGTACATGCATTTTCACGAAAAGTGTTCAACACGAAAGTTGTAGATCTCGATGAGATCTACAACTTTGGTGTTGAACACTTTTCGTAAAAATGCATGTACAAGACGTATTTCTAAAAGGCGCGAAAAATTAGGAAAAAAAAAGTGTGGATAACCATAGCTGCAGTGCGGATAACAATCACCTACATTATCAACGCCTAATTATCCGAAACGGTTAGATAATTAACATTATTTGAAGCAAATGAAAATTAAAAGACATTTGAAACTAAGCCCAAAATTAAGGATCAATCACAGTATTTTGCGTAGAAATAAACCCCAAAACAGAACTAGAGCCTGCTCCCCAATCCCCACTTCATCATACTTTTACGATCGTCGAGTCGAAAAATATAATATAATAGCAATAGAACAATGATATACATAGTAATAAATGAGGATAAAATTGTAAGAGACGGCATGAAAAATTACTGATCAAATATGTTCTGTTTGGAAAAGCTGATGCGATGGAAAAATTGCTGATCAAATAGAGCTGTTAGAAAAACAGTCATGAGAAAACTCTATAAACTGTTTGAAGAGTTTGTGATTAATTGTTGATTGGATAAAGATTTTTCATTTAAACAGCTATTTGAAAACAGGGAAACTAATTATGCCCAAGAAATCTTACATGTTTTAACTCTTTCTATACTAGTTATGCCTAAGAAATCTTATGCTTCAATACTAATATGCATAGTCTGATTAGCTGTGCAGGGTAATTAAACATTGTTCAGAGATTAGGAACATAGAACTACAAATTCACGTCTCTGTTAATCGATAACAGAGGGAGAATCTCGCAGAGTTCTGGCAAGAAATCTAACGATGTCGCTGAGATTCTTGGCTATGCCGAGAGTAGCTATCTGTCACTGGTTGTAGCTCATCGCATGCTTGAAGTTGTCGGTGAAGAGTATCTACGGGAGGATTCCGATCGCTGATGGCGTCATGGAGGCGGCGAGTGCAAATGGCAAGGTTGAGGTCGTTGGGGAGAGAGAATGGATAGATGGTGTGGCTCGGTTGTTGCCGAGAGGAGAAGAGCTTGAACCTTGGCTAGCTTCAGAAGTTACGACAAACGGCGGAGAAGCACTTGAAGTTGGAGATGAGCAGGTTTAGGTTGTCCTCACGAAATAGGGATTTCCCGGCTGTTTGGTGTAGAGCAGAAGAGGCGGGTGAAACAATAGAGGCGGAGGTGGAGGCGGGGAAGAATGCAAGTTGGGGAGGTCATCTTCTCATTTAGTCAAGACATGCGCTAGGGCAACGACAACCTGTAAGAGAGAGAAGAGAGTAGAGTCGAAAAGAGAAGAAAGGCGGCTCATGTGTTTCACATTTTTAGAGTTGGAACACGCATCTGGCTCCACAAACGCGGGGGAGAGGAGCTTACCAAAAATGATAAAATAAGTCGGTTTATAAAAAGCTCTATTCAAAGAGCTGATCAAACAAACGGTCTAAAAATAACTTTTGCGTTTCGAATGGAGCTTTTCCATCCGTTGAAGCTGTCCCATACAAACCCAAAGACACAAGTGTGAGATGATCTAGATTACAAGAGAGGCTTGCCAATATTAGAATGACACAAGGATTACATATAACTAGTAATTATTCAAATTTCCCCTAGGAGTTAGAATAATTACTTATATCCCTTTTATCTTTTGAAATTAGAAAAACCTCTCATGTAAATTACATTTCACAGCATACATGGACAAAATCCCAAAGGGGTGCAATCTATAATTTTAAAAACTTAGGGTTCATTTGGCATGGCGGTGGTGGTCTTGAACCGTCGTTAGCGAACACCCGACCTCACCTACAGAGTTTTATCCACTTTTATGTTTAGAACTAGTTTTCTCTTCTGATGGCGGTCATAACAGTTGTCATATTAAACATGTATTCTATGATGGTGATATTTTTTGCCCAAACTCACTGGAGTAAAAAAAGCCATGCCAAACGGAGGCTGAAAGGGGCGGAAGGGAGGTCCAAGTAAACTACTCTTAAAATTAATTTCCAATAAAATATAATGTCAGAAGCAAAACTTGTAGGGCGCACAATGTCATGAGATTATGTCAGAAGCTCTTGCTATGCAAATGTTCTGCATAATTTCCATTGAAATATCAACATAAGATACAATGATTACTTTAACCTAATGAATTATGACATGCAAACAATTTAACTCCCAAGTAGTGGTATTGCTGTATAATGACTCTTAAAAATGTTAAAAATATGCTCAACCCCAAATGTGTCCCAGTAAAATGTTTCCATTGCTAAATAAGACAAGGAACTGCTTAAAATTTTAATTCTCAACTCAAATAAATTGATAGAAGAGACAATTATACAAAATTAATATCGAAACTGTTAATTAGGTTGATTGAGATGTTACATAAAAGTGTAATATAATAAAAATCATTTGCATACAGAAATTGCTTGAAGTTACCTCCGAGCGTGGGGTCTCCTCGGCGACCTAAAGGCATCGGCGGGGCTTCTGTTCTTAACTTCCGAATCTAGCTTGTCTTTCGGGCGGTCGGAACCACCGGACTTCTGTTTTCTTATCACATCTTCGACATATCTCGCCCACAAAGCTTCCCGATCTTTCCTCGGCATCTTAGAGTATCTTGGATCGGGTTTTAAAATCCGTTTTGCTTCCGACCAAGATTTGAGAGCACTCTTCTCATTTTCTGTGGTTCGAACAGCCACATCGGCTGAGAGGGTTTCCGCTAATAGGGCTCGGAAATCGCGTGCGCAGCGCTGGAAGACAAACAGAGATCATTGTTTGGAAAAGCTCTCTGAAATGATGTAATGGTACAAAGATAATGAAGATGTAATACGAAAGGAGAGCCTTAGAAGTCATTAATTTACCTCATATAAGTCCTTGATGTGATCTCGGAAGAGCTTTTCGGCATCGGCTTGATTAAGATCAGTATTTGTGGCGCGGCCCTGAGGATCCTTTTCGAGCTTTGGCTTGGATTCAGTCCAGGATGCCTAAGGAATAAAAATCAATGATTAAATAGAAATACAAGTAATGCATAGAATATTTTCAGTTGTTTCTTGATAATAGCATAAATATTCGTATTTTTCCCTGCAAAGGTCTAACCAGAAAAATTCAGAAATCAGAAAAAATGGTGCAATTGATATTTCGGGCATAAATAGCAACCTAATTATCACAAAATATACAGAGGAAAAGTATCACAGCCTTTCCCATATCAATTATGTCTAAACAGACTGACCAAGGCTCAGTCACTAGGACCTCACCTTAACCTTTGCATAATTACAGGGACCTCCCTCTACTTTATAAAATTAACAATAACTCCCCTATTTGAGTTTGCATTAAGGTACATCAAAAAATCCTCATGCATGTTTGATATGTAAACTTAGAGGATCGATCTTAGTGAGAGGAGAGGTTCATGCAATTAAGCAAAGTTGCATGTAGTTTTTAGTAATAATTCCTATTGGATAAAGGAAGAGCAGATAAAAAGCTGCTTTGTAAAAAAAAACTCATATTCAATTAAAATAAAATATGATTGAACTGATAAGTGAAAAAATACCTGAGGATCTTTTATTGTTTCTACCAGCAATGCTTGATAAGAACTAATGGTCTCCTTTCTTCGAACTTTCAACCTAATTCTTTCCATCTCTTGTTCTTCTCTTTCCTTTCTTTTCCGCATTTCTCGCTCTCTTTCCTTCAGCTTATCCTAGATAAGATGGGGAGAGACTATAAGTCAATTACAGATTCCTACGGCGTCCCTGGGAGTCACAAATTGATTCGATCACCAAATTCATTAGAACAACAAAATATTATCACCTGCTCTTCCTTTTTGGCATTGACAACCCTTTCTGCCTCATGTTCCACTGCTCTCAACTCAGTTATATATTCATTAAATAAAGCCTCCCTATCTTCACGATTGACAGTTTTATATCTTGGATCATTTCTCAAATTATCTTTCACCTATAAATTGTCAAAATATAAGTGGGAAAGAGAAATGATAGTCTATAACAAATAATGTTCGGATAAAAAATTTGCAGCCAGCAGAATATTAAAACCATAGCAATCCTTAAACTACAATACAAATATCAAAATTCGCATCCCTTAATAAAACGGTAGACAATAAGAATGCCAAAACATCATGGAATACTCCTAGTTATTGTTATGGAGTTTCTTACAAAAGATATTCATAGTAGAGTTCATTGATATACACTGTTTCCAGATAACGTAGTTCTAATACGCAGAACATCTATTGATTTAGATATAATTGATGGATAAGAACAATAGAAATGTTAAAGTAATTTTAACTGAACAAAATTAACAATTATTAACCTACATTATTCTAAGGAGAACCCTAAATGTGAATAGTTAAAGTATATTGGATTGATTAGTCAGAAAAATAATGATATATATAAAATCTAGAGTTGAAGGTGGTTAAAATGTATAAATATCTCGTAGAAGCAACGCAAAAAAAGTATATAATTAAGACCTAAATGTAATTTTTATAGAACTAGTGGTAGGCTAACAACATTATATGGATACAAGTGTTAGGCACTATTTAAAATGTCTTCTGAGATGTCTGCCGACATGTAGTTCTTTAGGGTAAAATATTTTTTTTCTAAAAAAAATAATTATGTCGTTTTGTAAAATATAGTCCGATATATCCGATTTTACTCGATATATTGGCCGACAAGACTTTTTGAATAAAACGTCCGTTGATTAATTTTATGTTATGATAGTAGAACAAAGACAGAGTACATGTAGCTTAAATTTAGCATTACAAGAAGGATGGATGACTTCGTTATTAAGTTGGGTGATCAAGATATTTCCCGTAGTGAATGTTTTAAATATCTTGGATCGATAGTTCAGAACGACGGAGGTATTGATAAAGATGTGACACATAGAATCCAAGCGGGTTGGTTGAAGTAGAGAGGCGCGTCAGGGATCTTACGTGATCGTAAAGTACCACTAAAACTTAAGGGAAAGTTCTACCGTACTGCAATTAGACCCGCGATGCTCTATGGTTCTGAGTGTTGGACAGTTAATTGTGTACATGAGCAAAAATTGGGAGTTGCAGAGATCGGAATGCTTAGGTGGATGTGTGGACACACGAGACTGTATAAAATTAGGAATGAAGGTATCAGGAATAAGACAGGAGTAGCACCAATTGCAGAGAAGATGCGAGAAGCTCTACTAAGATGGTTTGGACACGTACAAAGGAGACCATTAGAGGCACCTGTTAGGCGTTGTGAGAGTCTAGTCACTAGGCATGTTAAACGAGTGAGGGGTAGATCAATAAAGACTTGGAATGAAACTATACGGAAAGACATGATGTACTTAGGCCCGCATTAGTGAGATTATGACAAAAGATAGGGCACAATGGCGTCAAAGGATCTATATAGCCGACCCCACTATAGTGGGATTAAGGCTTGAGTGCTGTTGTTGATAGCAATCTAGCAGTATATATCAAAATCACACACACGCACACATATATAATGTTTAAATCAATTAGACTTATATTTTCGTTCTTTTAATGTGCTAGTCTTATAATCAATTTTGTATAATTATTTCACACTTTTTTTAATTCATATTAAAAAAATGTGAAAAAGTTGAACACATTTATTAATTATTATTTATACGCTAGAAACAGTCTTATATAGACTATATGAATTTCAGTTCAGCACCAAGAAACACCACTCCAACCCTCAAACAATTTATTCCAGACCTTTGACTCCCCTTTGGAAGTCTATATATAGTCTGTCATTACCTCTCCGACCACCAGTATGGCAGTATCTCATCAGACATCTACCTTGTCTTCTATTCTGTAATCTAAGTTTGTTTGGTGGCAGTAATTTCTTTTTGACAAATCCTGTGTGAATTTTTTTTGCAATATTAGTTTGTAATATTTGTCTCAATATTATCTTGTGATTTGTCAGATTTTTTTGTCTAAGTATTTGTTTTCTAACACTCTTGCATGTGTAATACATTACTTGTTCCCTTATTTGAAACATTATCTAATTGTGATCATCGTGTTATATTATTTATAATTCACATTACTGCAAATTTAGTCATCAAACAAATGTATTATTCATTTAGTCATTCTAGAATCGATCTATAGCTTCGCTACATTCGTCCTGTCACGAGGAACCCAGGTGTGCATCGCATGCATAACAGGTCCTTAAGCAACATTCTAAATGTTTTAATATTGGAAATGTAGTGCGGAAAGATATTGTTATTACCCTAGAATATGAACATGCATGCGAACCAGACAGGGAAATCATGGGTACACACTCCCAAGAGTGGGAGTGGTGTAGTATCTCATCGTCCTTGGCCTCAGACGAACCACATCCTGTTCATCAGCATTCTGTCTAGCATGGGGGTTAGCTTCTCCCCCCAGATCATTCACCTATACTCGGTTCCCTTCCATTTCTGCAGCGAGGCGGTGGCGCGCAAGCAACGTCCGCTCTATATCAGGATCGAACTCAGCTATATAACCAAGGTCACGGTTCTGCATAAAAACTCACAAAACAAAAACAAAATCAAATACAACAAAATTTCTTATGACTAGTTTTCTAAACCAAAGAACCAAATGTCGTCTATATTCCCCAGCAACGGCGCCAAAAACTTGATGCGTTATCAGCAAGTGCACCGGTCGCACAAATAATATAAAGTGGAGAGAATCTCCCCAAGTATAGATCTCATGTGGAATGCGGGTTGGGGCATTTGTTTCGAGTGCTTAGAAAATCAATTATAAATATTTTAAAAATGGAAATTGGTTTGTTTTGAGTGAATCGCAATTAAAAAGAACTAAACTAAACTATGCGGGTCACAAGCACCGCTTCGCTTGGCGAATGGATTATGTTAGGAGGATGGACAAGTAGGCTTGCGGATGGGGTGAAAACACTGGCGAAAATGAGGGTCACAATCACCTAGTCGCAACACACACAACTAGCAATCGCTAGTGTGGCAACAACTATCACAATGCATATGGAATGGAAATGGGGGGGGCAACCTCAACACATACAAACCACAAAAAACATTTCAAAGACATGAAATTAGTATTAAGTCATTAACATAAAGAGGTTCATGTGTACATCATCCAAATGTGAGGGAAGAAATATTCAAACTACAACAAGAAGAAAGTGCGCGAAATACAACCAAGTCCGAAGGCTCGTCGCGAGTTCTCGAGAGGAATCGACGAGGCGTCACTCCGCGTCCTCGCTCGGTCCACAACTGACGTCTGGGGTACAAAAGGTCTCTCACCTCCTCACACTTTATCCGTCTTCTTCAGCAGATCACTCCTTGGCCACATCTCTAGAAAAAGACCTCCCTTGGTGCAGCGAGAAGAGCTTCAAATCCCTTCTTGAAGATTCGGGATGATGGAGGCAGCCTAGGGCAATGCCCTAACGGATGGAAGATGGAGGAAGGAAGCCCGAAGCTCCTCCCTAAGGTGGGTGGAGATGCGAGGTAGAACCGGAGAGGCTAGGCGCAAAACAGGTAGAAGATTCAAAATTAGGGGAACTCCTGCGCTTAATAACAAAATTATGTTAAAAATGACCTCGCACGGTTGAACGCACGACCGTGCGTGCGAAACCGTGGAATATTTAACGAGAAATTCCAAACTGGCCAAGGTCCGCCCGTGCACGCACAGTTGAAACAACCGTGCGCGAACAAAAACGCACGGGTTGAGCCAAGCAGCTATATTTTTCGGCCAAACATCAGCTCGTGCGATTTTCTTCTCATACGGTTGAAATCAACTGTACGTGAAGGAAACACATGACCAATATAAATTATAAAATTTTTAGACAAAAACAGGTTGTTTGTGCGATTTGCTTTCACGCGGTCAGAATCGACCGTGTGTGAACAAAACGCACGAGCTGCGGCAGACTATTGAATTTCAGCACAATGACCGCGCATGGGCAAAACACCCGTGCGCAAAAGAATTTCACATGGTCGCGCGATCATGAAAATTTGCATCTCATTCAGGACGAGGAAATGCACGGGCAAAACACTCGTGCGTGAAGGGCACGACCGTGCGAAAACACAGAATTCAATTAACAGATTGGGCTCTGCCCCTATGTGTACAAAACTACAATACGAATAGAAAAACACAACGGGGAGCACCATGTGCTTACCCCCAACAAGAGAGTGTGCAATTGCGCACCATAACGGGTAAAATGTGCACTTCGTGTGAGAATGAAGATCAAGTGAAATATAAGCTGAAGTACAAGTGCGTGAAAATGAACCCAGATGAGTCAGAAAAATCCTAAATAAATCGAACTCATCACTATGCAAAGGAAACACCGTGCAATGACGCTAGTAAGTTAAAAGACAAGTCATGCATAATTAAAACTTCAAAATAACTATACCTAAGATACTTAAACTAAGACATTTATTTAATACATAACAAAGATACCAAACATAAGACTACAATAACATATCATAACCCGGACGGAACACCCTTGTCTGCCACCCTGCAGGAAGAGGACAAGTAGGTCCATCTGAAAAAAAAAATGATCTCGGTTGTTGATGGCATTCATCCTTTGAGCTGGTTGGAGTTGTGGTGGTTCATGCTTCTGACAAGGTGGGAACTTTCATGCAATTTTTTTGCATTAGCCCACAAAGTTATCCAGTAGTCTGGATGCATTCAGTAAGCCAACGTCCTTCCCCCTAAATGGCTGTCGCACCCTCCCAAGTGGGCTTCATCTAGGAACCTGGGATTCACGACAGTACTTCTCACAAATGTGTAATATATTCTGCTTGGTTATTTCTGGTACAAAACATTGAATATGACAAAGTGGGCAGCCTTGAGGCGAAAAATATCCACCTCTCATGGTTCTCTCCTCGTTAGATATTAGATAAAAGAAGAATGGGTCTATCCAACTTCCCTTCTATCAAGATGCATCACTTATAACTCCTTGATGTTTGGACATAAAAGATATATAGTTATCATTTCAATTGTTGAACCACCCCTAGCTAATGTATGATAGCCCTTACATTTTCTTTTTGTTGAATTGCCGATGTATAGAAGTTTCTAAAAGTTATGTTGTAGCCTTGTGGCAAGGGCCTTGTGCTCTGTTGGATTGTTTCTAAATGAAAGGATAACTTCACAACTTGCTCGACCTCAACCTCTCAGGGTTTTCACTACTCTGGAGCTGGACAATTTAGCACCTGAAGCTACATCGATGAACAACATCAATGGAACTAGGCGTTCCTCCCTTCTATCTTTCTCTCCACTAATAGGTGGTCAGTGAAGAAATTCACTCACTTGAGCTTCCATGGAGTTTCTCGACATTTAAGTGATTGAGAATTCACTTTAGCTCAATCACCCACTTTATGAGCCTTCCAGTATTAATGATTTTCTCCAATATCATTCTGAGGGTGTGTTGAATGGCGATAAGAAAAATGTGTGCCGAAAACTAAGGTTTTATTCGATTAGTTGAGGCAACTACAGAAAATAGAAACTACAGAAAATATTAGTTGCTTCGGGACAAGTATCTGTTACGGGCCCCACGAGTGCCTACGTAGACCCGAACAAGCTGCAGTTCAGTTGGTGAAGAGGGGCAGGGTTAATGCCTTCTTATCAAGGAGGTCACGGGCTCGAAACCGCGTCTCAACAACCTACCGTTGTTGAGAACAGGCGCAGTGATGGTTGGGGTGTCGCCAGGCTCTGCAGGCCTGTTGGCGGAGAACCATTGCACGGGAGCGGGATTGAGCCCAGAATCCCAGATCCCGGGCGCGGTCCCCAACATAAAAGGTGCACTTTTATGTTACGGGCCCCACGAGTGGCTACGTGGACCCGAACAGGCCTGCAGACCATACACCTCAACCTACTCTCCGCGGGCCCACCTGGGCTTCCGGAATAAACCTAGCGGCCGGTTGTTGGAGCGCGGGAACAATCGGGTGTTGGGTTTATCCCGGAAGCCCCAGGTGGGCCCGCGGAGAGTAGGTTGGGGCGTATGGTCTGCAGGCCTGTTCGGGTCCACGTAGCCACTCGTGGGGCCCGTAACATAAAAGTGCACCTTTTATGTTGGGGACCGCACCCGGGATCTGGAACTCTGGGCTCAATCCCGCTCCCACACCCGCGCAACAGTTCTCCGCCAACAGGCCTGCAGAGCCCGGCGACACCCCAACCCATCACTGCGCCTGTTCTCAACAACAGTAGGTTGTTGGGGCGCGGTTTCGAACCCGCAACCTCCTTGATAAGAAGGCTTTAACGCTGCCACTCATCGCCAACTGAGTTGCAGCTCAGTTGGTGATGAGCTCTGCTTCTAAGTATTCTTATCTAAGGGGGCACGGGTACGAAATCGCTCCAACAACCAGCCACTGGGTTTATCCCGAAAGCCCCAGGTGGGCCTGCGGAGAGTAGGATGGGATGTATGGTCTGCAGGCCTGTTCGGGTCCACGTAGCCACTTGTGGGACCCGTAACAGTATCTTAGTTGGCCACTTTCAGCATTTTGCTTTAGTAAACTGGTACGTGCTTCTTTTTCTCTTCACATACTAGCATTGAGTTGACTGTGCCTTCTCCAATTCCTAGGCATTATAGGGAACCCTTCTCTGTTAAACTCTACAGCAAAGCGAGAAAGCTCAACTGTTGCTTCAACATGTCCAATGTTTGATCGCATTCCTCATCTTTGCTCTGAGCGCATTGAATAAAGACAAGCAGTTCACCCATTTTGAGATGAAAAGATTGAACCCAGCTACTGTTCATAAGTCTCTATACTCTTTCACAATAGTTGATGTGGTCCTCCCAAGGATTACGTTGAATTGTCAGGGTTAGGCTTCAATCCCTTTGTGGTCAGTAGGTACCCCACAAATTCTCCTGGCTTTCCCTAAACACATATGTCCCAGGGTTCAACCTCGTACTACTCTTTTCAAAAACAGCAAAAATTTCTCTCAGAGATGTGATATGCTCCTTGAAAGTTTCCCCCAGTCCCTGCCAATAGTTCATCCGCATAGAATTTAATATTTTCATAAGTGTTAGAGAAACTCATTTAACTAGGCCCATTTTGTATCTTTATTGATTTTTTCTCTCTCCTCTTTAGTACCACATCTTGTATAGGAACTTGCTCTCTTTCTCTCATCTATATATTTGTACTCATTCTTTGTATTTTACACAAGTGAACATATATACAAGGTGGATTTTTCTCTTCTCTACATGGTATCAGAGGAACCGGTCCTCCTTGGCCGGCTTCCCTCTCCTTAACCGCCTATCTTCCTGTGGTCTCTCTTCCGTGCCTGCGGCCTGCTGCGTACTCTCCGTCTGTCCGTTGCCCGCCCTTGCCGCTCGGTCTATTGCGGCCTATCTTGGCTATCCGCTTTGCTTCTCTTCTTCCCTCTCCTCTCCGTGGTTCCACCTCTCCCCTCAGGCCTCTTATAGCCTTCCTGTGGGGTCCACCTCTCCCTTTTGTTCCTGGTCCAGACTGCCTCTCTTCTCACGCGGTCTACCTCCTGCTATCCGGCGCGACCTCCTGCGGCCTCTTCCTGCTCGCCGTTTTTCCGCCTTGTCGCGGAATCCTTCTCGCGCGGACTGAGGCATGTTCCTGCTCGTCGCTTTCAGCCTTGTTGCTGGGTTCTTTGCTCGCCACGGCTTGTTGCTCGCCGCGGCCTCTTGCAATCCACTTGAGTGTTCTTTACTCGCGGTCTCTTCTCTCTGCCCGCTCGTGGCCTCTCTGACCGCTGTTGTGATCAGCCTGACCGTGCGAACTGTTGCTTCCCGCATTTAGGTCGCGGTCTTCTCCTCCTCCTTTTATCCGCTTGAGTGTTCTCTCCTCGCGGACTATTTTCTATTGGCCGTTGCTGTGCTCAGTCTGACCGTGCGGACTGTTGCCTCCCGTATTTAGGTCGCGGTCTTCTTCTCCTCCTATTCGCGCGGTTTGTTCTTTATCCGTCGGTGTCCTCTTCTACTGGGACCCCGCCTTCTTTGTCTATCCGCGCGGATTGTCTCTGTCCGCTGGTCTTATCCGCCTCTGGTCGCGGCCTCCTCCTGCCGCTGGTGTCTTTACATCGTGACCAGGCGGTCTCCGTTCTAGTCGCGCGAACTCCTCTCTTGCCAGTCTGCTCTCCTAGTCGCTTCTCCTCCATGAGTTCTGCTGATTCTACCGGCACGGCGGCTTCTCCTACAGACCGCCCGACCTCTATTCCAGAAATACGGGATGAACTCTGTATTACTACTATATCTCTGACTGGCAAGAAGAATTTTGTCGAATGGGCACATTCTGTTCGTCGGGTCCTGCAATCCAAGGGGTTTCTTCATCACTTGACCCAGGTGGTTACCGATACTCCTACTGATGATTGGTTACGCAATGATAGTCGTGTGCAGACATAGATCCTTAATTCTCTTGATAGCGAATCCTATCGTCTGGCCATGTACAACGAGACGGTCAAAGGCATGTGGGACGAGCTCCATACCCTTTACTCCGACAAGGATAGTCTCCACCATTTGTATGACATTATCACCACTCTCCAGGCCCTTGATAGCAGTGGTACGACCGATCTGACCTCCTTTGTTGCTCAGGCTCGGTCTTTGGTCGAGGCGTGGATCCAACATCAGCCTCCTACTGTAGACCTTGCTGCCGAACGTGTCCAAAAGGAAGTTGTGGGTATAGCTATGATGATGGCTCGGCTACCCCATCACCTTCACAGTGTACGAGCTCACATCCTCTCCTCTACTGTTACACCGTCATTCTCAGATGTGTGCTCAATGCTTCTCAAAGTCACCCCGCCTCCGGATGTGTCTGTACCTCCTTCTCCGGCTCTTGCCCAGCAGGTCCCTCCTCCTTTTCTGCCTCCTCCCTCTTCAGTCCATGGAGGCCGCTCTGATTCTCGGGGACGTGGTCGAGGTGGACGGCCTCGGCCTAAGTGCTCGTTCTGCGGCAAAGATGGGCATCTTGAAGCCACGTGTTATCGCAAGCATGGTCGCCCTCCTCATCCGCAGGCGTCTGTTGCTGCCACCGACTCCTCTCCCACTCGTACTGACCTCGACGAGGTTCGCCTCCAACTCCAGCATCTTCATGGTCTGCTCAGCCGCCCGCCTGCCTCGGTTGCCTCCATCTCCAATGAAGGTATCGTCTGCCTCTCCTCTGGCCCGCCATGGATCCTCGATTCTGGTGCCACTCATCACATCACCTCTGTTCGATCGCCTCAGTACTTGTCTTCCCCTCACCCGAAGTACATTACTGTGGCCAATGGGGCTTCTGTCCCTGTCTCTGGATGTGTTGATATTCCTCTCACCTCTTCTCTTCTCCTGCGCTCGGCTCTTCATGTTCCGGGCTCTCCTTTCAATTTACTTTCAGTTGATCGCCTTACTACTGATTTACATTGCTCAGTGACCTTTACTTCTTCTTCTTTTCTGATACAGAATCAGCAGACGCGGACTATCATTGGTAGGGGCGACTGCAGAACGGGTTTTACCTTCTTGATGACTCTCCTACTCTCCTCGCCTCTGTCTCCTCATCAGATTGGCGTCGACGTCTTGGTCATGCTCCTCTCCCTGTCCTCCAGAAGGCTCTCCCGGATGTCTCTCTTCCTGCTTTTCAGTGTGAAACCTGTATTTTTGGCAAACAACCACGTTCATCGTTTCCTTCTCATTGTACTCGGAGCTCCGCTCCTTTTATTTTAGTACACTCCGATATCTGGGGTTCGTACAAGATTAGTAGTATTTCTGGCTATCGGTACTTCCTTACATTTATTGATGATTACTCGCGCATGACATGGTTGTATCTTCTTCGCGATCGTTCTGAGCTTCCCCACGTTTTCCGGGCATTCATTCTTGAGACTCGTACTCAATTCTATGTGCTCATTCACACTATTCGTACCGACAATACACGAGAATACACGGGTCATTACTTCGCGACCCTCTGCTCTGACTTCCGCATTATTCACCAAACCTCGTGTGCGTATACTCCACAACAGAATGGTGTTGCCGAGCGCAAGAATCGTCACCTTCTTGATGTAGCTCGCTCCCTTATGCTTCAAATGCAAGTTCCCAAACCATAATGGAACTTTGCGCTCTCCACAGCCTGCTTTCTTATCAACCGTCTACCGTCCTCCGTCCTCCAGAATGCTACTCCGTTCAGCCTCTTATTTCCCTCCACTCTGCCTTTTCCTGTTACTCCTCGAATATTTGGATGTACTTGCTATGTTCACCACCTCGGCCCCTCTACCGACAAACTGGATCCCTGTGCGGCCAAACATATTTTTGTAGGTTACTCGCGCACTCAAAAGGGGTATGTATGCTATTCACCTACAACCCGCAAGGTTACAGTCTCTGCGGACGTCACTTTCCGGGAAGATCTTCCCTTCTTTTCTGCTCTGGATGTCGTTCCCATTCCAGAGCCCGTCGTTCGTCCTATCATCCTTGTTCCCCTCTCCTCCTCATCTCCTCCTCCTCCTCCTGCCCAGCCTCCGGCCCGTCCGCCTCCACCTGTCATTCGGGTCTATTCTCGTCATTCTACTTATCTTGGTGCCCCACTGCAGTCGGCTTCGACCTCTGATGCTCCACCACCTGCTGCTCCGGTTCCTGCCTCCACCGCTCACCCGCTGGCAAATTGCGTCTCTCTACATCGCCTATCACCGCCACTTCGTCACTTTGCCACATCATTATCCTCTGTCTCTGTCCCTAACTCTGTGCAGGAGGCACTTCAACATCCAGGCTGGTGGGCTGCCATGGAGGAAGAAATGACGGCCCTTTGGGCCAACCAGACCTGGGCCCTGGTCCCTTTACCTCCCGGTCAGCACCCTGTTGGGTGTAAATGGGTTTTTGTCATCAAACATGCTCCGGATGACACTATTGCCCGACTGAAGGCCCGACTGGCGGCCTGTGGCTTCACTCAGCAGCACGGTCTTGATTATGAGGAAACTTTCTCTCCGGTGGCCAAGCTCAACACAGTTCGTGTGCTTCTCTCTGTGGCTGTACACCGCCGCTGGCTCCTTCATGAGCTCGATATCAAGAATGCGTTTTTGAATGGCGATCTTCAGGAAACCGTCTGCATGCGCCAACCGCTCGGGTTTGAGACCACGGGGGAGTCTCAGGTGTGTCTTCTAAAGAAATCCATCTATGGTCTCAAACAATCCCCTCGGGCGTGGTTTGAAAAATTCAGCAAGGTGGTTCAGGATATGGGTTTCACTCGAAGTTCTGCTGACTTCTCCCTTTTCACCCGACACCGGGCAACTGGAACCGTCCTTCTGTTAGTTCATGTTGACGACATCCTACTTACTGGGGATGACTCAAAGGGGATTCAAGCGGTCAAACAGCATCTGAGCACCGTGTTTCAAACCAAAGACCTAGGACATCTTAGCTACTTCCTCGATCTTGAGGTCGCATGACGACCGGATGGGCTTGTACTCTCCCAACGGAAGTATTGTCTCGATCTTCTCAAATATGCTGGCCAGTCTGGTTGTAAGCCAGCTAATACCCCAATGGAGGCAAATCACAAGTTTTGTGCTCATGCATCTGATAATGATCTGCTTCTCCAGAACCCGGAATACTATAGACGCCTTGTCGGAAAGCTGATCTACCTAACAGTCACAAGGCCTGATATATCGTTTGTTGTTGGGGTTGTTAGTCGGTTCATGCATGCTCCCCGGGTTTCTCATCTCCAAGCTGTTGAACGGATTCTCCGGTACCTTAAGGCAGATCCGGGTCAAGGGCTTGTGTACAAAACCTCCACCTCTGCCCCAGCATTGGTTGCTTACTCTGATGCCGACTACACTGGTTCCTTGGACAATCGGCGGTCGACCAGTGGGTTCTGTACTTATTTTGGAGGTCATCTCATTACATGAAAAAGTAAAAAACAAGTCGTGGTCGCTCGATCCTCCGGGGAAGCTGAATACCGATCGATGGCATCGGTTGTCCCTGAACTTACATGGCTTGAAAGCCTTCTTTCTGACTTGGGAGTAAAACTTCCTTCATCTGCTGTTCTATTTTGTGATAGTCAAGCGGCCATACACATAGCAAAGAACCCGGTGTTTCACGAGCGTACGAAACATATTGAGGTTGACTATCACTTCATACGGGAAAAAGTTCAAATGAAGAAACTGGAATTAAAGCATGTTCCGGGCACTGATCAAGTTGTTGATATTCTCACAGAGGCTTTATCAAGTACCTTGTTCTACTAGTGTTTGTCCAAGCTGGGTGCATATGATCTATACGATCCATCTTGCGGGGGAGTGTTAGAGAAGCCCATTTAACTAGGCCCATTTTGTATCTTTATTGGTTTTCTCTCTCCTCTTTAGTCTCACATATTGTATAGGAACTTGCTCTCTCTTTCTCTCATCTATATCTTTGTACTCATTCTTTGTATTTTACACAAGTGAACATATATACAAGGTGGATTTTTCTCTTCTCTACAATAAGGATGTGGGATTGCAAGGAGCGAGATGGGATAGCCTCAACAAGAATGAAGGCAATATCGGCGAAAGAGACCGGTCGGAAGCGTTGTTAGTTATGCTACGAAAATGGAAGAGGAAGAATTTCATTTTGTTATCCTATGTCAATAACTTGCATATTTTCATAACATTTCCCCTACTGCTTTTGACACGTTCCAGTGCAGTTAAAATTTCCACATTCAAAATTGTTTGAGTAGAATACAGAAATAAAATTGAGTCTATATAAAAAAAGAAATTGAGGTAATAGGTGCTTATCAAGAAAATTGTTCCACTATGATGGACAGAGGAACTAAATTAAGAACTAAGTTTGTTGACAACAATGACAGTTAAGACTCAACATTGATAAGATGCTGACAAGATCTTGATTCATCCACTAATGCTTAACAATTGGATAAAACATAAGTTTTTCAACTCAAGTACTCGATAAATGATGTCTGAAAATCAATGAATAATGCATGGCATATTTGATAACCGTTATCAGAAATGCATGAAAAAGAGCAACAGAAGTAGAATAAATCCAAAGGGAAAGCAACTTCAAAAAGAAAGAACAATACATTATGATCTATGCAAATTGAAAGAGAACATGAGATACCTTGGACCACCGAGTACTTGTAGTTAAGTCCTGCCTCTCCTTCAGCATCAACATAAAGCTGCTCGTAGCAGCAGCCCTTTCAGCCTGAATCTTTTCTTCAGCAGCCTTCTTTCTTAGAAGCACCCTACAGATAATCCAGAGTAAATAATATGCCAAATAACTTCTTCACAGACACTATTACACTTACTAAGAAAACAAGCATACTTTTCATTGAAAAGAAACTCCCTTTCTTTGCGATCCAGGGCCTCAAACCGTGGATCACTACCCCATTTCCTTTTAAATGTTTGGAAGTCAGTTCTATGATCCATTTCCTGAAAAGTAAGCCCATTAAAATCTAGAATTACATTTCAAAATTAACGATTGAGTTCATCATATAAAGCATAAAACTGGTAAAACTGGAAGGTACTAACATCCAAGGCTTCATTCAATATCTCTTTAAAGCCATTAAGTGCAGCCTTCTGAGCTGCTTTCTTCTCCTTCCGCTCTTCTTCAGCCCGTGTCCTAACATATTGCTCAAAAATTGCTCGTCTGGAAGAATAACTTGGGACGGCCTGCAGAACATGAACAAAGAGCAGAATCCCTCTGAGAATTCAAAGTATGGGTAGAAAAAGCTTAGTTATACATTTCTAAAACAAACTTCATTTAGATAAACATTATTATATTAAAGTTAATTGAATAGTGCATCCTCATTACACAATAACAAAAAAATAAAATTTAGTGAACATAAGAACCCTCAAAATTTAGTTCCCAGCATTTTCCCACTATCAACTCCCAGATGCTCTGAATGCCATAATATAGAACAAATATTATTCAATGAACACTTGGTGTAAATAAGAACAATTGTAATGACACAACAAATAATGAAAATACTTCATTGCTCCTTGGGATAAAAAGCTCAGAACATCTGAGATAGAATTAACATTTATGTAATCCCTGTTATATTCAAGTTAGCACAAAATGAAAGGTATTTGACTTCAATGCAAAAAATAGTAAGGTAGGAAACTCCCTAATACCAAGAAATAAATATGAACAATAAAATGATCACTGAATAAGAAGAGCAATGCAAATGAGAACACTTGGGACGGGGTCTCCCAATACGATCACGTCCCCGAGTGTTAGTACGACACCCTCGAGTCGTCAAAACAGGAGAGGCGGGAAGGGGAAGCTGGAGGAGAGCCAGAGAGGGATGCCACGGAACCTTAGGAGGTGGAGTAACCTTCAAGAGCATAGAATAGAAATCCAACAAGGAGAGAGTTGTAGATGAGAGAATATAAGCTCGAAGGAACCCGAGCCATCATCATAGCTATGTCAACAACTTCTTTGTATCCGTTGCGCAACAAGATCCGTCGTAGGGGGTTGATGTTGTATTTATGCTTCAACAAGGGTCTTGGATCGCGCAACAAAGGAGGTCAAGTCACCTGTCGGGTCGGGGTCAAGTGTCTGGAGATCGGTGACGATATCGAAGAGGTGTTGGAGGCTGTTCTGGCCAGAGTAAAGTGAGTAAAATTCTGTTCACATCGCTTTGGTCATCTCATGATATATGGCCATGTGATAAGACTCGGTGTCCATTGAATTAAGCATCCAAGATTGGACCCGGTCATCATCACGAAGCCACTCTTCGGTCAGCACAGTAGGAATGGTGGCAGTTAGGTGGTGAAGAAGGCATTTTTGCATAACACGGCGAACAGAATGCACACACTCAACAAAGTTCTGCTTCCCAGTGAGAGAGATAGTAGTGAAGCGAAGTTGTTCACGAACTTCAGGGAGAGAGATAGTAGCACGAGAAGGAAGTGAGGAGGCAGCCGTCGAATCCATGGAACAAAAAAACTGTTGGCGAACTGCGGCCGGAGGAGAAGATCGACCTGGGACAGAGAAGAGACAGCGACCTGGTCTGGCAACTTGAGAAGAGCTGCGGCGGCCTGGCGACTTGAGAAGAGGCAGCAGCCTGGCGACTTGAGAAAAGCTTCGGCGGCCTGTTCCTGGCGACTTGAGAGAGGAACAGCGGCGGACTGGCGACTTGAGAAGAGGCAGCGGCCGGGCGACTTGAGAGGAGATGTTGCGGCCTGGCGACTTAAGAGCTCGTTGAGGCCCTGGCAACCTGAGAAGAGACAGCGGTCTGGTCTGGCAACTTGACAAGAGCTGCGGCGGCTTGGCAACTTGAGAAGAGGCAGTGGCAGCATGAAGAGCTGCAACAGCGATCTGAGGAAGAGCACGACTTGGCGCTAGAAGAACAACGGCCAGACGAGGAACAACCGCTTCAGCTTTGGAGAATAGAGAAGAAGGCGGCCTGGAGATGCTGCGAAAAAGAGCAATAGCTGGGAGAGCTGCGGACTGGAGAAGTAGCTGCAGCGGGGTGGAGAGGCAGTGACCAGGAAGTTGCGGCCTGGAAGAGATGGACGGCAGAGAGTCGTGGCGGTCTGGAGAAGTTGTGGCGGATTGGTGAAGCTGCGGTTGGACAAGAGGTCCAGCGGCTAGACAGGAGTTGCGGTCTCGGCAAGGCAGGCAAGGACGGCCTGCGGCTGGGAAGAGAAACTAGCGGCAAAGGCAAGAGTAGAGTTCGCGGTGAGAAGAGGAGGGAGGGCCCACAGATCAGGAGATTCCAGGCTATAAAAGCCACGGGAGTAGGAGAAAAACAATGGGGGAAGCCACGGGAGAGGAGGCAGCGGCTAAATAAAAGGAGACCACGAAGAGGAGGCTGCGGTTAGACAAAATGCTAACCGCCCGGAAGTGTGGATAACCCCAAAAAAGGAGAACGAGCACGATTCAGTGAGTCCGGATCGCTCGCTCTAATACCATGTAGAGAATCCAAGGAGAGAGAAAATAAATGAAAGATTTATTAATTCCTCAAATTCATATATAACCAAATACAAGTATCATACACTTTAAATAAGAGAAGGAGAGAGAGAGAATCTATCTTACAATGTGGGACTAAACAAGAAGAATGGGCTTGAACAAATGAGCCTTATAATTGGATCTTTACATTTTCCTTCAACAAAATCACATATTAAGCGGTAATTAGAAATTACATTTTCCTTCAACAAAATCACATATTAAGCGGTAATTAGAAATTAATGTAAAAACGGGCTTATCTAATTATATTCATCCATCTATCTAGGGGTGTGCAAAATGAACCGAAGAACCAAGAACCGAACCGATTTGGCGGTTCGGGTCGGTTCCCGTTTTGTTTGGTTTGGGTCTGGATCCATTTTTACTAGAACTGACGGTTCGGGTCGGTTCTCGGTTCCCATACACGGGTACCCGAGAACCGACCCGAATTAATAGTTAAAATTGAAATATATGATATAATATAAAGTATTAACATTTAATACTAACCGCGGTTCTCCCGAGTCCCGACCTACAACGGTACGCCAATTCATTTTCTCCCGAGTCCCCCGAGTTCCGACTGTCTTAATTTCCTCCCGGCCTGATTTAATGCTTAATCTCAAATTTTACTTCTTCTGTGTAGGGAATGCCTATAATTTGTTTGTTTTCCCCTCGGAGTGCAATTTTTCTGGCATGAAATTTCCTTTAGAATTGGTCATTGTTAAAGGTTATTATTTTCAAGGCTCGCTGCAGTGCCGGTAAATGTCAATTTTTGACTTGTAACTGTTTGATCAACTTGACCTCCAAACTTCTATCTTTTTAGATTTTTTTTTCAATATCCCCACCTTGTGTTTTTTGCATATCAACATGCATCCTTATTCCCGGGGCATGTTTCTTTACTGTTTTAATATTCAGTTTAAAACAGCAAAATGCTAAGAGATTTTCAAGCACAGCCAAAAGTAGTAATTAATACCAAGATAAGCAAGAAAGACGAATCTTAACCTGATGTATACAACATCTTAGGCTTCATTTTATTCATTACCTTGACCATCTTAGGCTTCATATTTCAAATAATTATGAAATATGGGTAAGTACCGAGAACCGAACCAGAACCGAGAACCGAACCGAATTGGACGGATCCGGTTCCATAATTTAGAACCATGGGTCGGTTCTGGTTCCCGAATTTTGGAACCGGACCTGCATGGGTCGGTTCTTGATTTTTGGTGGAACCAATCCGAGTTGCGCCCCTACATCTATCTCCCTCATCAAAACGATAAGCTTAGCAACTAACTATTGAATTTTAATTCCCTGCATCCATCCAACTCTATTACTGATTTAATGTTGCTTTATTACAGTATTTCTGCTGTGTTACTGTGATTATTCTCTATTACTGACAGTATTTGGGTTGGCTTCCTCTCGACTGTTGCAGTTTATTTTTGTTCATTTCTACAGTAACCATATGTATCTATTAGTTTCTCTGCTTCTGGCCTTTGATTTATTGTTACTGAATTACTCTCTTTCTAATTTATTGTTGCATTATTAATATTACTTTTGTATTTCTCCTCATCTCAATCTTGCTCCTAGTTTCCTATTATTTGTTTACTGCCCTAGCTTCCTATTATCAGTTTAATGCCCTATTTTTCAATGGTTGTAATTCTACGATTCCATCTACGAATAGCCCATGTTTAGATAAAAATATTGTCGGGGAAACACAACCGCACCGATACATGTTTAAAAAAAATACATGTTTAAAAAAAATACCGTTCAATTTTATGCCCAATTTTGTGCAACATGTGTCACAGGTTACAAATTAATCCAAGTATCAAATATGCTTTTGCAACATTTTAAGTCTATAGTGTTTTTTGTACGAGATTGATGAATGATAAATGATTATATTGAGATGTGCTCTTGGTATGTCATCTCCTTGAATGGAATCATGAGTTGATAATGGCATGATATTTCAAAATTGACGTTGGAACTTCGATGATAAAGAATGAATTAATGCTGCAAAACAACAATGTATTACATATGTTGCACATTTTCTTTTCATTTTGTCAATTTTAATTTTTTTTTTCCCTTGTCAATATTTTTGGTTCTTTTCTACTCATTATGTTGGAATAATTGGGAGAGAAAATAATAGCTTGATTTATTCATTCACATATGGGGCTTTATATAGGTGATTACATAGACGCATATCGCTTGACTTACGGTGTGGAACTAAACCCACTCACATATTCATAAACTCAAAAACAATAAAATACTAATTTCTCCAACACTCCCCCTCAAGTTGGGTGTGTAATGTCTGTCATGCCCAACTTGCCTAATATTTTGTCGAAGGAGCACCGACTCAAACCCTTAGTAAGCACATCTGCGAGCTGCTGGTTTGATGGAACAAAGGGAGTACTCACAACCCCCCTAACTATGTTTTCCTTAATGAAGTGGGTGTCAATCTCCACATGTTTAGTACGATCATGTTGGACTGGATTGTGGGCAAGGTTGATAGCAGTTTTATAATCACAACAGATCCTGATTGGACTCACACACTCCACACCCAAGCCCCTCATAATCGTCTGAATTCACAAATCTTCACATATCCCATGTGTCATTGCTCGAAACTCGACCAACATTGGATCTGGCAACAACGTGTTGTTTCTTGCTTCTCCAGGTCACCAAATTGCCCCCAACAAGAGAGTAATATCCTGACGTAGATCTTCGATCAACAGAACCTGCCCAGTCCGCATCTGTATAGAGACTTCTATTGTTAATGCCTCGTTGGGTGAGAACATTATGCCCTTGCCAGGAGAGAATTAGAGATACTAAGAACTCTGGATATTGCATCAAGGTGATGTGATCTTGGTGAGTTCATGTACTGGCTAAGGACACCCACAGCATAAGAGATGTTCAGATGAGTATGAAAGAGATAGATAAGTTTCCCCACCAGTCGATGGAAATCTGGTATGTCGTCAACAATTTCTCATCAATCTCTACCAAACTTGTGATTGGCTTCAATTGGGGTGTCAGGGGGTCTACATCCAGTCATTCCAATTATCTCAAGCAAATCTAGAATGTACTTTCTCTGTGATATAAAGATCTCATGTCTGGATCTGGCCACCGCTATGCCAAGAAAGTGAGAGGTACAAGGTTCTTCACTTCGAATTTCATTAGCCAATCTAGACTTTAAGTGTTCAATCACCTTTGTGTCATCGCCAGTTATCACTATATCATTTACCTAGACAATAAGAGCAGTCAACTTGTCGTCCCCGTGTTTCACAAATAAGGAGTGGTCGATATTGCTCTGTTTGTATTCAAATGACATCAATGCCCTGTGAAATCTCTCAAATCAAGTACGTGGAGACTACTTCAAGCCATACAGGGCTTTCTTCAACTTGAAAACTTTTCCTACTGACCCTTTTGCAAGAACACCATGAGGCAGGGACATGTAAACTTCCTCCTCAAGATCACCATGAAGAAATGTGTTCTTCACATCCAACTAACTGAGGCTCCATCCTTTACACACGACACATGAAAGTAAAATCCATATTGAATTCATTTTAGCAACAAGAGAAAATGTCTCTTTATAGTCAATACCAGCTGCTTGGGTATATTCCCTAACAACCAGCCTGGCTTTGTACCGTT
The DNA here is from genome assembly GCA_039513925.1 of Platanthera zijinensis. Classification (NCBI taxonomy): domain Eukaryota; kingdom Viridiplantae; phylum Streptophyta; class Magnoliopsida; order Asparagales; family Orchidaceae; genus Platanthera; species Platanthera zijinensis. Next base: position 8,882,807 of record CM077088.1, on the reverse strand, counting down.
CAACAAGGTTTTGGGAGTTTTGTTTCATGGAGAAGATCCACTTACATCCTACAACAGTTTCCCATTAGGCAGATGAACAAGATCCCAAATATGATTTTTGTCAACGGCCAACATGGTTGCCTTCCATTCATTGTGCATTTGTGCTCAAGAGCTTCCTACCAGGAACGAGGAATAAATATGGAAGACAAGGAGGTGACAAATGCTCTATGTGAAGAAGACAGAGTCATAAGTCACAAAGTGAGAAAGAGGATGTTGGGTGGAATTACCTCTGTCAGTACATAAAAATGGATCAAGTGGTGACCCAGGTAGTGTGGGCAAGGCATATGTGTTCGTGTCCCTCCTACGTCGAGTGTAAACCCGCAATGGAGGAGGCACCATTGGGTTCACAGGGATGGGAGGGAGCACCATATCACTAGGGACAGGAGGAGGTATCACCGGGTCCCCAAGGATAGGAGGAGAGAATGTAGATGGCGGAAATGAGGGAGAAATAGGCAAAGGAACAGAAGCAGGGGAACTCACTTACGTAGTTGCCTCCCCCTGAAGAGAGCTCCCGTATTAGGCTTCAGGTTCTAGGAAGATGACATCCACCATAATAAATGTCTGCTTGATAATGGGATGGAAGCACTTATAGCCTTTCTGTGTAGGAGAGTAGTCAATGAAGACACACTTCAAAGCGTGGGGGTCGAGTTTGGTCTTGGGGTAGATGTGTACAAAACACACGCATCCAAAGATACGAGGCGAGAGAGACGAGGGGCGAAAAACCAGAGTGGTCAGAGGAGTACAAAATCCAAGGACACGAGTAGGAAGATGATTGATGAGGTAGGCAGCAGTGGGAATTGCATCACCCCAATAATATTTAGGGAGGTTCATGCGGAGAAGGAGACATCTAGCAACCTCAAGGAAGTGTTGGTTCTTGCGCTCAGTTACTCCATTCTGAGTTGGGGTGCAAACGCGAGAGGTTTGATGTATGATGCCAAGATCACTGAGGTATTTCTCAAAGCGGGAGTCAATAAACTCACAGCCATTGTCATTGCGCGAGATCTTAGTGGTAGCACCAAACTGAATAGTGGCCATCTTGTGAAAAACATTGAAAGAGCGAAAACACGTCGCTTTTTGGTTTCATCAAATATACTCAAGTACAACGAGAGTAACAATCAATAAAAGACATAAACCATGAGCAACCAGAAATAGACACAGTAGGACTGCGACCCCAAACATCACTATGAATAAGAGCAAACGGAACAGAGTTGCGTGAAGACATAAGAGGAAGAGAACAACAATGATGTTTAGCAAGTTCACATACATCACAATGAAAGACACTAAACAAAGTAGGAGAAATAGTAGAAAACAAAAGTTCATAGTAGAGATAGGAGGATGTCCAAGGAGACAATGCCAGGAATCCAAATCAGAGGGACGATCTGCATAAAGAGCTTTTGCAGGAGTGAGGCTGGATGAAGTGGAGGAAGGGGGGTCAAACACATAGAGCTCGTTGCGCAGTCTACCGGAGCCAATCACCTTCCCCGTCTTCAGGTCCTGAAAAACACAATAGGTTAGGAAAAAAGGTTACTGAGTAGTTCATTGAATTAGTTAAATAACTAATAGACAGAAGATTATGAGTGAAAACAAGAACATGAAGGATAGAGGAGAGCATAAGAGAGACGCATGGAATGGATCCTTTCCCAGTAATGGGAGATAATGATCCATCAGCAATGTTCACTTTATCTTTGTCGGACAGAGGAGTGTAGGACACAAAACCTGCGGCTGACTCGGTCATATGATCAATGGCTCTAGAGTCAATGATTGATGTAGACTAAAGTGGGGGCTATAGATTTTAAATAATAAAAATTGCGATGTCTTTTAATAATTGTGGCGCGAAGAAACTCCACGGACTACTTTAAACGAACAGAGCGATTTAGGCGTAGCAAACGAACATAAGACTGCCACACAAACGTAACAACGTCACGAATCACAATTCCAAGGGTGGAGAAATCTGGTGAGTAACAATAGCATGTAAGAGAGTAACGATAATTATGAGACAAAATCAGTTAGGGCAAGCTCTAATAATTAACCATTCTTCGAATAATTGAGAACAAAATAACTAGTGTTTGGGGAGCGAGGAGATCGAGAGGTATACCACAAGAGAAGAAGTAGCAACAGTTGTACATGAAATCCCAAGGGATGGGAAAGCCAGGGATCGGAACTGCCTGGAGGTTGCTGGAAACGCTGTAGGCTGGTAGAAGTGAGGTGGTCGGGGACAGATACAGTGTTGGTGGCGGTGGAGAGGACTGGAGAAGTGGGATCGTGTGGGCGGAGGAAGAGGAAAGCCTGAAAGGTCGGTGGAGCGGTCTGTGGGAGGGGCAGGAGCAGTCATCGACACCTTGGAAGAGTTCCAACGTCGACGTCGGAGGAATACGTGACTTCACTGGAGGTCTTAGTTGAAGAAGGTGATCGCTGGAAAGTGCAGGAACTTCAAGACTTTCCGACGAGAAGGGGAATCGGATGGCAGCTGCAGTGGCCTCCAGAGGACGTGTGTGTGGAGGTTGCGGAGGCTTCGAAGGTTTCCGTCAAGCAGGGGAACGCTGGAAAGTTGCAGTTTCAGTGGTACGGCGCTGGAAGAAAGGAAACAGAGGCATGCAGTTGCGGCTCTATTTTTTTCTATTTTCCAGCCTCCCATAACAGTGGAAGAAGGTGATCGCTGGAAAGTGCAGGAACTTCAAGAGGTTCCATCGAGCAGGGGGGAACCGGATGGCAGCTGTAGTGGCCTCCAGAGGACGTGTGTGTGGAGGTTGTGGAGGCTTCGAAGGTTTCCGTCGAGCAGGGGAACGCTGGAAAGTTACGGCTTCAGTGGTACGGCGCTGGAAGAAAGGGTACAGAGGCACGCAGTTTCGGCTCTATTCATTTCTATTTTCCAACCTCCCATAATAGTGGAAGGAGATTTTATTTTATAACCTAGACTAGGGTTTGATTTATGACATTGGCGGATATTAATTCCTATAATAATAATGGCAGATTTTGGAGGGTCTTTTGGAATGGGCTTTGGATAGGGTTGGATGTTAAGTGGGTCTTTGAAAATTAAACTCACCACATTGTAATTTGATAACTCATAAAATAATAAATCATTTCGAGCTTGCCCTACTTAACTTATCTCCTAAATTAATGAACTTTTGCATTTAGGGTCTCGTTGGTTGGTCACGCAAACAAGCCAAATAAACATGCGTGAATAAAAGGCACAATACAAAATAACACCAAGGCGCTCATAACATGCGTGATACAGCTCAACACGGCACATAACGATCCAAAAAGGGTGTGAAAGTATGCGCTACAAAAATAAAGAGTCGAAGTACAGTAATAATAATAAAAGAGGCGACTCGGGTTGCATCAATGATCCACTGTGAGGACAGGTGGGGGAAGTAGAATCAGCACCTAAAGGCCCAAGGTGGGCACAAGAAAAGGAGGAACTGGACTGCCAAGCAGGAGAGCCATGCATCAACCGGCGGAAAGCCAGAATTTCTTCAGTATACAAAGCAGGGGGTGCCGCATTGGAATCCAGAGGGAGATGAACAGGAGTGTCCCCCACAACATCTGACAAGTGTGCAGATCTAGACAGGGTTGATCTATTCTGGGAGCGACCTGGGCCACAACCATCACAAGGAGCAAGACCGTTCCTGGTAGAAGGAAATCACGGAGCTTGAAGCAAGTATCTCTGGTATGGCAAGACTTCCCGCAATAATCACACACAAGGTGATCTTTCTTCGCAGGCTTCGATCTGGTGTCATGAGCAGGACGAACCCCGAGGTGAGAAAGAGTGACCCACGGTGGCAGATTCGGGAAGGAGAGTCTACCGGCGGTCAAATTCCTGCTGAACAAGGTTGTACACTTCTAGTAAAGAAGGAAGAGGAGAGTGTCTCAGGATATGAATGCCAATCGGGTCAAAATCCCGATGCATCCAGGACATCACAATGGAGTTCTCAGACTCCCCTTGAGGCCACTCTGGAGAATGGGAAGGAGCCTTCGTCGTGCCACGGGCAAGGATGATAAAGCGTGCCCAAGGAAGGTAGTTTGAACCATCTAATTTTACAGTAGTGATTTGGGGGTGTCATGTTCATGATTTACATGGCCCTACCCAACAGAGATCGGTGTAGGAGGAGTTGCTCCGTCGGAAGACATATCTATAGAGGAGTCACTCCCCTCCAAAGAAGGCCCTGAATAGAAATTGAGGGCACAAACAAGAGATCATAATGGATAACGGAAGATAAGGGTAGCCCTCAGAGAAAGAGGTCAAGAAACCACATGTCCAATAGAAAACGAAGGAAGAAAAAAAACCAGATAGGGAACGTGTGAAATGACGGAATCAAGACCCCATGAGACTGGCGCCCCTAGAGGATGGGGGAGAGCGCACTACTGAGAGGGAAGGACGACGCGGTTGCTATGAGAGACGGACGATGTGGCTGTTGTGAGGGATGGAAGACGCGAATGTTGAGGGGGACGGACGACATGGGCGGAGCTGGAGCAACCAGTGAGAGGGATGCGAGGGTGGGATCGCGAACGGGAGCGGAGGCGGGATCGCGAGCGGGAGCGGGATCGCGAGCGGAATCGCGAACATGAGCAGAGGCGGGATCACAAGTGGGAGTCGAGTCGGGATCGAAGACCCGAGAACCCTAAGGCTCTGATACCATGTTGGAATAATTGGGAGAGAATAATAGCTTGATTTATTCATCCACATGGGGGGTTTTATATCGGTGATTACATAGGCTCATAACGCTCGACTTACGGCGTGAGACTAAACCCACTCACATTCATAAACTCAAAAATAATAAAATACTAATTTCTCCAACACATTATTATTTTTGTGTTTGTTGTTTTTTATTTATAGAATGGACTCATCAAAAGGTGTGAAGTGCCTAGCATAGTTGTGTTGATCAGTAGAAATATGTAAATTTTGATCTGAGATAACCATTGCAAGCAAATAGCCAAGGGAGGAATAACCCATTCAAGTATCATTTGAGAGGATAAAGGGCAATGTCGGGGGCTAGGTCTCCAACACCAACTAATGTGAAAAGAAAAATTGAGACGGCCATTAATTCTGCACAGGAAAGAGAGATAGGTTGAAATCCATATGGGACGAGAACAAAGATAGTATGTTGCTGCTCCGGGTAAGAGGGGGAGGTATTGAGAACGGGAGAGGGAGAGAGAGAGAGAGGAAGAGAGAACGGGAGAGGAGATTAGGGTTAGAAATTAGAGGAAGGGAAAAACATGCATTCATCCAAGATTGTTCAAACGAGTACAAGCGTTCCCCCTTTATAGTAGCGGGGTGCAAACAGAGAGGCGAATATTTCGCCGAAAATAAATGCCAGAAATAAAATACAAATGCCAGAAAATAAATGCTGAAATAAAAGATATGACACGGCTATGCCGCGTTCTCCTTCGAGGGCTAGATGGGGCCATGCGATGAACGCGCCCGGCGCGTGTACACTTATCATTTGGGTTCATCGTCGTGTAGTTCCGTAACAATGTCGCCGTCTGGAAAATGTGTCTTGTCCTCAAGGCAGTAATCAACGAACTGATGGCGGAAATCATCACGGGGAAGCCACATCATGTCTGAGTCAGGGCGACCAGTCCCAGCCACAAGAACCTCCTCTGATATCTGGTCCCCATGAATGTGGCATCGGCGATCGAGGCGGGGTAGCAGGGAGCCTCTCTGGAAAGTTCGAGGTTGCCCGGGAGGTGATCCGTGGTGGCGTGCTCGCCGACCACACGTCTTAGCAGCGAGACATGGAATACCGGGTGGATGCGGCTCCCGCTTGGGAGGCGAAGGTGGTAAGCGACCGCCCTGATGCGGGCGAGGAACTCAAAGGGGCCAAACAATCGGGAGCCAATTTTAGGCACGGCCAGTGGTCGACCGAGAGCTGTCGGTAGGGGTGGAGCTTCACGAAGACCTTCTCTCCTACTTCGAAGGAAAGGTCCCAGCGTTTCTTGTTGGCAAAGGAAACCATCTTCTGTTGGGGGCGTTGGAGGTGGTGCTTCAAGTGATTCAGAATGGTATCCCTGTCACGAAGAGCGGTGGCCAGACTCTCCACCTGGAATTCCCCCAGAAGGTGGCGGACGATGGAGGAGGTAGGTCGGCTGTAGACTGCCTCAAACGGGGTAGTGTCGTCCGCCTGCTGATGGGCGGTGTAATACGAGTATTCGGCCCACCCGAGCCACTTGGGCCAGCTACGTGGATGCTCCCCCACAAAGCTGCGAAGGTAAGTCTCCAAGCACCAGTTGAGGACCTCTGACTGGTCGTCGGTCTGGGGATATGTTGTACTCATGCGGAGTCGGGTGCCCTGTAGGCGTGGCAATGTCGTCCAGAAGGTACTCAGGAAGAGCGGGTCCCGGTCGCTTACGATCGATCGGGGAAACCCGTGGAGGCGCACAACCCCCTGGATGAAGTTGTCGGCAACTATGGCTGCAGTGTATGGATGGCGGAGGGGAATGAAATGAGCATACTTCGAGAACCGGACTACCACGACCAGGATGCTGTCGTGACCCTGAGAGCGAGGTGATCGTGTGATGAAGTCCAGGGCGATGTCGTCCCACGCGCGGTCGGGAATCGGGAGGTGATGAAGTAAACCGCCCGAAAAAATGGCTTCGTCCTTAGCCTTCTGGCAAATGAGGCAGGCAGCCACGAAGGCTTTGACCTGTCGGAACATGTGAGGCCAATAGAGTGAGACTGCTAGCCGTCAGTATGTCCGGTATGCACCGTCGTGCCCCCCCGGTCAGGGAGTCATGAAACTCAGCCAATAACCTGGGAATACTGGGGGAGGAGGGGGAGAGTACGAGGCGGCCCTTGAAGAGCAGGCGACCATCCACCAAAGAATAAGGTGGGTGGGATGTTGCGTCCACGAGGAGTGCAGTCCGGATCCCGTTGAGCGTCGAGTCCGCTTCCACTTCCCGTTGTAGGGTGTCCGCATCCTCCCAGACCGGGTGGCAGATGGCGGAAAGTATGGGGGTGCGAGAAAGAGCGTCGGCCACGCGGTTCGCCTTCCCCGGCCCGAACTCGATGCTGAAGTCATAGCCCAATAGTTTGGCCACCCACACCTGTTGGGCGGGTGTAGCAATCTTCTGCTGCAGAAGGTAACATAGGCTATGGTGGTCGGTACGGACAACGAATCGTCGGCCCAGGAGGTAGGGCCGCCAGTGCTGCACTGCGGGGACAAGGCCCATGAGCTCGTTCTCGTACGCTGATCGACTGTGGATGGTATCCAAGAACACGCGGCTGAAATCGGCCACCGAGCGGTCGGCTTGCATGAGTACGACCCCCACATCGATGCCCGACGCGTCGCACTCCACGAGGAAGGGCTGGGAGAAGTCCGACATAGCTAACACTGAGGCACGAACAAGGGCTTGTTGGAGAGCGACAAAAGCGGCGGAGGCCGCCGCCGACCACTCGAAGGGGCCCTCGACCGACTTCTTCAAGAGCTGAGTAAGGGGTCAGGCAATCGTTTCGTAGACCTGGATGAATCGTCGGTAATATCCTCTCAGACCCAGGAACCCGTGAACATCGCAGAGGGACAATGGGGTTGGCAACTGGAGGACTCCCTCGATCTTGTCGATGTCCATCGTGACTCCAGCAGCGGAAATGGTGTGCCCAAAGTAACACACCTCCAAGACCCCAAAAGAGCACTTGGTCGGGTGGAGCTTGAGATGGTGGTGCCGAAGAGAATTCAACGTTTGGTGGACGTGCTGTAGATGTTGCTGCCAAGAAGAACTGTAGACCAAGATGTCATAAAAAAACAAGTATAAGTTGGCGAAGTATCGGTCGAAAGATGTCGTTCATCGTGGCCTGTAAGGTGGCCGGCGCGTTGGTCAGGCCGAATGGCATAACCAAGAACTCGTAGTGGTCATCATGGGTCCGAAAAACCGTCTTGGCGATGTCGGTCGCCGAACGCAAATCTAGTGGTAGCCCACACGGAGGTCCGGCTTGGTGAAAATGGTGGCGCTGTGGAGCTCGTCCAAAAGCTCATGGAACATCGGGCTCAGGTACTTGTCTGGAAATGTGGCCTTAATGAGCTCCTGATAGTCCACGCAGAAGCGCCAGCTGTCGTCCTTCTTCCTGACCAAAAGGACCGGGCTGGAGAAAGGACTTGCACTTAAGCGGATGAGGCCCCATCAACATGTCGTGTACCAGCCTCTCGATCTCGTCATTTTGCACGTGCCCGTAGTGGTATGGTCGGACTGAGACTGCTGACACGCCAGGCTGAAGAGGTATGGAATGATCGTGCGACCGAGCCGGCTGCAACCCGGATAGTGCAGTAAAGAGATCCGCAAACTCGGATAGGAGGGTCTGAAGGTCCAGAAGTGGTGCTGAGGTCAATGGCACGACTCTCGAGATGGGCCAGAGCCAAGCCGAAAAATCGACGTCCGCAGTCTGCTGAATCGCGTGGATGGAGATGGGGGAGCGAAATAGCGTGGCGTCTCCCACAAGGCAGCACTCCCGAACGTCCTGGAGGAAACACATCATCATAGTCCCCCAGTTGACTCGCATGTCTCCCAGCGTGCAGAATCATGCAACTCCTAAAATGGCATTGATCCCGCCAAGGCCGAAAACGTAGAAGTTCGTCGTCACCGAGTAAGGGCCCACTGTAAGCGAGACGGGCGGACAACGGCCCTGGATCGAGCGGCGACGACCATCGCCCAAACTGACAGCGAAGTCAAGAGAAGGTTCCATCGGAAGACGTAGCTGCTGGGCCAAATGAGAGGAAAGAAAATTATGACTCGCCCCGCTGTCCACCATGATGACAATGTGACGGTCGCCCAACTTACCCGACAGTTTCATGGTTTGCGGCCGGAAATGCCACCAACGGAAAGGCATGGAATCTCCAAATGGTGAAGGCACTTGCGTCAGCGGCGGGCTCTGTGGTGTCCTCCGTCGTGATCTCAAGGTCTTCAAAGTCCGCCAAAGTAATCTCTGGCTCGAAGTCACCGATAATGGAATGGAACTCCTTGACAGCACAAACGTGGGTAGGAGAATAGGGCTGACGGCAGCATAAACACAGCCCTTTGCGGTGGAGGTCGTCGAACTCGCGGTTGGAGAACCGCTAAGGCGGGGCTGGGTGGCCTGGTCTTGCGGCCAGAGGGGGTCGAGGGGCTTGGGGCTCCAGAGTAGCGGTCCTCCATGGTCGGTCGCCTGACGGAGGCCCGCCTGGAGTCGGTGGGGGACCGAGGGGACAAATCTGCTTCCACAAGGCGGGCCATGTCGAGGGCCTCGGACACCGTCCGGGGGTGATGGGTGCGGAGCCGGGATCATATGTTGGGCCGAAGGCCTTGCATGAAGAAACCGAGAAAGTGATCCGGTAGCAGGCCCGGAAAATGAGTGACGAGTGCCACGAACTCATCGATGTTGTCATCCCGCGCACCAGATTGTCATACCTCACACAGTCTTATGATGGCAGAGCCGGAATAACGGTTGTCATAGAAGTGAATCATTTCCTGCTTGATTTCCGACCATGAGATGGTTGGGTTGGTCTGGCGAAGCCATCGGGCCCAGTGGAGGGCGGAGTCGTCGAGTCCTGCGACGGCGGTAGAGACTTTGTCCTGCTCGGGTATGTGGTCGAGAACAAAGTATTGTTTTGCCTTGGCGATCCACTCAATCGGGTCTACTCGGGAGAAAGTGGGAAGATCCAAGGCAAGGGTCAGGCGTCCGGGGGGAAGAGGGGGTGTGGCGTCCCCAATGTGCGGAAGTGATGCCGCCCCCAGGATTGACGTGGCGGTGGTCGGGCACGCAGTTCCGTTGGCGAAAGAGGAAGCGGGAGGTTGTAACGCATCAAACTTTGCATGAATGGCGAGCAAGGAGTCTTGCAAGGAGACCACGATGGACTCTTGGGTGCTGACGTGGCATAGGAGGGTGTCGTTGGCGTCCTCCGATGGAGCCTCGGCGGTGGAGCGGGTGTTCGGTGACATGGCCACGGAAGGAAGGGCGGGAGCGGCGGCGCGGGCTGTGAGGGCGCGGAGTGCACGGCGCGGCCGAGGCGCTGCGGCCTGATGCGGTTGCGGACGGGGTGGCGCGGCAGAAGCGGCGTCGAGCGGTGCGGGAGGCGGACGGTAAGGTGCGCAGGGCAGCGGCCTGGATGCGGCGCGGAACGACGGTGCGGGCCGCGGGCAGGGCAATGACGTGAGAGCAGTGATGAGGAAGAGAGAACAGGAGAGAAGATTAGGGTTAAAAATTAAAGGAAGGGAAAAACATGCATTCATCCAAAATAGTTCAAAAGAGTACAAGCGTTCCCCCTTTATAGTAGCGGTGTGCGAACAAAGAGGCGAATATTTCACCGAAAATAAATGCTGGAAATAAAATACAAATGCAAGGACCAATAGATAAATTTGTCCAATATGTAGACAAATGAACCAAGCACCATGAACTTGCACAAATTGTTCTAGGAGTTTGAAAAAATAAATCAAGATCCTAGAAAATTTGTAGTCCTTAATTGTTTTTATGTTGAATTGTTCCATGGCACTTTTGTTAGAACTAATCCAGCACGTTTTATTTAGTCTTCAGAAAAGTTCAAGTTGCTAAATTATCAGATTGTTCCATCAGATCACCAAGCTTTCATGTTAAAATTCAGCCCCTACTTTTCAATTACTTAGACGCCTTTTCCATCTCATAAAGATTCTATATTTATTTGACAGAAGAAAAACAATTAAAATAATTGCTAGACTACTTGGGCGCACTACAGGAGAGAAGATAAAATAAACTGCTCGTCGCCTAGGAAGCACCAGTACGGGTACGAGTACCGGGTACGATACGTATCCGGTACGGCGGTACGCCAAAATTTTAAAAACAAGGATACGGGTACGATATGATACGTTATAACAAATATAATTTATATAAATTACAAGTGCAATAAATAGTTCTCAAAACATCGAAACATCAAACATAAATCATAACTTGATGTACACGTCCATAAATCAATGCTAAATAACATGAAGTTTTCAAACATTAAGCATTCATATATATTAAAAAATTTAACATCTTATATGTTTAACCAAAAGAGATAAAATTAAACTTAAGTCTACACAGTAGTCTTTTTTTTCATCTTCTTTATTGTTGGAGATCAACTTCATTGTTTGAGATCAACATCTTCAACCTCCGGTTAGTCTAGTGACATGTTAGCCGTTCTGTTAATAACTTGCGTCGTTTCAACACGTTCAATACACGTACTTGTAACAAAAGCATACCAGTACCAGGAACATACTTGGTACAGACACACTACTTAATTGGACGTACCAACACTTCCTAGCATAGAGCCAACTTTTGTTTACTCTAGAAAAAGAGACTCCTATCACAATATGCAAAATGATGTGCTAAGTCCAAGTGTGTCCACATAGGTGTATCCGTCGAGTATCGGTACGTACCGGTACCGGATACGTATCCGGTACGGATACGCTGCCTTCAGGGAAGTATCCGTGCTTCATAGCTCGTCGCTGACTAGTCATTAACAGCCTTCAAACAATTAGTCCATGAACACACACCATAATACATCCCAGGAAAAAATAATCAATAGCACACAAAAATAGTAAAGGAATTTTGAAACATTTCTTAGAAATGGTGAATGGAAATAAAAAATGTAACCCTGCACATACGGCTTAACAAACCTGTGCCAAGGAGTTGTCGTAGGAAAGGCCCAAAATTCATAATCTTTAGACTCAACAAACCTTAAAGCGAGGATCGAAGACTATCTTTGGTAGTTCTTTCTCCCATTTTGAGAATGGAGCCACCCCACGTTCTTTGAGCATCACCTATAATGTTTTTGAATAAATAAAAAATAGTAGCAGTCGTCAAATCATTGTAAAATATAAGTGAAAAATAAACCAACAAAAATACCGGAAGCATTTTAAATGATCTGTAGCATGACTAGATAGCATTACTGGTGTGACTTTATGTGATTGGATCTCACTTCTCGAAGTGAATTCAGGATTTTTTTTGATAAAAATATGGTAGTCCAATTTTTTAAACTCACCTTCAAAAGGGTGGCAAGGGAGTTTCAATCTTGATTGAGAATGAGCTTCAATTTTGACTGCTGGGAACTCATCTTCACATGATGTGCTAGAATATTACTTTTACTTACAAGAGCAAAGAAAACAATGAAAAAGTAATATAAAAACAGAAAAAGCAAAGCTCACTATAAGCCAAGAAAATATAATAAATGAGTGCAGTTGTAATTTCTCAAAAAGCTAATAAAATTGCAACTCCGTCTAATGGGATTTATGAGATTCAAACACTTACAAACTGCCTACATGGATAACTACAAAAACAGTTGTTTTAAAATTAACAAGGCCAAATCAATTGAAACCACTTGTGGTAATTAAGCCTCAAACTAATAAATCAATCTAACGTATTAGAACTATAATGAATAAGCTCACACACAAAGTGGCTTTTGAAATAAGTTCAATTTAACACAGGATCGATTCAGATATATGGTACATGCATCAAAAAACTATGTACTTTAACACAAACACACAATATGTATGTATGTACACTATATTCCCTAATATAACTTGACAAATAGATATTATCATATTAATTACATACATTTACATATATAATAATAGTGATCTGTGGTAAAAAAATGAATCTTACTAAATATTAGAATTCCTCCAAGCAGTTGGTTCAAAAAAAAAATTGACCATTTCAACTCGACTCAAAATTGAAATCTTTGGTTTCAAGTTAATATCGTATCACTCCTAGCTGAAATAGATAAACAATTTGGGTAGCAGTATGTTAGCACCTATAAATGATTTTGGACTGGTTAAAAGTACAAGGGAAAATACTTCTAATAAAGGAAGGCTTATAAACAAGGAGATTGTGGCTCTTAGGAGGCTTTATGTGGGGCAACAACCAATAAAGCTTTAGAAATGGGAAACCTCATATTTGTGCAATCAAGCTATTTTTAGTCCTAGTATATTTGAATCAAGATAACATATAAAAGATAAAATATTGAACTACAATATTATTTGGAGCACTGTAAACTTAAGCAAGGATCCATATTATTTGTATTTAGTTATTCGTAGAAATCTTGAAAGTTAAGAAAAAGTTGGCATTGCCACTTTTTGATTCCAACTCAGGTTACATGCTGACATAGGTTTGAGGATGCCAATTGCCAAGCAGTTTGCATTATAGTTTTAATGAAGATACATGATTTGCTCCCTAGTTTGAGTTTGTTATTTTGAAAGCAGGAGCAAAAAAAAGTGCAACATGTTGATGGCGATCGACGACACACACGAGTTTATTCCCACAGAAGACGGTGATAGTAGGGGTGAAGAGCAAAACACCGAAAACCGACCGAACCGACCGGACCGCACCAATTTTGAAACCGAGCCGCCCGGTCCGGTGTCGGTTCGGTTTGGAGCTTTTGAAAACCGAAGACTTATCGGTTCGGGTCGATTTTCAAGTTGTGAAAACCAACCAAACCGAACCGAACTGAGTAATATTATAATGATTTTCACCAGCATTTTCGTGGTTTTATTTACTTTCTATTGTTGCTCTTTATTTATATATCTTCTAAATCTATTTAATTAGAATATTTTCTCCTCTCTTTCTGAAGTGTGTGCATTTATTTTCCTGTCAGTTGAATTTTTTAAATGTGGACTTCAAATGGAGAGATCAAGACTGTTCATTGTGTTTCAAAACAAGTAGAACAAGTTGCGTACATGATAAAATAAACTCATGTTAATGAATTCAATTGTATGAATAAGTTCATAATTATCAGCAAATAACACAATTTAGGAGATTTGGAGTACAGTATTTTGTATGTATACTTTGTAGGAAGCTAATAGTAATTTTTCATTGTTATTGTTGTTGAGTTGTTCCTTTAAGTTGGCAAAAAAAACAAACCGACTTTTAAGATCTTGAGATGTTTTCTTAGTGTGTTAAGCTCGCAAAAAATCTGACTAAGGTCGGTACGGGTCGGTTTGGACAAACCAAAAACCAAGACATGGCGGTTCGATTTTGGTTTGGCTTGAAACCGACCCAAACCGAACCACTCGCACCCCTAGGTGATCGGCGACCCATTTGGGCGATCCGAGTCCGCGGATGCACCCGGATGGTCGTTCGAGTCTGTTTTATATATTATTTTATGTATTTCATATTGTATTTGGCACCCGATCGGCCCGAACATTATTAGTTGTCCGATCAGCATGCCCTAGCTCTTTATTTTCCATCTCCCCTATATATACATGCTTGTGTGGCTGATTAGGGAACCGAGAATTGCTTTTCTGCAACCGCCCGGTCATTCCTCGGTGGACTCCGAGCAACTTTTCCTTCGTGCGCGACTTCGGCATTCCGCGGCCTCCCGTCGCGCCTTCTACAGCACCCCTGCCACCTCCCCTTCTCCTCTATGATACCATCCACCCCCCCCCCCCACTGCACTCCCGCCAAATCCCCTTATTTCCCTGACCTGTCGAGCCTCCCAGCGGCCCTTGCGCAACTCCCCCCCCCCCCCCCACACCCTCTTTTCCAAGGCCCGACAACCACCCTCCTACCCTTCCACTGCCAGATCTACAATCTTACAGCCCTGGGAGCCCCTCTTCCAACCCTACTGACAACCCCACCTCTTCCCCGACCCTGGTTGACCAACCGGCATCCCTAGCTTTCCGTCTCCCTCTACCCGCAGCCCTCCTCTTCACTGTAACCCCCCAAATCTTCTCGTGCAACCACTGCAGTTCACCCGTGGAGCCACTCGTCAGCCCAAGGACTATACCGCTATCATCTTTCCTTCCCTAATCACGTCGTCACATGGATGTGTAACTCTAGGTATGGATGTTATTGATTTCTCTTATGTTGAATGCTTTTGGAAATGCCATTGTTGTCATGGGATCTGAAATTCTCTTATGCGCTTTGTTATAATTATTCGTAATTTGATTTGTGAAACTTATTTGGTGCAATTGAATGGTATCCGCGCCTCATTGCGGTGGTAATTGTAAACTTATCTTTAATCGTCTTAACTCGTCATCTGATTGTGCAAATTGTTTTAAAGCTTATTAAATTTTAATTATTTTTGAATAGATCTTGAACTAGAGGTACAAGTTGAGTTAAGCCGACTCGAGAGCTCGATGAGCCGGCGCCAAAAAAACTCACCCTGAGCTCGAGCATGTCGAGCTGAGCTCGAGCCTAATTAACTTTGTTCACGAGTTCGCGAGCTTTTTTTAATTAAATAATATATTATATTATTATTAGTAAATAATATTTTAATATAATATAATATTATAATATATTAATAATACCGTGGCCTCTAACTCCTAAGTCCTAATTTAGGGCTTCCGCCGTCATCCATCTTTCATTTCTTTTTCTTTCCGAGTTCTCACCTCCTCGCCGCCATTGCTAATTTAGGGTTTCCGCTGCTCCGTGCCACCTCGATGCTCCTCCCCTCCTCGTTGCTCCTTGTCTCTTCGCTACTCCCCGCCTGAGTCGCCTCCACCGCTCCTCGGCGTCCTCACCGCCATCTTTCTCTTCTAGCGGTCGTCTTTCTCCTATGCCGGTCGTCTGCTCAGAAGTTTTGATCTTCGCAATTGATCACTACATAACTGAAGATAGAGTGGATCCCAAACATTGTCTCCCCTTTTTCTTAGTGTAGTGCCCTAAAGCAGGTATTCCAGCCCCAACTGGAGATGTTGTTTCTTCTAATTCCTGATATAATGTCCTTACTTTTGCATTTTCTCCAACTTCTGCTTCTATTCTCATGGTATCAAAATAAGTCACTTTTATTCTGATGCTCTGATACAAAGAGATTGTAGATTGCTTGTGTTATATTTTAATTCCACTATACTGTTATCTTAAAATTGATCGTTTTATCTATAATCATGTTTACCTCATTCAGAAATTTATATACATTGTAAGTTCTGCTGCACGCCTTGTGGATGCATATGTTTTCATCCAGATTACCTCATAATTCCATACAGCTTACTCCATAATTCATGTTTCTGACTGAGGTTTTTTTATCTGAATGCATCCATCCATGGCAGGTGGTACTCTATGTTTGGTTCTCTTCTAAATTTTGGGCAGTTCTCCCAAGCTTATCCAAATAGAACAAGTTTTCATTAAATCTTGTGATCAATTCCCGATTATTACATTCATGGTGAGTGCATGTTGGTGTTCCTCTCATTGGTTGACATCCATCTTCTCTTTATTTTACTGATATACTGTTACGGACCGCGTATTATGTTATGGGTTGTTATGTAATGTAGGGTAGGCTAAGGGGTGCACAAAACCTAGGATTCTAGGTATAAATGCAAAGGCGACTCACTAGTATGATCCTAAATGCAATGCGGCCGTCAGTTACGGCGACAAATAAATTGGAGCAATGAAATTTTCTAACACCACGCAAATATTCGAAATTGAGAGCAATTAATTAATTCGGCAATTTTATAACGCCTTTCCTCCGCTCGGAGCGCCAAAGCAAAGCGCGCGGCGAATAGCTCCACCTGCAAATTAATAGCGTATCGAAAATAATTTTCTACTAGCAAGATTCATAGCACATATATTAATCCGTGAATGAAAATGTCAAATCAAATAAGAAAATACCACAAGAAACTCACAAAGTAGCGGGCTGAACCGAGACTCTAAAGAATTTGGGGTCTGGATGTGTAGATCGGCGATCAAAGGTGGAACCAAAGGCGCGAAAATGACGGTGGTGGCTGTCCTCGGTGATAAATGATGAGGTCAGACGAGTAACGGGTAAATTCGGCCACGTACAAGTAGATCCGGGTCGGGGAAGGGTGGATCCGCTATTTTGGGTCGGATCCGGGTGAGGGGAGGGTGTGGGGGTGGTGGAAATAACGTATCGGGGGTTGAAATTCTCATATCTGAATGGATCTAGAGAATTTGGGCGGTTTGGAGGTGGTTCCACCAGGAGGAGGGGAATAGGTGGCCGGCCGGTGGTAGGGAGGGGACTGCCGGCTGTGGAGGGGGCGTGGGACGGAGGCGGCGGCTGAGGGTGGGTCGCCGGGTTGGGGGAGGAGGTTGGGTGGTCGGTGAGGAGGAGGGGGCAGCAAGGGCGGAGGCCGGTTTGGCCGGCGGCTGCAGGAAAAACTGTACAGCAAGCCGCCGGGTATGGGGGGAATAAGGGGGCTGCGGCAGGTGGAAGAGGCATTTGGGGGATGGAAAATGAAGGCAAGGGTAGGGGTACCTTGGGAGGAATAACGAACACTTAGGAATCGTCACCTAGGGTTCCACGACGTCAGCACCGCGGGGTGATTGCTGGAATTCGGGAAGAGAAGTCTCCAAATTCTGCAATGACTGAATTCAGCCCCTACAACACCTATTTATAAGAAGAGAACAAACTAGGGCTTCACCATCAATGGCTATGATTGGCCGGTGGGGTCGGCCACTAAATACATGAAAATAAACTCAAAAAAATGGACTAATAAATGTTTTTGACTAGCTGCGACGTGCCAGACACAACCGCGAACTCGGATCGGCAATCCGATCAAGTCTTCCTGCGCAAATAAATGAACGTGGGTCCCGCCTTGCGGCGAACCCCTCCAGGTGTACGATCTAATGGCTCCTCATCATTATGTGTTACGGGTTGTTATGAGAAGGTCACGAGGTTTCGAGCACCAAGCCCTTTTTTCCTTATTATTATTGTCTTTAGGTGAGAGATTAGGAGTTGAAGAATCATCTTGTAGCCTAAATAAAGGCATTGGCGTTGTATGTTTGGAGGATATGAAATGAAATTCTAGTTTTACTTGTCTCTTGTTGTGAGATATTGGTGGCTCTCTCTCCTCCAACGAGCAACCCCGTCTAGGCAGTCGCAGTTCCGGCTCCACGGTATCCTCCACCACCGTCATCATCTCCCTCTCCATTCAACACTCCGATGAGTTATCGTTGTTACGGAAATAGACTTGTAACAACTTGGTATCAGAACCTCTCGGTCCTCTTCGGCAGACGCACAACATTCCAAGTCCCTCTAACCCATCCTCTAATGGCCGCAGCAGATCCGACGCCAACATCATTCAACCTTTGCGTCTGCCACCATCGTGGCGCCCTACACCTTCCTCCAGCCGATCCTCTCTGCGTCGTCAACGGTGCATGCCGCCAACACCACAGCTGCGCCTTCCCTCTGGCTTTCCCGACATCCTCCAACCCCAACGACAAGCCCTTGTGGTACGCCTCCTCCGTCAAGAGAACAACAGTTCCGCGAGGAACTCTTTCGCAGTCCTGCGCCGACGAGAGAACAACAAGGGTCACCTCCTTCGTCTTCTCCATTCCCAAGCCGCACCCCGCAATATTTTTGAGCCCCTTCCCTGTATAGTCGCCGCAGACCGCCGCTTCATCGAGCCCCGCCCTGTCGCACTACATCGAGCCCCGCACGCCGTTTTTTTTATTTATTTATCTTCTGCCGCTGTCATTGCTTTGAGCCCCTCCCACCTCGGTTTTATTTTATTTTATTAAACCTATTGGCACTGGGCCCCACCCCTCTCCAAACCAGCAACCCCAATTTTAATTTAAACCTCTGGGCCAGTCCTTCTCCAAGCTACAATTCTATTTTCCAGCGGGCCCCTCTCTTTTGGTGCCAATATTGGGCGCCACCGCGGCACTCGTGGCCACTCCCAGTCATCTGACTCTGTGCAATCAAACCGCCCGATCACCCGCTCTTCTCGTTGCTCCTCTCGCACTATGGGAGACTCATCTGACCAACTAAGTTAGATTATGACCATGTTGCAGACCGACAAGGCGCAACAAGCTGCGCACACTGCTATCGCGAACCGTCATCAGGAGGCTATTATTGAGCGCCTTGATGATCTTTCTACCACCCTGCACACAATCATACAAGCAGCAGTCAGGCACCGCCACTTCACCGCCAAGCACCGCCGCCCCTGACCGTCCACGAGCCTCCGCCTCCAGTCCTCGCGCACCTCGACGCTGCTATTGTTCTACGCTTCCAATCCAAGCCGGCGAAGCCGCCCCTATATCTACACCCGATTGGAATTTCCTACCTATGATGGGAAAACTGATCCATTGTGCTGACTCACTAAGTGTGAGCAATTCTTCGGCCACCAACAAACTCCGGTCGCAGACTGGATCCATCTAGCATCTTTTCATCTACTCGACTCCGTTGTTTTGTAGGCCTCTCGCCTTCTCATCGACCGACCGAATCTGCCTAGGATGACTTCAAGCGGCTATGCAACTTACGTTTCGGACCTCCTATTCGCAGCAACCCCCTCGGCGAACTCACATCTCTACGATAAACGGGGACCGCGGATGAGTACCTAGAACAATTTCAGCTTCTCGTGGCGCATGTTCCCCTCACCCCGGATATGCAGGTCGACATTTTCACCGCTGGACTTCGTAAGCGCCTGCGACTAGATGTCGAGTTTGAGGCCCCTCCAGACATAGTGACTGTCATGAGTCTGGCCCGGCTCTGCGATCGTCGCCTCTAGCTAGCACATGAGGCCTACCCGTCTGCCACCAACAACATTCAACAGGGTCGTATCGAAAGTCCTCCAACTCCACCGGTCCGCCGATTATCCCATGCTGAGATGCTACAAGGACGTGCCCAAGGACTATGCTTTAATTGCGACGAGCAGTACACTCACGGCCACAGGTGCAACCGGCTCTTCTACCTACACGTCGAGGACTTTGACGACGAGGGCACCGGATAGAGTTTGCGGGCAAACTCTTTTTGGAGGGCGGGTGAGATGTTACGGACCACGTATTATGTTATGGGTTGTTATGTGTTACGGGTTGTTATGAGGTCACGGGGACTCAGGCACCGAGCCCTTTTATCCTTATTATTATTATTATTGTCTTTAGGTGAGAGATTAGGAGTTGAAGAGTCATCTTGTAGCCTATATAAAGGCATGGGAATTATATGTTTGGAGGATATGAAATGAAGTTCTAGTTTTCCTTGTCTCATGTTGTGAGATAGTGGTGGCTCTCTCCTCCAACGAGCAACCCCGCCTAGGCAGTCACGGTTCCAGCACCTAGGTATCCTCCACCACCGCAATCATCTCCCTCTCTGATCAACACTTCGGCGAGTTACCGTTGATACGGAAGTAGGCCCGTAACATATACATTATAAAATGAAGCAATCAGATACTAAATTATTTTTCTTGATATAGATTTTACGGTAGTTTGAATGAATGTTCATTGTGAATTAATTAATTTTTGTAATTGTTTTAAATTTGCAGATATGGACTCTGCAGGTGATTCTACTAGTCCAATTATGCAGAGTAACGAGGAAACAATCGAAAGAGTTATTGGTTTAGGCATATTATTACCAAATAAGCGGAGCAGAGTCCAGTTATGCACTTTTTATGCATATTCTTTCATATTGCTTATGCTTTATTAATCTTGTGGATAGTCTTGCTCTTGTTGTTGTTGTGAGTCTTGTGACATTATTTCTTACCGAATAAGCAGAGCATCCTTTGCTCTTTTGTTGATCATGTAAGCTTCCTTTCTAATGAACTTCCATAATCATATGATTTTCATTTTTTTGACAAAACAAACCATAAATTTATTCAACCATTGAATCCAAAACAAACAATCAAATCCATTAATTTCGAGTCCTGAGAAAGTAGGATGGATATGTTGGTAAAACACAAACTTGGAAGTATAAATTCATTCAAGTAAAGACAACATAAGCCTAAAAGCTCAGGCAAAACAAGAAAAAGAATTTAAAGAGTTTTTTATATAATTCGAGCTAAACTCGAGCCGAGATCGCCGAGCTCGAGTCGAGCTCCTTGAGCTATTCGAGCTCCTCGAGCTCGATCCAAGCTAGACGAGCTTGAGCCTTTTAAAACGAGCTCGTCGAGCTCGAGCTCAAAAAAACAGCTCGAGCTCGAGCCGGCTCTTTTTGATGAGCTCGACTCGTTTGTAAGTCTATCTTGAACCAGAATGTTTGCACCTTCATTTCATTTGCACTACATTTAGGTTGTATCATAGTCATTGAGTTATTGTCAGCCAATCCCTGCATCATTTGGCATCAGAGCCAGATTTGAGTCACGTTTTATGCTACGTAGTGGCAGGTTGTATCAATCACTGATGTCTGACAGAACGTCACCGACGGTCGGGACGCCAGTTCGAATCCGGACATAACACCCCCGGAGTTTCGGCGCTTAATTCTCGAACAATTCGCAACCCTTAAGAATGACATCGCTAGGGTCAACACCATAGTCGATCAATTAGGAACCCCTAGAGGTCCAGCCCCACTGCCACGATATGAGAAACCCTTGGATGCCCCTCAGGACGATCCCCCACTGCTAGATAAACAAGCTAGAGAGCTACCATGTCGGGATCCCGCTCCGCATAGGAGAGGGACTCTCGAGCTTGTGTATGATTATCGTCGTGACCCCGCCCCGAGAGGAAACCCTCGTCCTCCCTATGAGACGTGTTCACTGACGGCCCGCAGAGGCCGTGGTCCACCAGCGCGATAGGTGTTTGACCCTGATGAGCCTTATGATCATTATTTTGCGCCTTGCCGTTGAGCCACCCCGGACGAGGGCGACCTTATTCGGCGCATTCGTATTGATGTGTCATCCTTCGACGGTTTTTTGGACCCGAAGGCTTTTAGAGACTGACTCATGGACATGGACGATTACTTCGATTGGAACGAGATGAGAGGCGAATCCGGTTCCCCAAAATGAAGTTGTTGGGACCGGCGAAGATGTTTTGGACTAGCGTGGAGAGATCGTTGGAGAGAGACAAATACTATCATGTCACATGATGGGCTGAGTCATAGCAGCGGTTGAAGGACAAATACCTCATGGAATCATATCGATATCAGCTCCTCGACTAACTCTACGCACTGCGGCAGGGAACGCTTTCAATTGTCGAATAAATGACACGATTCGACGAGTTGGTAGTGAAGACTGATATCCTGGATGAGCCTATTGCGATCGATTCTAGATTTAGAGCTGGACTTAAGGTCGAGATTCAGAGAGAGCTCATTTCTCACCGCGTAAAGATGGTTGAGCAGGTGTTCCAACTCGCACTTGAGTATCAGAAGTATCTACTCCTTGCAGGTCCGAGGCAGGCTACACATCGGCCTGACGCCCCTCCATGCATCCCATCGAATGCTAAGGGCAAAGCTATTGTCTCCGGAGCCCCCAGACCCGGTCCCGGCCAGTGTTATTTGTGTCGGGCCGAAGACATTGTTGCTCAGTGTCACACTAGGAATCTGTTGATCGAGGATGAGGACAAGACTAGTACTGAGGTAGATGACACAGTGGTGGAGGAGATCACGGCCGAGATTGAGAACGGTGGGAGAGAGACATTGAGCGATCGTTAGGGTTGGGAGTTATCTGACGCCTCCTTCACACCGCTCATGCATAGGAGGATTGGTGCCGCACCACGATATTTTACACATATTTCCAGAGTGCAGGTGGTCCCTGCAAACTCGACGTCGATAGTGGCAGATGCGTGAATATCGTGGCAAAGAAGGGATTAGAGAGGATGCAGTTGTCCGCCAAGCCTCATCTACATCCCTATCGTGTCCTCTAGGAGGACAAGTCGGCCATTAAGGTCACACAGAGATATCTTGTTCTGATTCTCCTAGAGTCTGTGGAGGACAAATTTTAGCGTGACGTCGTCCCGATGGAAATAGCACATGTTCTTCTGATACGGCCTTGGTTACACGACCATGATGCCAAGTGTTATGGTCGCTCCAACACGTGTGTATTCTTTGATAAGGGCGGAATATCACTTTTGCTCCAACCCAGCTCAGGGATGCCCCTAGGAGCCAGATCGACTCGTCCATTAGCGTGGGGTCAGCTAGGCCTCTACACATTCTGAGGAAAGGAGATTTTCTGAGAGAGCTTAGATCAGGAGTTATGTTTGTGGTGGCCGCAACCGTGGCCTCCGACGCCACCATAAGTTGGAGAGTGTGGATCCGGACATTCGACGCCAGTTGGATGAATATTCTGACATTATGCCTGAGGAGCTCCTCAATGAGCTTCCTCCATTGAGAGATATCCAGTACGTTATTGATTTAGTCTCGAGGGCATCTTTGCCCAATTTGCCACACTATTGCTTGAACCTGACGGAGCATGCCGAGTTGAAGCGGCAGATCGATGATCTTCTTCGAAAGAACTTCATTCGGGAGAGTTTGAGCCCGTGCGCCATCCCTGCCCTTCTTACCCTGAAGAAGGATAGGAGTTAGTGCATGTGTGTTGACAGTCGTGTCATCAACAAGATCATGGTGAAGTATTGTTTTCTCATTCCCCGCCTCAACGATCTCCTTGATGCGATGGTTGGTGCCCAGATCTTCTCGAAGATTGACTTGCGGAGCGGGTACCATCAGATTAGGGTGAGAGAAGGGGACTAGTGGAAAACGACATTCAAGACGAAGGATGGCCTCTATAAGTGGTTGGTTATTCCGTTCAGACTGTTGAACGCGCTGAGTACATTTATGAGAGTGATGACGCAGATCCTACGGCCCTACAACTGCATGGGCAAATTCCTTGTAGTCTACTTCGATGATATCCTGATTTATAGTCGGGACCGCGTTGAGCACTTCCCCACATTCGTTTGATATTTGATCTCTTACGGAAGGACTGAAGGAGCATCTTTAAATCAACCTGAAGAAGTGCTCGTTCCTGACAACATCAGTGCATTTTTTAGGCTATATTGTTTCTGCGTCCGGCATCTCGGTTAACCCTGATAAGGTCAAGTCTATTTGTGAGTGTCCCATCCTGTCTAGCATTCATGAGACCCGAAGCTTCCACGAACTTGCCACCCTCTACAGGAGGTTTGTCTGAGGGTTTAGCTCGATCATGGCCACCCTTACGAGCTGCCTCCGTAAGGGAGATTTCGTCTGGATGGCAGTGGTCACCAGAGCTTTTGAGGAGATTAAAGAGAGATTGTCATCTGCTCCTGTATTGTGCCTTCCGAATTTTTCCAAGGCATTCGAAGTCGCGTGTGACGCATCTAGAGTAGGCATTGGAGGGGTACTTAGCCAGGAGGATCATCCAGTTACTTACTTTAGTGAGAAACTGAATGACGTCTGGCAAAAGTACTCTAATTATGACAGAGAATTTTACGTCATCGTACAGGCACTCCGCCACTAACGTCATTATCTCCTACACAAGGTGTTGAAACCGGAAAACCGGTCTCTGTGGAGTTCGACCCTTGGGGAAGGGGTGGCCGTGCACCTACTTCACTCCTGCAAGAAAACGACAAAGAAAAGAAGAAACAAGGACTAGACCAAGGGCCCGGCGTGGAGGTCCCACCACAAACCCGGAAGATCTCAGAGCGCTTCCCCTCCTTAGCCAAATGTCGGGCTAAGGTACCTCAGAAAGCGCTAGTAGGCCGGAGAATTCGTAAGCCCCTTCTGAGGTACCCCTTGGGTCCTATTTATAGGAGAAGATGGCCTGCCAATATACAACCTTCACTGTTTTCGAGGACTACAGGCAAACCAAAGGGGGCCACACAGTAAAAGTGTGCCATGGCCAAGATGCGAGCTGGACCTGAGGGGGCACTCGCTCGGCAAGGGGCCCGACTCGCCTCGCCCTGGGCGGACTGTGCTCGGCTAGCGCTGGGCTCGGCTGGACTATTGCCGAGCTCAGGCTCGGCGTGACGATCGCCGAGCTCGGACTCGGCACGGAGATCGTCGAGCTTGGCTCGACCATCGTCGAGCCCTGTTTCCGCACCCGAGCTCGGTCTCGGCATGCCGGACTTCGTTCGGCCATCGCCGAGCTTAGCTCGACTATTGCCGAGCTCGGGCTCGGCAAGCTGGGTCCAAGGTGATCTGAGCCGGCCGGTTCAATCCCTGTCGACCACTCGCGGGGTACGGGGTTGTACATAATCCCCGCTCTTTGCGAGGTTGGGACAAGCTCGGAAAGAAACATCCAACCCCATGGGATCCGGCGAGTGCGACAGGAGCAAAAAGGAATCTTCTGGTAGGCCCCACGGATAGCTATATATATGTACCCCTGCGCATCTGGCTGACCTTTGCCCTTCCCCAAATTCTGACAAGATGCCGCTCCCCAAGGAAGTCTTAGAGCGACTCGCACGCTCCCGCGGGGAGATCGCTGCCCAGGCCGCGGGGCTAACCAACCTTGAAGCCCCTGCTCGCCGTTTTGCCGATCTCAGCTCGGCCAAGCGGGCGAAGCCCCTTCCCCCGGGGGCCGAACCCATCCTGGCCGACTTTACTGCCGCCTTGGGGAACGGGGCCGGTTCCTCCAACCAGCCAATTCTTGGCTCCTCCACTAAAAATCTCGTGGAATTGTCTTCTGACCGGGAGAACAGCGGCGAAGCGTCCACCCCCCGGGCCAAAAGTGCTCCTGTCAACTCGCCACGGCAGGATCCCGAGGTTAAGGAGCCGGGCTCGCGAGAACCGGCGTCGCCGAGTCGCCTCCCTTCCCGGCAACCCTCCCCTGGATCCCTGGTCGTGGGGAGGGGCGCCGGGATTATCCCCGTTCCCGGCTACCAACTCGCTCCTCAAGAACTGCTGGGGCGTGGCAAGGACCTGCGCCACTTCTCTCCTCGCGCCCACCCGGAGGAGCCAGGCTCGCGCGGTAAGTTTCCGGCATTGCTCTTCTGTTCCGTGGATTTTTGCTTTTCTGACCGTCTTTCAATTCTTCACCCAGAATTTCCCGGGCGGACGGAGGACGGCGAGTCCGTGGATCGACCTCCCTACTCGCCCCTCCCTTCTCCAAGCGCCCTGGACGCCTTCCTGGACTCCGAGGTGGGCAGCCCTGAACGCGCAAGACGGGAGCGGAAGGTTCTCAAGAAGCTGGTGCGCGAGCTCCACGACCTGCGGAAGGACAACAACAGGCTGCAGTGGGAGTGCTCGCGTCTCGCGGACGGTGCTGGAGTCAGCCTGGCGTTCGAGGAGGCGTCTTCCCTGGTGCTGATGGACGAAATCGACGAGAACCTGCGGGTGATAAACAGGAATATGGGGCGGCTTCGCGAACTTCATGCGCGGCGGCCTGCGACGGCGGGCTGGCGAGACCGGGGAGAATGAGACGGCTCTTCTGTCAGTCGGCCGGTACTCGCCCCCGCCCTCGCATGGTCCTCGCGCCCCTATTTGTATTTTTCCTTTTATTTACTCTGAATGGTCTGCATGTAATAATCTTGGAACAATTTTTTAACTACTTTGTATATGTAGACGCTTTTTCAATATTTTGGCGGGTCTTTTCGAATTCCCCCTTCGGGGGCCTGGCCGGCTCGCAAGACTTGCGAGGAGAGGGTGACGAGGTGGCGCGGCGAGACCGGACCGATCGGCCGACTCGCCCTCCCTCTCACCCTTCTTTACCTTCTTCTATAAATAGGCCTTCTCACCTACCCCCGAAGCACGCCTTTATTGCTTTCGAATTTTTGCTTCGCTTCTGTCTTCCCGAGCTCGCGCTTTCCCTTTTCTCTGTGACCATGGTGAAGACCAACCCTGATGCGGACGGTCGGTCTAAGTGCGCCCAGCACTTCGTGGACCATTGCTTTTTCGAGGGGCACATCACAGAGGAGGAGCTCGTCGAGTTCACGGCGGCGTTCGTTCCCCCCGGCTTCCAGGCTCGCCGGCCCGCCGAGCATGAAGCCATCAACTCCTTCCCGGAGGGCGAGCTCGCCTTTCCCATCTCGCACTTCGAGGTGGGACTGCGCCTCCCCCTCTGGCCAGAAATCCGTCAGATCCTGAAGTACTACGGCGCGGTGCCCGCGCAGCTGAACTCCAACGCCATTGCTATGATGGTGGCGTTCGCCTGCTTCCTCCGCCGGGAGCGAATTGAGTTCAACCTCGCGGTGTTCCGCAAGTTGTTCTCTTACAAGGCTACCCCCGACGGGGTCGCCTACTTCGGCGGGTCCTTCATCAAGGTTCGCGAGCTGGCGAACAAAAATCACAACTGGATGACCCGGCTCGTCTTCATCAAAGGCGAGCTCGGCAACATCCCTTTTCGCCCCCTGCAGAAGAGCGAGGACATATACCGTCCTCCCTCCCTGTCCGGTAGCGACGCCGACCTCCACAAGTTCTTTCTCCACAAGGACTTCGAGGTCGCCTTCCTCCGCCGCGGCCTCGACTTGCTTCAGCCCGTTCTCCCCGGCGAAGGTATATCTCGCTCAGCCCTCTCGCGAACTTTATCAAGGTGGATCTCAAATGATTTTTCCCTCTCTCTTTTTTTTTGACTAAGTCTTTCTCTGCAGGGGAACGGGTTCTCCCGGAGCATCCGCCGTTCGCCGACCCGGGGATATTCTCGGACCCTCTGGAGCTGGCCCGGGCGGCGGCGCTGGCTTGTCGCGAGGAGCAACCGCGAGTCCAACCCTCCGGCAAGAAGCGCTCGGAGTCCGGGGGGTCGAGCTCGCGCCCCGATTCTTCGCTCCCCAAGAAGAAGAGGGCGAAGGTGGTCCCGCGCAGACGGCTGCACCTTCCCTCGTCTCCCGCCAAGTTCATGAGCTCGCCGGAGGCTCTGTCCGACGAGCCGCCCTTGAGCCCGCTGAAAGAAGCCTCCTCTCCCCGAAATGGGAAGAAGAAGAGCGGGCCGTCCTCCGATTCTACCGGGGAGGACACCGTCCGCGAGCCCAGTCTGCCGAAGGATCACCCCAACTTCGGCAAGGGGTGCAAGAGCAAAGATGCGGCTGGCGAGCCCATCTTGAAGTGGGACGAGGGGGCTCACCGAGTTTCCGTCTCCACTCGCGCCCCCTCCTGGGGAGCTCGCCGGCCGCCCACCGCCCATGCCTTCGCTTTCGGCTTCGGCCTCTACAGCCGCGACAGCGCCGAGTCGTACAAGAAGCTGACCCCTAGTCAGCTCGGCTACGAGGGGATGCAGGCCCACCTGCGGGCCTTCGAGCTCCATCACATGATGGTCCGCCGCGGCTTCCAGCTCAGCAACGCCCTGCTGACTGCCGAGCAGGAGCGCGACCTGGCGAAGGAGAGCGCGGTCGACGCGGAAAGGCGGTTCGGCCTCGCGGACGCTCTACTCGCGAAGTCTGTCGGCGGCCTGGTAATCGCTGGATACCTCTATTTACCTTGCTTAAGATTATTCCTGCGCGTGTTCTGAACTTCTAGTCTTACAGGACGCCGAAGCCGCTAACGCGATGCGAGACGAGATGGCTCAGTTGCGGGCTCAGCTCGCTGAGCGGGAAGCCCAGCTCGCCGATCAGAAGACATATTCCCAGGAGCAGGAGGCTGTTGCCGCCCGGCTGGGGGCGGAGGTGGAGGAATTGAAAGAGAAGAATAAGGGGCTCCTGGGAGAGGTCCTTCGCCAAGCCGACGCTCTCCTTCCCCCGGACGCCAGCGAGCCGGCCTTCCCCTTCAAGAGGCCCCGGGTGTTTGGCGAGGCTGACGTCGCGGAGCGGCTGCGAGTCAACTCCGTCGAGGCTGCCGAGTGTCTCCTACAGGCCATGAGGGGGACGGGGATCTTGGCGGAAGGCTGCGAGGAGGTCACCGTCCGGGAGCTCCTGCCAACCCTGTTCCCGCCCAGCCCGCTCAGCGAGAAGGAAGATAGCTTTGACTCGCTTTTTGCTGGGGTGAGGGAGAAGGACGCTCGGCTTGGTGACGAGGAGGACCGCCACTCGAGGGGGGAGGGCGAGAGTTAATTTTTGTTTTCTTTTCTCTGTTCTTTTTTGTACCCTGCCGAGGCGGGCCTTGTAAACCTGTAATGATAACTCAAAGATATTTTTGCACAATTTTGCTATCTTCTTTTCGAGCTTACTTGCGATGTTATACCCGCGCGCTAGGTAGAGCGACCTCGCCTGTAGAATGTTTTTGAGTTAGGACCAGCATCCGCGGTGCTCGCGGCGAATCCCTAGGACGCGTGCTCGCGCCATATCCTACTCGCGCCTCACCTTCCCCTGCCATGTCTCGCCTTAGTTTTTCGATAATTCAGACAAGTGAAAACACGCTTGGGTCAAGATATTGCCGGCATCCGCCTTAGACATCAGGGCATGTCTTTCGCCGAGCTAGCTGGAGCGAGGCTGGGCTCGCTGGAGAGAGCCGCTCTCCTTCCCCTGAGTCTGGGACAGAACCAAGGTTTCTTTAGTAGCGAGCTGGAGAGAAAGGGGAGGGGGGGTAGGATATTCCGAGCTCGCCGTCTTAACTGGCGAGCTCGCCCCCCCCCCCCTGGTATTTTCCTCGGGCCAACTCCCAGTCTCAACTTCAGGGTCGTAGCGACGTCCATCGAGACTCGGCCGTGCCAGCTAGGTGGGAGCCTGGCAGGGGAGTGACGAGACCTAACCCCAGAACGAGAAGACTTAGAAACTTTTGCCTCTCCCGGGTGCTACCACCGGGCCAGTCAGCTAGGTGAGAGCCTGAGGGCGGGTGTTGAACATCCTCCGGGCTCAGCCCCAGGGTCATAACGACGTCCATCGAGACTCGGCCGTACCAGCTAGGTGGGAGCCTGGCAGGGGAGTGACGAGACCTAACCCCAGAGCGAGAAGACTTAGAAACTTTTGCCTCTCCCGGGTGCTACCACCGGGCCAGTCAGCTAGGTGAGAGCCTGAGGGCGGGTGTTGAACATCCTCCGGGCTCAGCCCCAGGGTCATAACGATGTCCATCGAGACTCGGCCGTACCAGCTAGGTGGGAGCCTGGCAGGGGAGTGACGAGACCTAACCCCAGAGCGAGAAGACTTAGAAACTTTTGCCTCTCCCGGGTGCTACCACCGGGCCAGTCAGCTAGGTGAGAGCCTGAGGGCGGGTGTTGAACATCCTCCGGGCTCAGCCCCAGGGTCATAACGACGTCCATCGAGACTCGGCCGTACCAGCTAGGTGGGAGCCTGGCAGGGGAGTGACGAGACCTAACCCCAGAGCGAGAAGACTTAGAAACTTTTGCCTCTCCCGGGTGCTACCACCGGGCCAGTCAGCTAGGTGAGAGCCTGAGGGCGGGTG
This sequence comes from Platanthera zijinensis, assembly GCA_039513925.1. Classification (NCBI taxonomy): domain Eukaryota; kingdom Viridiplantae; phylum Streptophyta; class Magnoliopsida; order Asparagales; family Orchidaceae; genus Platanthera; species Platanthera zijinensis. The sequence continues at coordinate 8,853,021 of CM077088.1, read as the reverse complement.
TTGAACATCCTCCGGGCTCAGCCCCAGGGTCATAACGACGTCCATCGAGACTCGGCCGTACCAGCTAGGTGGGAGCCTGGCAGGGGAGTGACGAGACCTAACCCCAGAGCGAGAAGACTTAGAAACTTTTGCCTCTCCCGGGTGCTACCACCGGGCCAGTCAGCTAGGTGAGAGCCTGAGGGCGGGTGTTGAACATCCTCCGGGCTCAGCCCCAGGGTCATAACGATGTCCATCGAGACTCGGCCGTACCAGCTAGGTGGGAGCCTGGCAGGGGAGTGACGAGACCTAACCCCAGAGCGAGAAGACTTAGAAACTTTTGCCTCTCCCGGGTGCTACCACCGGGCCAGTCAGCTAGGTGAGAGCCTGAGGGCGGGTGTTGAACATCCTCCGGGCTCAGCCCCAGGGTCATAACGACGTCCATCGAGACTCGGCCGTACCAGCTAGGTGGGAGCCTGGCAGGGGAGTGACGAGACCTAACCCCAGAGCGAGAAGACTTAGAAACTTTTGCCTCTCCCGGGTGCTACCACCGGGCCAGTCAGCTAGGTGAGAGCCTGAGGGCGGGTGTTGAACATCCTCCGGGCTCAGCCCCAGGGTCATAACGATGTCCATCGAGACTCGGCCGTACCAGCTAGGTGGGAGCCTGGCAGGGGAGTGACGAGACCTAACCCCAGAGCGAGAAGACTTAGAAACTTTTGCCTCTCCCGGGTGCTACCACCGGGCCAGTCAGCTAGGTGAGAGCCTGAGGGCGGGTGTTGAACATCCTCCGGGCTCAGCCCCAGGGTCATAACGATGTCCATCGAGACTCGGCCGTACCAGCTAGGTGGGAGCCTGGCAGGGGAGTGACGAGACCTAACCCCAGAGCGAGAAGACTTAGAAACTTTTGCCTCTCCCGGGTGCTACCACCGGGCCAGTCAGCTAGGTGAGAGCCTGAGGGCGGGTGTTGAACATCCTCCGGGCTCAGCCCCAGGGTCATAACGATGTCCATCGAGACTCGGCCGTACCAGCTAGGTGGGAGCCTGGCAGGGGAGTGACGAGACCTAACCCCAGAGCGAGAAGACTTAGAAACTTTTGCCTCTCCCGGGTGCTACCACCGGGCCAGTCAGCTAGGTGAGAGCCTGAGGGCGGGTGTTGAACATCCTCCGGGCTCAGCCCCAGGGTCATAACGATGTCCATCGAGACTCGGCCGTACCAGCTAGGTGGGAGCCTGGCAGGGGAGTGACGAGACCTAACCCCAGAGCGAGAAGACTTAGAAACTTTTGCCTCTTGGGGGTTTAAGCTGCGAATCCCTTTACCTTCACTATTTTGACAGAGCGTGAAATACGGCAACGAGATTCTCTTTCATTCTTAAAGCCAAGTCATTTACAATATTTTCAAGGGTAAAAACGTTTCAGATCGTCGCCACTCCAAGTGTGGCTGAGGGTGTCCCCTCTTACATCTTGGAGGCGATACCCCCCCCGACTTCAAGGCCTCCTGCACAATGTAGGGGCCCTCCCAATTGGGGTGGAGTTTTCCCACAGCGGCTGATCTCCCTGCCGCATCCACTTTTTTCAAGACAAGGTCCCCCTCCACGAACTGCTTGACACGGACGTGCTTGTCGAAATACTTGGCCATCCTTCGCTTGGCCTCTTCCTGCCTGATGACGGACAAGTCGCGTAGTTCCTCCACCATATCAAGGGAGAGTCGGAGCTCCTCCTCATTCTCTGACCTCCATTCTTCCCTTCCGGCTCCTGCCTCGACGACCCGAGGCGTCTGGACCTCGAATTCGATAGGAAGAACGGCCTCGCAGCCGTGAGAGAGCTTGAAAGGAGTCTCCCCCGTGGCCGTATTGGGGGTGGTCCTTAATGCCCAAAGGACCGATGGAAGCTGCTCCCAAGGTTGTCAGGATCGCGATCCGGATCATAGGATCTTACGATCCTACGATCCAGATTTTGTAAATCGATCCTGATTTTATAAAGCGATCCTCGATCCAGTCTTACTCTCCGATCCGATCCTACCTCAAAACGATCTCATCTAGGATCTCGATCCTGACAACCTTGGCTGCTCCACCCAGCTTCCCTTCAAGTTTTCCACTTTCTTCTTTAAGAGGTTCACGATGATTTTGTTGGCCGCTTCCACCTGCCCGTTGCTCCTGGGATGATGGACAGAAGCAAACCGAAGGTCAATCCCTAGCTGCTCGCAGAAACGAATGAACTCCGTGCTGGCGAACTGAGGTCCGTTGTCCGTGACAATAGCTTGTGGCAGCCCATGCCTGCAGATGATCTCTCCCCAGATGAAGTTCCTGACTACCTGAGAGGTTACCTTGGCTAGAGCCTTCACCTCCATCCACTTAGAAAAATAATCGATCATGACCAACAAAAACCTCCTCTGCCCGCTGGCCTGAGGGAAAGGTCCTACAAGGTCCAGCCCCCATATGGCGAAGGGCCATGGTGCCATGATACTTCTTAACCTCTGAGCCGGCTGGAGCTGGAGCGGGGCATATAGTTGGCACTTATGACACTTTTTCGCGAATTCGACTGCATCCTGACCGAGGGTAGGCCAGAAGTACCCTTGCCTGACGACCCTCCCTTCCAGAGTCCGACTCCCCGAGTGACTCCCACATTCACCGGAATGGACTTCCTCCAAAATTTTGTGCACCTCTCTTTCGGCCACGCAACGGGCCAACATCCCTGAGAGGGTCTTGCGGTATAACTGTCCCTCGCGTAGGAGGTAGTATGCCGCCTTGTGCTTGAGCCCTCTTCGGTCCATCCCCTCCGGGTATTCCCCGGTGGACAAGAAGATGACGAAGGGATCCATCCATGAGGGGTGTTGTTCTACTCCCATTAGCTCCCCCTCCTCGATGGAAGGTCGGAAGAGATCCGTAATGGTGCCTCCCATCCGGGGACCGTGCTTTGCTAGCTGGTCGACTGGCTCGTTTTCCCCTCTTGGCACGTGCTTGATTGAGAAGGTCTGGAAGGTCCCAACGACTCCCCTTACCTTCATCAAATAGAGCTGCAGGGTGGGCTCCCTTGCCTCAAACTCCCCCTTGATCTGGGAAGCCACCACCATGGAGTCAGTGAGGACCTCCACGTCATGCACCCCCAAGTCTCTTGCCAGGCGCAGACCTGCGATTACAGCTTCGTATTCGGCTTGGTTGTTGGTGATAGGAAAGTGCACTACCACGGTCTGCTCGATCTTTATCCCTTGGGGGCTTTCTAAGATGACCCCAACCCCTAAAGAATGCTTCCCCGAGGCACCGTCCACCCTGACTTTCCAGGGGAGGGGGCGAGTGAGTCTCTCCTCCGCCACCTCGACCACATACTCTGCCAGGAAGTCAGCCATAGCTTGGGCCTTGATTGAGAGTCGAGGGACGAAGGAGATGTCGAACTCGCTTAGTTCCACCGACCATTTGGCCAACCTACCTGAATGCTCTACCCCCTTGAAGATGTTGCGCAGGGGGTGGTCGGTCACTACTCGAATTGAGTGTGCCTGGAAATAAAGCCGAAGCCTTCGGGCTGAGATGATTAGGGCGAAGGCCAGTTTTTCTGAGATGGGGTAGCGGAGCTCGGCCTTCTTTAGTATCCGACTCACATAGTAGACGGGGAGTTGCCTCTTCCCCTCTTCCCGAACCAAAACCGAACTCAAGGCTTCAGCCCCGACCCCTAGATATAGGAATAAGTCCTCCCCCTCCTTGGGCCCTTGGAGCAGGGGGGCCTGAGTCAGCTGTTTCTTTAAAGCCTGGAATGCCTCCTCGCACTCCGAGGTCCATTCAAACCTTCGACCCCCTCTCAAGGTTTTAAAGAATGAGGAACACCTCTCCCCGGCCCGGGAGAGGAATCTACTCAACCCTGCCAACTTCCCTGTCAGCTGCTGTACTTCCTTGGTATTTTGCGGCGACCTTAGTTCCAGGATTGCCCTCACCTTGTCTGGGTTAGGTTCTACCCCAGAGGGGGTGAGAAGGTGCCCTAGGAACTTTCCCCGGCTTGCCCCGAAGACACACTTCAAGGGGTTCAGCCTCATCTTAAATTTGCGGAGAGTGGCGAAAGTCTCTTCCAAGTCCTGGATGTGGGAGTCGACATCCAAGCTCTTGACCATGAGATCATCCACATACACTTCGAGGTTCCTCCCCTTCTGCTCTCGGAAGACCCTATCCATCATTTTTTGGTAGGTAGCCCCTGCATTCTTTAGCCCGAAGGGCATCATCTTGTAATAATAACACCCATCTCCCGTGATGAACGAGACGTCTTTGACGTCAGGGGGGTGCATCCTGATTTGGTGATAACCTGAAAAAGCATCTAAAAAACTCATTACAGGGAAACCGACGGCTGAGTCAACCAGCGCGTCGATCCGAGGCAAAGGATAACAATCTTTCGGGCATGATTTATTAAGAAGAGAAAAGTCGATACACATCCTCCACCGGCCGTCTCCTTTTTTAACCATTACAACATTGGAGACCCAGCCGGGGTATTGGATTTCAGATATGAAGCCAGCCTCGAGGAGCTTGGCGACTTCCTCTCTGATTGGCTCGGCGAGCTTGTCCGTGATGGACCTCTTTTTCTGCTGGATGGGGGGAGCCTCCGGGTCCAGGTTAAGGCGGTGGCAGGCCACGTCGGGGTCGATCCCTGGCATCTCCGCGGCGCTCCAGGCGAAGATGTCCACGTTCCTCTGGATGCACTCCAGCATCCTGCCTTGAGCTTCCGGGGTCAGACCTCTGCTGACGCGGACCTTCTCCACCCTTCCTCCAATGGTGTGGACCTCCATCTCCTCCACCTCTTCCGCCGCCTCCAGGCGGGACTGCTCCTCCCATTCCCTGGTACCTCCCCCTCCGGGGGCGAGGGCCTCTTCCTCAGCCTCTTCGACGGCCATGGCCTCGGCCGACCCCCGAGTCTCTTCCGCTACCTCCTCCCGAGCGCGGCACTCCACCCCCATCTCTTCGTCAGCTTCCTGCTCCTCCTCCAGCCTCCGCCCCATCTCCTCGGCCCCCTCCAACCAAGAGATGGAGTTTACCGCCGAGACGTAGCACTCCCTTGCCTCCTTAGGGTCTCCTCGAACTCGGACCTGGACCCCCTCGACGTTGAGCTTTAGACACTGGTGGAAGGACGAGGGGACGCAGCGGAAGGCGCTGATGAGGGGTCTCCCGAAGATGGCGCTATAACTGCTAGGGGCGTCCACGATAACAAACTTGCAGTTGCGCGACTGCCCCCCTAGAGTGACATGGAGTCCCACTCCTCCCTCGACTTCTTTCCTCTCCCCTGAAAAGCCGAACAGAGGCCCGTCCGAGGCCAACACCCTCCTGGCCTCCACCTTCATCGCATCAAACGCCTTCTTAAAGATGACGTTGACCGAACTCCCATTGTCTACGAGGATCCGGGAGACAGTGAAATCCTCGATGGCTGTCTGGATAACCAGCGCATCGCAGAAGGGGTCCTCGTGACCCGGCAAATCCTCTCTGGAGAAGGTGATCTTCTCCTCCGGGGGAGGGGATTGGGATGTGGAGCCAACGCTCCTCCGGTACATGGTGTGGAGGCTTGACTTGCGGGAAGCCTCGATCCCGGCCCCCCCGTGGATCGCTCCGATCCTTCCTCGGGTGCCCACATCAACCCGATCTTCGCACCGATCCCCCTCCTCCCGGGGCCGGATCTCCTCTATCCGAACTTCCTGCTGCTGTTGCTGCTCTCTTCTCCCTCTCATCTCGAGGAACTCCGGACACGTGGACGTGAGGTGCCCCTCTTCCTGATGAAAGTCGCAATAGGGCAGGTCCACCCTGACCTCCCTCCTTCTCCTCGGCTGTCCTCTCCTCCTTCCCCTCATGGCAATCGCCATTGCCTCCTCCTGGTCGGGGAGAGGGGGTCTCTGACCCTGCCTACCCCCCTGAGGGTTGTACTGCCCTCGGCCACCCTGGCGGTTATCTCCTCCCTGATAGCCCCTTCGTGGTGCCTGGTCTTGCCATTCGGGCCTCCACCCCAAACGGTGGGTCTGCTCCGGACGCACCCACCTGGGTTGCGGCTGCTGCTGCGGCTGCTCCCTCTGCCGAGGTTCAGCCCTCCTCTCCTCCTGAATTCGGCCACCCCTTGGCCTTTCCTCTTCCACGGCCCACTTGGCCAACCTTCGCGCGAACTCTGGATGCGCTGCTTCCATTTCGGCCTCCCTGGCCGCCCTCTCTAGAAGTGCCTCAAAAGACACTGGAGGTGACCTCTTCAGCTCCATGGCGAAGAACCCGGACTGGAGACCCAGGGTGAAGGCCACCATCATGGTGTGCCCTGGCATCTCCTGAACTTGGGACAGTTCCTCTTGGAACCTGTCCAGGTAGCTCCCCAGGGTCTCTCCTACCCTCTGCTTGATGCGGAACAAAGACTCCGCCTCCCTCTTCCTCTTCTTTGAAGTGGTGAACCTCAGCATGAAACCCCGTCGCAGATCCTCAAAGCAGTAAATGGACCCGGTCGGGAGTTGGTGGAACCACTCTCTCGCCTTTTCTCTGAGGGTGATGGCGAAGAGCCGGCACTTGAAGCCGTCTGACATCTGTCGAATGGAGACCATGTCCTCGAACCACTGGATGTGGTGGACCGGGTCTCCTCTCCCGGAGTAGTAAGTCATCTCCGGCTCGCGAAACCCCTCGGGAACGGGGGCTGAAGAAACGAACTCGCTGAAAGGGCTCCCCCCCTCAGCCGGGCGAGTCGGGAACTCCCTCCCTGCCGTCTCGCCGAAGTGGTACTCGGCGGCCGAGCCGGGGAATAGAACTCGCCCCTGGAACTCGCGCTCGCCCCTCTCGGCGGGCTCCTTCCCTGGTCGCCTGAGCGGCGCGTCGTCGCCGAGTGCGGGAACGGCGACCACCGGGACAGCCGGCGTCGCACTCTCAGCTCGCATGCCGAGAGCGGTCCTTACGAGCCCGAGGATCTCCTCCCTAAGCTCCGCCGGCATGCTCGCCGCTGGGGGTGGGGGAGGGGGTGGCGAGTTGCCCCTGCCTGATCCTTGTCCTTCTTCCCCGGTCATCGAACCTGCAGAAGATTTTCTCTGCTGACCACTGTCCGCGCTCACCGCACCAAAATGTTGAAACCGGAAAACCGGTCTCTGTGGAGTTCGACCCTTGGGGAAGGGGTGGCCGTGCACCTACTTCACTCCTGCAAGAAAACGACAAAGAAAAGAAGAAACAAGGACTAGACCAAGGGCCCGGCGTGGAGGTCCCACCACAAACCCGGAAGATCTCAGAGCGCTTCCCCTCCTTAGCCAAATGCCGGGCTAAGGTACCTCAGAAAGCGCTAGTAGGCCGGAGAATTCGTAAGCCCCTTCTGAGGTACCCCTTGGGTCCTATTTATAGGAGAAGATGGCCTGCCAATATACAACCTTCACTGTTTTCGAGGACTACAGGCAAACCAAAGGGGGCCACACAGTAAAAGTGTGCCATGGCCAAGATGCGAGCTGGACCTGAGGGGGCACTCGCTCGGCAAGGGGCCCGACTCGCCTCGCCCTGGGCGGACTGTGCTCGGCTAGCGCTGGGCTCGGCTGGACTATTGCCGAGCTCGGGCTCGGCGTGACGATCGCCGAGCTCGGACTCGGCACGGAGATCGTCGAGCTTGGCTCGACCATCGTCGAGCCCTGTTTCCGCACCCGAGCTCGGTCTCGGCATGCCGGACTTCGTTCGGCCATCGCCGAGCTTAGCTCGACTATTGCCGAGCTCGGGCTCGGCAAGCTGGGTCCAAGGTGATCTGAGCCGGCCGGTTCAATCCCTGTCGACCACTCGCGGGGTACGGGGTTGTACACAAGGAGTTTGTCATATCCTCTGACCACGAGGCCCTGCGATATCTCGATTTGCAAAAAAAGATAGGCCTCTGCCATGTGAAATGGGTGGAGTTCATGTAGGAGTATCACTACGTTCCCAAACACCGAGCTGGTGTTGAGAACAAGCCCCTGACGGTTGAGTCGCCGAGTCACTATTTTCCATACCATGAGCGGGCGTGTGGAGGGATTTAAGCATATTAGACATGACTACCAAGAGTGCCCAGATTTTGGCGATGTTTACACCGACATGACGAGAGATCCCCCTAAGCCCCGTGAGTTCTTGATTTCTGATGACTACTTATTCTTAGGCTCTCGTCTCTGTGTTCCACAGATCTCCCTTCGAGACTTCCTTATCTGGGATTTACGCGCGGGCGGGGCCGCAGGGCATTTCGGGCAGGATAAAATGATTACATTAGTGAAGGATCGCTTCTTCAGACCTAAACTGAAGAGGGACGTCACCCGGGTCGTTCGTCATTATCGCATCTGCCAGACGGCAAAGGGATCACGACAGTCTAGAGGCATGTACTCGGGCTTCCTCGTACGTTGCAGAAATTCGATTCCATTTTCGTCGTTGTGGACCGTTTCTCGAAGATAGCCAACTTCATCCTGTGTCGTAGGACCTTCGATGCATCCTATATAGATGCTCTGTTCTTCAGAAAGGTATTCAAGTATCATGGGTTGCCCACTTCCATCGTCTATGATCGCGACGTACATTTTATGAGTTACTTCTGGAAGATGTTGTGGAAGAAGACTGGTACAACACTGAAGTTCTCCACCGCCTACTACCCACAAAAGAATGGGCAAACGGAATTCGTCAACTGAAGTCTTGGGGCCATTCTGCGTTGTCTCGTTCAGGATAGTCCGTCCACTTAGGATTCAGTCTTGCCTGTGTCGGAGTTTGCAAACAATAGTTTGGTCAATAGGACCACGGGTCTGAGTCCATTTCATGCCACACTAGGATACAATACTAGGTAACCCGTCGACCTGATTGACGTCCCGTTAGAGGCCCGACCTAGCGAGTCCGTCGAGCCTTTCATTCAGCACATACATGCACTTCATAAAACAGTTTGAAAAAAGATCGCAGTTAGTAATGAAATTTATAAAACTCAGGCCGATTTACACAGGAGGGAGCAGGTTTTGACGTTGGAGAGCAGGTTATGATCCGCCTTCGATCTGAGAGGCTCCTACCTGTAGCAGCGAAGAAGTTAAGTATCCGCCGAATGGGCCCCTACACAGTCATTCGACGGATTGGTACGAACGCTTATGAGGTTGATATCTCACCGACAATGGGAATCCATCTGGTATTCAATATGTAGAAATCAGCCCAAAGCTTGTAGATCTATATTCCATATGTAAATACAAGGAGAGAATACAAATATATAGGAGAGAAGAGAGAAGAATAAATCCTATACATGATGTGGGACTAAAGGAGAGAGAAATAAATAGGCCACTAATGGACCCCTTTACATGGGCTTTTCTAACACTCCCCCGCAAGCTGGAGCGTACAAGTCATATGCACCAAGCTTGGATAAGCACTGATAGAAGAGGGTACTAGGTAGAGCCTTTGTGAGGACGTCCGCAACCTGTTCAGTACCAGGGACATGCTTGAGCTCGATCTTCTTCATGTGGACTTTCTCTCGGATGAAGTGACAATCTACCTCAATGTGCTTTGTTCTCTCGTGAAAGACTGGGTTCTTGGCTATATGTATGGCAGCTTGACTGTCACATAAGAGAAGAGCAGGTGAAGAGAGCCTGACCCCAAGGTCAGCAAGGAGACTCTCAATCCACGTGAGTTCCGAGACAACGGAGGCCATTGCCCGATATTCTGCTTCTGCTGAGGATCGAGCAACAACAACTTGTTTCTTGCTTCGCCAGGTAATCAGATGTCCTCCAAAATATGTGCAGAACCCGCTAGTGGATCGCCGATCATCCAGAGATCCTGCATAATCAGCATCGGCGTATGCCATCAATGTAGGATTTGAAGATGAGGTTCTGTACACAAGTCCTTGACCAGGAGCTGCCTTAAGATATCTGAGGATTCGTTCCACTGCTTGAAGATGAGAGTTCCGAGGAGAGTGCATATATCGGCTGACGATTCCCACAGCGTAGGATATATCGGGTCTTGTAACCGTTAGATATATTAGTTTCCCAACGAGGCGACGGTAATATTCTGGGTTTTGTAGAAGAGTATCTGACTCCGATGCCTGAGCACATAGTTTGTGATTTACCTCCATGGGTGTGTTTACAGGTTTGCAGCCAGAGTAGCCTGCACCATGAAGGAGATCTAGGCAGTACTTCCGCTGAGAGAGGACCAAACCATCTGGTCGTCTAGCAACCTCCAGACCTAGAAAGTACCGAAGATGCCCCAGATCTTTAGTTTGAAAGACGGAGCTCAGATGTTTCTTTACCGCCAGTATTCCATTTGAATCGTCGCCGGTAATGATGATGTCATCGACGTATACCAATAGGAGAACCGTACCCGTTGCTCGGTGACGAGTAAATAATGAGAAGTCGGCAGAGCTTCGAGTAAAACCAACCTCCCGTAGAACCTTGTTGAACTTATCGAACCATGCCCGAGGTGATTGTTTGAGACCATAGAGCGATTTATGAAGATGACATACCTGAGACTCCCCCGTGGTCTCAAACCCGGGAGGTTGATGCATGTACACCGTTTCTTAGAGGTCGCCATTCAGAAAGGCATTCTTGATGTCTAGTTGAAATAAGGGCCATTGTCGATGAACTACTACGGAGATGAGAATGCGAACCGTGTTGAGTTTGGCGACCGGGGAGAATGTCTCGTCATAATCGAGACCTGTTGCTGAGTGAAGCCCCGAGCGACCAAGCGAGCTTTGAGACGGTCAATAGTCCCATTAGGAGCATGTTTGATGACAAACACCCATTTGCATCCAACTGGTTTCTATCCGGGAGGAAGTGGCACCAAGGACCAAGTCCGGTTTGCCCAAAGCGCACTCATTTCTTCTTCCATGGCAGCACGCCACCCGGGATGTTGAAGAGCCTCCTGGACGGAGTTAGGAATAGAGACCGAGGATAATGATGTAGCCAACACCTGTAGCTGTGGAGAGAGCCGATGTAGGGACACACAATTGGCCAGCGGATGTGCTGTAGAGGCGGGCACCGGAGCAGCAGACCGCGGAGAGTCCAAGGGCGAAGACGACTGCAGAGGGGCAACGGGAAGAGGAGGTCGACGAGAGTAGACCCGAATGATGGGCGGCCGGGAAGGAGCAAGTGGGGGTTGTGGTGTAGGAAGGGGAAGAGTGGTGTGGACCGGGATAACAGGTCGAGGAAGGGAAGTTGGAGGAGTGGTGGTTGGTGGAGGAGGGTGCAGAGGAGGAGGGAAAAAAGGTTGATCCTCCCGGAAGGTGACATCAGCGGACACCGATACCGTCCGAGTAGTAGGTGAGTAACAGACATAGCCCTTCTGGGTTCGGGAGTAGCCGACAAAGATGTGTTTTACTGCGCGGGGATCTAGTTTGTCGATAGGGGGATCAAGGTGATGGACGAAACAGGTACATCCAAAAACTTTGGGTGGTAGGGAGAAGGGTGGAGCGGAGGGAAAGAGAAGGCTGAATGGTGTAGCATGTTGGAGAACCGACGAAGGGAGGCGGTTGATGAGATAGCACGCAGTAGAGACAGCGAAGTTCCAGTAAACTTTGGGAACATTCATGTGAAGCATGAGGGAGCGAGCTACATCAAGGAGGTGGCGGTTCTTGCGTTCGGCTACCCCGTTTTGCTGAGGGGTGTAGGGACACGATGTCTGATGTACGATTCCGAAGTCCGCACAAATATTGGCAACCTCGTGGCTAGTGTACTCGCGGGCATTATCAGAGCGGAGGATCTTGATAGTAGTAGAAAATTGCGTTTGGGTTTCTAGCACAAAAGCCCGAAAGACACGAGGAAGCTCGGAGCGATCACGAAGTAAATACAGTCATGTTGTACGCGAGTAGTTGTCAATAAATGTTAAAAAATAACGATAACCAAAGATGCTCGCAACCTTGTACGAACCCCAAATATCAGAATGTATTAAAGCAAAAGGAGCAGAGCTCCGAGTACAAGTTGCAGGAAAAGAAGAGCGTGGCTGTTTGCCAAGAATACAAGAGTTACATTGAAATGACTGAAGAGATACATCAGGGAGCGTCTTCTGGAGGATAGGAAGAGGAGCATGCCCAAGACGGCAATGCCAATCACTGGAGGACACGGAAGAGAGTGCGGTAGGAGAAGCATCAAGGAGATAGAGCGAGAACGGCGAACTCGGCAGGTCGCGGCGACTAGGCAGGGAGGTCGTGGCGATTAAGCAGTGAGGTCGCGGCGACTAGGCAGCTCGCAAGCGACTAAGAGATAAGGAGAGCGCGGCAGATCGCGGCGACGAGGCAGGGAGGTCGCTGCGAATAGGCAGTTCGCAAGCGACAAAGATAAACGGGGAGCTCGGCAGGGATGCAGCGACCAGGAGCAGATCGCGAGCAGAAGACAGAGAGGAGCCCGCCCAGAGGGAGAAAAACAGCAGCGGGTAAAAGAGTGCTCGCCGAGCTCGCAGCGAACAGGAGCGCTCGCCGAGCTCGCTGCGGATGCAGGGGAAGAGAGATCGTCGAGGTCGCAGCGGGCAGAAGAACACTCGCCGAGCTCGCTGCGGATACAGGGGAAGGGAGCTCGTCGGGGTCGCAGCGGGCAGAAGAACACTCGCCGAGCTCGCTGCGGATACAGGGGAGCACGCGGCGGACTGCAGGAGGCGGTGGACCCCACAGGGCAGAGAGAGGGCTATAAAAGGGGAGGGGGTGGATCCACGGGAAAGGAAAAGAGAAGAGAGGGGAGGGAGCGGATAGACAAACGTCAGTCCGCAAGAAGCAAGCGAGAAGGGAGCTCGCGCGGACTCAACAGGCAGACCGCGGAGACCACAGTTCTTCGGAAGGGGCTGGGCGCGCGGATAAGAGATGGGAGTCCGCAGGGATGCCAAAACCTCCCTCTGATACCATGTAGAAATCAGCCAAAAGCTTGTAGATCTATATTCCATATGTAAATACAAGGAGAGAATACAAATATATAGGAGAGAAGAGAGAAGAATAAATCATATACATGATGTGGGACTAAAGGAGAGAGAGAAATAAATAGGCCACTAATGGACCCCTTTACATGGGCTTTTCTAACACAATATAAAGGATTTAACTCCTTACTACGAGGAGCAAGTGTACGTGGATCCACTCTCCCCAGCTAACCCGGAGCGAAAACTTGCCTCATCCCTCTCAAGCCCTTCTACCCCTACCATGCCTAGGCAGTCGCGAACGGTTGAGCACCACTCGGAGGACCATACCACCTTGCTGGCAGTTCCACTTGCACAACTTTGAAACAAAGATACATTGCTTCGACAGTTGCTTACGCTTACCGGAGATGCACTACAAATCATTGGTCACAAATTCGCTACGATGGGCGGTCAAGTTGTTCTGCGGTACCTGGTTCATTGGTTCACCCACCCGGTTTCTGACGACACTTGGATTTCTGCTGAGAAGCTCGAGAGACTCGCTCCGGACCTACGCCGAGAGTATGATCGTCTCCACTCACCGGAGATGGGTGCTTTCAAGTCGAAGGGAGTTGATGGCGATCGACGACACACGCGTGTTTATTCCCGCAGGAGGTGGTGATCGGCGACCAATTTGGGCAACCCGAGTCCGCAGATGCGCCCGGATGGTTGTTCTGAGTCTGTTCTATATATTATTTTATATATTTTATGTTGAATTTGGCACCCGATCGGCCCGAACATTATAAGTCGTCCGATCAGGGTGCCCTAGCTCTTTATTTTCCATATCCCCTATATATACATGCTTGCGTGGTTGATTAGGGCATCGAAAGTTGCTTTTCTACAACAGACTGGTCATTCCTCGGTGGACTCCGAGCAGCTTCTCCTTCGTGCATGATTTTGGCATTATGCGGCCTCTAGTCGAGCCTTCTAGGGGTCGCCTCCCCTTATCCTCTCGATACCATCCACCCCCCCCCCCCACACAGCACTCTCGTCGCCTCCCCTTATTTCCATGACATGTCCCCCCCGCGGCCCTTCCACAACTCACCCCCCCCCCCCACTTTCCCTGGCCTGTCAACCCCCCTCCTACCCTTCCACCGACCAGATCTGCAGCCTCCCAGCCCCTCCTCCAACCCTATCGCCGGCCCCCATCTCTTCCCCGACCCTGGTTGACCAACCGGCAACCCTAGACTTCCGTCTCCCTCTACCCGCAACCCTCCTGTTGGAACCCCAGTTCTGATTTGGGAAAGGATTACTATTAGGATGTCTAGGTTGACCCAATATGTATAGTCAAGGGTCATAGGATTATTTCCAGGACCATTCCTTCAGAAGATTCCAGAGAAATTAAGATTTCAAGTTCAGGAAATTTAGTTCGACGATAGTCGAACTCAGCTCGACGATCGTCGAACTCAGCTCGACGATCGTCGATCTCAGATCGACGAACTCAGAGTTCCTTCTCTGAGTTGAGCTCGACGAAAGTCCAGCTGAGATCGACGAACTGTGAGCTAATATCAGAATCTCAGCTCGACGAAGGAGACATCTCAGCTCGACGACAGCAAGTCTAAGCTCGACGATCTCTGAGCTCAGGTCGACGATCAAGCATCTTCAGCTTGACGATCTTTGAGCTCAGGCCGACGAATTTCTTGCTCAGTTCGACGATTTCCAGACAGAGTTTTAAGCAGTCATCTCTTTCCAGAAACATATTATTTTCAACGCATAATTCCAGGCAAATTATTCTGAAGGCAAAATACTCTAATGGGATTAATTTCAGGCAGATATGGCTCTGACATTTAATGCAATTTATTCTTATGAAAATAGCCGTTTAGAGGCAGCATTAAATGTGGATATTATCACAGAGTTAAATATTAATCATTTTCCAAGGCAATTACCATTCTATGGAATGCTCCAGCTGTTCAGAATGAATTCAAATATTTGAATTCCTCAAGCATTCAGACATACAAGATCATCAGAAGTTTTTCTGTCAAAGTGACACACACAGACAGACTTACAGATTTGGACTTTCTGCCTCTAAGCTTTTCTTCCAACAAACAATCATCATTCTGAGATCAACTTCACAATCACTCAGATACATATACTGGAAGGAGAAGTCTTCCTTGAAGGCCTACACCCTGAAGCAAAGCTTTCACTCCTGAACTATTCTACATCTCAGGGGGAGTTTTGACAACATCAACAAAATCCACTAGTCTTCTCTCAGATTGTTGACAGAGAAGAACATCATCTTTATTTTCTTTCACCACTGTAAAAGGGTTTTTAACTCCCTTCAAAAGTTATCTTTTGGTTCACAAGTCACCCGATCAAAAGACTTGAGATTGGTTTTGGGGCACCTGATCAAAAGCTCAAAGGGTTGCTAGATCTCCCTTAAAAATAGATCTTGTGGTGACAGGGCACCTGAACAAAAACCTGTGCCGGCAGGGCACCTCATCAAAAACCTATAGTGGATTCCTACCAAGGTGGTAGAAGAATGGATGTACCCAAGTTTTCGGGGAACCACTATAAACTCCTTGTATCATCTGGTTTACTTTTTGCTTTCTATTTTTGTGATGAATGTTTCCTTTATATATACATATATATAAACTCTAGAGTAAAGATAAGATCTATCCCTTCACTTTCACTTCCTCTTCACCACAACCTCCCAAATCTTCCCGTCCAACCACTGCAGCTCACCTGCGGAGCCACTCGTCAACCCGAGGACAATACCGTCGTCTGTTTTTCTTCCCTAATCACGTCGTCACATACATGAGTAACTCTAGGTAGCGATATTATTGATTTCTCTTATGTTGAATGCTTTGGAATTGCACTGTTGTCATGGGATTTGAAATACTCTTATGTGCTTTGTTATTATTATCCGTAGTTTGATTTGGGGGATTTATTCGGTGCACTTGAATGATATTCATGCCTCATTTTGGTGGTAATCATAAATTGATCTTTAATCGTATTAACTTGTTATCTGGTTGTTCAAATTATTTTAAGCCTTATTAAATTTTAATGACTGTTGAATAGATTAAACTGGAATGTTTGCATCTGCATTTCAATCACATTGCATTTAGTCAACCCGAGGACAATACCGTCGTCTGTTTTTCTTCCCTAATCACGTCATCACATACATGAGTAACTCTAGGTAGGGATATTATTGATTTCTCTTATGTTGAATGCTTTGGAATTGCACTGTTGTCATGGGATCTGAAATACTCTTATGTGCTTTGTTATTATTATCCGTAGTTTGATTTAGGGGACTTATTCGGTGCACTTGAATGATATTCGCGCCTCATTTTGGTGGTAATCATAAATTGATCTTTAATCGTATTAACTTGTTATCTGGTTGTTCAAATTGTTTTAAACCTTATTAAATTTTAATGATTGTTGAATAGATTAAACCGGACTGCTTGCATCTTCATTTCAATCGCATTGCATTTAGGTTGCATCATAATCGTTGAGTTTTTGTCAGTCTATCCCTGCATCACTTGTGCACAAAGCATCCCCACGGAGCAAGTGTCCAGGGAAGGGTCCCCCTACAACAATTAAGTAAATTGAGGAATTCGACCAGAGTGAATATAAAAATAGTTATGATGAGATTATAAGACAAATATGAGTCACAAAGTTCCCACAAGTGATAGCAAAACCTCAACCCAACCATTAGTTTAGTGTCTTCTTGCCTAGGAATCAATCACAATAATCAATATGTATCATGTTGAACCCCAAACTGTCCGCAGCTCAGACTAACCCTACTATCTGGCGGCTAAGAACAACGAAGGCGGGTGGCAATCGCCGAAGATTCTACAGCATATCTGGGAGCTGGTTAAAAGAGCTCGCCCCTCCAAACTTTAACAAGGTCTCCTGATTCCACGTTGGATTGGAAGAAAGAGAGGCCAAAGATGGGAAAACCTGGTGCGTTTAATTGCTCTCAAATGAGGTTGTATATAGAGGAACGAGTTGGGTCACATTAGTCGATAGTAGAATCTCGCGATAATGGAGGCTCATTCATAGGAAATGTACTTCACATCGGGGTCAAGTGAATTTGTACGGTACCAGGCCCTACTTTGACGCCCTGCCCACGATATACATGGATGGATCGAGGAAATAATGAGTAAAATATTGTTAGTGGGGCAATAGGACAGGAATTTCAGTGAGTATGAAAGATTTCCTAGTGCAGATAGAGATTTGCCTCTGTAAATAGTGAATGTAGTGTGTTTACCCACGAAACGGAGCGAGAGAGAGTGGAAAGAGCAGACTTGTGGAATAAGACAAGTTCCACTCGGTCAAGAGATTCTCGGGAATTCTTGGTGAAGGTGCTTCTCGGTGAGTATCATGTGGCGTGAAGGGAAAGAAGAGCGAGGAAAAAAGAGGTGGTCACGTGGCACTTGTGGAGAAAGAAAAGCGAGGTTGGCGGTTAGGCGAGCGAGATGAGCATCTCAACCAGTTCTCCATCTCAAGGATATCCCGAGAAATTTTTTTTGAAGGGACACATGTGCCTCAAAGTGAAGGATCATATGTGACGCGTTGGGAAGCGGGCTAGCGGAAAGCGGATGTTGATTTTGGATCCAGTGCTTTGAGATATGTGGAGGTGATCTCAAGGTGTCGTGTATGGTGCAATTTGATGGAAGATCTGGGTAATTAATGTCCACTTCTGACTATCATATCAAGCTTTATGTAAACTCCTCCAACTTAAAGAAATATCTACAAAATATTCTATTCCCGTTGCATATCATTTTTATTTAGGAATTAGGGAATTTCATCAGGGATATGTTCTAAGAATAGAGGGTTTGGCTTAAAAAAGGAAAATACTTTTTTAATAGATGGGAAAAGGCAATCTGTGATATCAAGGATGATGTGAGGATAGTGAGGACGATAAGGACGATGATGATGGGGATGAGAATGAGGAGCATATTATTTACAACAAGTCTTGCCTTTGTGTAGCATTTTGCTCTGATATGACGAATTTTTTTAAGAGATCAAAAAATGTTGGGGCAGCTTTGAACAAGTATTACAACATAAAACAGTGTAATTAAGAAGTATCAAAAGCTAATTACCCTAAACTGAATTATGCATTCCATCTCCGTTGGCCCACTTTCTGCATCATCTGAATCAGATGAAGAATCTGACATATTTCCATCTCCATTAAGATCTTTTACTCTGTCTTTACTATCCACAGGTTGTTGTCCCTTGGCTGACGAATCTACTGCTCTAGAACCATTTATATCAGATGCAGTGGAAGCTGTATTTTGATCAAGGGAATAATCCTGCAGCTTCTTCTTTATCAAATCCAATGCTGATGCAGACACTTGACCACTTGACGATTTTAGTGTAATAGAATCACGACCACCCGATAGCAGTGCAGGAGTATTTATATTACTAGACGCAGTTCCTTTATCCGGAGGAAGGCTAGGATTCTCTTCCTTTGAAGGGTTTACCTCTACATTCTTTCTCATTTCCAGTACCTCTGTAGGAATTTGCCAGCTACTAACCTATTTAAAGAAGTTACCAAAGCTTGAATAAGTAGAAATTAGATTATATCATGTTGCATAAAAAACAAACGCATAACATGAATAGAAAATAAAAGTTGGCATAAATAATGATAGCTGGATAATTCTTTGAGTGGCCCACATTACCAAGAAAACTAACAATATCCCCTCTTTTAATTTAAGCACCTTTAAAAAATGGAAACAAAGTCCTTATAGATTTAAAACTCTACTGAATTGATTTTTAGTACTGTGTTCGGTTGAAAAGAAAAAAAATTGTTCGATTGATGCCATATTGGTTGTCTTAGTTCTTGTGAGGGAACTTTAATATATAGAGAGGAAGTGATAAATTTTGTTTCTTTCTTTTCACAAGGGTTTGGAAGAAGATTCAAAGGGAAAAAATAAACTTGCGCAGATTTATTAGATATGTTAAACTTCATTTTTTTTCTTTTGTGATGGATTATATGATTGCATCGATGAAGTGATAAACTTGTCTTCATATTTCCACTTGTGTTTGGTAGGAAATTGATTCACAATGGAAAAATGAATCTGATCACATTAACTAGGTAAGTCAAACTACTATTAACAACAGTAGAAGTAGACACCCAATAGGAACTTGAAATGTAAAAAACCTTTGTTTTCCCTTCAATTTCTTCAAACCACACATGCCTTTGGTCTCGAAAAAGTTCAAGAGGGAATTTAATCAAAAAATTTAACACTAAATAATTCATCTTTGGCCGATACCGTGCAACCCTACTTCCAAAAGTTAAGCCTAAATGTTTCCAAAAGTTAAGCCTAAATGTTTTTAATACCTATCATAATATATTGGTGCTAGTTCACGATTGAAATCCAAATGGATTTCATGCGACAAGAGTTTAGAATAAATCAATGTTTTAAATGTCCTCTTACATGCCATTTTTTAGGGGAAAACAATATTTTTTTCAAAAAATAGATAATGTCATTTGGAAAAAATAAAGTAGGGGTGCAAAAATAACCAAAGAACCATATCAAAACCGAACCGAATGGTTCGAATAGGTTTTCATAGAACAAGGCTCAGTTTTGGTTCCACAAAAATTAGAACCAGATAATTCTGTTCGGTTTTCGGTTCTTACGGTCAAGTACCCAAGAACCAACCCAAAACCGGATTACATGAAATTAGACCTTTTAAATTTTAGGGTCATCGGATTAAATTTTGATTCAAATAAATATGTAACTGTTAGAAAAGCCCGTGTAATGGGCCCATTATTGGGCCCCTTTTTATTATTTTTCCTTCTTCTCTCCTTAGTCCCACATCTTGTATAGGATTTCTTCTCACATTCTCTCTCCTAGATATGTGTATTCTCTCATTGTATTTCAATACAAAAGATATACATACAAGGTTTGAGCTCTCTCTACAGTAACTATATACCATTTGAACTGTTTCATTAAGATGAAGTATATGATTCTACAAAAAAAAATCAGTAGTTAGGAATGTTTACAAGTGTAAGAGTATATGTGAAAAAGTTATGAAGCATATGTATAACCGAACCGAGATTTTAGGTTCAGATCGAGGTATAAATCTTGGGCACATGGGTCGGTTCCGGTTCCCAAAATACAAAACCAAACATACATGGATTAATTCTTAGGTTATAGTGGAACCAATCCCAACGAACTCAAGTTGCACCCCTCATATAAACTGACATATTCATTTTTTTATATATCGGCCGATACAACTTTTGAGCATATCATCCGCGATTTTATTTTATGTTATGTTAGCTGACTAGCAGTATATGTTTAAATCATCTATATGTTTATATTATATATGTTTAAATCAATTAGACAATGTTTTGCTCTAGTTAATGTGTAATATTTATAATCAATTTTGTGTAATTATTCGCGCTCTATTTTTTTATATTACAAAAAAAATAAAAACATTCAACAAATCTATTAGTTAATATAATGTTTTAACATAAATTTATCAAGTTTTAAAAGTCTTATAATCAATCAAAGATATTTAACTTTTAAATTTTCTTTATTAAATATATTTTACAATGTACCTATGTGCATTTGTTAATAATATTTTATTTTGGATATATTTTGAATTAATTTTATGATAAACCTGACTCGTTATTCATCTATTTTTTAGGTTATTTATTTTACTTTAAGAACATATAACTATACTTATTATACACAAACATAAATTTTTTTATTTATAAGATATAGAAATCCGATATTTTAAAATATCTTCAACATGTCTCTGACTTCTGATATCCAATATTTAAAAATTCAATCTGACGTATTACAACCTTAGAATAAATAATAGAAGATTTGAGATTTTAATAGAGAGCATCAAGTAGTGGACGGGAGCAGATTAATAAAGACAGCAAAATCAGGATATTTGTAATAAATGTCTGTCGATGGAAATTCGACAAGATTGGCAAATCGTGATCTTATTGACATGATTAAAGTCAAAAGATAGAACAAAATTAGAGACAAGGAAAAATGACATGCAAATTAAGTTCCCAGCAGAACAAAAGAAAATAATCAGAAATA
Source organism: Platanthera zijinensis (assembly GCA_039513925.1). Classification (NCBI taxonomy): domain Eukaryota; kingdom Viridiplantae; phylum Streptophyta; class Magnoliopsida; order Asparagales; family Orchidaceae; genus Platanthera; species Platanthera zijinensis. The sequence goes on along the minus strand of CM077088.1, from coordinate 8,832,234 downwards.
TTGAACAACTTAATACACACTCTTTTATTCTAGTTTCTGCAATCTGCATAAGTAGACAATTTTCTGAAGATGACTACACACACTGCAAGAACTAGACTTGCAGGGATGTAAACGCCAAGACCCCAGGCACGTGGATCACCATTTCTGCTAACAGACAAAGGGACAGCAAAAACAGAAGAAAGGAGCTACCAGTCAATTAAATCATTGAGCTCAGATTCAAAGTGGGAAAAAAGATCTAGCAAGAAAAGTCACTTGAGATTAGAGCATAATTGACGCAGGACAAATCTATAGGATACAGATGAATGATGCCCTAACCCTACACACAATGCAAATGAGCACGCGACAAATGCAATGAACCTAAACATCGTCTAATGAAGGGTTAGAGGCTTGATGTGTGGCTACTAGAATGCAATCCTAATGTGAAGTCTCGAAAAAACAGCCGTCGGATCTTGTATGATGGGGTCTTCAGAGAAGGGAGGTGGCTGGAAGAGGCGGCAGCATGCTGACTGGTGGTTGGAAGAGGCGGCAGTAGGTTGGGAGGGGGCTGGATGGGGTGGCAGCATGCTAGGAGGTGGCTGGAAGAGGCGGTAGCAGGCTGGGAGGTGGCTGGAAGCTATGTTGCACCGACACCGACACCGACACGCGACACGACATGACGCGCAACTCGTCAATTTTCAAAAAATACCATATCCCGACACTCTAGGACACGTATATTAAATATTTTTTTATATAATTATGAAAATCATAAAACATTTAACAAAAAATAAAAAAAATGAACAATTAACAAATATTCAAATACATTAAGTCATTTTTAAATATTACTCATCAAATATTCAAATGCAAAACTTAACAAAGGGTCAAAAAATGATAGAACATTAACACATTAGCATTAATATCATCAATAAAAATAATGGATTCTCAAGCAAACTTTTTCCCCCACTTTCAATCATCCTTTTTCTAGAGAATATCCACCTCACTAGTAGATCCACCTTCACTACTTGAAATGTTAGAAGGGGGTAAAGATACTTTTTTAGGAACAAGACTCATTATACTAGCATTCACCTTTTTTATAGTTTTTCCACCTCAAATAGATCATTCATTGAGACTTTTCACACTTTTCAATTCTTTTTCCACCAATCATTAACAAATGTGTTTTCACTCTTGTATATGAACTCAAAACAATTTTCACAGAAATTGCACTTGCAAGACAAATTTCTTCTCGCCCATAGTTGTCAAGGCGCGCGCCTTAGGCGACGGACGCACCAGGCGCAGCCCGCCGCACCTCAGCACAGCTGAGGCGGGCGATGTGCCCCAGGCACGCCCGGGCCTAGGTTTTTTTTTTAAAAAAAAATTTGATATGCGCAAAAACATGATCTTAGACGCACCCGATGCACCCCTAGGCGCACTTGGGCGCCCAATTCGTTGAAATTGAGCGAATTGGGCGCCCAATTCGTTGAAATTGAGCGAATTGGGCGCCCAATTCCCTGAAATTGAGCGAAGTGGGCGCCCAATTCGCTGAAATTGAGCGAAGTGGGCGCCCAATTCGCTGAAATTGAGCGAAGTGGGCGCCCAATTCGCTGAAATTGAGCGAAGTGGGCGCCCAATTCGCTGAAATTGAGCGAAGTGGGCTTTTCTCCTATTTTTGCGCCTCACGAGCCTCAGGCGCGCGCCTGCGCCTTGCGCCTAGGCTCCGAGGGCCCTTTGCGCCTCGGTGCGCTTTGCGCCTTTGATAACTTAGTTCTCGTCTCACCATGAGTAGCTAGCTTAGGGACACGCGTATCCGATTGAGCGGGACATGTGAATCCCGCGTGAGCCAGCGTGTCGGACTTCGGACACAAGTGTCGGAGAGTAAGAGTGTCGGAGAGTCGGACGAGTGTCGGAGAGTCCGACACCGACACACTGGGCATTTTGAAGTGTTGGTGTTTCATAGGCTGGAAGAGGCGGCGGCAGGCTGGGAGGTGGCTGGAAGAGGAGGCACGCCGGCAGCAGGTTGGGAGGGGGATGGAAGGGGCGGCAGCAGGCTGGGAGGTGGTTGGAAGGGGGCGGCGGCAGGCTGGGAGGTTGTTGGAAGGGGCGGCAGCAGGCTGGGAGGTGGTGGCTTTTCCTGGACAGCTCAAAAGGGGCGGCAGCTAGCTGGGCAGCAAGCAGGAGGGGTGCATCTGGGTTTGTTGGGTGGAAAACAACAAGGTGTGGGTGGCAGCTAGTGTTTAGAGAGGGGAAAATGAATGTTAAGGTTAAGAGATACGTTGGGGAGGGAGATAACCACCTAGGAATCGTCATCTAGGGTTCCACAGAGTCGGCACCGTGGAGTGATCGCCAAACTTCGGGATTCTGCACTGCAAAATATGCAATGTCCCCAAGCAGCCCCCTACTCTTATCTATATTAAAACAATAATAGGGCGTCCTTTACATCGACAATGATTGACCGTTTATGTAACGGATCCGATTACACTAAATAATGATTGAAAATACATTTTTTACCGGAACCTCCCCTTGAAGTTGGCATAATTACAGCTTGCACCCCTCTAACTTTCAAATTTACAAAACCTCCCCTCAATGTTTACATTTCATAACATCCATAGACAAAAAGACCCCCCTCAAGATTTTCTCCAAGGGGCTACCTTTGTGCATGAATGTAAACATTGAGGGGAGGTTTTGTAATTTTGAAAGTTAGAGGGGTGCAAGCTGTAATTATGCAAACTTCGAGGGGAGTTCCTGGTAAATAACCCTATTATATATGAAAACGTAAGTAAACAAAAATCCGCACGCAGTCGCGGAGTCGGATCATCGATCCGGAAATGCCAAATATGGTAAGTAGCCAATTGGTCCCGAACGGGCCCAAAACTCGTCCTCGGTCACGGGTCCACGTCGTCGTTCTGCATCAATAGTTAGAGTAATATACATGGCTCTTTTAACATTGCATGCTTATAATAGTTGGCCGCTTTGTCAATTAATACAGTATGAATTACTAAGTTAGGACTAGAAGAATTGATAAATATAATGCCTGAAGAAGAGCATCTAAAAAGTGTACTATCAAGCATAATAAATAAAAGAAAAAAATTTAAAATACCTTGTTTACAGTGTTATAGTAGTACTTCTTTCCATCATTTGTTGTGACCAGTGTCCAATTAGTACCAGATATTTTTTCCCTAAAATAAGAAACAATTATTTCAGGAAACACAAGCTAGGATGTGATAAATTAAGTACTTTAAACGAATAAAAATATATAGAGAGAAAGAGAATAAATGCAAAGCATAATAAGTATATTAAAAAAAGGTCTAACACAGTCATGGTAAATTGGTAACCTCAATCACAGTTCAAAGAAAAAAATTGACAATGAGTGGATAAATATCAATAAACTCAAACAACTCTCTTTACATGAATTTCCCTTCTCCGATATATTGCACTAAAATATACTAGGAAGATAATATATGCAGACCGTATTTGGATATTCATGCGCCCCAGATAGACTCCTTTATTCAATTTTCATACCCTAAAATATATCATACGCATACTGCGCCCCTCGTGTGATGACTGAATCTTTGTTTCGCCAAGGACTTCCATCTGCGTCACTCACCTGGTCGCCGACCTGACCCAACCGCCCGACCTCGCCCGACGTCGCCCGACCCACTGCCTCGCCTTGCTGCCTCTTCCTCTCTATTTTGTCCCAAAACCTAGATTCATCTTGAAGCAGACATATTGGATTTCCATCTCCGAGTTCGCCATACACTCATTTTTCCTGTCCTCGACACTGTCATGGAACAACTAAAAGATATTCTTAAACGATATATGTCGAGTACTAAAAATATATATTTTTCATTTCTTTTAAGCGTCTAAGCGGTAATAATTTATTTTGTGCATCTCTCTGAGCAAACATTTGCCTTCTTTCTCGTCTCACTCTCATTTGATGCTCTTCATTTTTGTGTCGTTAACGCTTCTTTGTGTAATTTATAAACATACATTATGTGTGTATATGTTTATTATATAATTTATAAACATATATAATGTGTATATATGTTTATTATGTAATTTATAAATCACATTATGTATGTAACCGCACATATGAATAAATTTATTTAAATAATAAAATCAGACATCATAAAATATCCATGATATATCTCCCGTAATCCGACATACGATATTTCAAACTCAAACCGACATGAACCCGACATCTTACATTTGCAACCTTGACATGGATAATAAAGGGATACATGAGAGGTAGAGGAAAATTTCACGGGAAGGGAGAGATCTTAAGAGGAGAGAGGGATACAGAAAGAGTCCAAAAACCTAATGACCAAAAAGCTGCCCAGCACATGTCACTCCCGCTTATATAGATGGGGGAGGGTATATTGTATATCATATTTAGATTAATTAGTATTCATTAATTAATATAATTAATCGTATTAATATTAATTAATAGACATTAATTAATATTACCCCATTAATTAATACTAGTTATTTAAGTAATAATAATGTATTCTACCATGAATGTATCATGGCGGCTTCCATATGTGAGTGTTGGTGATTCCGATGAGGGAGCTCCGCCTGGGCGAGTGTCGGAGTATGTGAGTGTAACAAACGATGTGAACAGCTCTGCTTTGAAGTCTTTTAAATTTCAACTTGCAATGATCGCCAATTCATACTAACAAGGTTTAATCTGTCACTTCTTCATCACCCAACCCTAGGCTATGTTACTAAACGTGTAAGGAGCAAAGGGGTCATGTAGCGCGGGCGCATACCTGGCAAAGGCAACATGCAAAAAATAGAAAAATATCTCAAAGTACGCTAATATGATAACTGTTGGAGAGGAGAAAAAGAAAAAAACAAGTGCATATTATTCTTCTACAAAGAGGATATTTAAATAATTACATGAGGGACTCAATGCGAACAGACAATGTGGGACTAAACCCGCATACTACTAAAAACCGTAATAGACCGATATTGCTCGATATTTCCAACTCTCTCTCAAGCTAACGGGGGACCCTTCAACTTGGACACATCAAATAACGGCAATGGAGGTAGGCGATGCAGGACAAAACATCAGAAAAGTCACTGGGCGAAATTCCAAACCGAGGAATCAAGTCAGGACATAGCCACACATGAAGCTAACTCACACACGACGCAGAACCCACACACGATGTGGACTCGCTGGAAACCGGTCAACCAACATCACCAACACATTCAACATGCAAAAGAGAACGAAAGATGTGGAGCAAATCATCAACCGGGCAACCGGGGATAATCCGTTAGGGATAATCCGTCGGGGATAATCCGCACAAAGGGTGGTCCCACAGGACACAGTCTCGCATGATACGGTCTCATGCGACACAACCCACAGAGATTAGAACACCAACATCAGTCGCATCCCAACACACGGCCAATCAAAAGACATATGGGGAGACACATACGACATAACCCTGGAGGTCGTGTGGAACGAAGGCGAAAATCGGGAAAAATCATCTGAGTCGCCCTCATCTCAAACACCCCCCCCCCCCTCACGTGAATAACACGTGCAAGAAGGCATAACACTAAGACATTATACGCCACACATAAAACACAGCAAAAAAACAAAAATACAACACAAAACTTTAGCATCTGTGAGAGATCAGCACCCGATAAGGGTATGCGGTGGTTGGAATCTACTGGAATCGTCAGAAAAATGAGGGAAGCGGAGAACATCTGGAGGCGATTGAAGCTGAGAACCGCACCAGGGAAGGAAGATTTGCATTGTCGAGGAGTGAGCAGCAATGGGATCACCAAGAGCAGCAACCGGAGAGGACGACATCGGGATGAGAAGGCACTCTGATGACTGAAAACACATCATCGGCATGATCTGGGACGAGAGCCGCAGCAGGCTTGACGGGATCGATTGGGAAAAGAGATCGAGGAAGACGTCCCAGACGGGAACAGCGACGAGAACGGAGAAAGGGTGCAGACAGGAGATGGGGGAGCCAGATAGGCGATGTTGCTGCTCCTAGCGACGCAAGGAAGGATCACTCCCGTCGATGGAAGGAGCCAACTGATGGCTACAAGGATCGAAGACGAGGAGACGACTGGACCAATCAACCGTGAGGAGGGGATCAACAGGACCAAGTGACGTTTAAAAGGGGAGAAAAGTCCCCTCCCTCTGGCGACGAAAACGGAGGGGGGGGAGACGCTCCCTTTGGCGACGAGAACGGGGGGAGACACTCCTTCTGGCGACAAGATTAAGAGGGAGAAGGACGAGAGCAGATGTTGCTCGAGAACCCAGAGTACATGTCGCTCCCGTCGATGAGACAAAAGAACGATCTCATCGGCGGGAGCGGGAGCAGAGCTTCTCGACCGGGGGCTTTAGCAGCATGGTAAACGGGATCGAAAAACGAGAGGTGGAAGCTTGTAGCAACTACAGAAAAAAAAATAGGGTTTCAGATCTTGGGCTCTAATACCATGTTGGAGAGTAGAAAAAGAAAATAACAAGTGCATATTATTCTTCCACAAAGGGGAAATTTAAAACATTACATGAGAGACTCAAATACGGACAGACAATGTGGGACTAAACCCACATCCTATTAAAAACCATAATAGACTGATATTGCTTGATATTTCCAACAATAACAATACTAAATGCAACATAATTCATAACATATAACATCTATCATAGTAACACAAATGTTAAAAAATGTCGGACAACAATTTCGGAAAGCAAAACTGCCGTCCGGAAGTGTTGGAACAGCAATTCAGCACTTGAATACTGCTGAACAGCAGTTTTAAACAAGAACACAGCAGTTCCCGTACTTCAAAACTGTTGTTAATGCGTTTATAAATGTTGGACAGGAGTTTTAGAGAGAAACTGTTGTTTGGAATTGCTAGAACTGCAATCCAAATTTTTAAACTGCTGGAACAACATTTTTAGAGAAGAAAACGGCTGTTCTAGACGTAAAAAATTGTCTCCGTATCAAAAATCACAAACACTAACTATATGGCATTAAGTAGGAAAGAAGATACAAAATATCAAGACAAGCTCGAGCTAATCTCTTGAGGGCAAGATCCCCCTAGGAGCCTTCTCTCCAAGGACAATTGTTTTAAATGTCCTCTGACATGTCAATTATTACGGCAAAACAATGTTTTTTTCTAAAAAAAATGATTGTCCTTTTGTAATATATATGTTCCTTCTCTCCCATTGCTGGAAAAGGAACAATCCCCTGCTCCTCTCATACTCTTTCTTTTGTCCTTCATATACCCAAGTTTACTCGCAATCTACTCTCAATTAGTCATCTAACAAACTCTATGAACTATTCTGTGATGTTCTTTCCCTCTTCTTGTGTGTTTCAGGACCTGAAGACGGGGATGGTGATGGGCTATGGTATTCTGGTGGATGGGCTCTACGTGTTTGATTCTTCCACCCCTGCACCTTCATCTCAGGCCTTTCATGTTGATAAGGCAGTCACTTTACAGTTCTGGCATTGCCGCCTTGGACATCCCTCTAATCTATCTATGAAACGTTTATTTCCTACTTTATCTGTTGTATTAATTGATAATTTTTATTGTAATGTTTGTGAACTTGGCAAACATCATAGTGTTTCATTTAATCATGTTCCATCTCATAGTTCTGCTCCTTTTCATGTTATTCACAGTGATGTTTGGGGGTCTTGCCCTGTTTTTTCTATTTATGGGTGTCGTTGGTTTGTCACTTTCATTGACTGCTTCTCCCGTACTACATGGATTTACTTAATAAGGGCTAAAGATGAGATTTTCCCTTTATTTCAACGCTTTCACAAAATTATTTCTACTCAATTTGATACCCTTATCAAAATCCTTCGCACCGACAATGGCCGCGAGTACATGGACTCTCACTTTGACCGCTACCTTGCTCACCATGGGATTATCCATCAAACGTCTTGCGTTCACTCTCCTACTCAAAATGGGGTGGCCGAACGCAAGAATCGTCAGCTTTTGAAAGTGGTCAGGTATCTTCTTCTTCATATGCACCTTCCAAAGTACTATTGGGGGATGTCGTTCTCACTGCCGCCTATCTTATTAATTGTATGCTCTCTCGTGTCGTGGGTTATAACACTCCCCTTCACACTCTTGGGGTGCCTCCTACTACTCTCCAACCTCGTATATTCGGTTGTGTTTGTTTTGTCCATATTCACCCAAGGACTAAACTTGATCCCCGGGCTCACAAGTGTGTTTTTATCGGCTATGATCCTACTCAAAAGGGTTATAAATGTTTTGAACCGGTTCTTAAGAAAGTTTTTGTTACCATGGATGTCACATTCCGTGAATCCGAGAGCTACTACGGGCCCTCACTTCAGGGGAGACCTCTTATATGTTAGAAGTGAGTTCCTTAACTCCTTTAATCATTCCTCTGTTATATCACTATCACTCGACTCTGTCTCTTACTATTCCTATGCCAACTCTTGTTGCTCCTATTGTCAAGCCCCTGCAGGTTTACTCTCGTCATCCCAAGGGAACGAACACACCGGCCCCTATCGGAGACCCAGAGCAGACATTTGATCCGTCGTCAGGTTCCTTTACTACAATGGAAGGTACTTCTACTCAACATCCGTTATCTCACTTCATCTCCTATTCATCCATAACTGCTTCCCATAGAGCTTTTGTCTCTTCTTTGGTTGTTACTTCAATCCCTACTTCGTGGGAGGATGCTCTCTCTGATGACAGGTGGAAGGCGGTTATGCTTAAAGAAATGCATGCCTTGGATAAGAATCACACATGGGACCTTGTACATCTGCCTAACGGAAAGACTGTTGTGGGATGCAAGTGGGTGTTCTCTATCAAACAGAACACTTAGGGAGTTGTGGAAAGTACAAGACTAGGTTGGTTGCTATAGGGTACACTCAGACGGCTGGTATTGATTACCAGGAAACCTTTGTACCTGTTGTTAAGATGAACTCTATAAGGATTCTCCTGTCGTGTACGGCATGCAAGGGGTGGAATCTCAGCCAACTTGATGTAAAAAATGCATTCCTTCATGGCGATCTGGAAGAAGAGGTATACATGGCTCTACCTCCCGGTCTCTCTCCCAAAGGAACTGAAGGCAAAGTGTGCAAGCTGAAGAAGGTCGTGTATGGTCCGAAACAATCACCTAGAGCTTGGTTTGGAAGATTTCATAAGGCAATGACATGCTTTGGATTCTCCCAGAGTAATGGGGATCATACTCTTTTCATCAAAAATAATGAAAGAAAACTAGTTGCTGTGATAGTTTATGTAGGTGACATCATTATAACAGGTGATGATCAGAATGAGATTCGAGCATTGAAAGTGAGACTGGCAAAAGAATTTGAAATAAAAGACTTGGGAAACCTCAAGTACTTCTTGGGTATTGAGCTTGCAAGGTCCAACACGGGATATTCATATCATAGAGAAAGTATACTCTAGACCTTTTTGAAGCTTCAGGAATGAGTGGGAGCAGACTGGCTGACACTCCAATCGAATTCAACCACAAATTTGGAAAAGATGATGGTGACATGATTGAGGACAATCCCAGCTTTCAGAGGTTGGTTAGAAAACTGATTTACCTGTCGCATACTCGCCCAGATATCTCTTATGTTGTAGGAGTGTTCAGTCAATATATGCATTCCCCGAGGACTCGTCATTTAGATGCTGCTCATCGTGTCCTCAGATATCTCAAGTCCTCTCCTGGTAAAGGCATCCTGTTTTCATCAAATAAAGAGCTGACTATTGAGGTGTACACGAATGCTGACTGGGCTGGATCGATTAAAGATCGACGGTCCACATCTAGGTATTGCACTATGGTGGGTGGAAATTTAGTCACTTGGAGGAGTAAAAAACAGCATGTGGTTTCCAGATCGAGTGCTGAGGCGGAGTTCAGGGCTATGGCTCACGGAATCTGTGAAGGGCTATGGATAAGAACCATTTTGACCGATCTTGGGTTTAAAAGTAGTGAGTCTATTAGGCTATACTGCGATAACAAGGCTACGATCAATATTTCTCACAACCCTATGCAACATGACCGTACAAAACATATTGAAATTGACAGATACTTCATTAAAGAAAATATAGATAAATGCATTGTTGTTACTCCGTTTGTGCCCTCTAAGCAACAATTGGCAGACCTAATCACGAAGGGATTATATAGTGGTTTCTTTAAAGAACTTGTTGGAAAGTTGGGAATGTTCGACATCACACACCCAACTTGAGGGGGGTGTTGAGATGCGCTTTATTATTATTGTATTTTTTCCTTGTTTTTCTTGATCCGCCTCTATATATAGAGGGGATTAGGGTTTCCTCCTTCAATTCAAGTCATTTACTTTTCTCTCGACACAAACCTTACGGTGGTGTATGCAAATAGATTTAGGGAAAAAATGAAGTTTTAATACACGAGTACTCCAAGATTTTAATATTACAAAGATGGATCATCTAATTTTTGTAGTAGTGTAACTAAACTATGCACTTAACATATTTAAAATTTCAAGATTTTAAGTTAACATTTTATGGTCATCAGTACTCATAATCATTTTTTGTTTCATGTCATCATGCAGAATGTGTATAACTTTAATGCTACCTTTCATAATACAGAATTATTATAAGTGAAAATGTGATTATCACTGTGATGTTCACTAAAATGAATTAAATTAAATTAAATACATACCAAGAGACTGGAGTAATCGGAAGTGCAGTCTTCTCTAGCTGCATAAGGAAAAGAGAGGTAAATACTATTCAAACCGCATGATAAGTCAAATAAAAATTGCGCACAAGAATGGGACTACGGAGTTGTTTGATTCAATGTCATTCATAAATCGGTATAAATAAAAGTTGACATTATTATATGTTTCTATGATCTACCTAATATCCAGTCTTTTGGTCCGGTATTATATATAGAGAGAGACACACAAACACATGAATGAATTTGACATACAAGATGTCTGTAACATCTCTATATGTCACTAAATTGATCGGACATCTAGATATCATTATTTTAAAACAAGAATATTCTCTAGAGAATTTAAAGATGTCAGTAGAACAAAAAGGCAACATCTTTAACTATGATGACATCACTTTACAATGCCTATGAACCAAACAGCCCTTATATTACTTCATGACAAATCTCGATTGCAGTACCTCCCCTTTGAACTTGACTGGCCTTTCATAAGTAGATTCTCCTGAAATAGTATTGTAGTAATATAAAACACCTGCCTCAGTTTTGTGCACAGTCCATGCTTCCAATTCTTCAATTCTGTTTCCATCCTCCTGGAGGTCATTAACTTCTTTTTTAATAACTGCATGGCAAGAAATCTTTAGATTAAAGGACAAACTAAAACATAATAAAAACTGAAGATCTCATTGAGAAGTGTCATACCAGCATCAGGAGGTGGTGATCCTGCTCCAGATTTACTAACAGGAAAGGATGGTTCAGTTGTTGAGGCAGGCACAATTTCACGCGTCACCTCAGGGGAAACACCTGGAGGACGGACATCCGGAGAACAAAGAGAAGGTGGTGGCATGCCCCTCACAGGGAAAGGGAAGGGACCAGGTAGTACAGCTGGATATTGTGACATCGGAGGACATTGCAACCCACTAGTCTGAGGAGGAGGCAACCAATGAGCATGAAGAGGTGGTGTCAGGACAGATACTGAAGGGAAATGCGGATAAATTAATGGTCGGACATTCTTCACAGTTGAATTTGTAAAAACAGACTGATTTGATGTTGCGAAAGTTTGATTGTGCTGGATAGGTCTCATTGTTGTTAATGAAGAGCTTGTGTTTGTTAAGTGTAGAGCAGTGGGATTAGAAGCTTCTGGTGGATTGTTAATTGCAGTAACTCCAACTATTGGAGGACGACCAGTTATTAAAAGACCTGTTGGGGGTAACATGTTCGATGAATTAGAAATAGGTGAAATTGTAGAGCCTGATGTTGAACTTGTATGCATATCATGGGGCAATTTTGAATCTGCACCGGTTGGTGTTGAAGTTGTAGCAGGATCCACCGGCATTGTATCTGAGGTACACTGCAAGCATACCAATAACAAATCATGTTTTGGTGAAAAAAGAGACTACAAAGTATCAAAGATTAACGAAAAATATCATCGGTTAAAAGTCCATTTGGGAGAGTGGTGCCAGTCGCCTGGTGTAAAATAGAGCTCCAGTGAAAAATTGATTTCACCCCTTTCAGTGGGAAAGGGACAAAATTGGTGATTTTTCCCTTTCCCGCCACAACTGAGCTCCGAAATGGAGGTTTACAAAACATACTAATTTTTTCCGGTGCCATTTTTATCCAACCAGAATTGAGTTAAAACGCCCAAACAAATGGGGCTTTAGACTACAAACATTTATACTGTTTTACTCGAAAAAGAGTCTACAAAGTTACATACAGTGCTGGATGGATAGGTTTTGACAGATGCTATGATTGTCAGTGGTGGTCGGGAAACCCCGCCAAAAGAAAAGTTTGTTGAAGGTGATAGCTGTCCTTTAGGAGGGGGAACTGGCAACTGCATGGGTGGTGGAAAATTCTGTGGTAAATGCTGTGGCAGAGTTGCAGAACTGGATACAGTAGGGTGAATAGGCTGTCGGGATGCTGGAGGTTGCAAACATGTAGCACCCAGTGGTCTTGGTGGAGCAGAATTTCCAATCACTAGCTGCTTTTGATTGGTCGCCTGAAGGCATAACATAAACATAATAAGATGAGATAGATGATTCCATCAGAATAGCAAATTTCTCTGCATAGTGAAACACAGGAAAAGATAGCATGGGAAGCAACCAATAAAGCATTATAAGCACTTGAGAATTACAGCGGCGGGTTGAAACTGCTGACCAGAAACAGGAGCATTAGGCAGTGGAACTACGTTGTATGAAAAAGAAGGCCTACTTCCTAAAGGCTGCCCAGGGACTGGCGGTTGAAGAGCTGCTGGAGATATTGAAGGAGTTAGTTTCAAAGCCTGCAGTGAAATCAAGTCATTGAACCAGTAAGAGAAATACAGAGGTAAAAAAACAAAACTTCACCATAAGTAGCACAAAAAACGAAACTAACAGGAGCAGATGAAATTTGTTGGTGGATCCCAGAGGCAGAGTTCACCCTAGGAAATACACTGTAAGAAAAAGAAGGTGGAGGGACAACATAGCCATGTGAGGTAACAAATTTTGCCCGAACATGATCTTGTAATGAGTCACTTGAAGTACCATGAGTAGCCTTTTGAGCTGGTGAGCTCGTGGAAGGGGATACAATTACAGCTTCTGCTGGGCCAGAACTGAAATTTGGAGGGCCAGAAACTGGAACTGCGCCATTACTACCTGGTCCTTCAACTGATGAAGCCAGAAAGCGAGGAGACGAAACAGGTGAATCTTGTGCTCTTCCTCCATTAGGTGATTCCACAGTTTGTGACTGTGGCAAAGAAGCTGAGGCCTGCACCTCCTGTGTCAATAAAGCTTGTGAAGACATTACTTAATCTGCAAAAGTGCAAAAGAAAAATGTCATGAGTACAATGTATATAGATACATGAAATATATAAGTTCATTAGTCAAAAGTTAACAGTGACTATGTAAGATCCTTAGTAACACCTGAATAGTCACAAAGCTTCGACAGTTTTACCATAAAGCAATCATGAGAAAATAAGCAGATGAGGCTTCAAAGATATTGCAATATACAGGTCACATGCCCCAAATTTTGAGGCCCGAGATCGAAAGGTACAGAACAAGCGGAAATGAATTCTCGATGTAAACAGATGCGCGCAACGTCAGAGTTTATTTTATGCATTTCTTTTTTTATTTATGTCGGGCATTCTTTTATTTCACTTTTATTTCACGAACTAATTTCACACAAGTTTTTGCTACATTTTTTTATTGTTAGACGAATTGTAGCTGTGTATTCCCTATGAAATGATTAGCTAGGTCATATACTTTGACTCATGTTAGCCAAAGGCGTAATCTGCTAATTAGGTAAGGTTGAGCCGTCTTTCCCCTCCTACTCACATGTTGAGTCTCAGCCATAATTATGAGTCCACGTTTATTTTATTATCATTAGATTTTTGGTTTTGTTTTTAAAAAAAGAGTTCAAAAAGAATGGTGAAAAAAGAAAGAAGGAAGAAGGTTATTTTAGATATTTGAATTTTGAAATTCAAATTTCATATTAAAAAAATGACACTTCTAAAAAAAAGACTAAAAATAGAAAATTAAATAGAAAAGAATAAACGGTAAATAATGGGAATCTTTATGGTAGTGCATTAAATGTGGATTCACAGTTTGGTTTTTCTTCTATTTTAAATCAAAATAAAAATCCATCTTGATGTAGGGAAGGCTGCGGGGGGTGCACAAAGCCAAGACTACTAGGGGTGGAGTGTATATGTGACACACTAATCCTAAATCTAAATGCAATGATACCGTAGGTGAAGGTGACAAATAAATTCGAGCAAATTAAATTTCAACCCACGCAGATAATTAAATAACAGAAAAGCATTCAATAAGTAAATAATTAATGGTTTTCTTCCGCTCGGAGGACCAAAGCTAAGCGCGCGGCGAATAAATCCCACCTGCAAATTATAAGCGTATCGAAAATGAATTTCCACAAACAAGAGGCCAAACAAATGCAGTTTTCAAACCAATAAAATGATGAAGAAAATAATCTAATACAACAATGGACTCACCAAAGTAGCGGGTTGATCGAGGCACTGAAGATTCCGGAGCCGGATGCATGGGACGGTGATCTACTGTGGAACCGGTGGCGTGAAAAATAGCGGAGATGACTGTCCTCGGCGGTGGACGATGGAATCGGACCGGTGATGGATAGATCCAGCCACGTATGGGTAGATCCGGGTGAGGGATGGATGGATCTGATGTTTGGTAGCGGATCCGAGCTAAGGGGTGAAGTACGGGTAGAGGGAATGACGGATCGGAGGCTGAAATTCCCGAATCTGGACTGATTCGGGATGAGGGGGGAATTGGATGGTGGTTCCACGTGGGGGAGGGTTGGCGGCAAGGCGTTAAAGGGCTTGCAAGGGGGCGGCTGCATGGAGGAGGACGCGGGCGGTGCAGGGAGGGGTCCAGGTGGGCTGTCGGTGGGGGTTTTGTTGGATGAGGGACTGGCGGTGGTAGGGCGGGTGGGGGATGGACGGGCAGCCTGCTGGAAGGGAAAAATGGGAGGATGGCGGGTTGGGAAATGAATGGGGTAGGTCGGTTGCAGCGAAAAATCACCCAGCAAGGTGCGGCTGGATTGGAGGGGGGGATGGGAGGTGGCGGTAAGGAGTTTGGGAGGGGGAAAATGGCTTAGGATTGGGACAAACCTTGGGGAGGGAGAAAGGAGTCGTCGCCTAGGGTTCCACGGAGTCGGCACCGTGGCGGGATCGCGGGAAACTGGGAATAATTTATCCAAAATCTGCAGTGCCCTCAAAACAGCCCACTACATGACTATTTATAAGAAAAAAAAGTTAGGGCATTCCACCTTCAACGACTATGATTGGTCGGAGGTGAGACCACTCAAAATACACTAAAATAAACCAAAAAAGTAAAGTAACATATGATTTTGATTTGCGACGCGAATCCAGACACGTCCGCACAGTTGGATCGGAGATCCGAGCAAACCTTCCTGAGCGAATACACGAACGTGGGTCCTGTCTTGCGGCAAACCCCTCCTGAAGCATGGTTTGATTGATCCCCATCAACTCCCCCCCAATTGAAAAGCCTTCATCTCCGATGAATGGAGACAATCGTACTGAAGTCGAAGTCCAGGGGCGAGCCAATCGAGCTCTGCAGGTAGTATCCAGGTCATCTGCGTCGGGGGCCTCGGGGCGGCCCTGCTAATGTACCAAGTAGCGGCATCGTGGCCCGCCAGTGGTAGGAACGAACTGTTGGGATTTGATCTTTGTGATGCTCTCAACGCTCATCTCTTGAGTGGTGGATCCCGGTGCGATCGGCGGTGTCGTCAGTGAAACCAAAGAAGATAAATCCCCAGGTGGGTGGGTGTCAGCAATAGGTGTACTGTGTTGGCCATCAAACGTGGATGGACGATTAGGGTGGTAGGTAACGGGAGTGGAGGTAGGGGCGGTTGTGAGTCTCCACTGCTCGGATCCACATACTCGTGAGGCTCGTAGTATGGCGTCAAAACTTCAACATTAAATATTGGGTGGATTCCCATACTTGCGGGGATATTGAGTTTGTAGCCGTTCATCCCAATGCGACTTATAATTGAATAGGGGCCCATTCGCCTGGCGCTTAGTTTTTTGGCAGGCCCCGAAGGGAGCCTCTCAAGGGGGATTCACACCATTACTTGTTCGCCTTCTTGAAATACTTGTTCCCGCTTTCGCCTATCTGTATGGGTTTTATAATTTTCATTGATCGTTATTATTCGTCGACGGACCGACCCATGCAACTTATGCAGATGTTGTGCAAAAGTCTTAGCAAACTCATTAGGTTATTGACTAAATTATTATATGCAAATTCCGTTAATGGAAGATCAAGGTCCCAACTACATATACGCTCACTCACTAAACACCTCAATAGTTTCCTAAGCCACGGTTTACTACTTCAGTTTGTTCGTCCGACTGCGGATGATATGCCAAGAATCTAAGGGTGGTATCAGTCTTGTGGCACGGGGTCTTCCAAAAATAGCTCATAAATCTCACATCGCGGTCTGACACGATAAACTTGGGCAGGTTATGCAGCCTAAAAACGTCCCTCATAAAGATGGATGCTACATGTGAAGCATCTGTCGTCTTGTGGCATACGATAAAGTGTGCCATCTTTGAGAATCGATCAACCACCACAAAAACGGAATCGTGTCCCCGAACAGTGCGGGGGAGTCGGAGCACGAAGTCTATGTTGATGTCCTCCTAAGGGCGGTGTGAGACAGGTAGAGGTGTGTATAGATCCGTGTTCTGCTTGGTGCTCTTGGCCGTCTGCCAGATACGGCAGTGGCAGACAACGCGAGCCACGTCCTTCTTAAGGCTAGGCCGGTAGAGGCGGTCCTCAACAATGGTTATGGACTTATCCCGCCCAAAGTGCCCAGCGGCCCCACCCGCGTGCAACTCCCAAATCAAGTAATCAGGGTAGGGCGTCTGAGAGATGCACAGGCGGGAGCCCCGATACAGATATCCCTCAAAGATCTAATAGCCCCAACAGGGTCCGGTGTGGCCCAAAAGGGTCTTGACCGTATGCAGGTGAAGGTTGAGCCTTACGCCTACCCCTATCGTGTCATCTGGGTTGACAAGACTGCGATTCAGGTTACCCAGCACTGTCTTGTCCAGATTAGCATCGCCTCCTTTCAGGATCGGGTCTGGTGTGATGTCATTCCCATGGACGTCGCTCATGTGTTGTTCGAGTGCCCCTGGCTATTTAATCGTGATGTCACGTGTTTCGGCCGCTCGAACAGGTTTGTCTTTTATGACAACGGGCGGAAGATTACGTTTACGCGTATCCAACCCAATGAGAAATCCAAGGGTCAGATTGAGCCTTCTGTGAGCACGAGCGCCTCGAGGCCCCCACATATCTTGAGGCGAGGCAAGTTTTTGCGAGGTAGCATTGAGTCTGATATCATCTATGTTGTGGCAGCCACTATGACTTCTGAGTGCCCCCCCTGACGATCACCCCCCAGCGGTGCGTCCCCTTTTGGATGAGTTTGCGGATATTATGCCAGATGAGCTCCCCGATGAACTCCCCTTCCACGGGACATTCAGCATGTTATTGACTTAGTCCCGAGGGCTTCTCTCGTGAACCTGCCCCACTACCGTATGCACCCTGATGAGCACACTGAGCTCAAGAGGCTTGACGAACTTCTTCAGAAGCAATTTATTCAGGAGAGCTTGAATCTGTGTTGTCCACGCCCTTCTTACCCCTAAGAAGGACGGTACTTGGCATATGTGCATCGATAGTCGTGTCATTAATAAAATCAGTCAAATATTGTTTCCATATCCCAAGACTCGATGACCTACTGGATACTATGTTTAGTGCCCAGATCTTTTTCAAGATCAACCTCCGTAGTGGGTACCATCAGCTACGAGTTCGTGAGGAAGACGAGTGGAAGATGGTCTTTAAGACCAAGGACGATCTGTACGAGTGACTAGTCATGTCATTTGGGATATCTAACGCCCAGAGAATGTTTAAGAGAGTCATGACGCAGGTGTTACGGCCCTACATAGGCAAGTTTCTGGTGGTGTATTTCAAAGATATATTGATCTATACCCAGACTCCGGCCGACCAACTCGATCATCTAAGACTTCACTTTGGCACCTTTCGTCGGAAGAAATTATATGTGAATTTGAAGATGATCCTTCCTTTCTGAGTCTATTCACTTTCTGGGATTCATCGTATCATCTATTGGAGTATTAATTGACCTTGAGAATGTCAAGTCCATTCGCGACTGGCCTGTGTCTGCGAACATCCATGAGCCTCGTAGTTATCACGGACTTGTCACCTTCTATAGGAGGTTTATCCAGAGGTTCAGCACGACCATGGCCCCATTCACGAGGTGCCTTAAGAAGGGAGAATTCCAATAGACCCCCGCGGCCACTAGAGCTTTTGAGGAGATCAAAGAGAGATTGACAAAGGCTCCTGTCCTGGGACTTCCTGATTTTAGTCGTGCGTTTGAGGTCGCGTGTGACGCTTCTGGTGTAGATATTGGTGGCGTATTGAGCCAAGATAGACATCCAGTTTCTTACTTTAGTGAGAAGTTGAACGAGGCCAAGCAAAAATACTCGAATTATGATCGAGAATTTTATGTGATTGTTCAGTCTCTGCATTACTGGAGGCACTATCTCCTTCTCTGGGAGTTTGTGCTCTATTCGAATCACCAGGCATTACGATGTCTAGAATCGTGGCGCAAATTAGGACACCGGCATGCCAAGTGGGTTGAGTACCTCCAAGATTTTCATTACGTTCTCAAACACCAAGCTGGTGTTGAGAACAAGCCGGCTGATGCGTTGAGTCGTCATGTATCCTTGTTACAGACGATGACCGCACGCGTAGATGGGCTTGAGAGAGTGATTCTAGATTATACGATATGCCCCAACTTTGGCGAGATTTCTACTGTCTTGTCCCGAGACCCACCGGACTCTGTTGAGGGCTATCAGATCTTTGAGGGATATCTGTACCGGAGATTTCGCCTGTGCATTCCCCAAACGTCCTACCGTAATTACTTGATTTGGGAGTTGCACCCGGGCGGGGCCGCTGGGCACTTTGGGCGGGATAAATCCATAGCCATTGTTGAGGACCGCATCTACTGGCCCAGCCTTAAGAAAGATGTGGCTCGTGTTGTCCTCCACTGCCGTATCTGCCAGACGACCAAGGGCACCAAGCAGACACGGTACCTGTCTATCGTATCAGACCTCTACCTGTCTCACATCGCCCTTGGGAGGACATCGGCATGGACTTCGTGTTCGGACTCCCCCATACTATTCGGAGACACGATTACATCTTTGTGGTGGATGATCGATTCTTGAAGATGGCGTATTTTATCACATGTCACAAGACGGCGGATGCTCCACACGAAGCATTCATCTTTATGAGGGAGGTTTTTATGTTGTATGGTATGCCCAAGTCTATCGTGTCAGACCGCAATGTGAGGTTTATGAGCTACTTCTGGAAGATCCTGTGGCACAAGACTGGCACCACCCTTAGATTCCCCGCACTATATCATACACAGTCGAATGGGCAGACTGAAGTAGTAAATCGTAGCTTAGGAAACCTATTGAGGTGTTTAGTGGGCGAGCATGTAGGTAGTTGGGACCTTGATCTTCCAGTCGCGGAGTTTGCATATAATAGTTCAGTCAATAGGTCTACTGGGTTAAGTCCATTTTATGTAGCGTTAGGATATAATCCTAAGAAGCCTATAGACCTTATCCCTAGTCCCCTGGAATCGCGCTCTAGTGAATCTGTTGAGTCTTTTGCACGTTATTTGCATGAGTTGCATAAGTCGGTCCACCGACGAATAATAACGAGCAATGAAAATTATAATGCAGATAGGCGAAAGCAAGAACCAGTATTTCAAGAAGGTGAACAGATAATGATGCAAAACCGCCCTGAGAGGCTCCCTTCGAGGCCTGCCAAAAAACTAAGTGTCGGGCAAATAGGCCCCTACTCAGTTATAAGTCGCATTGGGATGAACGCATACAGGCTCGATATCCCTGCAAGTATGGGAATCCATCAAGTATTCAATGTTGAAGATATGACGTCATACTACGAGCCTCGCGAGTATATGGATCTGAGCAGTGGAGACTCCTAGCCGCCGCCACCTCCACTTGTGTTACCTTACCACCTTTATAGCTCACTCACGTCTGATGGACACCACAGTATACCCATTGCTGACACCCACCCACCTGGGGATTCGTCTTATTTAGTTTCACCGACGACACCGTCGATCGCACCGGGATCCACCACTCGAGAGATGAGAGCATTACAAAGATCAGATCCCACCAGTTCGTTCCTAGCACAGGCAGGCCACGATGCCACTACTTGGTACATTTACAGGGCTGCCCAAATGCAAATGACGCTTGGATACTACCAGTAGAGCTTGATCGACTCGCCCCTAAACTTCGACTTCAATACAATCGTCTCCATTCATTGGAGATGAAGGCTTTTCAGTCGGAGGGAGTTGATGGGGATCCACCAAATCATGCACCAGGAGGGTTCGCCGCAAAGCGGGCCCCATGTTCGTGTATTCGCGCAGGAGGGCTTGATCAGATCGCCGATCTGACTCTGCAAATGTGTCTGAATCCGTGTTGCAGTCAAATCCATATATTACTTTATTATTTTTTTGTTTATTTTCATTGTATTTGAGTAGCCTCACCTCCGACCAATCATAGTCATCGAAGATGGGATGTCCTAGCTTTTGTTTTATTATAAATAGACAAGCGGTGGTTGGTTTTGAGGCGTTGCATATTTTGGAGAACTCATTCCCGAAATCCCGCGATCATCCCATGGTGTCGGCTTCGTGGAACCCTAGGTGACGACTCCTAGACTCGGATCTTCCTCCCCCAAGGTATTCTTAAACCATAAGTACCATTTTCCACCTCCAAACTCCATAACACCGCCCCAAATCCTCCCCCACCAGCCCGATGTGCACAGTTTTTTCATTCCCTGAAGTCGTCGGCCAAGCAGCCCCCTGATCCCTCTAAAACCGACCACTAAGCCCTCTGCCACTACCGCATGAACCCCTCCCTACCACCGGGCGCACCGCCTCCAACACCCCCACACCCTGAAGCCACCACCGCCCTGATCTACTCCCCCCAAAGCAGCCGCCTCCTCTCCCTTTAATTCCTGCAGCCACCGGCCCCTTCTCACCCTAACCCTCCCTAGTCGTCAGCCCCTCTCTTCATGAAACCACCTTCCAAAAAACCTTCCCCCTTCCAGAT
This sequence comes from Platanthera zijinensis, assembly GCA_039513925.1. Classification (NCBI taxonomy): domain Eukaryota; kingdom Viridiplantae; phylum Streptophyta; class Magnoliopsida; order Asparagales; family Orchidaceae; genus Platanthera; species Platanthera zijinensis. Next base: position 8,810,941 of record CM077088.1, on the reverse strand, counting down.
CAGCGCATATCTGGAATTTTTAAGCCCGGATCCGATCTCATATTGTTGGATCTACCCTTCCCCACCCGGATCTATACCGACGTAGCCAGATCTATCCATTTCCGGTCTGATTTTACCATCCACCGCTGAGGACATCCACTGCTGAGGACAGCCACCTTCCACGCTACCGGTTCCACATTCGGTCGTCGTCCCTCGCATCCGGCTCCGAAATCTTCAGTGCCTCAGTCAGCCCACTACTTTGGTGAGTCCCTTATTGTATTGGATTATTTGATTCAGTATTTTTATTGGATTAAACACTGCATTTGTTGGAATCATGATGGTGAAAATTTGTTTGTGATACGCTTATAATTTGCAGGTAGGATTTATTCGACGTGCGTTTGCCTTTGCCCCTCCGAGTGGAGGAAAGCCATTATTTAATTGCTTATTAAATGCTATTTTCCGTCTTTTAATTATCTGTGTGTGGTTGGAATTTCATTGCTCAAATTAATTTGTCTCCGTCTCCGACGGTATCGTTGCATTTAGAATAAGGGTTAGTGTGTCACATTTGTATCCTACCCCTAGAATCCTAGGTTTCGAGCACCCCCATAGCCTACCCAACATCAAAATCCCGCCTGCAAATTATAAGTGTATTGAAAACAAATTTCCACAAACAAGAGCCCAAACAAATGCAGTTTTCAATCCAATAAAATGATGAAGAAAATAATTCAATACAACAAGGGACTCACCAAAGTAGTGGGCTGATCGAGACACTGAAGATTTCGGAGCCGGATGCGCGGGACGGCGATCTACTGTGGAACCGGTGGCGTGGAAAATAGCGGAGGTGGTTGTCCTCGGCGGTGGACGATGTAATCGAACCGGTGATGGATAGATCCGGCCACGTATGGGTAGATCCGAGCGAGTGATGGATGGATCTGATGTTTGGTAGCGGATCCGGGCTAAGGGGTGAAATACTGGTGGAAGGAATGACGGATTGGGGGCTAAAATTCTCAAATCTGGACTGATCCGGGATGAGGGGGAATTGGATGGTGGTTCCACATGGGGGAGGGCTAGCGGCAAGGCGTTGAAGGTCTTGCAAGAGGGCGGCTGCAGGGAGACAAAGGAGGAGGCAGACAGTGCAAAGAGGGGTCCAGGTGGGCTGCCGGTGGAGGTTTTGTTGGATTAGGGGCTGGCGATGGAAGGGCGGGTAGGGGATGGACGGGCGGCCTACTGGAAGGGGAAAACGAGAGGATGGTGGGTTGGGAAGTGAAGGGGGTAGGTCGGCTGCAGGGAAAAATCACCCAGCAGGGTGCGGTTGGTTTGGAGGGGAACTGGGAGGTGGCGGTAAGGAGTTCGGGAGGGGGGAAAGATGGTTTACGGTTAGGGCAAAACTTAGGGAGCGAGAAAACCATCTAGGAGTCGTCACCTAGGGTTCCGCGGAGTCGGCACCGTGGCGGGATCGCAGGATTCCGGGAATAATTTCTCCAAAATCTGCAATGCCCTCAAAACAGCCACTACATGACTATTTATAAGAAAACAAAAGCTAGGGCATCCCACCTTCAACGGCTATGATTGGTCGGAGGAGGAGCCACTCAAAATACACTAAAATAAACCAAAAAAAGTAAAGTAGCATATGATTTTGACTCGCGGAGCAGATCCTGACACATCCGCGGAGTCGGATCGGCGATCCGATCAAGCCTTCCTGCGTGAATACACAAACGTGGGTCCCGCCTTGTGTTGAACCCCTCCCGAAGCATGGTCTGATAGATCCCCATCACATTTATTCTTTAAGTCTATTAATATTTTATGTTTCCAATTCCACTATCATACGTTTACAATTCCAATATATATTTCCAATCTCAATATTTAAGGTAATTGGAATGTGTGCGGCCTCGTTTCTGCTAGCGGATTGGGCTATTAAAAACAAGAATGAAAAGGGAGGGCGGATACTTTTAAAAAAGATGCCTGGAATTCTTTACCAATTGAGAGGCGTTAGTTCTCCGTCCTCCAATTCTTCTCCAACATCATTATCTCGGGCTTCTTTCTCTGCCGTCTTTTTACAGATTTTGACATTAGCTTATTGCTTCAACCTCAACATATTATTGTTCCCCTTGCGAACCGTCGCCGTCTTTGCAGTGTGATAGGAGCTTCGGATTGGGGCCTAGTTCGTGGCCATGAGAGATGGAAATCGATGAGTTTTTACCGTGCAGACTAAAAGATTATACCGGCATAAAAATTATACTAAGCTTAAATAAAATAATGTACAAGAAATTTTAAAAATATAAAATGAGAAAAAAATTTACAAAAAATAATAATAAAATAAAGTAAAACTAAAATAAATTAAACAAATATAAGTAGAGGAGAAAATAAAATATCATATAGTAGAAACTTATATAGTGTGTATACAAAACCTAAGACGATTGAAGTACTAAAATCGTCGGATAAATATTGCGCACTCAGAACCCATGCCCATTATGCCAGTATTTTTTATTGAGATGCAAAAAAAATATATCCAAAGGTATATTCTGAAATATATGATTTTTTGTTGATGATGAGCGTTAATAGGTGAAGCTTCAGTGAGTTAAGTGAAAAATAAAAACAATTGAGATAGTATTTAGTAGATTGTCACATGATATGAAATTTTACAGAAAATGTTATTAGTAATTATCAATCCACCACGTTATAAGGAAAAAGTTACCTAAGTGTGCTGGTTAAAATAAAGCAGATCTATGATATAGGAGCATCTCAAGAAGCCTTACAAATATATATATATATATATATATATATATATATATATATATATATATATATATATATATACTAATATATAAAGGCAAGGCTTCCCTCAGTCCGTAACACATGAACTTCCCGATCTAACCCCAGCTGCCATGTCTACTCGACCTTCTGCCCCCGCCGCTTCCTCCACCGGTCCGAAAATGGCCGCCACAGCTGCATGCCCCCTTCTCCTGCCACGCCGCCTCCTACCACCGCTTCTCCTCCCGCTGTCTCCTGCCGCGTGCCCTGCCCCGTGCCCTTCCCGTGCGCCGCTTTCTTATCACGCCTCTCTCCTGCGGTATTTCCTCATCCCCTACCTTTCTCTCCAGCCTGGACCTTCCAAGAGAACAATCCGCGGCCCATAGCTTCCCGCCTCCGCTACTTCATCATCGGAAATTCGCGCCGCTGTCATGGCTCTCCGTCCACAGTATCGATTCGTCTAGAAATCCGGGATTGAAAGGTATCCGGGATTGATGGGGCAGAGCTTCTTTTCTACTCTCATCATCTCCCTCTCTTGATTTTACCATATCGAGCAAGATTCCCCGTCGCTGCTGCTATTAAAGCTTGGCAATGTTTTGCTTGGACTGGATTCGGTCAAGGCCTGTGATGTTCATGCGGACTCAATGATTTAGATCTCCTGTCTTAAACCACTGTAAGCACTATATTTCCTTCAATGTTTCTTAGTTTAGACAAGATGATAGTTGGAGGATTAGGTCGGCTATTACTTTTGCTGGAGATAGCCACTGCTCTGGTTTTATTGATTCCGTGTGAGAATAAGTGCTATTGCTTGCAGGGTTCTTTAGGTCTACCACAGTTTCATTGGGGGAAATTAATTGTCCAAATATTGTGATGTTTGTCTACGTGGTTTTATTGCTCAGGTTTCTTTTATATGGTTAATTGCTACTCCTCATCTTCTGATTTTAGTGCTGACTCATGGTCGGAAGGGGGTAGGCCATTGCTGTTTTGCTGCTCGGTTATTCTTTACTCCCATGTTAATTTATGTACTGAATAGGGGGAGATGTTGTGCTCCACTTTTGTGTGACGGGAGCACTCACTATGGGATCTATTTTGTGTGACGGGAGCACTCTTGAGATGTGCTTACCTTCATGCACGCCTATGATCCAAAACACAAGATCCAAAAACCACTACAAAATTCTTTGCCTGACAACTTACCCTGTTCCACTTACACATGTGCATCAATGTGATCAAAAATACAGCCCCAATAACAGTCACTGCTTCTATGTTGCTGCCATTTTTTAGCAACCTCACCTGCGCAAAAATGCCCTCACAATCGGACCCCGAGCCTTTATTACTAAATCACTACTCCACCTACATTTGTTAGCTGTACCTATCATGCATGCGGACTTCTGAGAAGGATTGACATGTACTGACCTTTATGCACCCTTATGATCCAAAATACAAGATCCAATAATCAGTACAAAATTCTTTGGTTTACAACTTAGTCCGTCACACTTAAGCATGCGCGTAAATGTGATCTTAATTGTCTACCTGCTTTGACATTACATCTGCGTATCTATACATTCGAACTTCGCACTATGGGATCTATTTTGTGTGACGGGAGCACTCTTGAGATGTGCTTACCTTCATGCACGCCTATGATCCAAAACACAAGATCCAAAAACCACTACAAAATTCTTTGCCTGACAACTTACCCTGTTCCACTTACGCATGTGCATCAATGTGATCAAAAATACAGCCCCAATAACAGTCACTGCTTCTATGTTGCTGCCATTTTTTAGCAACCTCACCTGCACAAAAATGCCCTCACAATCGGACCCCGAGCCTTTATTACTAAATCACTACTCCACCTACATTTGTTAGCTGTACCTATTATGCATGCGGACTTCTGAGAAGGATTGACATGTACTGACCTTTATGCACCCTTATGATCCAAAATACAAGATCCAATAATCAGTACAAAATTCTTTGGTTTACAACTTAGTCCGTCACACTTAAGCATGCGCGTAAATGTGATCTTAATTGTCTACCTGCTTTGACATTACATCTGCGTATCTATACATTCGAACTTCGCACTATGGGATCTATTTTGTGTGACGGGAGCACTCTTGAGATGTGCTTACCTTCATGCACGCCTATGATCCAAAACACAAGATCCAAAAACCACTACAAAATTCTTTGCCTGACAACTTACCCTGTTCCACTTACGCATGTGCATCAATGTGATCAAAAATACAGCCCCAATAACAGTCACTGCTTTTATGTTGCTGCCATTTTTTAGCAACCTCACCTGCGCAAAAATGCCCTCACAATCGGACCCCGAGCCTTTGTTACTAAATCACTACTCCACCTACATTTGTTAGCTGTACCTATCATGCATGCGGACTTCTGAGAAGGATTGACATGTACTGACCTTTATGCACCCTTATGATCCAAAATACAAGATCCAATAATCAGTACAAAATTCTTTGGTTTACAACTTAGTCCGTCACACTTAAGCATGCGCGTAAATGTGATCTTAATTGTCTACCTACTTTGACATTACATCTGCGTATCTATACATTCGAACTTCGACAAAATGGATGTTTGCGAAATGTTATGCCTCCGAAAATTTAGAAATTTGCAACAACCACACAGTAAAGCTTAATAAAGAACTACAAATTATTTCAATAAACAATTTACTTAATATAAGTTGATGCGCACAGACCGCGTTCACTGTGCACAGACCGCGTCCACAGACGGAAAAAAAATGTGATTCGAGCACACTCACTCTCTGTTTGTTGCATTGTACTGCTACTTGCTTCAGTTGTAAGTTTTTTCGCACACACCACGTTCACTATGCACACGACAAACTCTAATGTCAACTTTGAAATGCTACCTACTTTGCTCTCATCTTGCCCCCTGTTATCAGATATATTACATACGCACACCTCTGTGATGACTGACTACAACTCCTCGACAAATTTGCTGCGTGAAAACAACCTGCCGGGGACATTGGACTCCACGAACTACTACACCAACGTGCCCTCAGATATGCGAGAGTACTACTACTTTGTTGTACTAATCAGCAATCTTAATCATGGTACGACCACAGAGTTACTAACATCGTTATTCCAAACTCTGTCGGGCTTCCTGCACGCGAGCGTAAGGAATATTAATCAAGATTTGAACATAACTTCTGACAAACGCTATTGCTGTAAAATCACACATACTAACCGTTTATTTATTAATGAAGGTTGACATTGACACAGAGGGCAACAGAACTGGTACAGGAGAGCTGATTTTCTCGGATGAAGCGTCGATGGAAGCTGCTGCAATTGCGATAAATGGCCAAATAATTGATGGAAGAACTATATCAGCCCGCGAGCTACGACTCTTTGATGTTAAACCAGAATATTATCAACAATATATTAACTGAAATACACTGCAAACATAAGTACATATAAACATAGCTGCTCTGTAAAATCTCCGCTGTACTGCATATGTTCTTTGTGTACTGAATAGATACAGAGTTTTACAGTTTTAAATATTGTACATTATCAACTACATATGTACCTACTCATGCACGACGCACAAGCCTTCCTCTGACTGTACTCTCTCCTCTGTGTGGTGTTGTAAGCTTCTGAGTCTCTTTCACATGTACAGTTCCCATATAATAATACATAATACGTGCAACTACGTCTATGAAAATATTCGTTCTTAACTACTGTGCTTACTTTGTTTTGCCATTCAATTACGTGCCTGTCATACTGAAACCCACAGTATAGTTACCACTCCTTTTCGCATTCCACTGTGGTTGTTGCATTAAGAAAGACATTTGAGTTTAAAACCTAGACATAAATGAAACAACCATGTGTGTTACCCGCAATCACTGCGTACTTTGTCAAACTCGGTACTACTCGGTGCACTATAATTTAAGACGCATGCACCACATCCACTGTGAACATAAAAACTTCTGCTGTCACTTCTGAGATGTTGCCATGTATACTCCGACATTCCCCTTTGTCACCCCATATATGACATGCCTACACATTTACGATGACTGTGTACTGAATAGACACAGAGTTTTACAGTTTTAAATATTGTACATTCTCAACTACATATGTACCTACTCATGCACGACGCACAAGTCCTCCTCTGACTGTACTCTCTCCTCTGTGTGTTGTTGTAAGCTTCCGAGTCTCTTTCACATGTACAGTTCCCATATAATAATACATAATACGTGCAACTACGTCTATGCAATTATTCATTCTCAACTACTGTGCTTACTTTGTTTTGCCGTTCAACTACGTGCCTGTCATACTGAAACCCACAGTATAGTTACCACTCCTTCTCGCATTCCACTGTGGTTGTTGCATTAAGACAGACATTTGAGTTTAAAACCTAGACATAAATGAAACAACCATGCGTGTTACCCGCAATCACTGCCTACTTTGTCAAACTCGGTACTACTCGGTGCACTATAATTTAAGACGCATGCACCACATCCACTACGAACATAAAAACTTATGCTGTCACTTCTGAGATGTTGCCATGTATACTCCGACATTCCCCTTTGTCACCCCATATATGACATGCCTACACATTTACGATGACTGTGTACTGAATAGACACAGAGTTTTACAGTTTTAAATATTGTACATTCTCAACTACATATGTACCTACTCATGCACGACGCACAAGTCCTCCTCTGACTGTACTCTCTCCTCTGTGTGTTGTTGTAAGCTTCTGAGTCTCTTTCACATGTACAGTTCCCATATAATAATACATAATACGTGCAACTACGTCTATGCAATTGTTCGTTCTCAACTACTGTGCTTACTTTGTTTTGCCGTTCAACTACGTGCCTGTCATACTGAAACCCACAGTATAGTTACCACTCCTTCTCGCATTCCACTGTGGTTGTTGCATTAAGACAGACATTTGAGTTTAAAACCTAGACATAAATGAAACAACCATGTGTGTTACCCGCAATCACTGCCTACTTTGTCAAACTCGGTACTACTCGGTGCACTATAATTTAAGACGCATGCACCACATCCACTATGAACATAAAAACTTATGCTGTCACTTCTGAGATGTTGCCATGTATACTCCTACATTCCCCTTTGTCACCCCATATATGACATGTCTACACATTTACGATGACTGCGTACACCTCCTCAACAAATGTTACGTGCACAAGCAACCTCTGAATGCCACTGCACTCTGTTAGTGCTACATCAGGCTACCCCCCACTATGTTATATTACTACTACTTTGGCTTATCACTCATCAATCCTACTCATCCTGCGATTACACATTTAATAACATCAGTACTTCAACCTGTGCCAGTTCTCTCATATGCTTTCCGAAATACTGCTTCACACTTCAACGTTATGTGCTACGAACACTCTCTTCTCAAAATGAACTACATGGAACATTTATTTGGTAATTAATGTCGTCATTCACACAACGGGCACCCCAACTGCGAGCTGATATGTGATACTCTCAACTGAAGTTTCGGTCGATGGTGCTGCACATGATAAGCTGTCGCAGATTTGATGAAAGAAGTAACTCACTCTGCGATGTACGCTGACTTCATATTACGTCAAAGTACTGCCAACAATACTCATTAGAGTGCAATATCACTACGCGACAGAGATTACATATAAATACAGTTTCTGCAGAAGATATACATTGTACTGCCTCGGTTGTTTACCTACTCAGTATATAGAGACTTTTACGTCTCAACCATTGTACATGTCACCCTTTGCTTGAACTTACACATGCACAGCAGCCACAAACTCTTATCACTGTATTCTACTGTCCGTGTCATCCTCTAAATTTCGGAGTGCTTCGCACACTCAGAGTTTGCGTACATTATACATAGTACACGCAACTACGTATGTGCAACTACCACTTCGCAAATACTGTGAACGTTTACTTCCACTCTGCACTGCCCTATCTTCCACACTCCAACTTACGGTATAGTTACCGCTCCCTTTTGCATTCCTCTTTATTCCTTCTGTTAAAAAGGAAATTCTGCTTTTCCATGTACACTTACTTTTGTACAACACAATGGTTGCAGCTACTACATATATACAATGACTTCACGGAGGGTTAGAGTATCCGAGATGCCTGAACAGGAACGTCGCATCTATCGAGAACGAGCACGAGACCGTCTGCGGCGATGGCGACAACAGCTGACTGAAGAACAAAGATCGGCACAACGGACCCGTAACAGACTCAGTGCACAAGCAAGAAGAGCACGTACGTCCGACCAACGTCAGCATGTACCAATTTCTCCTCCGTTACAGCCACAGCCTGCACGACAGCAACCTCATCCTTCGCAACTCCAACAAGCACACATTATGATTACTCCTACACAATCATACCCTACAGTACAGCAGCCACCTGCACTGCACGGTGAACAATCAAACATACTGACTGAACACAATAGTGGTACCGTTTTTTGGGGTAACCATCTACACTTTGCTACTGTTTTATCTCTCCACACTCTCTCCATTTAAAAGATAATGATGTGAAACTTCGTGTCGCTGTTTCTCAACCACACAGTGAGCCATGCGGAAAATGGTGTTACTCATAAATACTCTTTATGTGAGACATCTTCACTCCTGCATCGAACATTCGTTGCGGGATCGTCAAACTTACATGAGACATTATTACCAACAGATGTTCCATCAACATCTCAGCAGTTCGGACCATTTCCCAGTGCAACAGAACGTCGCATGGTAATTACAGCAGGTATGGTTCCTCTCTTTCCGATGTCACCACCTGTACCTGATATCTTATACTTATGTGCTCCTCCTCATTGCACCATATGAAACTATGCGTCGCAGATGTTAGTAGAAGCAACAGTCATGCTCCTCAGCCACTTTATGATCAAAACACAAACTATGAGGTCGACGCAGATAATCATAGAACATCCAGTACAAGCTATCGGACCCCATATCGCAACACAGCTCGAATTGGTAATTTCGCGCAGCGAACTCCACATTTGCAGCTACAAGAACCGTATACGTGTCGTTACTGCGGCGCAAAATTGTTCGATGGTGAAACGGTGAGTATGTGTTGTAATAATGGAAAAATAGTCCTGCCACCTACACCAACTCCACCGGAACTACTGCTGTTGTTCACAGAACTATCTGCTGATTACCATAGATTTATAACCAATGTTCGCTCATACAATCATGCATTCGCTTTTACCTCAATGGGCGTTATGTTGGATCAAAATGTGATAGGTAATCAGCAAGGAGTATATACATTTCGAGCTCACGGTGCTATATATCATAAAATCGGAACTTTGCTGCCTCTTGCAAACAGAAAACCACGATATTTGCAATTATTTATTTATGATACTGATCATCAGACTGACTACCGAATGCAAGAAAACGAACATTTGGACCGTGGACTACTTGACAAAATAAGATTCATATTGTATACGTACAACCCATTTGTGCGAATGTTTCGCAAAATTGCCCAAAGACCAGATATTCCAAGTTGCAGATTGCTGATTAAAGAACGATCATCTGCAGAACTTCAGTACACATTACCAGTGGCCTCAGAAGTTGCTGCTATAATTGTTGGTGCTGAAGAATATATGGAGTCCAATGAACGGAATATTATTGTAGAAAGCATTGCTACAGGCTTTGTAACTGTTCCAGAATACACTGGCTATTATGATCCTATATAATATCCATTATTCTTCCCTTGCGGAACCTATGGTTGGCATGGTGATTACAAAGGACTTAATAACCTCCATGTTACCTGTTGTGACTACTACTCCTACATTCTGCAGGTTCTTTATTATATATGTTACGTTCAATCAGTTATTATTTCCAACGTTATCTCCTAACGATTTTCTTCTGTATTCATGTAGATTCGCTCGCCACTTCAGTCATTACTTCTGCGTGGATGCAGTCTTCTACAACAATATGTTGTCGATAATTACATTAAGGTTGAAACACAAAAATTACGATGGATAAAAAACAATCAAAACACTATTCGCGTTGAGCTATACAGCGGTTTGCAAGACTGTTTAAACGCCGGAGAAAATAATAGTGGTATGGTTTCTTTCCCACCCACATATTTTTGCCTTTACACAATAACTAACTCACTTTATATTCTTCGACTCTACCGAAGAAAATGTCGGCCGGCGTGTTATACTGCCATCATCATTTGTTGGAAGCCCCAGAGATATGTACCAGCGCTACCAAGATGCAATGGCGATTGTGCAGCACTATGGAAGACCAGACATCTTCTTGACAATGACATGTAATTCTGCGTGGCGAGAGATTACTACTGAACTTCTCCCAGGTCAGCGAGCACAAGATCGACCTGATTTAGTAACTCGGGTGTTCCGTGCAAAATACGAGAAATTAAAGAAAGATATATTTCATAAGCATGTTTTGGGTAAAACAATGAGTCATGTTCACGTAATTGAATTTCAAAAAAGAGGACTGCCGCATGTACATATGTTGTTTATGTTTGATGAAAATGACAAACTTAACACTCCAGACGACTACGACCTGATTGTTAGGGCTGAAATTCCTTCAGTTTCAACAGAACCAGAACTACACAATGCAGTTATACAACATATGATACACGGACCATGCGGCCACATTAACCACAACGCTCCCTGCATGAAACATGGTGACTGCAAAAAGGGATATCCAAAGTGTTATGCTGACCATACAATTCAAGGAACAGACTCATACCCACTATATCGCAGACGCAATGACGGCAGATTTGTTATTTTGCGACGTGCTGGAGACTTCCATATTGACAATCGTTGGGTTGTTCCATACAATCCATGGCTTCTACTAAAATATGATTGTCACATTAATGTTGAAATTTGCAGTAGTATTAAAAGTATCAAATATTTATACAAATATATTCACAAAGGCTCAGACTGTATTTCTTTTCAAGTTCAACCAGATACAAACTACGATGAACTTGCTCATTATGTTAACGGCCGTTGGATATGTCCCCAAGAGGCATGCTGGAAGTTATTCAAATTCCACATGAGCCAAATATATCCTTCAGTGGTGCGCTTACAGGTTAATTTTTTTACGTAATATTACGTGTTTACTACAACGTTACCATTTATGTCATATAAAATAACGCATTACGTTAACATTTCTTAACAGAGTCTGAAATTTCATGGCTTGCAGGTACATCTGCCAAACAAGCATCAGGTGCAATTCCGCATACACGACTCGGTTGCTGATGTCCTCTCAAACGAACGTAACTCAATGACAATGCTCACAGAGTTCTTCAATCTGTACAATGACAACAATGAACTCCAGCATTACCTCTATAAAGACTTCCTCAAGCACTATAGGTGGAACTCTACTTCAAAAACATGGACTAAACGAAAAACAAAACAACAAGTTATTGGCCGAATTTACTCTGTCCATCCTGCAGAAGGCGAGAGATTTTATTTACGTCTTCTGCTAAACCATGTTGCAGCGCCAAAATCATTTGATTATCTCCGAACTGTAAATGGTACTCGATACTCCACCTTCAAACAAGCTGCTGAACAGTATGGTCTCCTTGAAAGAGACAACAGCCTGCGCGATTGCTTACATGAAGCTCGCCAATTTCGAATGCCTTCAGCACTGCGTTCTCTTTTCACAACTATCCTGATGTTCTGTCAACCAACTAATGTCAGAGAACTATGGAATGAGAACTACTCCTCCATGACTGAAGATTACATCGCTCCGACAATTATGAATGACGTATACATTACAAATAAGATTCTTCATGATATTAATTACATTCTTCAACAACACAGTAAAAGTATAGCTGACTATGATCTCCCACAAATCAATACTTCCTATGACGAGGTGATTGGTTACTCAAGCTTAATCGATCATGAGCTTTCACTTCCTATATCAGAAACAGACTTACAGTCTGTTGCACTACTTAATGTTTATCAACGATACGCATACTATGTCATCACTGAAGCAATACATCGTAGGGAGTTTGCTCTTTTCTTTGTTGATGGCCCTGGAGGCAGTGGGAAAACGTTTTTATATCGATGTTTGCTTGCAAATTTGCGGAGCAGTGGTCATATTATTATAGCTACAGCTTCGTCTGGAATTGCAGCTACTCTTCTTCCAGGTGGTACGACTGCACATATGCGCTTCAAAATTCCCATACCACTACACGGTACGTCATTCTGTACTTTTGGTAAACTATCTGATACGCACAAACTGTTGGAACGCTGCTCTGCAATCATTTGGGATGAAGCTCCAATGACACATCGTCACGCATTTGAAGCTGTTGATCGCTCACTGAGAGATGTTCTCGGAAGAAATGAACCTTTTGGTGGTAAAATAATGATAATGGGCGGAGATTTCAGACAAATAGCACCGGTTGTTATTAATGGAACTAAAGCTCAAATTATCAATGCAAGCATTGTGAAGTCGCCTTTATGGACAGCTGTCAGAGTCCTCTCCTTAAAAGAAAATATGAGAGCTTCGTCCGATCACGAGTTCTCTGATTTCTTACTACGCATTGGTAATGGTAACGAAATTGCTGTTGAAGATGAAATGATCAAGATCCCAAACGCCATGAGTATCTGTTGGGAAGGCGAACACTCGATAGATATGTTAATTAGCACAATATTCTCTGACATCATTACGCATACGCACAATTCAGACTACCTTGAAAGTCGAGTTTTACTAACTCCATTAAACGAAGATGTCAACCGTTTAAACGATAAATGCCTCTCACTATTTCCAGGAGAAGAGATTACGTACTACTCATTCGACTCGGTGAACGATGACAGGTACAATTTATATCCACAAGAGTTTCTAAACAGTTTATCACCAGGAAATCTCCCTCCACATAGACTGTCTTTAAAAAAGGGTGTGCCTGTTATGCTACTTCGAAATCTTAATGCCACATCAGGTCTATGCAATGGCTCACGTCTTATTTGTCGCCACTTCAGCAGAAATATCATCGAGGCTGAAATTCTTACTGGAGACCATAAAGGAAAGACAGTATTTCTTCCGCGTATACCTTTGAAAAATCCTGAAGATTCAAAGATGCCTTTTGAAATTACGCGTAAACAATTTCCAATTCGTCTTAGTTTCGCACTGACAATTAATAAATCCCAGGGCCAATCTGTGAAACAAATCGGCATCTACTTACCCGCTCATGTTTTTACTCATGGTCAACTCTATGTAGCTTTGTCAAGAGGAATTTCGTCCTCAACTACTACAATTCTACTTAAAAAAGGCTCACTGCCTGGTCACCATGGTCTTTACACAAAGAACGTTGTGTTCAAAGAACTTCTCATGCAAACAGAGGTACACCTACATACCAACTCATCACATACAACTCATGTTTCTGTATACATTCACTGTGATTTTGACGTACAGTTCACATTTCTCTCAGCAAAACAACTGAAATTTGCATTGATGGACACAGTCACTCAGCGTAACAACTGAAAGTACATAAATTTTTAGCACCAACACCATTCATCTTGGCAACCCGCCTTCGGAACTGAATACTCCGATCAGAAAATATGTCCTCATTTACTGTAATACATACTTTCTATTTACTCATTACAGTACACACTGATTCTTTCATATACGTTATAAATTATGCTTCATCTCGCACTACTTCGTTACTTACTTCTGAACGTCAAATGCGTGCAGATGGAAAACAACAACTCATCACACCAGAGAATACAATTACATAATCACCCTTCTCCACAGCTCCGTAAGTCATCGGTATTGCTACGATCTACTTTTTGTACTACCATAAGATATTGATACTGACACTATACAATCTCTTTCGCAGCTACTCCTGCCAACAACACCGTATCTGATTCAGATTCCAACTACTACGATGACCTTTACCCACCAGACACAACCCGATGGTCAGATCATCAACGGATTGAGATTCCAGGTTTTAGACTACGTATACCACCTGTGCCAGCATGTCTACCACCAGAAGAAGAGTGGAATTATGTATTCAGAATGATTACAAGGTACCACATATAAAATACTATGCACTGCATAACGAGCATTACTATCATAACTCTATCACTGTTTAATAACCGATATCACTTCACATTTTCCCCAAATGCAGAATCTCTCGAGGCCACTGAATAAGCGACGCCATCCAAAACTGCTACTACTACTGCGATCTTCCACCTACACTTGCACGTGCGAGTTACTCTGCTTCCACAATAGTCAACTCTCGACCATCTCCCAGCATACGCAACCAGCTGTGCAGCCTTTGCATTTTAAGTTATTATGTACATTTATAATAACTGATTGTGATCACTTTATATGTGTGCCCTTCTCTTCGAAACTTTTTAACGTCTTTCTGCTCTTCTATATACCGTGAAATCTTTCGCTGCTCTCTTTATGTTTCTGCTGACTATTAACGCTTCGTATGCTCCTCAAACATGATAATACCACTACTTCCTCAGATGAATGAATGAACAACAAAATAAACACTATACTAACATGTCAACTTACATATCTCTTCCCGTCGCAACTTCGTCAATTACGACATGCATGATCATTTGTACTCTCATCAATGGTTGTGCTGCTTGACTTACGCAGCAAGGACTTTACGTACATGTTGCGACAACCCGTTTACAGCTTCGACATTTATTATAACCTCTGTAAGAGTCGCTACAAATATCTTTAGATATAAGAACATACACAAGCAACTCAATTCCACTCCGACGGGTGCGGACGGACCCCGCCGATGTCGGCCTTCGCACGGCACGTGACGCCGAATGCACACGTGCGCAAACACATCTTCGTCACGCTTCCACGTGCATTTGCTTCACAAAATCATGTGTTCCCGCGTCACGTGGTACCGACTGCCGTTTGCGACACGAACCTGACGACTTGCGTGGAACCGTCCGCCGACTCTTTGCCTCTTCACAGCGCCCGGATGACCATCTACATTTGCAGCCCGACTGATGCGTCATAAGCCCGCCCGAGGGTGATGCCCGTTTGCAGGCGGGCGAAGCCCGCCTGATGCGGCCGAAGGCCGCCCGAGAGCATCAAGCACGGGCGTAGCCCGTGCGCAGATGCTCGTATAACTAAAATCAAGTTGACGATGTTTCATGAAGATAAACGGTAGAAAAAAAAATCATTAATATCTAAGTAGAGTATGACATAATGAAAATACTAAGATGATATGTGAAAAATATGAGAAAATATAATAATAAGTGATTATCTTATATTAGAGAAACAATGGGAGTGGCATCTATCAAATTTAAGATAATAAAAATAGGTTGGAGGTGTAGGCATGTATAATAAAGCTAAGAAATGCAGCAATTAGATGAATATAAGGAGGTAGTGTCAAAGAAGGAAATGATAAGCTAAATGATGCAGGACATGTATGGGCACCTACCTGCCACCCTCAGGAGTCAGCACCTGCCTGCCATCCTGGCGCCAGGAGTCAGCACCTGCCTACAACCCTGGCACAAGGAGTCAGCACCTGCCTACAACCCTGGCGCCAGGAGTCAGCACCTACCCGGGAGTCCCACCGAGAGTACACCTGATATGCTTTATCATGTTCGCGAAGTGTATACCCCAACCCATCTTTGGTCTCACCACAGAAAGCCGAAAGATTGTTGAGATCGAGATTCGATCTCGAGACCTCCTTAATAAAGAGCTCTCATCACCAACTGATATGCACTTTTATGATGCAGGACTGGCATCAGCACCTGCCTGCCACCCTGGCGCCAGGAGTCGGGATCAGTTGGTGATGAGAGCACGCCTGAGAGCTCTTTATCAAGGAGGTCTCGAGATCGAATCTCGGCCTCACCAACCTTTCGGATTCCTGTGGTGGCACCGGAGACGGGTTGGGGTGTACAGTCCGCGGACCTGATAGAGGCTATCAGATGAACTCCCGGTGGGACCCCTGGGCAGGTGCTGACTCCTGGCACTAGGGTGACAGGTGGGTGTGGATGTCTGTCCTGCAACACTAAAGTTTACAAGAATGAATGGTTTTCTAATATGTTTTGTTCGATATTTAATTTTAACACATCAAGTAAGTAACACTTGGCAGTAAAAATAATTGAGATCTATGTTGCCCGGGGATAGGAACAGGACATGGGATATGATCATATGATATACATGCAGGATTCACTATTTCCAAAAAATCTAGTATAAGGGATGTGTTTTAAAAAAAAATTATTTAAATATAAACACAAATTGATACTAAGATATTTGTGGCAATGAACAAATAAAAAATGGAATTTGGTATAATGGTAATATTCACGCAAGTGAGAGGTCTGAGTTTAATTAACAAAGTGCCACAATCTAATCGTATAACAAAAAATATATCATTGAATAATATAAAACAGAAATTTATAATATAGACAAGAACCATGTAAAAACTAGAAATATAATGTTACATAGCATTCATATATCAGATGTCAAGAAAATTTAAAAAAGTCATTAAGTACAGTAATTTAACAGTTTAACGTCATCACACATTTACATACAAAAATCAAAAACTAGTACAAAATAAAAATCAACAATGCATTTTAAACAAATTGCTCATTATAGTGTTAAAGAGAATAAAAATAAAGTGATCAAATTCAATAACATGTGAATATGAATATATAAGTTCATAATTATTAAGATATATTGAGATATTTACCTTGTCTTACAACACAAGTCAAGCAATGAAATTGGGTGCTAACGATCCACAAGAATAGTATGACCTACTACAAAAAATGTGGACGCATTGACTCCTCTGTCCTCTCTATTGCTTGCGTGCATACAATCATATTCACTTTTTAAATCATTATATCCAACATATTATATATTAAAAAAATCATAATATATCTTATAGATAGGAATCGTGAATGGAAGAATGTAATCAGTTAAATAACACCACTCATCATAAAACACTTTCACTTTCACATTTCTAACATTCTTCATATCATCATCAAGACATACAAAGTGTGCATGGTCTAGTATATCCGGGATATCCGAAACTCTTCTAATGTAAAATAAATAAAAAATCGAGAGTTATAAAGATACCATATTTTGGTAATTGCAAGTATCTTGCTTTAAAAGTTGAGATAATGCAATTGATAATGATGATGGTGTATTCTGTGGAAATTGCCAATGTTGATTGGAAAAAGCATAATATTTAATTATCATAATGGCGTGGCCTTGAAAATTAAAGATGATGAAATATTAAATACAAGTTTAAGCCAATGTCTGACGACTGACAATTATGTTTGATCTGTTGTTTTCATAATTGTCCCAACTTTTTATGATATGTCAACTCACATTGTCCAAGTCCATCACTCATGTCGGTGTTTAAGATCAGAGGATATGACAGATATCCCTATGAACTTGTTCAAATTATCCTAATTAATAGATAAATTAGATCATACTTTCCAACATAATAACTTCAATGGCCCTGGAAAAAAATTCTATTAAGGCAAGTTTTGAGAGAGTGGATTTGTTGCAGAGCAGATCAAGTGTAACGTCAATATAGCATAGAGAGCCTTTGGTTCTCAACTTCTCATGGTCAGGCATTATGTGGAACATGCTAGAAACAACAAGGCTCCAAAACGCATGCAGTGGACTGTGAATATAGAGCAGTCGCCACTTCCACCCCAATAGGTGCCTATTAAAGGAATAATACTGAAGTCTATGGCTCAATTTTGAAATCAACTTATAGCTCACTAAGCTCTTCTAGTTCAAATAAATAACAATCATGTGGCAATGTTTATAGATATTTCAAATATACTCAACCTTGTTTCACAACTCTGTTCCACCGTAATAACTAAAAAAAATTGGTGGTGGGCACATTGACTTCACATTGTTACCAAACAAAGTTTGTCATTTTCCAAATCATTACTTTCATTGAAGTGCTATTAAGAATTACTCCAAAGCAACAGAATTAAAGTGTAAATATTAATGCACATAATTATGCAAATAATAAATACATTCCAAAATACTATTAAAGCTTAGTTCAAAAGACCAATTTCAAAAAAAAAAATGCAATTAGAATCGGACAAGTACAATCAGATATATTAACAACAAGAGAAATCAAATATTGTGATTTAAATTTAACAATCGCTAATATGTGAACATTAGGAACTAACAAAAAGTTTAGATAACTAATGAAAAAACTGAGCAAAATCCATAAAATTTTATCACATTTGTTTAGTCATCTTCTTCGTAACAATTTAATAATTCAAATGCATTATTTACCTATTTTATAATTCAAATGCATTATTTACCTATAATGCTATTTTTTTATAGAATGAGAAGTAATTCTCAAGACTTCCATGTATCTGATATGTGAATTTTTGGTTGGAATTACCAAAGGACTAGGGTACCTACTGCAAAAGAAATAAATTCCTACAATTTGATCATCAATTTCCTTTATTTTGCTTCAGTATAGCAATATAATGATTAAATTTATTAATTTACTGGATGATAAGAGTATGGGACCCTATGCACAATATCTGGCTAGTGCATTCCATCGCCTACAAACAATCCACTGCATCAAATTATAGTTATAAGTTCGCCAAATTTTCAAAAACTTGAAGATTACATATTTTAACAGAAATGTGATATCTAAATACTACATTATATTAGTTTTATTTTGGTGAGCACATACATGCTTGACAAAGTCTTTCTCTCAAGGTGATGATGTCAGCATTCTACCTCGTAATTCACATTGGGATTTACGGAAGATACTCCCCCACTACTCCACTCTTTTTTGTCTGACAGTAATTCGCTTGCTCTGGCCTTGCTTGCAAGAGACCTATGTGCTACAAAAGCAACTGATGGCTATACCATTCTACTCACTAAGATTCCAGTCACTCATTCTCATTTTCAATCAAGCAGAGGGCGGACCCACGTGCAGGGCACACCCGGGCATCGAAAATTTCGCGAAATACGGAAGACCGCCTTGTCATTCCCATTTTTCTGCTCGCGACTAGCGAGCGCAGCGACTGAGCTCTATCCCATTTCTTCTTCATGAGTTTCTTTCCGCCTAAATGTCGCAGCAGGTGAGTTATGCATCCCCTTTTTCTTCCTCTAACTCTCTCTCCTTCCCCCTCTCTCGCTCTCTATCGTTCTCTCTCATATTATAGCATATTCTTGCACGCCCTTCTCTTGAAAAGTTTTCGTTAGGGCTTTTATAGGGTTTATTAGTCATTAGTCATATTTGATTTAATTTTTTGGAATATCATGATCGCATTGGGCGTGTGCTTATCGCCGGAGTATCAACCGCGAGAGAGACTTGGGAAGTTGTTCATGACCTCGTTGCCAAGGCACTGCTTGCCGGAGTATCAACCACGGCCTGGTGCCTAGGATTTGCTTGCCGGATGTTGAACTCTGCCTGGAAGCCAAGGTTCTGCTCATCCGCAACTTGGTAGATCTGTGTGGTTTCGATCATCGGAGATCTGCATAATGTTGTGTTCTGGGCTAAGTGTAAAGGAAAAAAACCATGAAAGAAATTGTGAAGATACTGAGGTTGGATATCGCAAAGTTTATCTCTCAAACTACAATGCATCCATCTAGTTTTGTCCGTGCAGTCCAAGTGTCCTTTTTTGTTTCAAATTACAGCATTTCTGTTTGTGCACTTAAATCCACAAATAAATGCAACAAAAGGCATCCGAAAAATCTTCATTTTGATATATTAAGCTAATTAGGTTTACTAAACTTCGGCCCATGTAATTTATAATTGCCAAAAATTATTAGAGAGCCTAATTTTATAGAGAGGTCGGCTGATTAGGCTAAGTACAGAATTTCAGTTCAAAAATCTTCTTGCAAGTTTTTTTTTAAAACTTTTAAGAGGATATCCTGATGATCCTAATGATACCAGGGCTGGTTTTTAATTGACTTTACAGTTAGTGCCATTTTAACTCTTTTAGATATTTGATTATCACTTGAATTCTGTTTGTCCAAACCATCTAATTTTTGACAACAGTTGTTTAGCTTTCACTGACTTGAATTTTATTGATCATCCAAGAAGGTAGTTTAACTTTCATTTACTTGGATTTTATTGATCATCCAAGAAGATTTCAGCTCATTTTAAGAAAGACCAACACAAAATTTCATAGATCCTTGTAGCTATCATATGCATCTTAACATCGACTAACACTTGTAAAATGTCATGAAGAGACATACAATTCAAATTTTGGAAAAGACACTTTTAGTTAGTAAATCGCATTGTTTAAGTGATGTTGAAGACTTGTTTAAATAGGTGCCCGGGTTGAGTAAAAATCCTAGTTCCGTCACTGCTCATGCAGACTATAGACATTTGAGGCCATTGGGTGAAATCATCGAAGCTGCGCTTGGATAAGATTTAAAGTGATGGGATTTCTCTATTACGGCTCAATGATTAATGCGAGAATTTGGGACGTTACAATATTTTTATGAAAAAGCTTCCATCTTCTAATTATTATGACCTGGACTTTGGCTATAAACCCCAACATGTGTTACAAATATCAAAACCAAGATCATGTCAAAAACTGGAGGAGCAAAAAATAAAGTACCATAATAATGAGACACGCATGATATCATATGCAGACTTTGTCATGTGGAAAATACACATTTTTAAGCCCAAAATTTATTGAGATGCCAATTAAAATCAATTGGTTCGAGCTCATGTGAGATTGCCCGCATCTAAAAACCAAAAGATGTGGGATTCTAACTCCCGCCTATTGGCCTATCAGATTAAAATGACAATTAAAGCGATGAAAAAAAGTCACCTTCCAATCAAAATGCCAAAACCTACCTAAAAGCACATAGAAATTCTAGCTGAGCGTCAACTTCAGATCAATGGATATGGGTCAGTGCGGTCTCACTCCTCGAAGTACTAACGACTGAAATGGAAAATCCTGTAAAGATGCATGAAAACTGCAAGGTGCCGTCAACGGGCATGACAGCGAAGAGCAACGCACGTTAATCATCTTCGAACTCAAAAAAATGTACTTTTGGAAGAAACATTTACAGATCAGAAAAGGCGGATAAACAAAATTGTCTGGGCGGCAGAAACCATAAGATATAAATTCATAATAGGAAGAATCTAAAATGAGCGTAGGGACAGACCTGTGATGCGGAAAATTCGATGATATATGCAATATGTAGCCACGGTGTCGGAGGCGCCGGATACGTCGGAGGCCTTAGAGGCGTCGGAGGCGTCGGAGGCGTCGGAGGCGTCGGAGGCGTTGGCGCGGCTATTGTCGAGGGACGCTGGCTAGGCGACTGAAGACAGGAGTATCGACGGCTTAGGGTTCCGGGAGGACCCGCAATGGCTTGGAAAATATTGCTTGTTAGAGAAATGGACTATATCCGTGGGCAATCTTAGACCTTAAAAAACATATAATATTTTTTTTTTTTTGAGTTATAACTTATAAGTACCAATATGTTGTCGTCCATAAGGTATGTTATGAACTTTTTTTTTTTTGAGAAATCCTGGTCTTTCTTTGGTTCTGAGAAATCGGATCCTCTTACCACTGAATCAGATTGGACATGTAAATAGTCAAAATGAACCACAGTAAATGACAAAATGCGTTTTTGACGTGAAAAATCCGAAAATGGTGAAAACTCACGTGGCTGAAACTGTGCCGAGCCAAAATCCACTATCTTCTTGGAGTTTTATAGAGTTTTGTTTGATCTCGAAGGGCGACAGGTCGCTACTCCGTTACAGGTGTGGGAAATGAGGAAAAACAGCCGAGTCCTCCGAGCCTCGATGGAAGCGCTCCGGTCTTGGAGTGTTGTTGAGCTCGCAGAACCTGGGTGGGAGCATTCCGACCGAGAAGTTCTCTAAGTCCACGGAGCTTCTGGAGAGAGCGCTCTCGTTGATGCAGAGCCTTGATGGGAGCGCTCTCGCGGAGGCGGTTGACGTGACTTGGGACGTGTTAGAGCCTGAGTGCAAGGAGGAGAGGGAGAGAATTCCTAAGTGGAGAATCGATCTAAGTCCACGATCTCGCCGGAAAACCTTAGAGATCTCGATCTCTTTCCTCTGCATTTGTTTGTCTTCAAATAAAGGTCTGGGAGTCTATTTATATTTTTCTGAAGGGTAATGGTGGTAATTACGTCAGAGAGTGATTTGTGTTGGCGAATGGCGTTGCTCCATTTTGATCACATGGATCACCCTTTTTGTCAAAATGACGAGAGTGCCCCCTTCCCCCGGGCAATTCGGGAGGGCCGGGCGAGGTGGCGGCGGTGTTCGGAGGTGGCCGGCGGTGAAGGAGGCGGCCGGGGATGGCGAGGGTCGCCAGCGACCGCCGCCCGCGAGCGCGGGGCGCGGACGCGGGGAA
This sequence comes from Platanthera zijinensis, assembly GCA_039513925.1. Lineage (NCBI taxonomy): Eukaryota > Viridiplantae > Streptophyta > Magnoliopsida > Asparagales > Orchidaceae > Platanthera > Platanthera zijinensis. The sequence continues at coordinate 8,787,919 of CM077088.1, read as the reverse complement.
TGCAGCCACGCGGGGGGCGTGGCACGTTGGTCGCGCGGCAGCTGCACGAGCTGGTTGCACGCATCTGCGCACAGGCCGGGTGAACCTGCGCGTCCCTGTCGTGCGCGTGAGCGGGTTCGGCTCCTCCTTTGAGGGATCCGGGGTCTTGCAGCTTTGATGCGCGGGATTGGTCTGGTCGAGCATATGCGTACTTGGCTCGCGTCTTGTCGGTTTGTCTTGGAAATTTCAGTGGGGACCCCATCAAGGTGATTATTATATTCAAACTTATTTTTTGATACGTGCTAATAAATTTTAAGTGTTGTTCCACATCACTTGAGCCGCTCATAAATCTATCTGAACGAACTATCCTAGCTCGTGAGCATGTGTGTCGAGCGCGCAAACAATCATAGAAAAGTATCGACGGCTGGAAGGCGTGTTTTTACGTCGGAAAACTTCAGAAATTGGGAAAAACCATGCGGTCAGATCTGTCCCGACCAAATTTCACTATCTTTGGGGGAGTTATAATAGTTATTTTGTAGATGGTGAGTGGTGACATATCACCGCTTGTTACAATTGTTTTTCCGGACTGCTAGAGTTGACAGAAAATATTATAGTGGAGGATTTGCTCGGAAGCTATTTGAAATGGTGGAATCAGCAACAAGTGTTTTGGACACGAGCAGTAGAGTCGTTGGAGTACTAGTCTTCAAGCTGCCCTATGGTAGACCTTTGTAAAGTGGTGGAGAGATTTTTGTCCCAGAAGCATGCGTCAGGAGCTGAAGCGGACCTCTAGTTCTCGAAAGGGAGTGTCAGGAGCTGAAAAAGAAGTACGGTTCTCGGAAGCAGACGTCTGGAGCTGAAGGAGAACTCAAGTTTTTAGAAGCATGTGTTGGGAGGTGAAGGAGAACTCAGGTTCCCAAAAGCAGTCGTCAGGAGCTGGAAGAGGACCGCGGTTTCCAGAAGTAAGCGTCGGGAGATGAAGGAAAACTCAGGTTCCAGAAAGAAGACGTCGGGAGCTGAAGGAGAACTCAGGTTCCTGGAAGTAGGCATCAAAAGCTAAAGAAAAAACTTTGGTTATCGGAAGCAGGCGTCAAGAGCTTAAGGAGATCTTCAAGCGATCGCGAGAAATCTTCAAGCAATATTAGAGGCCTTTGAAATTATTTGAGGAAATCTTCGAGCACTCATGTAGATCTTCGAAGGAATTCTCTGCAACTCTCTTGGGCGTAGGAGACAATGTGAGACAAAATGAGGGTCTAAGGGCCCTTTTATAAAACGGTCGAGCGGCCAAGTGGTCGTGCAGTGGCAGGGCGCAGGCATGCTACCGCCTGCCGCACGGCGACGGCGCGCGGTTTGACAGTCGCGCAACCAAGGGGATGCGCGGTCGTGGTCGCGCGACCACGCGATTGCGAGGCCGTTGGTCGGGGGTCGTGCGACGGATCGGACGACGACGAAGGTTGCCCAATCACGTTGTTCGGTCATGGTTGTGCTTGACGGTGGTGTTGGAGGGCGGTTTCAACATGAAGTTAGTGGGCTGACATTGGTCAACCCCACTCATCCTCACCCTTCCCACTAAGGTAGTGGGGGAGGTGAGGCTTTTGGCTATCTTCATCCCAAATTCCTTATGAAATTAGGAGGTCCCCATCAAGTGTAAATCAAAAATTTATAAGTACAAATTAATTTGTTACGGGTAGAATAGAATAAATTCATTCAAATGGCCGAACTTCAAAGAACTGCAATTTTCAATTCATTCAACGAAATTTGAACGGTAGTGAACTCGTGGTTAAAAAATGCATGAGATAGGTCCATAATCAAAACACATATTTAAATGGTACCTAAATATTCATGATAATGGATTGTTTGCAAATATAAGGAAACATTGAAGACTCATCTCGAGGAAGATATGGAAACTTACACATTGCATCATTGAAAGTGCGATGAAATATGCGATTATCACAAGCGGAATCTTTTCATCTAGGCATGAAATATGTGAAACACATTGAAATCGCATTTGACCTTCACATTCAGAATGCTGTATTATGATGTCTAATGTATGACAATTATTTTTCTAAGAGAACACGTGCATTAACATGTGCTTCGTCGATCGCACCAATCTAATCGCAAATAAATAACATATATATTTTATCCCTAAATTGTTTGTCTATTCAAGTTATGTTTTTACATAATAAATGAGTAAGTGCTTCGAGACATTATGAAGTATCCATTTATATTTTCGGTGGAATGTTGAAAGCATTCACTTGCAACTCCCATTGAATCATTATGTGCCAAAATGTATAGGATAATTGCAAACACCTCCCTTGTAGCAGTTTGTTGCAAGTCTGTTAACCTATGAGATTGTTCAGATGAAGTAATCAAGTCTAAAATTATTTTTTCTACATTCAAAACATATTATGAAGTCACAGTCATATCACTTTCCATGAATTGTTTGGTCTCATTAACCGCCCAATCCTGCTTGTTGCGGGTCACCCAATTTTTTCCCGATCCGGAGAATCAGGCCGCCTTAGTTTGAAGGTGCACCGGACATGCAATAAGTCAAAGAAAATCCAGCAACAATTAGATGAGGTTTTTTTATCGTGGAAAATCTGAAAATGGTGAAAAACCACGTGGTCGGATCTGTGTTGCACCAAAATCCACTATTTAGCTTTGTGTTTACAAGTATTGTAAGTCTCCTCGGATGGTGATAGGGCACCTCTCTGTTACAAGCTTTGAATACAGGAATAACAGAAAATAAACTAAATCCATGGAGCTTACACGAGTGCGTCCGTGAAGTTGGGATGAGAGCGTCCCCGTGGGAAAAAATGTTAAGTGCTTGAAGCCTTGGAGTGTCTTCGTGCGAGAGTCCACGAGAGCGCTCTCTAGTGCCTTCTCCTGTGCTCACAAAGGCATCCAAGTGAGCGCAGAGGATTGTGCACGCTAGAGAGGGAGGGAAGCGAGTTCCAAGCAAAAAAACGATCTAAGTCTCACGTTATCGCCGAAAAACCCCTGAGCTCTCTCTAGCCTCTGGAGTTGCTCCTTCTCAAATGAAGGCCTGGAGGTTTTTTTTTCAAATGAAGGGCACCCTCTTCTGCTGGATGGGGCGAGCCTCTGGGTCCAAGTTGAGGCGGTGGCAGGCGACGTCTGCATCGATCCCTGGCATCTCCGCTGCGCTCCAAGCGAAGACGTCCACGTTCTTTTGGATGCACTCCAGCTGTGAGGTCTCAACTCTAATCCCACTGAAATTCTTTTTCTTATTCGTTTCCCAAGTTTTCGATGTAATAGATTTCTAAATATCTAACATGAGTACTAAAAGGACACATAAAATAACACTCATACCTTGGCTCATTCCACAGCTAATCTTTTTCTTTCTTCTTCAATGATTCTTGCTTTTCGTTGCGCAATCAACTCCAACTCAACATCCTAAACAAAAGAAGACGACGGGCTTAGTCATAAAAATATGACTAAGTGAAAAAACATACCTCTTTAACCACGCTACAAGTAAATAATAAACGTTAGTATCATTAAGCAGGTATAATTCAATAAATTTAATACTAGAATGTGCACTATCTTCATATATTCTTTCTTCAATACTTTACATTCGAATTTCATTCTAATCTTCTATTCTCTTCTCATTCTTTTTTCTTGTAGTTCACTTTTTCTTCAAATTGGGAAATGATCAGTGTATGTTATGTATGCATCTGGGGCTTCAATGACCCCTGGGCCTTCAACGGCTATTGTAAGTATGCATCTGGGACTTCAACAACCCCTGGGCCTTCAACGGCTATGTTATGTATGCAATCTTTTTGTAGTTTATATTTTCTTTCTTTCTTACGATTATACTCATATATATTTTACGAATAAAAGAAATAAGTATATTAATTTGTACATCCCTCAGAATCTTTCAGCTTTGGTCTTGCTCTTGAGCATTCAACATATCTCTATCTTTCAATGATTCAAATTTCGAACTATATTAAGTTGGTAATAATTCAAATCTGAAAGCTAAACAAAATATTCACATATCATTAAAGCGGTAAGAACTCACCCCAAGTTTGTCTTTGCCCGTGTCCCTCGTCAGATTCTCGTCGCGTCTATCGCCGGACGCCATCATCTGCAGTATCAAGTAATCATTTACTTTAGGGTTGCGCCGTAAATACACACAATCGGACTTCTAAGACGGCCACAACTATGACTTTAAGGAGTTGCCTAGGGAAAGACTACACAACTGGTCATTCACCCTTTCCTTATATGGTCAAATCAGAACTAAAATAGCAAGAGGACAGCAGACAAGTGCTGAAATCAGCATGGAAATCAACTGAAATTCAGCATGGTACCGGCCAGTAAACAACCAGAAAAACGTCCAGCAAATCAGTAGGTTATATAACAGGTAATCAGTGAGATTTCAGCAAAAAACAACAGCATAACCCAGCAGTAAACAACCGGAATAATCAGCAAGTTACAATAGATCAGATAGCTGGACAACAAGGAAAAATACAGTAGGAATTAGTGAGAACTCAGCAGGAATCAGCAGCAGAAACCAGCAATATACAAGCAGAATATCATCATGACAAGTAGCCAAAAACCAGCAAGGTACAAAAGAACCAGCCAAGGAAATAGCCAGCAACACAGGGAGGAATTAACAGGTAATCAGTGAAAAATTAACAGCTAATAAATTAACAGGTAATCAACTGGTTTGTTTCTCCATCACTCTAGAAGCCTTAGGGTTTATACCCAATCAGCAAACCCAAGATTTGGTTTTCCAAGTAATTAAAAAATGCAAAAACTAAAGCACATGGAAGTTGTACAGAAACCGAACCCTAGGTTTCCAACACTTCAAGTTTTAAGCCATAACTTCATACAAGGAGAAAGAGGGTTGAAGAGAAAGAGATGACCTTCACAAAGAGGAAGAAATCGCGGGAAACGAAGGAGTTTTGAGGCGGCTAGAGCGATTGGCGGTGGGCGGCAACAGCGACACTTCCGTCGATTTCTTCTGTCGAAATGAAGAATGAAGAAGAACGAATATAATATATTGTTATATCATAGGAGATCCACCGCTTAACCCACCCAGCCGGTCACACAACCGATATAATCGGTTCACATAATGCATAAAGAAATCCACATGATAATACAGTCAGGCAGCAACCGGTCCAACCAAGCCCACAACAACTCAAAGCTCACAACAACACCCATATGAACACATTTTAACAGCCACAACATTAATCCAACCAACCAAGTCAGGCCAATTTATAATCAGCCCAAAGCCAACAATTAGCATAAAGCCCATAAGTCAAATAAAACCGGCCAGCCATAAGTACTTACCGAGCCAACACCCTCATTTTATAAATTTTGAACCAAAGAATAACAAATAAATCGTAAATAAAAGAAACGAGACGAACGTCGCAAAAACGTAAAAAATCTCGAACTTAAAATTAAACAAGTGCGACGTCGACTCGACACTGATTTCAATTATTTTAATCATCGGGACTTTCTTTATCTTATACTTTGCTTTTATTTTTGTTTTGGTGTCGTTACACCAGCATCCTCTCCCGATCTGCCGGGGTCAGCCTCCTGCTGATGCGGACCTTCTTCACCCTACCCCCGAGGGTGAGAATCTCCATCTCCACCACCTCTTTCGCAGCCTCCAGACGAGACTGCTCTCCCCATTCTCCAGCATCCTCCCCTCTTGGGGCAGGAATCTCCTCCTCCGCATCCTCCACAACCATTGCCTCGGCTGGCTCCTGGACTTCCTCCGCCACCTCCACCCGGGTGCGGTCTTCCTCCACCTCCATCTCCACTCCTGCCTCCTGCTCCACCTCCTCCATCCTCCGCTCCATCTCCTCGGCCCCCTGCTGCAATGAGATGGAGTTCACTGTCGTTACATAGCACTCCTTTGCCACCTTGGGGTCACCTCGAACCCGGACCTGGATTCTCTCGACGTTGAACTTTAGGCATTAGTGGAAGGATGACGGAACACAACAGAAGGCACTGATGAGGGGTCACCCGAAGATAGCGTTGTAGCTGCTGGGGGCGTCCACAACGACGAACCTGCAGGTGCGGGACTGCCCCCCCCCCCCAGAGTGACATGGAGGCCCACTCCTCCTTCAACCTCCTTCCTCTCCCCTGAGAACCCGAACAAGGGTCCATCTGAGGCCAACACTCTCTTGACCTCCACCTTCATCGCGTCAAATGCCTTCTTGAAGATGACGTTGACTGAACTCCCATTGTTGATGAGGATCCGGGAGACGGTGAAGTTCTCGACCGCTGTCTGGATGACCAGCGCGTCGCAGAAGGGGTCATCATGATCTGGCATATCCTCCTCGAGAAGGTGATCTTCTCTTACGGGTGCGGAGTCTGGGATGTGGAGCCAACACTCCTGCGGTACATGGTGTGGAGACTTGCCTTTCGGGAAGCCTCTACCCCTACCCCCCCCCCCCCATGGATCACTCTGATCCCTCCCCGAGCCCCCAACATTGGCCCGGTCCTCACACCTGTCCTCCTCCGCCCGAGGCAGGACTTCTTCGATCCGCACTCCTTGGCGGTCTTGCTGCTGCTGTTGCTCCCTTTTTTCCTCTCATCTCGAGGAACTCCGGGCACATGGCTGTAGCGTGCCCCTCCTCTTGATGGAAGTCGCAGTAGGGTAACTCCGCCCTAACTTACCTTCTCCTTCTCCGCGCTGCTCTCCTCCTCTCCCCCATGGCTATAACCATAGCCTGATTCTGGTTGGGGAGAGGTGGTCTCTGGCCTTGCCTCCCGCCTGGAGGGTAAAACTGACCCTAGCCTCCTTGGCGGTTGTCTCCCCATGAAAACCTCTTCGCGGCCCCTGGTCTTGCCACTCCGGCCTCCAATATAGCCGATGGTTCGGCTCCTGGTGTAACAACCTAAAATGAAAATTCATGTATAATTTATCCCCGATGATGAGAAAAGGCATATTAAATTGTCGCAAATTTTTTGACGAATTTTGGTTGATTTTTTATTTTATTTATTTATGTTGGCTGCCTTTGTGGATTTAGTGGGTTGTAGGCTTTTTTGTTTGGGGCTGGACATTAATGGGCTGCTTGTTTTACTTTGGCGGCTGAATTATTTTGTGGGCTTGAATTTGGGCTGGTTGTGGGTTTGCTGTCTTTGCTGTCTATGTTGGTTGGTTGGAGGTTTGATGATTTGACACTTGTCATTATAGTGTGCTGGCTGGAAATTATGTGTTCGCTGATATGTTGACACTTGTTGTTGAGGTTTGACACTTGGTATGTGTCTTGACACTTGGCTGTTGACTGGTTTTATTTTGGGATGCATGTGGTGACACCTAGTTGAGTTAACAAAACCATTTTGGCTTCTTCTTGCCTCTTCACCACCCATATCCCTCTTTAAATACTTGTGGATTTCTTCCTCTCCTTTTCCAACCACTTTCCCTCTTCTTTGCTGCCCTAAACTATTGTTGTACTACTGCCGGAACTGATGCTTCTTCTTCCTCTACCGGAGCTGCTGCTACTCCCTCTTCCTCTGCCGGAACTGCTACTGCTCCCTCTTCCTCTGCCGGAACTGCTGCTGCTCCCTCTTCCTCTGTCGGAACTGCTGCTGCTCCCTTTTCCTTTGCCGGAACTGCTGCTGCTCCCTCTTCCTCTGCTAGAGCTGCTGCTGCTCCTTCTTCTACTAAGGCTGCTACTGCTCCATTTCTTCTTTTGTTGTGCCGTCTCTGTTGGTTGGATGTGTCAATCAGCCTTGCTGTGCTAAGCTCCTGCACAGTACCCCTTTGCTCCTTCTCCTCCTTGGCTGGTTTGGATTAGCTCCTCTCTACTTAATTAATTGTCTTACTTAATTATGCTTGGTTTAGCTTCTCTACTTGGTTTGGTTTTTGACTTTGAGACTAAGTTGGGTTGATGAGATTATGCTTTTTGCTAGTATGAGAAATCAAATATTTTAGACTGTACTTTACTTAATTTTTTTTCATATAAATTTCAAGGGGGTGGTTTACCCAATCATTTTAGCTTTGTTGGACGGAATATTTTTGAAAGGACAAGATGTCCATTTTGGGGCTTGTTTAGTCCATTTTGAGGCTTAGTTTAGTCCATTTTGAGGCTTATTTTATATAACATTTTGACATTTTTCCGATTTTCGATGATTTTTGTAATTGTGAATCCTTTATGCACACGATTAAAATGAGACGCAACCCAGTAAAATTGAAATAAGTGCTATTACAGTGGTTTCCGCAACCAAGACCGAATTGGAAGAAACTGCGAATGATGTCCCAAGATAATCATGATAATGATAAAGGCAAAGCTGTGGTGAGCTTCTTATTTCCTGAATTAATTCTATTCAAGTACTTTTGTATTCTGTTTTCTTTCTGAAATAACGAATGTCCGTGCATATGAGTTTAACTCATTAAGATATCGCTAAGAAAAAAATGTGGGCAAAGGAAAAGCATGAAAGCGATATATTATCTGAGGGGATGTTTTAAATTAAAAACACTTCTTTTATACGTCAAGAACAAAATAATAAAATTCGGCATGGAGAAATGTGATGGTTTTGAATCCTATGATGTAGAGGAATCTACGAATGGATTCACCACGTAGGGGTGATGTATACCCCGTATCCGGCGAGTGAGGTCAGTCGGGCCCAACTCAAGCCCTGGGCGAACTGGTTCCTGGTTGGCGAGTTCACCCGACGCCCCCATCCCGAGCGGCGTGTTCACTCGACGCCCCTTCCCTGGCGTCGCGAGCCTAGCTCGCACTCGCGTCTCCGCGAACTTTGCCCGCCTCGGCGCCCAGTCCAGCTTTCCTAGGTGACTAGAGGGCCGAGTTCATCGAGCCCAGTTCGACGAACTCCGGGCCGTTCGTTGAGGCCGCGACAGGCAAGTAGAGCGGGTCGGGTCCGAGCTCGCCAAGGTGTCGAGCTGAGGCAGCGAGTGCCAGCTCCATCAGGCACTCGTCGCCCTTGCCGAGCTGAGGCAGCGAGCGTCAGCTCCATCAGGCACTCGCCGCCCTTGCCGAGTAAGGGCAGTGGGGGCTATTCGCCCTGTATTGTGTGGGGTGTTTTTTTACCATTTTGCCCCTGCGAACCTGCCCATAGCCAGTTAGAACAGCGGAGTCTCGCTGTTTGGCAGACCCAGGTGGCCTGCACATAGCTATTCCAAACAACGGAGGTTGGTTATATGCAGACCATTTTCAGAATCCTATAAATAAGACCCAAGGGATACCTTAGAAAGTCATGTTTACTTGTGTCCGGTCTTCTAGCGCTTTTTGAGGTACCTTAGCTTCAACACTTGGCTAAGGAGGGGAAACACTCTAAGATCTTTCGGGTGTGTGGAGGAACCTCCGTGCTGGAGCCTTGGGTCTGTCACTACTCCTTCTTCCTTAGTTTTTTTGGCTCGCGGAAGAGAAGTACGTGTGCGATCACTTCTTCCCCAAGGGTGAACTCCTCGAGACCGAATTCTCGGTTTCAATAGGTGAGCCTACGAAAAGCCCTTAAATGAGAAGCCCTTAAGTGGGTGGTGGCCAATTCAAGTTTGTATCACCGGAGCATTTCTCATTTTATATAATTTAAATTAAGGGGTAAAGTTAGGGTTCAGCTTGGAAATTGAAATTATTAAATATTGTACTATATGCATATTGTTTTCATTCCTCTTGTATGCATGTACAACGCTTCATGAAATACTTATCTCACATAGTCATAAATTTTATGACTAACCCGTTGTGGACTCATTTTTTTAGGCAATAGGAGTGTTGCCCAGTGCTCCTCCGAGGATTCCTCCCGAAGAGTTAGCGAAGGTATGACTAAAGATCTTCGTAGGCATTGGAGAAATGTACATTAAGCATAAGGACTCCTGTAGGGATCCGGTCTGTGACTTCTGTATTGAATACAAGTAGAAATCATGTACTTTTTTTGCTTTTATAAAGTGTTGTAATAAGAATAAATGACCGAATAAAATGCTGGTGTTTCTGTTCTTTGTACTGTGGTTGTATGCTGTTACACTTTTTATTCAAAATTATTGTCCGATCCTAAATTTTGAGAAGCCCGGGATTTGGGTCTCTACAAATTGGTATCAGAGGGAGGTTTTCAATAAATTGTGTTACAGACAGACAATAAAAAGACATTACACGAATAAACTGCTAAATGAAAACCTTTTCTTATATAGGAACCCATTCGAGTATATTCTAGTCGACGCCGACAGACGAATCGTGACGAACACGAAGTGCAAGGAGGAACACGATCTGAAGAAAGTGATAATGGACATCAGCAACGTCCAGAAAATATGGTGCAAGCACTGGCGGAAGCTCTGAGAATGGTTTTCCCTACACTAGCTGCGTTAGGACCCCCAATTCCCCAAGCAAACCCTAATCCACAACAACCTGAACAAACTCCGAGAAACCTTTCTCCTCCCCCTCTTGTAGCTGTAGCACCTGCTCCTCACTATCGTCAAATGGACTACGACCTTAAGTAATTTTTGGAATTGAAACCACCAACCTTTATAGGAGGCTTGTCTCCTTTAGAAACTGAAGATTGGATACTCCGTATCGAAACCATCTTCCAAGTCATGCGCTGTCCAGAAGATCGAAAGGTTGAGTTCGCATCGTTTTTGCTTGAAGGCGCGGCGAAATGTTGGTGGAACAATATAGTTACGACAAAGTTTGCCAGACGTTGAATTATAACGTGAGCAAACTTCCTCTAGGAATTTACCAACTAGTTCGTACCCCGATCCGAGAAACGAGTTCTGCACGACAAATTTTTGCGTCTTGTTCAAGGATCAAAGACTATTCTTCAATACGAGGCAGAATTTTCCAACCTGGCATATTATGTTGATTCCCTCGTAACGACCGAAGAAGATCGATGTCGTCAGTTTCAACAAGGTTTACAAGACGACATCCGTAATTTACTCATTCCTCTAGACATCCTGGAATACGGTAAATTAGTCGAACGAGCACGACTGGTGGAAATAGATCAAGGAAAATCGCAAAAGTATAAGGATAGTGGAAAAAAAACTGACAGAGATATCAACCCAAAGCGAAGTTCAAGACAAAGATGCAAAATCACTACAGACTGACCCGTCAACTAGTAATGCTTCGCAAACCGCGACGCCAAAATGTGCTAAGTGTGGTCGCCCTCATAAAGGAGAATGTTTACATGGTGCTTGTTTTTACTGTCGTCAGCCTGGCCATGTTAAGAAAAACTGTCCAAAGCTGACAAACAAATCTCTCATTTTTACGCCGCAACAATTGTATCATATGTATGCAGAGTCGTTTGCATTCGCACCAGTACCTGCACCAGTACCCGCACCTGCCCCAACATCTGCTCAAATTCCTCCTCCTGAAGTACCGGAAGAACGTTTACTAATGTCGCGAGCCTTTAATTTAGAACAATATCGTAAGAAATAAAAAGGTAGCCGCCTTCAATGTGAATATTGTGCATACTCTTTTGAGGAATAAAGTGCTCTTTATCTTTTCGAGGACGAAAAATTCTTTTAGAAGGGAAGGATTTGTAACAACCTAAAATGAAAATCCATGTATAATTTATCCCCGATGATGAGAAAAGCCATATTTAATTGTTGCAATTTTTTTGATGAATTTTGGTTTTGATTTTTTTTATTATTTATTTATATTGGCTGGCTTTGTGGATTTAGTGGGTTGTGGGCTGTTTTGTTTAGGGCTGGACATTAATGGGCTGCTTGTTTTACTTTGGTGGCTGAATTATTTTGTGGGCTTGAATTTGGCCTGGTTGTGGGCTTGCTGCCTTTGCTGTCTATGTTGGTTGGCTGGAGGTTTGATGATTTGACACTTGTCATTATGGTGTACTGGCTGGAAATTATGTGTTGGCTGATATGTTGACACTTGTTGTTGAGGTTTGACACTTGGTATGTGTCTTGACACTTTGTTGGTTTTGTTTTGAGATGCATGTGGTGACACCTAGTTGAGCTAACAAATCTATTTTGGCTTCTTCTTGCCTCTTCACCACCCATATTCCTCTTTAAATACTTGTGGACTTCTTCCTCTCCTTCTCTAACCACTTTCCCTCTTCTCTGCTGCCCCAAACTGTTGTTGTACTGCTGCCGGAACTGCTGTTGCTTCTTCCTCTGCTGGAGCTGCTGCTGCTCCCTCTTCCTCTGCCGGAACTGCTGTTGCTCCCTCTTCCTCTGTCGGAACTGCTGCTGCTCCCTCTTCCTCTGCCGGAACTGCTGTTGCTCCCTCTTCCTCTGCTAGAGCTGCTGCTGCTCCTTCTGCTAAGGTTGCTGCTGCTCCATTTCTTCTTCTGCTGTGCCATCTCTGTTAGTTGGTTGTGTCGATCAGCCTTGCTGTGCTGAGCTCCTGCACAGTACCCCTTTGCTCCTTCTACTTAATTAAATGTCTTACTTAATTATGTTTGGTTTAGCTTCTCTACTTGGTTTGGTTTTTGACTTTGGGACTAAGTTGGGTTGATAAGATTATGCTTTTTGCTAGTATGAGAAATCAAATATTTTGGAGTGCACTTTACTTAATTTTTTTTCATATAAAATTTCAAGGGAGTGGTTTACCCAATCATTTTAGCTTTGTTGGATGGAATATTTTTGAAAGGACAAGATGTCCATTTGGGGGCTGGTTTAGTCTATTTTGAGGCTTATTTTATATAACATTTTGACTTTTTTCCAATTTCCGATGATTTTTGCAATTGTGAATCCTTTATGCACACGATTAAAATAAGATGCAACCTAGTAAAATTGAAATAAGTGTTATTACAGTGGTTTCCGCAACCAAGATCGAATTAGAAAAAACTGCGGATCGTGTCCCAAGATAATCATGATAATGATAAAGGCAAAGCTGTGGTGAGCTTCTTATTTCCTGGATTAGTTCTATTCAAGTACTTTTGTATTTTGTTTTCTTTCTGAAATAACGAATGTCTATGCATATGAGTTTAACTCATTAAGATATCACTAAGAAATAAATGTGGGCAAGGGAAAAGCATGAAAGCGATATATTATCTGAGGGGATGTTTTAAATTTAAAACACTTTCTTTTATACGTCAAGAACAAAATAATAAAATTCGACATGGAGAAATGTGATGGTTTCGAATCCTATGATGTAGAGGAATCTACGGATGGATTCACCACGTAGGGGTGAGCCTACGGAAAGCTCTTAAATGGGAAGCCCTTAAGTGGGTGGTGACCAATTCAAGTTTGCATCACCGAAGCATTTCTCATTTTATGTAATTTAAATTAAGGGGTAAAGTTAGGGTTCAGCTTGGAAACTGAAATTATTAAATATTGTACTGTATGCATATTGTTATCATTCCTCTTGTATGCATGTACACTGCTTCATGAAATACTTATCTCACATAGTCATAAATTTTATAACTAACCCATTGTGGACTCATTTTTTTAGGCAACATGAGCGTCGCTCAGTGCTCCTCCGAGGATTCCTCCCGAAGAGTTAGCGAAAGTATGGTTAAAGATCTTTGTAGGCATTGGAGAAATGCACATTAAGCATAAGGACTCCTGTAGGGATCCAGACTATGACTTCTGTATTGAATACAAGTAGAAATCATGTACTTTTTTTGCTTTTATCAAGTGTTGTAATAAGAATAAATGACCGAATAAAATGCTGGCGTTTCTGTTCTTTGTACTGTGGTTGTATGTTGTTACATTTTTTATTCAAAACTTTTGTCTGATCCTAAATTTTGAGGAGCCCAGGATTTGGGTCTCTACACCTGGCGCCCCCACCTGGGCTGCTGCTTCTACTATTCCCTCTGTCGGGCTTTAGCTCTCCTCTCCTCCTGGCCCCTGCCACCTCTTGGCCTCTCTTCCTCTGTGGCCCACCTGGCCAATTTCCGGGCAAACTTCAAATTCGACGCCTCCCCGTCGACTTCTCTAGCCGCCCTCTCCATTAGCTCCTCGTAGGAGAGAGGCGACACCCTCTTCCGTTCCATTATGAAGAAACCCTGCTGCAGCCCCAGGGTGAAGGCCATCATCAGGGTATGACCTGACATCTCTTGGACCTAGGTGACCTCCTCCTGGAACCGGTCGACGTAGCTCCCCAAGGTCTCGTTCACCCCCTGCTTGATGTGGAACAGGGACTCCGACTCTTTCTTCCTCCTCTTGGAGGTGGTGAACCTCAACATGAACCCCTGACGTAAGTCCTCGAAATAGTAGATGGAGTTGGCCGGCAGCTTGTGGAACCACTCTCTCGCCTTCTCCTTGAGAGTGATGGCGAAGAGCCGGCACTTGAACCCATTCGACATCTGTCGGATCGAGACCACGTCCTCGAACCACTAGACGTGCTGGACCGGGTCTCACTTCCCGGCGTAGTAAGACATCTACGGCTCCCTGAACCCCTTTGGAACTAGGGCGAAAGAAACCAATTCGCTGAAGGGGCTGCCTCCCCCTACTGGGCAAGTTGGAGGGTCTCGCACCCTCATCTCGCCGAACCTGTCACCGCTTGCCGAGCCCGGGAAGAGTACTCGCTTGGGGAGCTCGCCGCCTCTCCTTTCCTCTACAACCTCTTTCCCAACTTGCCTGCCGGGAGCGTCCTCACCAAGGGCCGGGACCGCGAGAACTGGTGTCGCTGGAGTCAAGCACTCAGCACGCGGGCCGAGTGCGAACCTGATGAGGCCAAACACCTCCTGCCTGAAGTCTTCGAACATCCCCACCGTGGCGAGAGACGGCGGGGGGGGGGGGGGGGGGGGCGAGTCGGACCTATCCGAGCCCTGTCCTCCACCCGTCATTCGGTCTGCTGAAGGTTTTTTGTACTGACCACGCTCCACGCTCACCGTACCAAAATGTTGAAACCGAAGAATCAGTCTCTGTGCAGTTCACCCTTGGGGAAGGGGTGATTGGGCCCCTACTTCTCTCTTGAAAGCAAAATTACAAGAAAAAAGAACAAGGAACTGACCAAAGGGCTCGGCGCGGAGGTCCCACCACACACCCGAAAGATCTTAAAGCGCTTACCCTCCCTAGCCAAGAGCCGAGCTAAGGCAACCTCAGAAAGCGCTAGAAGACTGAGAGACAAGTATGCATGCCTCACTACTAGAAAAGTGAGTATTGGCTACACTTTTTTTGGCCAGGGACTAAAAATCGTGGCTAATACACTATATTAGCCACGATTGAAAAAACCCTGGTTAATAGTTATTTTATAGCCAGGGTTATAAATAGTGTGGCTAATACATATGTATTAGCCATGAAAAATAATATTCATGGCAAAAAAGAGATTATTGACCTAAATTTTTTCACACTTTTTCATTTCCCGCTCGATCCCGCGTTTACTCTCTCGCGCCTCTTTGATTTCTTTCTCCCTCCCGTCTCGACAACATTTCCTCCCTCCCGTCCTTTCAGCCATTTCCTCCTTCCCGTCCCGAAACCCTTTCGACTTCCGGTACCCGATAACCAACACACGAGCTCAAAATCCCGCCTTATCGGCCCTCTTCACCGAGTTTGTCCTTATCTGCAGCAGTCGACCAACTGATAATTCCCCCAGCTGCAAGTTTGCCGACCACTCTCCTTCCCTTGTGATGGCGCCGACCCACCCATGTTTGAAGACATTCGCCGTCGCAATCATGATAGTGAAGATCTCCACCGCTACCACCTACGTTCGCGGCTGCTTTGCCGCCACGATCGTGATCCTGAAGATTCCCACCATCACGATATTGTTCATGAAAAGTTCCACCGCGCAATCATGATAGTGAAGACCTCCGTGCACGGACACGTGCGGCCGCATAAGCTCGAGGATGGTCATATCTAATGGAGATTTCAAATTTTGGTTTACTGTTAATGTTTAATGATTTCTGTTTAATGATTAATTTCATGTTTATTGATGAAGATGAAGTCGTCCCGCGAAATTTTGAGGAAGCTCGCCGCAATCGCAAACATCGCTACAACCTCCGCTCGCGGCCACGCACGACCGCTTAGCTTTTGGATGGAGTTTACAAATGCAACTTAAATTAATATTTTAGCAATTTTAGTTTTAATAATTTTTAGTTTTCATTAAACCTGCGCGCTTTTCTGTAGGTCGTTGCATCAGGCACAGGTTCGAGGATTATGGGTCTATAATTTTGTTTGGTATGACTATCCCTGCAATTTATTCTTTTGAATTTTTTCTTGGTATTGCATGGTTTCTCCAAATGGTTGGCAAAAAAAGCTAAAGCTTGAGTTCCTTGTGTGTTCTTGAGATAGGGGCAAATGCAAATTATCAAATTTCAAGGCTGGGCATTAAAATTTTAATGCTAAACAGTTGTATTATAACAAATAATGAGCTCGAGTGTCATTTGTAGCGTGAAATTGTTGTCTTGTAGTTATTTTAAAATTTAAAATTGGTCTTCAGTCTTTCAAATTCGATCTTTTTCATTAGTTCTGTCCATTTCTCGTTAGTACCAACGCAGGAAGCAGACAGTATAGATTTTCTCCTCAAAATTTATTAATCCATGCCTCTCAAATATTGAATTCACTGCTTATTACTCACATTTGTTTCACTTATTTAGGTTGATATTATTGAAAATCACAATATTCCTAGGTTTAATCTCGGTTAGGTTTTCTTGATATTTAAAATATTTAGATTACTATTAGCTTCCTTAAGACAACTTAAAATCTTGTCTGGTGAGTAAACGACTTCTTAGAGATGATATGAGTGTCGGTTTGTCAAAGAACCTTCAAAGTCCAGAAATTTAATGAAGGGCTGATTTATTCAATGACCTTTTATAATTTGTTGTACTATACATTTTTTTCAGATTGCACTAGAATTAACTAATATTCGCTTGATGCCCCCTGCTACTTCAGATTGCACTAGAATGAGCATCTTGCCCTCACATATACCTTCTTCATGGATCTCCCTTTTTTGGAGTTTACTCGGAGATACCATTAATTTTAGTTCGAACCTAGTTTGGGTTTCTTATAGCAATTTAGAACTCCACGAAGATGGTGGTCCAGTTGGCTCTCATGTCTTGGGTTTGAGGGTGGAATAACGTACGAAGGCTTAAGCAAGTCTTATGAACATTCCAACCATCCAGACAAATTGGCAATTGTTGAAATGAGTGAATTAGGTTTCTACATTGGGTCAGGGAAAGTAAAGAATATATCACATTGGTAGCCATATTTCTTTTATGTTCTTTATATTGGTTTGCTCCAAAAATTCCTAGTTATCTCTTCAAAAAAATTTTGCCATGTTATTTAATTAATATATTCTCCTGTGACCCTTGATGATTGTGAAAGGAAATTTCCTCATTGTTGTATAAACATTAAATTCACTTTGGATTCTTGTAAAAGGTTCGTCCAGATTTAAAGCCTGAAATATGAATTTTAGATAGTTTTGAGTAAAAATTATTAATTGCATGGGACACTAAATACTTAATGCTGCCATTGTCATGACAAAATAATATTTTTTCTAGTTGTTTTTCATGGATTAGAGTGTAGAGCATCTCTAACTAATTGTTTCTTATACATTTCAGGCCATCAGCATCCGTGGATCCTGCAAATGGAGGGGAAGGCAAAAGTTGATGCAGATATCTCTTTGATTATTAGTATTAGTTGTTTTTGTGAGTGTAATATGTAGGTGCTTGCTTTTATTTCTTATGTAGTAGGACTACACACATTCTTGGAGGTTGCAAGCGAATTTGGACAAAATTACGCAAATTACGTGATCTGACATTATTGTCTAGTGTTTATTGATTCATTTATAATTGGAAGTTGGAATTTCATGAGATCTAGAGTATTTTGAATGTAATTTTTTTTTAAAAAACATAAATTAGTATTTGCCACGGCTTGTAACTGTGGCAAATAGTTTAAAAAAAATAATGAGTTCACTTTTAGCCAGGGTTTCATATTGTGGCTAATAGTTGGCTTATTTGCCACGGCAGTTTTTCCCCAAGGCTAATACTATTTGCTACGGCTAATTCGTGGCTTAAAATTTTTAGCCACGCCGACTTTAGCCACGGATTTTTCCCGTGGCTAGACCGTGTCTAAAGCTTTTTAGCCGCGGTTTTGAACTTTTTGCCAGGGAAATTTGCCCTGGCCAAAAGTCTGTTTTCTAGTAGTGCCTTCTGAGGTGCCTCATGAGTCCTATTTATAAATTTCTAAAATCGGCCTGCAAATAGCCAACCTTCGCTGTTCTGAATAGCTATGTGCAGCCCAACTGGGTCTGCCAACAACGTAACTCCGCTGTTCTAACTGGTTATGGGCAGGCCCGCGGGGGTGAAATGGTAAAAACACATCACAGAGCATAGGGCGAGTAGCCCTCAACATTCTCTACTCGACAAGGGCAGCGAATGCTCGATGGAGCTGACACTCGCCGCTTCTGCTCGCCCTTTGGTGAGTATGGGCCTGGCCTGCCCTACTCGCATGCCGTGAGTTTGTTGAGCGGTCAGAACTCGATGAGCGGCCTAGAGCTCGAGGAACGTCCAGAGCTCGACGAAAGGCCTAAAGCTCGACGAACAACCCAGAGCTCGACGAAAGGCCCAGAGCTCGACGAAAGGCCCAGAGCTCGACGAACAGCCCAGAGCTCGACGAAAGGCCCAGCGCTCGACGAAAGGGGCTTGGTGAGTACAAGTTCGCCTCCCAAAAACATCCTACCCCGCCTGGGCGAGTTGGAGACTGCCGAGTTCTCCCACCCCGCCGAGCTCGCCCAGGGACTCAGACTGCCCGATTTGGCCGGTCTGGCTCCTGCTGACCCACTCGCCGAATACGGGGTTGTATAATCGGTTGGAAAGTCGTCACCGCTGCCGCATTGTTGAAATGCCGCCCCCACCGCGTTGTTGAAACGCCACCGCCGCCATCATTTGGAAGGCCGCCCCCGCTGTGTTGTTGGAACGCCACTGCCGCCATCATTTGGAAGGCCATCACAGTCGCGTTGTTTAAATGTCGTCGTCGCCTCCATTGTTGGGAGACCGTCGTCGCTGCTTGAGAAGTTCGGATGTCGTTTTATGACGTTGGCGTGGTCTCGCTGCACAAATCAAGGAGGCTCACCGGAGATGATTTCCTAAATCCGTAATTTGCTCATATTGGTATCTTGTGTTTTATTATATATCATTTGTGTAGCGACATGCAGAAGATCTTTTGTGGATCAAGAAGGGAAAGTCTGTAAATTTTTTTGCGTGTTTTTATGTATGTTCTAGTGGAGGATTTCTGGGTTGGACTCCGATCGTCTCGTGGTTTTCACCCAACTGAGTTTCCACGTTAAAAATTTTGTGTGTGATGTATCTATTTATTTTTGTGCATTTGTATCCGCTAAAACGATCGCGCAGGTACCCTCGCTAAATTAATTTGCAGGTTTTCGAGTCGGGTTTGCGCGCTCTCAAATCCAACAAGTGGTATCAGAGAGAGGTTCATTATCAGAGTAGTTATCGGGCTGACCTGTCTGAGATTCAAAAAAAGTCAATCGAATATTTCAGGTTAGTGATCGCGTGCGGTAGGTGACGACCATTGGTCCGCTCTCTATCCTCTTTGATTCCTTTCTTTAAAATAGTCGACTAAGAGAATTGAGGTTAGTCCGATCAGTAACAAAGCACGATGGAGTCCACCTTAGGTTCATGCTCCGAGTAAATGGTGAAACTAAACGGTGCGAACTACCAACAGTGACATTTATTAATGGAGAATCCCATCTACGTCAAGGGCTGACATGCTCATATATTTGAGGAGATGCATAAAGACATGGATCCAATAAGTGGAAGGTGGAGCACCCGAAGTTATGCATATTCATCAGACGGTTCGTGGAACCAAACGTTTATAATTACATCGCGAGTATTATCGACGTGAAAATCCTTTAGAAGACTTTGGAGACGTTGTATACTAAGAGTACCGATATCAACAAATTGTATTTGCTAAAGAAACTGAGTGAGTTCAGATACAGAGAGAAATCACCTATTCTGGATCATGTGAATGAATTTCAAGGCATCATTGGCCGCCTCACTGCTATGAATATGACTTTCAAGGATGAAGTCAATGCATTGTGGTTATTGAAATCTCTTCCAGACTCTTGGGAGATGGTTAGAGTTTCTTTTATCAACTCCTCTCCCGATGATATTATTACTATGAAGATTATCAAGAGTGACATCCTAAATGAGGAGATGCGAAAAAAATCACAAGGACATTCAAAATTTTTTTCATGAGCTGATTTCCTCTACACTGAGCCTAGGGGAGAGGTAGGAGCAAGAGTAGAGGAAAAAAAGTGAAAGGAGCCAAAGTAGAGGGAAATCAAAATCTCACTACCAAAATGTGGAGTATCACTACTGGCACAAGATTGAGCATATCCAGAAGTTATGTTATTCTCTAAAGAATGATAAAAGGAAGAAATGAGTGATTGTTGATGATAAGAAGAAAAGTCACACTGCATGTACTGTATCTACAATGGAGGATAATGTCATCATTGTTGGAGATGACATCATAATTGCACTCTCATGTGATGACCAGAGATGGATTATGGATTCAACAGAGAGTTGTTTGCCACTTACACAACTCACGATTGCGGAGTTCTTAGAATAAGCAATAGTGACATGTCTAAAGTCATCGGGAGGGGATATATGCACTTGAAGACCAGCACGAGAGGTTTGTTGATTATATGGAATGTACGACACACACCAGACATCCGCTTCAACATAGGTTTAGTTGGGAAATTAGGTGATGAGGGATACTTTAGTGTCTTTGGTGAAGATTCTTGGAAGCTGATTAAAGGATTGCTCGTAGTAGCCAGAGGTTGGAGAGATACTGACTTATATTATATAGAGAGAAGGTCTGAGCTGTTCAGACTAATACTGCTAGGGATGGAGCATTTGTATCCTTATGGTACAAGAGATTTGTTATATAAACCAGACGGGACTAGGATGTCTCTCCAAGAAAAAGATGATCACTGATCTATTTGCAGATCAATTGGAGAGGTGCGATTACTGTACGGCTGAGAAGCATAACAAATTTTCATTCTAGTGTCATACTTCCACCAAAAGATCTGAGTCGTTGAAGCTCATATATACTAATATTTGTGGATCATTGTGATAACTTACCAAAAAGAAGTTATCTAGTGTTTTATTCTATTTTAATATTCATCTTATTGATAAAGAAATGAATTAAATAAGTAAAAAATATAAGTAAATTCATATCTATTTTATTTATGCTTAATATGTCTAATTTTCTATGTTTTCTTGCTACAAATGCCGAAGAAATCAATCCGGAGAAGTAAAGTTAAAATTATTTTTAGCCCGTGGAGGTTGTTGCATCAACCTGAAAAAGTTGTTGCAATAATTTTTGGACAGATTTTAAATTCAAAATTCGAATTTTGCGCCGAAAACAAAATTGGAAGGATGCATCTATTGAATGAGGGCTGCACGTTTTTAAGTGAAGAATATCATACATTAAAGGGGGATTAGAAATTCATTGGAGAGAGGGATCTTAGAGCCATCATCTTGGAGAATGAGAAGAAAGGCTAGGGCGCACCGGCAAGAAGGAAGAAGACTCTAAAGCGGAATTTGAACGCAAATTTCTGCAGTGTTTACATTTCTAAAAGCATGTCTAGTCAGATCTTTTTTGTTGTGTGGTTTCATCCTTCAAGCATGAACTAAAATTTCTTGGTTTTGTATGTTGAGAGTATTTTGACTTATTGCAATGTGGTGAATGTAATTTCTCTTTTATGATTGCTTGAAAACCTACCTCTGTTGATTTTTATGTTTTATTTTGTGGAATTTTGGATCAAGTATTCCTCTTCTAACTTACGTGACGAAATTCAAGAGAGGAGTTACGTATTTTAGGGTTGAATCCTTTATTTTGCACGACAAGATTCGTGAGAGGAGTTGTGTAAATCTTTTGCCAAAATTCCGTCTTTATACTGTGCTACACGATTCGAGAGAAGAGTGACGTAAGTGTAATATAAATTTCAACATAGCGTAAAGAAAGAAAGAAATTTCATCTTGTGTTAGCAATATTGATTTGAGTGCTTTATGTTATTCTCATTCTACTTAAGTTAGAGATAATCAGGGGAATTAGGGTAAACAGATTTCTGAGATTGAGAGATGATGACTTCCACTTTCAAATCGTTGCATGATAGTAATTAATCATTTCATAAAAGATCATTCTAAAAACTCATCGTAATAAGCAAATAAAAATAACGTACAAGACTACTTCTGCATCTTGATAAAAGATATTCCTAAGTAAGCATTATTTAGTTTTAATTTTGTCTTCTTTTAATTGTCCTTAATCCAAATCTCACTTTTAATCAATCCGCTTGAATTTAAAGAAAAGATAGAACTAGAACTTGCAAACGCTAAATTAATTACTTCTCCGTGGGAATGATCTTAACTCATTTTTATATTATTTGATCTGACACATGCACTTGCGTATAATACGTGTACAACCCCGTATTCGCGGAGTAAGGACCTCAAGCAAGGCATAAGGCATGCTAGTAAGTTTTAAGCTTTGGAGCCCCCTTTGAGGGGCGGGTGCGACGAGTAGGCAGACACCCATCCCAGCATGGTAGGCGTGAGGGGAAGCTGCGGGACCGGCCGGAGTCCGAAGGCGCACCCCTACCTCGCGGCCAGGCGATGGCAGGCGGGGCGAGACCGGCCTGGGGCCGGGTTCTCACCCCTGCCTCGCGGCTAGGCGAGGGCAGGCGGGGCGAGACCGGCCCGAGGCCGGGTTCTCGCCCTGCCTTGCGGCTAGCCGAGGGCAGGCGGGGCGAGACCGGCCCTGGGGCCGGGTTCTCGCCCCTGCCTCGCGGCCAGGCGAAGGCAGGCGGGGCGAGACCGGCCTGGGGCCGGGTTCTCGCCCCTGCCTCGCGGCCAGGCGAAGGCAGGCGGGGCGAGACCGGCCTGGGGCCGGGTTCTCGCCCCTGCCTCGCGGCCGGGCGGCCAGGCGAGGTCGGGCGGGGCGAGACCGGCCCGAGGCCTGGTTCTCGCCCCGACCTCGCGGCCAGGCCGGGTGAGACCGACCAGGGGGCTGGCCGGCGGGCGTGATCTCCTGATGTTACCGTTCTACCCCCGATGTGGTTTTTTCCCTTTTTGCCCCCCCCCCCCGGTGTGGAGGTTTTCTATTGGCTGGAGGCATTTTTTGCCCCAGGGGCATTTTGGTCATTTTACCCTCAGGACTTGGAAAAACTATAAATAGACCCTTGGGGGTGCCTTGGAGAGGGACTTGTCATTCTTTCCTCAGCCACCAAAATCTCTCTGGCTTTCCTCCAAGGCACCTAGCTCAAACATTGGCTAGGGAGGGGGAGACCTCAAAGGTCTTCTGGGTGTGAGGTGGGACCTCCACGCTAGAGCCAAGGGTCGGTTCATAGCTTCCTAAGTTTTCGGTCCATAACGTTCCTCCGAGTGAAGTAGGTGTGAGGTCACCCCTTTTTGGGACCCCGAACTCCACAGAAGCCAATTTTGGCCTCGGTCATTTTTGGCTTCAACAATACGTAAATCTATTTTAGGCGTATCACACTAAAGGTCCAGACGAGAGGAGGAGCATCCTATTTTGTGACGTCTATTGATGATTTTTCGAGAAATCTTTGGGTCTATACTATTAAGACCAAAGATGAGATCCTCGACACTTTTCAGAGATTTCACGCCGAGGTGGAGAGACAGATTGGGAAGAAACTAAAGTGCATCAGATCTAATAACGAGGGAGAATATATTGGTCTTTTTGATGAGTACTACATAGATCATGGGATCAAGTATGAAAAGACTCCTCCCAAGACACCGCATCTGAATGTCGTAACAGAAAGAAGGAATAAGACACTAATGGATAGAATGAGGTGCAAGTTGTCTGAGGCAAAATAACCTGACATATTTTGGGGTGAAGCTTTGTATACGGCTGCATATGTTATCAATCTCTCACCCAGTTCTGCATTACAAGAAGATATTCCTGATAGGGTCTGGTATGAGAAAGACTCTTCATATAGTTACTTGAGGTCTTTGGCTGTAAAGCCTTTGTGCACGTCCCAAAGAACGAAATGTCAAAATTGGATTCTAAGCCCTGGCAGTGCATCTTCTTGAGATATGGACGTAGTGACGAGTTTGACTACATGTTTTTTGATCCGATCGAGAATAAACTTATACGCAGTCGAGATATTGTATTTACTGAGGATCATACTGTACAACCCCGTATCCTGCGAGTGGTCGACAGAGGTTGAACCGGCCGGCTCAGATCAACTTGGATCCAGCTTGCCGAGTCCGAGCTCGGCAATAGTCGAGCTAAGCTCGGCGATGGTCGAACGAAGCCCAGCTTGCCGAGACCAAGCTCGGGCGCGGAGACAGGGTTCGATGATAGTCGAGCCAAGCTCGACGATCTCCGTGCCGAGTCCGAGCTCGGCGATCGTCGTGCCGAGTCCGAGCTCGGCAATAGTCTAGCCAAGCCCAGCGCTAGCCGAGCACAGTCCGCCGAGCCCGTGCCCGCCTAGGCCCAGGGCGAGGCGAGTCGGGCCTCCTGCCGAGCGAGTGCCCCCTCAGGTCCAGCTCGCATCTTGGCCATGGCATACTTTTACTGTGGCCCCTTTTGGTTTGTCTGTAGTCCTCGAAAACAGTGAAGGTTGTATATTGGCAGGCCATCTTTTCCTATAAATAGGACCCAAGGGGTACCTCAGAGGGCACGCTTACAAATTCTCTGGCCTGCTAGCGCTTTCTGAGGTACCTTAGCCCGGCATTTGGCTAAGGAGGGGAAGCGCTCTGAGATCTTCCGGGTTTGTGGTGGGACCTCCACGCCGGGCCCTTGGTCTAGTCCTTGTTTTTTCTTTCCTTTGTCTCGTTTTCTTGCAGGAGTTAAGTAGGTGCGCGGCCACCCCTTCCCCAAGGGTCGAACTCCACAAGAGACCGGTTTTCCGGTTTCAACATTTTGGTGCGGTGAGCGTGGACAGTGGTCAGCAGAGAAAATCTTCTGCAGGTTCGATGACCGGGGAAGAAGGACAAGGATCAGGCAGGGGCAACTCGCCACCCCCTCCCCCACCCCCAGCGGCGAGCATGCCGGCGGAGCTTAGGGAGGAGATCCTCGGGCTCGTCAGGACCGCTCTCGGCATGCGAGCCGAGAGTGCGACGCCGGCTGTCCCGGTGGTCGCCGTTCCCGCACTCGGCGACGACGCGCCGCTCAGGCGACCAGGGAAGGAGCCCGCCGAGAGGGGCGAGCGCGAGTTCCAGGGGCGAGTTCTATTCCCCGGCTCGGCCGCCGAGTACCACTTCGGCGAGACGGCAGGGAGGGAGTTCCCGACTCGCCCGGCTGAGGGGGGGAGCCCTTTCAGCGAGTTCGTTTCTTCAGCCCCCGTTCCCGAGGGGTTTCGCGAGCCGGAGATGACTTACTACTCCGGGAGAGGAGACCCGGTCCACCACATCCAGTGGTTCGAGGACATGGTCTCCATTCGACAGATGTCAGACGGCTTCAAGTGCCGACTCTTCGCCATCACCCTCAGGGAAAAGGCGAGAGAGTGGTTCCACCAACTCCCGACCGGGTCCATTTACTGCTTTGAGGATCTGCGACGGGGTTTCATGCTGAGGTTCACCACTTCAAAGAAGAGGAAGAGGGAGACGGAGTCTTTGTTCCGCATCAAGCAGAGGGTAGGAGAGACCCTGGGGAGCTACCTGGACAGGTTCCAAGAGGAACTGTCCCAAGTTCAGGAGATGCCAGGGCACACCATGATGGTGGCCTTCACCCTGGGTCTCCAGTCCGGGTTCTTCGCCATGGAGCTGAAGAGGTCACCTCCAGTATCTTTTGAGGCACTTCTAGAGAGGGCGGCCAGGGAGGCCGAAATGGAGGCAGCGCATCCAGAGTTCGCGCGAAGGTTGGCCAAGTGGGCCGTGGAAGAGGAAAGGCCAAGGGGTGGCCGAATTCAGGAGGAGAGGAGGGCTGAACCTCGGCAGAGGGAGCAGCCGCAGCAGCAGCCGCAACCCAGGTGGGTGCGTCCGGAGCAGACCCACCGTTTGGGGTGGAGGCCCGAATGGCAAGACCAGGCACCACGAAGGGGTTATCAGGGAGGAGATAACCGCCAGGGTGGCCGAGGGCAGTACAACCCTCAGGGGGGTAGGCAGGGTCAGAGACCCCCTCTCCCCGACCAGGAGGAGGCAATGGCAATTGCCATGAGGGGAAGGAGGAGAGGACAGCCGAGGAGAAGGAGGGAGGTCAGGGTGGACCTGCCCTATTGCGACTTTCATCAGGAAGAGGGGCACCTCACATCCACGTGTCCGGAGTTCCTCGAGATGAGAGGGAGAAGAGAGCAGCAACAGCAGCAGGAAGTTCGGATAGAGGAGATCCGGCCCCGGGAGGAGGGGGATCGGTGCGAAGACCGGGTTGATGTGGGCACCCGAGGAAGGATCGGAGCGATCCACGGGGGGGCCGGGATCGAGGCTTCCCGCAAGTCAAGCCTCCACACCATGTACCGGAGGAGCGTTGGCTCCACATCCCAATCCCCTCCCCCGGAGGAGAAGATCACCTTCTCCAGAGAGGATTTGCCGGGTCACGAGGACCCCTTCTGCGATGCGCTGGTTATCCAGACAGCCATCGAGGATTTCACTGTCTCCCGGATCCTCGTGGACAATGGGAGTTCGGTCAACGTCATCTTTAAGAAGGCGTTTGATGCGATGAAGGTGGAGGCCAGGAGGGTGTTGGCCTCGGACGGGCCTCTGTTCGGCTTTTCAGGGGAGAGGAAAGAAGTCGAGGGAGGAGTGGGACTCCATGTCACTCTAGGGGGGCAGTCGCGCAACTGCAAGTTTGTTATCGTGGACGCCCCTAGCAGTTACAGCGCCATCTTCGGGAGACCCCTCATCAGCGCCTTCCGCTGCGTCCCCTCGTCCTTCCACCAGTGCCTCAAGCTCAACGTCGAGGGGGTCCAGATCCGGGTCCGAGGAGACCCCAAGGAGGCAAGGGAGTGCTACGTCTCGGCGGTAAACTCCATCTCTTGGCTGGAGGGGGCCGAGGAGATGGGACGGAGGCTGGAGGAGGAGGGGCAGGAAGCTGACGAAGAGATGGAGGTGGAGTGCCGCGCTCGGAAGGAGGTCGTGGAAGAGACTCGGGGGTCGGCCGAGTCCATGGCCGTCGAAGAGGCTGAGGAAGAGGCCCTCGCCCCCGGAGGGGGAGGTACCAGGGAATGGGAGGAGCAGTCCCGCCTGGAGGCGGCGGAAGAGGTGGAGGAGATGGAGGTCCACACCAATGGAGGAAGGGTGGAGAAGGTCCGCGTCAGCGGAGGTCTGACCCCGGAAGCTCGAGGCAGGATGCTGGAGTGCATCCAGAGGAACGTGGATATCTTCGCCTGGAGCGCCGCGGAGATGCCAGGGATCGACCCCGACGTGGCCTGCCACCGCCTCAACCTGGACCCGGAGGCTCCCCCCATCCAGCAGAAAAAGAGGTCCATCACGGACAAGCTCGCCGAGCCAATCCGAGAGGAAGTCGCCAAGCTCCTCGAGGCTGGCTTCATATCTGAAATCCAATACCCCGGCTGGGTCTCCAACGTTGTAATGGTTAAAAAAGGAGATGGCCGGTGGAGGATGTGTATCGACTTTTCTCTTCTTAATAAATCATGCCCGAAAGATTGTTATCCTCTGCCTCGGATCGACGCGCTGGTTGACTCAGCCGTCGGTTTCCCTGTAATGAGTTTTTTAGATGCTTTTTCAGGTTATCACCAAATCAGGATGCACCCCCCTGACGTCAAAGATGTCTCGTTCATCACGGGAGACGGGTGTTATTGTTACAAGATGATGCCCTTCGGGCTAAAGAATGCAGGGGCTACCTACCAAAAAATGATGGATAGGGTCTTCCGAGAGCAGAAGGGGAGGAACCTCGAAGTGTATGTGGATGATCTCATGGTCAAGAGCTTGGATGTCGACTCCCACACCCAGGACTTGGAAGAGACTTTCGCCACTCTCCGCAAGTTTAAGATGAGGCTGAACCCCTTGAAGTGTGTCTTCGGGGCAAGCCGGGGAAAGTTCCTAGGACACCTTCTCACCCCCTCTGGGGTAGAACCTAACCCCGACAAGGTGAGGGCAATCCTGGAACTAAGGTCGCCGCAAAATACCAAGGAAGTACAGCAGCTGACAGGGAAGTTGGCAGGGTTGAGTAGATTCCTCTCCCGGGCCGGGGAGAGGTGTTCCTCATTCTTTAAAACCTTGAGAGGGGGTCGAAGGTTTGAATGGACCTCGGAGTGCGAGGAGGCATTCCAGGCTTTAAAGAAACAGCTGACTCAGGCCCCCCTGCTCCAAGGGCCCAAGGAGGGGGAGGACTTGTTCCTATATCTAGGGGTCGGGGCTGAAGCCTTGAGTTCGGTTTTGGTTCGGGAAGAGGGGAAGAGGCAACTCCCCATCTACTATGTGAGTCGGATACTAAAGAAGGCCGAGCTCCGCTACCCCATCCTGGAAAAACTGGCCTTCGCCTTAATCATCTCAGCCCGGAGGCTTCGGCCTTATTTCCAGGCGCACTCAATCCGAGTAGTGACTGACCACCCCCTGCGCAACATCTTCAGGGGGGTGGAGCATTCAGGTAGGTTGGCCAAATGGTCGGTGGAACTGAGCGAGTTCGACATCTCCTTCGTCCCCCGTCTCTCAATCAAAGCACAAGCCATGGCTGACTTCCTGGCGGAGTATGTGGTCGAGGTGGCAGAAGAGAGACTCACCCGCCCTCTCCCCTGGAAAGTCAGGGTGGACGGTGCCTCGGGGAAGCATTCTTTAGGGGTCGGGGTCATCTTAGAAAGTCCCCAGGGGATAAAGATCGA
Source organism: Platanthera zijinensis (assembly GCA_039513925.1). Taxonomy (NCBI): domain Eukaryota; kingdom Viridiplantae; phylum Streptophyta; class Magnoliopsida; order Asparagales; family Orchidaceae; genus Platanthera; species Platanthera zijinensis. Next base: position 8,759,357 of record CM077088.1, on the reverse strand, counting down.
GCAGACGGTAGTAATGCACTTTCCTATCACCAACAACCAAGCCGAATACGAAGCTGTAATCGCAGGTCTGCGCCTGGCAAGAGACTTGGGGGTGCACGACGTGGAGGTCCTCACTGACTCCATGGTGGTGGCTTCCCAGATCAAGGGGGAGTTTGAGGCAAGGGAGCCCACCCTGCAGCTCTATTTGATGAAGGTAAGGGGGGTCATTGGGACCTTCCAGACCTTCTCAATCAAGCACGTGCCGAGAGGAGAAAATGAGCCAGTCGACCAGCTAGCAAAGCACGGCCCCCGGATGGGAGGCACCATTACGGATCTCTTCCGACCTTCCATCGAGGAGGGGGAGCTAATGGAAGTGGAACAGCATCCCTCATGGATGGATCCCTTCGTCATCTTCTTGTCCACCGGAGAATACCCGGAGGGGATGGATCGAAGAGGGCTCAAGCACAAGGCGGCATACTACCTCCTACGTGAGGGACAGTTGTACCGCAAGACCCTCTCAGGGATGTTGGCCCGCTGCGTGGCCGAAAGAGAGGTGCACAAAATCTTGGAGGAAGTCCATTCCGGTGAATGTGGGAGTCACTCGGGGAGTCGGACCCTGGAAGGGAGGGTCGTCAGGCAAGGGTACTTCTGGCCTACCCTCGGTCAGGATGCAGTCGAATTCGCGAAAAAGTGTCATAAGTGCCAACTATATGCCCCGCTCCAGCTCCAGCCGGCTCAGAGGTTGAGAAGTATCATGGCACCATGGCCCTTCGCCATATGGGGACTGGACCTTGTAGGACCTTTCCCCCAGGCCAGCGGGCAGAGGAGGTTTTTGTTGGTCATGATCGATTATTTTTCTAAGTGGATGGAGGTGAAGGCTCTAGCCAAGGTAACCTCTCAGGTAGTCAGGAACTTCATCTGGGGGGAGATCATCTGCAGGCATGGGCTGCCACAAGCTATTGTCACGGACAACGGACCTCAGTTCGCCAGCACGGAGTTCATTCGTTTCTGCGAGCAGCTAGGGATTGACCTTCGGTTTGCTTCTGTCCATCATCCTAGGAGCAACGGGCAGGTGGAAGCGGCCAACAAAATCATCGTGAACCTCTTAAAGAAGAAAGTGGAAAACTTGAAGGGAAGCTGGGTGGAGCAGCTTCCATCGGTCCTTTGGGCATTGAGGACCACCCCCAATACGGCCACGGGGGAGACTCCTTTCAAGCTCTCTCACGGCTGCGAGGCCGTTCTTCCTATCGAATTCGAGGTCCAGACGCCTCGGGTCGTCGAGGCAGGAGCCGGAAGGGAAGAATGGAGGTCAGAGAATGAGGAGGAGCTCCGACTCTCCCTTGATATGGTGGAAGAATTACGCGACTTGTCCGTCATCAGGCAGGAAGAGGCCAAGCGAAGGATGGCCAAGTATTTCGACAAGCACGTCCGTGTCAAGCAGTTCGTGGAGGGGGACCTAGTCTTGAAAAAAGTGGATGCGGCAGGGAGATCAGCCGCTGTGGGAAAACTCCACCCCAATTGGGAGGGCCCCTACATTGTGCAGGAGGCCTTGAAATCGGGGGGGTATCGCCTCCAAGATGTAAGAGGGGACACCCTCAGCCACACTTGGAGTGGCGACGATCTGAAACGTTTTTACCCTTGAAAATATTGTAAGTGACTTGGCTTTAAGAACGAAAGAGAATCTCGTTGCCGTATTTCACGCTCTGTTAAAATAGTGAAGGTAAAGGGATTCGCAGCTTAAACCCCCCAAGAGGCAAAAGTTTCTAAGTCTTCTCGCTCTGGGGTTAGGTCTCGTCACTCCCCCGCCAGGCTCCCACCTAGCTGGTACGGCCGAGTCTCGATGGACATCGTTATGACCCTGGGGCTGAGCCCGGAGGATGTTCAACACCCGCCCTCAGGCTCTCACCTAGCTGACTGGCCCGGTGGTAGCACCCGGGAGAGGCAAAAGTTTCTAAGTCTTCTCGCTCTGGGGTTAGGTCTCGTCACTCCCCCGCCAGGCTCCCACCTAGCTGGTACGGCCGAGTCTCGATGGACATCGTTATGACCCTGGGGCTGAGCCCGGAGGATGTTCAACACCCGCCCTCAGGCTCTCACCTAGCTGACTGGCCCGGTGGTAGCACCCGGGAGAGGCAAAAGTTTCTAAGTCTTCTCGCTCTGGGGTTAGGTCTCGTCACTCCCCTGCCAGGCTCCCACCTAGCTGGTACGGCCGAGTCTCGATGGACATCGTTATGACCCTGGGGCTGAGCCCGGAGGATGTTCAACACCCGCCCTCAGGCTCTCACCTAGCTGACTGGCCCGGTGGTAGCACCCGGGAGAGGCAAAAGTTTCTAAGTCTTCTCGCTCTGGGGTTAGGTCTCGTCACTCCCCCGCCAGGCTCCCACCTAGCTGGTACGGCCGAGTCTCGATGGACATCGTTATGACCCTGGGGCTGAGCCCGGAGGATGTTCAACACCCGCCCTCAGGCTCTCACCTAGCTGACTGGCCCGGTGGTAGCACCCGGGAGAGGCAAAAGTTTCTAAGTCTTCTCGCTCTGGGGCTAGGTCTCGTCACTCCCCCGCCAGGCTCCCACCTAGCTGGTACGGCCGAGTCTCGATGGACATCGTTATGACCCTGGGGCTGAGCCCGGAGGATGTTCAACACCCGCCCTCAGGCTCTCACCTAGCTGACTGGCCCGGTGGTAGCACCCGGGAGAGGCAAAAGTTTCTAAGTCTTCTCGCTCTGGGGCTAGGTCTCGTCACTCCCCTGCCAGGCTCCCACCTAGCTGGCACGGCCGAGTCTCGATGGACGTCGCTACAACCCTGAAGTTGAGACTGGGAGTTGGCCCGAGGAAAATACCAGGGGGGGGGAAGCTCGCCAGTTAAGACGGCGAGCTCGGAATATCCTACCCCCCCCCCTCTCTCTCCAGCTCGCTACTAAAGAAACCTTGGTTCTGTCCCAGACTCAGGGGAAGGAGAGCGGCTCTCCCCAGCGAGCCCAGCCTCGCTCCAGCTAGCTCGGCGAAAGACATGCCCTGACGTCTAAGGCGGATGCCGGCAATATCTTGACCCAAGCGTGTTTTCACTTGTCTGAATTATCGAAAAATTAAGGCGAGACATGGCAGGGGAAGGTGAGGCGCGAGCAGGGTATGGCGCGAGCACGCGTCCTAGGGATTCGCCGCGAGCACCGCGGGTGCTGGTCCTAACTCAAAACATTCTACAGGCGAGGTCGCTCTACCTAGCGCGCGGGTATAACATCGCAAGTAAGCTCGAAAAAAAGATAGCAAAATTGTGCAAAAATATCTTTGAATTATCATTACAGGTTTACAAGGCCCGCCTCGGCAGGGTACAAAAAGAACAGAGAAGAGAAAACAAAAATTAACTCTCGCCCTCCCCCCTCGAGTGGCGGTCCTCCTCGTCACCAAGCCGAGCGTCCTTCTCCCTCACCCCAGCAAAAAGCGAGTCAAAGCTATCTTCCTTCTCGCTGGGCGGGCTGGGCGGGAACAGGGTTGGCAGGAGCTCCCGGACTGTGACCTCCTCGCAGCCTTCCGCCAAGATCCCCGTCCCCCTCATGGCCTGTAGGAGACACTCGGCAGCCTCGACGGAGTTGACTCGCAGTCGCTCCGCGACGTCAGCCTCGCCAAACACCCGGGGCCTCCTGAAGGGGAAGGCCGGCTCGCTGGCGCCCGGGGGAAGGAGAGCGTCGGCTTGGCGAAGGACCTCTCCCAGGAGCCCCTTATTCTTCTCTTTCAATTCTTCCACCTCCGCCCCCAGCCGGGCGGCAACAGCCTCCTGCTCCTGGGAATATGTCTTCTGATCGGCGAGCTGGGCTTCCCGCTCAGCGAGCTGAGCCCGCAACTGGGCCATCTCGTCTCGCATCGCGTTAGCGGCTTCGGCGTCCTGTAAGACTAGAAGTTCAGAACACGCGCAGGAATAATCTTAAGCGAGGTGAATAGAGGTATCCAGCGATTACCAGGCCGCCGACAGACTTCGCGAGTAGAGCGTCCGCGAGGCCGAACCGCCTTTCCGCGTCGACCGCGCTCTCCTTCGCCAGATCGCGCTCCTGCTCGGCAGTCAGCAGGGCGTTGCTGAGCTGGAAGCCGCGGCGGACCATCATGTGATGGAGCTCAAAGGCCCGCAGGTGGGCCTGCATCCCCTCGTAGCCGAGCTGACTAGGGGTCAGCTTCTTGTACGACTCGGCGCTGTCGCGGCTGTAGAGGCCGAAGCCGAAAGCGAAGGCATGGGCGGTGGGCGGCCGGCGAGCTCCCCAGGAGGGGGCGCGAGTGGAGACGGAAACTCGGTGAGCCCCCTCGTCCCACTTCAAGATGGGCTCGCCAGCCGCATCTTTGCTCTTGCACCCCTTGCCGAAGTTGGGGTGATCCTTCGGCAGACTGGGCTCGCGGACGGTGTCCTCCCCGGTAGAATCGGAGGACGGCCCGCTCTTCTTCTTCCCCTTTCGGGGGGAGGAGGCTTCTTTCAGCGGGCTCAAGGGCGGCTCATCGGACAGAGCCTCCGGCGAGCTCATGAACTTGGCGGGAGACGAGGGAAGGTGCAGCCGTCCGCGCGAGACCACCTTCGCCCTCTTCTTCTTGGGGAGCAAAGAATCGGGGCGCGAGCTCGACCCCCCGGACTCCGAGCGCTTCTTGCCGGAGGGTTGGACTCGCGGTTGCTCCTCGCGACAAGCCAGCGCCGCCGCCCGGGCCAGCTCCAGAGGGTCCGAGAATATCCCCGGGTCGGCGAACGGCGGATGCTCCGGGAGAACCCGTTCCCCTGCAGAGAAAGACTTAAGTCAAAAAAAAAGAGAGAGGGAAAAATCATATGAGATCCACCTTGATAAAGTTCGCGAGAAGGCTGAGCGAGGTATACCTTCGCCGGGGAGAACGGGCTGAAGCAAGTCGAGGCCGCGGCGGAGGAAGGCGACCTCAAAGTCCTTGTGGAGGAAGAACTTGTGGAGGTCGGCGTCGCTACCCGACAGGGAAGGAGGACGGTATATGTCCTCGCTCTTCTGCAGGGGGCGAAAGGGGATGTTGCCGAGCTCGCCCTTGATGAAGACGAGCCGGGTCATCCAATTGTGGTTCTTGTTCGCCAGCTCGCGAACCTTGATGAAGGACCCGCCGAAGTAGGCGACCCCGTCGGGAGTAGCCTTGTAAGAGAACAACTTGCGGAATACCGCGAGGTTGAACTCAATCCGCTCCCGGCGAAGGAAGCAGGCGAACGCCACCATCATAGCAATGGCGTTGGAATTCAACTGCGCGGGCACCGCGCCGTAGTACTTCAGGATCTGGCGGATTTCTGGCCAGAGGGGGAGGCGCAGTCCCACCTCGAAGTGCGAGATGGGAAAGGCGAGCTCGCCCTCCGGGAAGGAGTTGATGGCTTCATGCTCGGCGGGCCTGCGAGCCTGGAAGCCGGGGGGGACGAACGCCGCCGTGAACTCGACGAGCTCCTCCTCTGTGATGTGCCCCTCGAAAAAGCAGTGATCAACGAAGTGCTGGGCGCACTTAGACCGACCGTCCGCATCAGGGTTGGTCTTCACCATGGTCACAGAGAAAAGGGAAAGCGCGAGCTCGGGAAGACGGGAGCGAAGCAAAAATTCGAAAGCAATAAAGGCGTGCCTCGGGGGTAGGTGAGAAGGTCTATTTATAGAAGAAGGTAAAGAAGGGTGAGAGGGAGGGCGAGTCGGCCGATCGGTCCGGTCTCGCCGCGCCACCTCGCCACCCTCTCCTCGCAAGCCTTGCGAGCTGGCAAGGTCCCCGAAGGGGGAATTCGAAAAGACTCGCCGAAATATTGAAAAAGCGTCTACATATACAAAGTAGTTAAAAAGTTGTTCCAAGATTATTACAGGCAGACCATTCAGAATAAATAGAAGAAAAAATACAAATAGGGGCGCGAGGACCATGCGAGGGCGGGGGCGAGTACCGGCCGACTGACAGAAGAGCCGTTTCATTCTCCCCGGTCTCGCCGACCCGCCGTCGCAGGCCGCCGCGCATGAAGTTCGCGAAGCCGCCCCATGTTCCTGTTTATCACCCGCAGGTTCTCGTCGATTTCGTCCATCAGCACCAAGGAAGACGCCTCCTCGAACGCCAGGCTGACTCCAGCACCGTCCGCGAGACGCGAGCACTCCCACTGCAGCCTGTTGTTGTCCTTCCGCAGGTCGTGGAGCTCGCGCACCAGCTTCTTGAGAACCTTCCGCTCCCGTCTTGCGCGTTCAGGGCTGCCCACCTCGGAGTCCAGGAAGGCGTCCAGGGCGCTTGGAGAAGGGAGGGGTGAGTAAGGAGGTCGATCCACGGACTCGCCGTCCTCCGTTCGCCCGGGAAGTTCTGGGTAAAGAGTTGAAAGACGGTCAGAAAAGCAAGTATCCACGGAACAGAAAATCAATGCCGGAAACTTACCGCGCGAGCCTGGCTCCTCCAGGTTGGCGCGAGGAGAGAAGTGGCGCAAGTCCTTGCCACGCCCCAGCAGTTCTTGAGGAGCGAGTTGGTAGCCGGGAACAGGGATAATCCCGGCGCCTCTCCCCACGACCAGGGATCCAGGGGAGGGTTGCCGGGAAGGGAGGCGACTCGGCGACGCCGGCTCTCGCGAGCCCGGCTCCTTAACCTCGGGATCCTGCCGTGGCGAGTTGATAGGAGCACTTTTGGTCCGGGGGGTGGACGCTTCGCCGCTGTTCTCCCGGTCAGAAGATAATTCCACGAGACTTTTGGCGGAGGAGCCAAGAATCGGCTGGTTGGAGGAACCGGCCCCGTTCCCCAAGGCGGCAGTAAAGTCGGCCAGGATGGGTTCGGCCCCCGGGGGAAGGGGCTTCGCCCGCTTGGCCGAGCTGAGATCGGCAAAACGGCGAGCAGGGGCTTCAAGGTTGGTTAGCCCCGCGGCCTGGGCAGCGATCTCCCTGCGGGAGCGTGCGAGTCGCTCTAAGACTTCCTTGGGGAGCGGCATCTTGTCAGAATTTGGGGAAGGGCAAAGGTCAGCCAGATGCGCAGGGGTACATATATATAGCTACCTGTGGGGCCTACCAGAAGATTCCTTTCTGCCCCTGTCGCACTCGCCGGATCCCATGGGGTTGGATGTTTCTTTCCGAGCTTGTCCCAACCTCGCAAAGAGCGGGGATTATGTACAACCCCGTATCCTGCGAGTGGTCGACAGAGGTTGAACCGGCCGGCTCAGATCAACTTGGATCCAGCTTGCCGAGTCCGAGCTCGGCAATAGTCGAGCTAAGCTCGGCGATGGTCGAACGAAGCCCAGCTTGCCGAGACCAAGCTCGGGCGCGGAGACAGGGTTCGATGATAGTCGAGCCAAGCTCGACGATCTCCGTGCCGAGTCCGAGCTCGGCGATCGTCGTGCCGAGTCCGAGCTCGGCAATAGTCTAGCCAAGCCCAGCGCTAGCCGAGCACAGTCCGCCGAGCCCGTGCCCGCCTAGGCCCAGGGCGAGGCGAGTCGGGCCTCCTGCCGAGCGAGTGCCCCCTCAGGTCCAGCTCGCATCTTGGCCATGGCATACTTTTACTGTGGCCCCTTTTGGTTTGTCTGTAGTCCTCGAAAACAGTGAAGGTTGTATATTGGCAGGCCATCTTTTCCTATAAATAGGACCCAAGGGGTACCTCAGAGGGCACGCTTACAAATTCTCTGGCCTGCTAGCGCTTTCTGAGGTACCTTAGCCCGGCATTTGGCTAAGGAGGGGAAGCGCTCTGAGATCTTCCGGGTTTGTGGTGGGACCTCCACGCCGGGCCCTTGGTCTAGTCCTTGTTTTTTCTTTCCTTTGTCTCGTTTTCTTGCAGGAGTTAAGTAGGTGCGCGGCCACCCCTTCCCCAAGGGTCGAACTCCACAAGAGACCGGTTTTCCGGTTTCAACACATACTATGGTTAATAATGAGAAGATTGATCAGACTGACTCTCGCACTGATGTAGAGTCTCATACGATTGGAGGTGATAACACCGAGGAGGCCTCCAAGTTTGACCAGATACAGGGCACTAAGCCACCACCAAATCATGAGGACACTACTGATGTTGAGCTTACATAGGAGATCACAGACGATGATCCTACACCAGCAGCTGAGCTCACCCTGAGGAGGTCTGGTCGAGTAAGATACACATCATCAAGATATTCTGTTACTGATTATATTCTGTTGACTGATGTTGAGGAGCCTGAGTGCTTTGATGAGACAGTGTAGAGCTCAGATAAGAAAGAATGGATGATTGTTATGTAGGATGAGATGGAGTCTCTGCATGAGAACCATACTTATGAGCTGGTATGATTGCCTAAGGGGCAAGAAGACACCTCAACACCACTTAGATACAAAGTAGATTAGTGGTGAAAGGTTTCAGTCAAAAATAGAGAGTTGATTTCGACGAGATATTCTCTCATGTTGTAAAGTTGTCGTCTATCCAGGTTGTTCTTGGCCTTGCTATGAGGCTAGACCCGGTGATCGAGTAAATGAATGTCAAGAATGCCTTTCTTCATGACAATCTTGAGGAGGAGCTGTATGTGGAACAATCTGAGGGTTTCAGGATGAAAAAGAAGGAGAACTTAGTACGTCCCTTGAAGAAGAGCTTGTATGGCTTGAAGCAGGCCCCACGATAGTGGTATAATGAGTTCGATATTTTTATGTGAGAGATTGAATTCAAGAGGACCACCCTTGATCACTACGTATTTGTGAAGCACTATGCTCCAGATGATTTATTATTCTACTGCTATATGTCGACGACATGCAGATAGTCGGAAGGAGCACTGCACGCATTGCAGAACTAAAGCGGCAGTTGAGCTCCAAATTTGAAATGAAGGACTTGGGAGCGACGAAGACCATCCTTGAGATGCATATTCGGCGAGATACAAGCTCCAAGTTACTATGAGTATCTCAGGAGAGATACATCAAAAAGTGCTACAACGATTTAGTATGGATCAAGCAAAGAAGGTGAGTACGCCGCTTGCAGCTCACTTCTGACTTACTGCTGACCAGTGTCTTAGTACACCTGACTGACCTGAGGAGAAAGAGGAGATGCAGAAGGTCCCCCATGCTTCTGTAGTTGACAGTCTTATGTACACAATGGTGTGCACCCGCCCTGATATAACGCACGTCATTGGTACTGTTAACATGTTTCTCTCTAATCCTAGGAGAGAGCAATGGAATGCTGTTAAGTGGATTTTGAGATATTTGCAGGGAATGTCAGACTTGATGTTGAAGTTTGGAGACAGTGAGCCAGAGCTTCTGGGCTACACTGATGCTGATATGGCTGGAGATATGTACTCCATGAGATCAACCTTGATTTTATTTGCATGTGGAGTTGTTTCATGACGTACAATCGAGATTACAGAAGTGCGTCACACTGTCTACTATTGAGCCCGAGTTTATAGCGATCACTGAGGACAAAAAAATGCTTATTTGGATGATGCGGTTCATCAAAGAATTGAGTTTCGCTTAAGAGCGCTACACACTTCTATGCGACAGTCAGAGCGCAATTCATTTGGGGAAGAACCCCACCCTTCACTCGAGGTCCAAGCACCTCGATACGCGATGTTTTGGAGTAAAATGAGCTCGACTTGCAGAAAGTGCATACTGATGAGAACGGAGCAGATATACTTACAAAATCATTACCGAGGGGGAAATTTGAACACTGCCTAAGGATTGCTCGGATGACAGTTTTCTCATCATCATTGTGAAAGGGGAGATTTATTGGGTTCGGGTTCCCATCTGATGCGGAGAAAACCTGCGAAAAACATTCTACCGTAAAAAAGTATTATAAAGGGTCGCCTCAATAGAGGTGAGCATAAAAAATCGCAAACCGCAAAAACCGTCCGCACCGCACAAACTACACTGCATAGTTTGGGTGCAGTGTGGTATATTTCATGATAATATAACTCATATAATTCTGTTTTTACCCAAATTTTACATCTTTTCTTACCTCACATTTCCTTTTTCTTGTCAATATATATTACAAGCTAAAAACTGCACCACAACCGCATCAAACCGAAATCACACTGCGTAATTTCGGTGCGGTGCGGTTTTGTTCCGACCATAACTGCGACCTTGCGGTACGGTTGCGATTTGGGTCAAAACCACACCAAACCGCACCGCGCACACCCCTACACCTCAATATATGTTAGCTCTGAAAAAACAGTGAACGTACAAGATAAGTGCAAAAGAGAAGAATTCTACCGTAGAAGAGCAAGCTCCAGAGAAAGGAGAGGTTGTAGCTCCACCAACGCAGTTGCCGCCGCCGTCCCTGCCGTGTTGGAAGGTTGCCGCTGCCGCGTTGTTGTAACACCACCAACGCTATCATTTGGAAGGCCGCCACCGCCGCGTTGTTGAAACGGCATCGTTGTCGCCGTTGTTGGTTGACCGCCGCTGCTTGAGAAGTTCGGACGTCGTTTTACGACGTTGATGTGGTCTCGCTACACAAATCAAGAAGGCTCACCGGAGAGAATTTCCTAAATCTGTCATTTGTTCCTATCAGTATCTTGTATTTTATTATATATCATTCGTGCAGCGACGTGAATGAGATCCTTTGTTGATCGAGGAGAGAAAATCTGTAAAAAAATTTTCATGTTTTCATACACGTTCTAGTGGAGAGAAAACCTGTAAAATTTTGTGTGTGCTGTCTATATTTATTTTTGTGCATCTGTATCCGCCAAAACGATCGCGCATATGCTCTGCCTAAATTAATTTGCAGGTATTCAAATCGGATTTGCGCTCTCAAACCCAACACCGAGTCTCGTAGATGTTGGATCGTTGGTGTGTGCAAATATGGAGTAAAGTGGCAGCAATGCTGCTCCATAGGATGAGATTGAAAAAAATATAAATATCATAGGGAATAAAGTTTTGAAGAATAAGGCTCCGTTTGAGAGGACTTATTTTTATCGGTCAAACGATTACAATCGCATGAACCGGACCATAATTATGGCGGTCAAGCGATTACAACCGCATGAACCGGACCATAATTAACCGGACCATAATTATGGTCCGGTTCATGCGGTTGTAATTAACCGCTTGACCGGTAAAAATAAGTCCTCCAAAACGGAACCTAAGTCTTCGTTTGTGAGGACTTATTTTCACCGGTCGAGCGGTTACGATCGCATGAACCAGACCTTAAATTAAGGTCTGGTTCATGCGATCGTAACCGCTCGACCGGAGAAAATAAGTCCTCCCAAACGGAGCCTAAGACTTCATTTGAAAGGACTTATTTTCACCGGCCAAACGGTTACGGCCGCATGAATCGGACAATGTCAGATTCATGCGGCCGTAACCGTTTGACCGGTGAAAATAAGTTCCCCCAAACGGAGCCTAAGACTCCATTTGACACGGTGGTGGAGGTTATAATCATGAGAGTTAAATTGTCATTCGTTAACGCCCACCTAAGGAACTTCATCCACTTTTATGTTCAAACGCATGATATTTGTTAAGTGATTTTTAACGAATGACGGTTTAACCCATGCGTTTACGACCACCACCACAGTGCGAAACGACAAATTACTAAATAAGTAGATAGAACTCACACATGATGAGAATCGAACACACGACTCCTGTCATGGGACCTCAGCTTACCTAACTGGGCCAAACCTCATTCATGTTTTTGAGGAGTTAAACAACCACAAAAAAGCGTGATGTTAAAAAATTGTCCTTCGAATAATTTTTTTTGGATTATCTATTTCAATAGTCTGCAAATAGCAAAATTTAGAGTGCCTATAACATTGTCAAAAAAGGATGTCCTTTGCCAAAGGTTTTTATTTTTGAGGATGTAAAGTGCAAAAAAAGAGTCCAAAATGATAGTCCATGAATTACGTAACATGATCCTCTCCATTTCAAGTAAAATGACTAACATATATTGCACGGTCCAGATCTATTTTTGGCTCATACGGATTCACTAATCTATTTATTCAAAAATAAAAATTTTACATCATTTAGTTCAAATAAAAATATATCTAACAATGAAATGACTCTACATGAAATGACTCTACATTTGGGTCCTAGAGCATCTCCAACCGGAGATCTCTATATTTAGAGATTCATCTCTATATTTAGAGATTCCTGTTCTCCAAATATGGAGAACATGGAGAACCAATTCCAACCATGTTCTCCATATTTGAAGAACATGATTTTTTTAATATTATATGTATAAATAAATATACATTTATTAATAATATATTTATATAATTTACATATTTATATGTAGAGGTGAGCAAAAAGACTGGGCCCAAAAAGCCCGCCGGTCAACTATTTCATATTTATATTTATATAATTTACATAATTTACATATTTATATAATTTACATATTTACATATTTACATATTTATATGTCGGCAACGTCTCTATGAACGCATAGGTGAACGGCGTTCAACTATTTCATGAAATAGTTGAACGGCGAAATAGTTGAACGCCGTTCAACTATTTCATGAAATAGTTGAACGGCGAAATAGTTGAACGCCGTTCAACTATCTCATGAAATAGTTGAACGCCGTTCAACTATCTCATGAAATAGTTGAACGGCGAAATAGTTGAACGCCGTTCAACTATTTCATGAGATAGTTGAACGCCGTTCAACTATTTCATGAGATAGTTGAACGCCGTAGTTGAACGCCGTTCAACTATCTCATGAAATAGTTGAACCGCGTTCAACTATCTCAGAGATAGTCGAACGCCGTTCGACTATCTCATGAGATAGTCGAACGGCAGTCGAACGCCGTTCGACTATCTCATGAGATAGTCGAACGCCGTTCGACTATCTCATGAGATAGTCGAACGCCGTTCGACTATCTCATGAGATAGTCGAACGCCGTTCCACTATCTCAGAGATAGTCGAACGCCGTTCAACTATCTCAGAGATAGTCGAACGCCGTTCAAATATCTCATGAGATAGTTGAACGCGGTTCAACTATCTCATGAGATAGTTGAACGGCAACTATCTCATGAGATAGTTGAACGGCGTTCAACTATCTCATGAGATAGTCGAACGCGGTTCAACTATCTCTGAGATAGTTGAACGGCGTTCGACTATCTCATGAAATAGTTGAACGGCGTTCAACTATCTCATGAAATAGTTGAACGGCGTGCGTTCAACTATCTCATGAAATAGTTGAACGCAGTTCAACTATTTTATAAAAGAGCCGTTCGGGTGAACGGCTCTTTTATGAAAATAGCCGAACGTCGTTCGGTTTTTTTTTAATTAAAAAAAATTATTTTTTAATTAATAAAAATAATGACGTTCAACTATAAAAGAGCCGTTAATAGTTGAACGGCGTTCAACTATTTTTATAAAAGAGCCGTTGGGCTCTTTTTTAATTAAAAAATTATTTTTTAATTAATAAAAATTATGCAGGCCTAATATAAATCTTAACATAATATTAAATATTAAATAATTTTTATTAAAGGTTTTTTTAAAATTTGATTAAATATTAAAATTATTTTTTAAATTTTTATTAAAGCCGAACGACGAATTTTAAAGCTTTTTTTTAAAATTTCAAATTTGATTACATAACTAAAATACAACACACATAGCATAATTCAAAATAAAAAATTACATTTGGAAATAATTCTAAAATTCAGGGAGGTCATCATCGGGTTCGCTACGACTTACGCGTGCGCTTCCCCCTGGTTGTTCTCCTCTATACCCGGGTACTCCATAGTCGCTTCCTCCATACTGGCTTTCTCGATACTGACTTCCTCCATACTGAGGTCCTCCAAATTGAGGTCCACCAAATTGAGACCCTCCAAATTGAGGTCCACCAAATTGAGACCCTCCAAATTGAGGTCCACCAAATTGAGACCCTCCAAATTGAGGTCCTTCGTGTGTGTCTCCTCCATAATGACTTCCTCCATATTGGCTTCCTACATGCCAACCTCCTCCAAATTGATGTCCTCCATGTTGATCTCCTCCATAATGGTTTCCTCCATCACCACTACCTCCATACATGCCTCCTCCATACCCGGTAGCTTCGAGTGATGATGATCCTCTAAATAGGGATTGTTTCACATTTTTATTCAAAATTTCTTGTTTTTTTGCCGAAAATATTGCCGCTCTGGAGTTCCTTTTATGCTTTCTAAATCAATCATCATAATATCATGATCTTGTTTAGCACTTTGAAGTTCTAGTTTTTTCTTTTCATTTTCGACCTTTAACTTCAAGAGTTGAGTCATAGAAGACCTATCTTTTGCTCGTTCTTCTTGTCCTCTCTTCAAAATTTCTAAGAATTCTTCATTTGTTTTAAAATGGGTTTCAATATCCGCCGACTTTTTACAACTAACTTGTCTTCTTCTCTCTTTTTCTTTCTTTCTTCCAGTAGGTCTAGTATTTGAAATTGAGGCCGGAGATTCTTCATCACCAGTACTATTACGGTTCATTTCATTGCTGTCTGTGTTTAGGTCTATTCGTCTCCGTTGGGTGGGAGAGTTAGAATCAAAAGGTTGTGACATGTCAAAATGTTGAGAGTTGTTACCTTCTGTAGTCCCGGACGACTCTATCCACTTCTCTGTATTTTTCAAAATTGACCAAACATGATCAAACAAGAAGCCTCTTTTCTCGTTCGGATCTTCTCCATATAAAATTTTGGCCTGATTAATCTACAAACAAACAATAATTAAAATATAATGATTCTTTAATATATTATGTAAAATATAAATTAGTACTTACAATATCGAGTTCAGATGCACCACTCGGATTTCGTTGCTCAATTTGTCGAATACATCCTCGAAATTTGCTAGCCTTACTTGCTAACAATGACCAACGACAGGAGAGAGATTTAGGGGTTCTCTGTCCTAAACAAGTTGCGGGTCTTGTTTTGTGAAAAATCACTGAAACTCTTTCCCACATCCTATGCTCCTTCTGATTACTACCCATAACTGGGTCTTCAGATACCTCAAGCCATGCATAGCATAATGCTTGATCTTCTTTCACTGAGAATGCTGTTCCCCGACTGGAAGTCATGGTTAAGGAGAGAAGGAGTGCTCTTCTTAACTAAGGAGCGAAAGAGTGATTGATCTTCTTTTGCTTGCACTTCATGTTGGTGAGATACTTATAGAACTAATGCTGGTGATGAGAATTCAATGGTGGTGATAAGAATCCAATGCTGGTGATAAGAATCCAATGGTGGTGATAAGAATTCAATGCTGGTGATAAGAATCCAATGCTGGTGATAAGAATCCAATGCTGGTGATAAGAATCCAATGCTGGTGATAAGAATCCAATGCTGGTGATAAGAATCCAATGCTTGTGATAAGAATCCAATGCTGGTGGAGAATCCAATACTGGTGGAGAATCCAATGCTTGTGGAGAATCCAATGCTGGTGTGCTGGGGTTGTGGAACACTTCCAGTCCTCTTGTTTCTCCGGTCGTCGAACTGGGTTCGGCGTCGAACGTCGAACCCAGCTCGACGTTTGGCCCTGTTCGACTCTTTTATAAATAGCGGTAAAATATGGTGTCATTTATCCTTAGATTGAACATAATTAAAAATAATTAAAAATAATCTGCATATAAAACATGATCCTAAACTAAGTGAATTGGTGTTCATACACTAAAAAATATTATTTGTGAGTGAACATTTTATTAATGCGTTTAAAAACTTTAGCATTGAACAATATCGAGAATATATAGCTTCATTGCTCGACGATCCTATTTATAAAAAATATTATATTAATTTATTATTAAACGGAGTAAAAATAAAGAGTCGAACGGAGTAAATTTAATTTATCCATGAATCTCTAATTCCATGAATGGTTCGACTCTTTTATAAAAGAGTCGAACGGCCAAAATAGCCGTTCGACTCTTTTATAAAAAGAGCCGTTCGACTCTTTTTATTAAAGAGTCGAACGGACAAAGCCGCCGTTCGACTCTTTTATAAAAGAGCCGTTCGGCTCTTTTTATAAAAGAGTCGAACGGAACTGCCGCCGTTCGACTCTTTTATAAAAAGAGCCGAACGGGTCTTTTTATAGAAGAGTCGACCGGTCTTAATGTGCACGGCTAAACCTAGGTCGACGTTCGGCCGAACTCGACGATCGTCGAACGACGTTCGACGATCGGACGACCTCGACGGTCATTTATGCTGATGCCTATTTAATTCGATCAGTTATGCTGATGCCTATTTTAGGGATACGACCAATACTGGTAGAGAATCCAATGCTGGTAGAGAATCCAATGCTGGTAGAGAATCCAATGTTGGTGGAGAATCCAATGCTGGTGGAGAATTAAATGCTTGTGATAAGAATCCAATACTGATGGAGAATCCATGTTCGTGATAAGAATCCAATGCTGGTGAGAGGATCCAAAAATCCTATATAATCATCACTTCCCTTCTCATTTTCCGGCTAACTAACTAACTTTCTCTCATCCAAAAAATGAACTACGGTGCAGGGTCATCTCATTTACGATCTTTATCGTCTTCGGATGATGAATTATTTTATCAACAAATTCATCAGTGGGAAGAAGACACAACTGAATGGGAGCAAGAAGATGAAATTTTGGCTTGTGCTTATGCGTCAAACACAGCCAAAATTGCAGCTCAACTTCACGGAGATGAACTTCCGAGATACAGAGGTTCAACACCTGGTCATGCGGTAATCAATAGGGGCAGGATTGAAGGTGATACTAGATTGTGGAATGACTACTTCTCAGATCATCCCACATACGGGGAAACATATTTTCGAAGAAGATTTCGAATGCGAAAGAATTTATTCCTTCGTATTGTCGCCGCGGTGCGGGAGCACGATAATTACTTCATTCAAAAGAAGGATGGTCTTGGAACGCTTGGATTGTCAACTTTACAAAAAATTACGGCAGCATTCCGTATGTTGGCATATGGAACAGCAGCTGATAACTGCGATGAATATATTCGAATCGGTGAGTCAACCGTGATCCAATGTTTGAAGAGATTTTGCAGGGCCATTGTACAAGTGTACAAAGACGAATATTTGAGATATCCCAACGCCAATGATGTTGCTAGATTATTACGGAAAGGTGAAGAACGAGGATTTCCAGGGATGTTGGGAAGTCTAGATTGCATGCATTGGCAGTGGAAAAATTGCCCGACAGCATGGGCAGGACAATATTCAGGACGGCACGGTGGGCCAACAATTATTCTCGAGGCAGTAGCATCTTATGACTTATGGATATGACACGCATATTTTGGTTTACCAGGCTCGAACAATGATATCAATGTCCTGCAAGCGTCTCCTTTGTTTGCCAACTTAGCACAAGGTATCACGCCTCCTACTAATTATGAAATTTTGGGGAAAAAATATGACGTTGGTTACTACTTAGCCGACGGAATATATCCGAAGTGGTCAACACTAGTTCAGACTATTTCACATTCACATGACAAAAAAAAACAACACTTTGCAATGATGCAAGAAGCATGTCGAAAAGATGTAGAGCGGGCATTTGGAGTTCTTCAATCAAGATTTGCGATAATTAAGGGGCCTGCCCGATTTTGGGATAAACATGTTTTACACGATATCATGACTGCTTGTGTTATAATGCACAACATGATTGTCGAAGACGAGCGGGATGAAAATGACTATGCCACTATTTCTACTCCATCACCAACTCAAAATGTTGAAGAGTTGAACACAAGTGAAGTCGAACGATTTCGTCAGTTCCTAAATCGGCATAAAAAGATCAAAGACAGAGATGCACATTTTGCACTTCGAGATGCACTAGTTGAACACTTGTGGGAACGACATGGAAATGAAGCAATGTAATTTTGAATATTTTATGCATTTTAATTTGAAATTTTTTTTTATGCAAGTTTAATCAGTAAAAAAGTCTTCTCCTTCTTTTTGAATGCCAAATAATAATTAGAATGTATTCAATATTAGTCTCGTTTTGTAGGTCTTGAAAAAATAATTTTATTGATATATTATATGTCACAATTGAAAAAATATTATAGCGGGTACGAGAATTTATAGAGTATACGAAAAATTCATAAAATAAAGAATTAAGTAATTAAAAAATTAAAATAATAATAATAAACTAAATGCCGGCCACGGCATTTCCTCTCCCCCAACTCTATATTTAGAGGAGGAGAGAGAAGATCTCCATAAATGGAGAGGGAATTGCCGAACGGTTGAAGGCGAAAAATCCGACAAAAATGCAGATTCTGCATTTATAGAGACCGGTTGGAGATGCTCTAAATGAAGAGGATCCATGAACTTGAAGGGATTAAGCTTTAATTTTAGTAGCGATTTCTTCAGTCTTCAGAAAATAAAAGCCTTCTCTGAGCTCTGGTTTCTTCAGTCTTCAATGGCCGCAGCCACGTTTCGTAGCTGCAGATCCTTCCTCCCACGCCGGCGGCTCTCTGATGTCGCCGCGCTCGCTCCTCATCCTCCGTCCGGCTCCGACGTACCTTCATCTCCCTCCCCCAAACCCATCTCCCAACTTTTATCCATTCTCCGCGCCGAATCCAACCCCGAAAAGATCATCGACCTCTTTCAATCCTCCACCCACCTCCCGCGCTTCTATTCTCACCGTCCTCTCCACCAGATCTTCGTCAAGAAGCTCCATCTCCTCCGCCGCCCGGACCTTGTCGAGCGCCTTCTCGAGTACCAGAAATCCGACCCCGCCGCCCCCCAAATCGGAGGGATTCTTCATCCGCATTATGTCACTTTACACCAAAGCCTCTATGCCCGATCACGCCTTTAGAACCTTCGAGCAGATCCCCGTCCGCACTGAGAAATCTCTCTGCGCGCTTCTCGCCGCCTACCTAGAGCAACGTCGCTTTGATCGAGTTCGAGAACTCTTCTACAGCGTGCCTGCTGAGCTGGGCATCGTCCCCGGCGTCGCCTCCCATAATGTGATTCTCGCTGCTCTATGTGAGGCAGGAGACGTGGATGCTGCCTGCAAGCTGCTCGACGAAATGCTGATGAAGAAAAATCTCGAGCCTGGCATAATTGCTTACAATTCCATATTGAATGGGTACTTGAAGAAAGACGATAAGGCTGGATTTGTGGACACTTTGAAGACGATTTACAGTAAGGGAATTACTCCCAATTTATTCACTTATAATATAAGAATGCTGGATTTTTGCAAGAAGTCGGAGAGCTTCAAGGCTGAGGAGCTGCTTGATGTTGTGATTTCAAAAGGAATGCAACCAAATTTTTCAGCTTTCAATACAGTAATCACTGGGTTTTGTGAAGAACTGGATTTCGAGTCAGCGATAAGAGTGTTTAAGAAGATGAAATCTATGAAAAATGCTAATGGGAAGGCACTGTTTTCCCCCAATGCTGACACTTTCCTCGCTCTTATTCGTGGCTTGGTGGATAATGGGGACTTTGTTATGGCGCAAAAGATATGCCGGGATTGCTTACGTATGAAGTACGCCCCTCCATTTGAAACCATGAAAGCTCTCATTAATGGACTGGTGAAGGATTCTAAGGTTGTTGATGCCAAGTATCTTGCTGTCATGATGAGGAAGGTCGCAAAAGGCGATGCATTGGATTCGTGGACAAAGCTTGAAGCTGAACTTCCATTGTAGGCCAGACCATTTCAAGCGAGGAAAGAGAATTCTACTGGTAATTTCAGCTTTTTGTTGTTGTTTGAAGGTAGTAGAAGATGAAATTTTGACTCAGTTTAAAATTAGCCGCTAGTTTTTTTATTATTATTAAAACTTTGACTCTCAAGTAATATGCCTCTTCATCTAGGAAGCTTATTTATCCATGTTTAAGAAGGTTGCTTAAGGATACTATTGTCAGTTATCTCAAATGGTTATCATCCTGTCCATTCTCAACCTCCAAAGATCTTGCCTGAAAGATTTATAGAAAATGTATAGGGGCATGCTCCACTCATTTGATGCTTCACAATAAATATATTCATTTTTGTGAAAAGGTTATTACTCTAGCATTGCTATTGTCAGTCGCCCACAAGTGAAAAGATGATTTATAACATGTTTCA
Source organism: Platanthera zijinensis (assembly GCA_039513925.1). Taxonomy (NCBI): domain Eukaryota; kingdom Viridiplantae; phylum Streptophyta; class Magnoliopsida; order Asparagales; family Orchidaceae; genus Platanthera; species Platanthera zijinensis. Next base: position 8,739,544 of record CM077088.1, on the reverse strand, counting down.
TGTTCTGTTAATTGTTGAAATGAGATGATCCCATTCTAAAGATCTTGGGTCCATTTGGCACAGCGGTTGCGGCCGTGAACGCAGCAGTTACGAACCGTTATCCGTTTGGTGCTGGATTTTAGCTTCGTTTGTTTGGACCAAAACACCACTATCATGAAATATGCGTTTAACATAAGAACAGTTACACCGCCACCAAGAAAAAAGAACAAATTTTGAGCATACAAATGGATGAAGTTTCTTAGGTGAGATCGGGTGTTCACGAATGACGGTTCGTAACCGCGGCGTTCACGACCGCCACCACCATCACAAACGGACCCCTTGTCGGGATGGGATTGTTGAAACTGATATAGATTAAGAGAAAAGGATAGAGAGAACACAGATAACCGGTCTTCTTCCAGCAACTAGGGTTCTATTTCCTTACAGATACTCAGAGGTGTAAATTCTCAAACTTTGCCTAGATGTCGGGATCTTCATTTTGTTGTTTGTGCATGAGCGGACGGTTGTGATGAACGTTGCACGGTTACTCCCACACGTCTGCTTCCTTTCCATTGACTTGCTCAGCATGAGGGCATGACTTGGTGGACCTATTTTATTATCTACATTTATTCACACTTTTCACCTATATTGATGTATTCAAAATTGATTTGCCCGTGGAGAATTACAACTCAATAATACTCACAAGAATGACCAGGGTAGATGCAACAATTTAGAGGATCCATGTGGGATGATCCTGTTCTAGAGATCCAAATAATATCTAGGCTCTGTTTGGCACGGCGGCGGCAGTCATGAACGCGGTGGTTATGAACTATCGTTCGCGAACGCCCGACCTCACCTTAGAAACTTCTTCCACTTTTATGTTCAAAACTATTGTTTTCTTGGTGGCGGTCGTAACCTAACATACAATTTATGATGGTGGCGTTTTTGCCCAATTTATTGGAGCAAAAATGCCATGCCAGACGAGAAAAAACTGTTCGTGCGTCTGTGCGTGTAACACACCAAAGATCACTTTTGAAATTGGCCATGTTCCCCCGATCGAGATAGAGTAAACTGAACTTGAGGCAATCCAACATGGAAGAAGCAAGTGAACGGGGCATGGATACACCCAGACTCCAGAGTTAGTCGATCTGAATGACTCCGAAGCAAATATTACTTTAGTAAATTTAGCAGTAAAAATAATGTCTTAAAAAAAAATGGAAATGGGGTGATCCGGAGTTTTGGTGCGTTTTTAGTGGGTTTTAGAGGATCTTTGCTTCAAAGAATGTGAATATATTTGTGTGTATGATAAACGGTGTGTGTTCATGTTACGGGCCCATGTCGGAGGATCATGTACAAGTGATGTACCTCGGCGCGCGCGCCTCTTTGTCAAGTGTCTTTTATGTTTCTGCATTTTATCCTTTATGTTCCCGATGATTATCCTTTATGTTTCTGTAGCTTTATGAGTAATTGAAATTTTGGGTTTTGGTCTGGGCCCCAACCAGTTTATAGGATTGTGGTGTGCTTGGTTTAGGGGCAATGGGGCATGCAAGGTATTAATCATCTCTCTCTCTCTAATTCTCCTCTCTCTCTCTTTCTAATTCTTCTATCTCTCTCTAACTCGCAGAACACGTTCGACGCCCTAGCTGTCGCCCACTTCCGCTTGTTTTCCGCAAACGCCCGCACAGATTGACTGCCGACCAATCTCCCTTCAATCCTTCGTCTCCGTCGCTTCTCTTCCCAACAAGATAGGTGTGAGAGGATCTTGCAAGGCTAACGCCGATCCTCTACGGGTCTTCTCCCTCGATTCCCCGCGAACAAGATCCGAAATGAAGGTTCGTGTTAGGTGCAGCGATGCAGAAACAGAATTCGAGAAGCACTGGGGTGTGCCGGAGATCAGGGAGATGACGGGAGATTCAAGAGTGGGAGAGAGATATGAAGAGGGTGAGAGAGAGAATGAGGAAGAGAGGGAGATAGAGAGAAATACGCAAGAGGGAATCAATTAACTTCATTTCTGCATAAAAACCAATTACGTGCATACATGCTATTTATAGATCATAATAGACCGTTACATCATTGATTGTAAAATTAACGACTAGAAATTAATCAACGGTTGTAACTTCATTTTGGGATAAGTTTTTATCTTTTGATGCCTACACGTGTACGCACAATATTGTTCTAACTTTAAGCTTATCTCCTCTGATGAGAATACACGTCCGGCTGGTGAAAGATAAAGCCTCCGCTGTTGTTGCCAAGTGTCCTGGATCATAATAGTCCGTATCAACTATTTAACTTGGTATCAGATGGCTCCTCCTTCGCCGCTCCTTTGCTTCCCTCGACGCCGACTGCTTTTCCCACAAAAGTTCTCAACCGCCACACTTCGCCATTTCAGTGGCCTTCCCCGCACGCCCTCTGCTCTGCGTGTCCTCATCAATGCTCTTGGGGGCCTCTTCCGTTGGGCTTTCGCTGTTATCGGCTAGCAAAAATTTTGGAGTCTTTCCAACACATGATGGTGGCCAACAATAGGGCCCTCATCGAGGCCCTTCAGTTAGAAGGCGCTCCACCGGCCCTGCGCACCGCTTCAGATTCCTCTCAAACAGGAAACAAGTCTCCAAAACTGCGCTCTGAAGGAGACGACCTTCCCCATTTTGTGAAGATGGACTTTCCGATTTTTGACAGTTAGGAGGACCCTCTGGCTTGGCTCACATGTTCGAGCAGTTCTTTTAGAACCAAAGTACCCTGAAAGAGGATTGAATTGGCGTTGCTTCGTTCCATCTTATGGGACCCGCACAATTATGATTCTCATAGCTCCTACGGCCTACGGGAGCAACCGCAACTTGTGTGGGAGGATTTTAAGATATAATGGAATATCTGCTTCAGACCTCCCCTTTGCGGGAATCCTATTGACGATCTCGTCTCTCACCGAAAGACTGGGTCCATTGATGACTATATCGAGCAGTTTCCGGTGCTCCTTTACTGCGCCCCCTACGTCCCAGCGGCCCACCAGATGTCTTTCTTCACTGCCAGCCTCCACGAACGACTTCGTCTGGATGTAGAGTTTCAGGCTCCTCAGGCCTTCATGACAACCATGAGTTTGGCCCGTGTTTGTGAAAAACGCTTGATGATGAACGTATTTGGGGCGTCGATATTGCGACGGGCCCTCCAGGGGTTTTGTCCCTTTCCCTTCCTCATCTAGCACTGCAGCCGGCAAGGGAAAAAAGCGGACCGCCCGTCCACAATTCGACTGCTTTCCCCTCAGGAGATGACGGACAGCCGGGCCAAGGGCCTCTGTTTCAATTATGATGAGTCTTTCAGTCGTGGACATCGGCGCATGTGCTTTTTTGGCTTATGGTGGAGGACCCCTCTGACGAGGATATATGGGAAGATGGACTGGGAGACCTAGAGATTTCTATTCATGTTATGATGGGACCCCAGTTGGGGGATGCGATTCAGCTACTGATCTCGGTAGCGGCCTAGCTGGTCAGCAACTGGTCGCTCTCATGGACTTATCTGTGTTCTAAATGTCCTCCGATATGTCCGACATGTCTCCCGACATATTATTTTTTAGGGTATAACGATATGTTTTTCATAAAAAATAAATTATATCATTTTGTAAAATTTAAACCGACATGTCCAATTTTTTTTGTTATATCGAACGACGTTACTTTTAAATACATCACCCACTATTTTATTTTATGTTATATTAGCAGACTAGTAACATATGTTTAAATCACACACACACACATATATATATATGTATATATATATTATATTATGTATGTTTAAATCGATTAAACTTTTTATTTCGATTTTTAACGTTTTATTCTTACAATCAATTTTGTATAATTATTTTATAATTTTTAATTTCATATTACAAAAAATATCAAAATATTTAATACATTTATTAGTTGATTGTTTGCATGTTTTTAATATAAATTTATAAGTTTGAAAAAATTTATAATAAATCAAAGATTTTTAACTTTTAAATTTTCTTTATTCACAATAAACTTATTTTTATCAAAATAAAATTATTGTATACTATTAAATATATTTTACAATATATCATTTTGTATTTGTTAATAATATTTTATCTTATATACTATTTGATTTTTTTTAGAGTATAAATGACTCATTTTTTATCTATTCGTTATATTATTTTTCTATTTTTATAACATATAATTATAGTTAGTATACATACAAATATAAAATTTATTAATAAGACATGAAAATATGATGTTTTAAATTATACCCGACATGTCTCCGATTTCTGACATCCGACATTTAAAAACTCAATGTGATATGTAGCCGACATCCGATATTTACAGCATCTGCAATACACACAGTTTCCTTAGTAACCTCCCCGCCTAACATCTTCACCTACCGGTTACATCCCGCCCGAGCCACCAAGTATTAGTTGCCAATGGCATGGCCATGTGTGAGGCTCCATTTTGACCCCACATGAAATCTATATCTAAGCTACTTTCAAGACATTCGTCCAAGGCTGAAGTAACGCTAGTGAGTACAAAATAAAACACATGATAAAAACATACCTCATACCTTGAATCATTTAATGAGTCATTTTGTTTTTCCAAGATCCACTTCACTTTAATTCGCGTACCCAATGTCACGTCAGGTACCTAAACAAAATTGACGACAAGCTTAGTCATAAAAATATGACTAAGTGAGGATATATATCTTTAATTACTGTACTTATAATATGAAGGATTAAGCAAAACAATAAGCATATGTCTATACTATCCATTTTCTATACCGGTAATGAAACTGTGAAGTAAAAGTATAATTATATGAACATGTTAGTAGCAATAAAACAGTATAAACAACAATATCTATCATAGTGTCAGTATAAGTAAGAACACTCTGCAACAATGCATCTGTATAATAATACAAGTGAGCAAACTATGAAACAATGTATCTATATAACACATTTATCTAGCAACATGGTAGAATGTAAGAAAAACTGTAAGAAAACTGTAGGGGTACGCCAATGAAAATGTATCAATTAACAGTTAACAGTATAATTTAAGTTATGTATTAGTGTAACAGTATCACCATATAAGTTTCTATGTTGTGAGATGTGTATCAGTGTTTGCTATAAATCCGTGTATGTTGTAAATCAGTATAACTGTATAAGTTCTTGTGTTAAGATTTCATTTTTTTTTAGGTAATATTAAGGGTAATTGTAACGGTATCAGTATCAGTATTTCAGTCTGACCCCTCAGGGTCTACAATGTCCAAATCAGTACGTTCAACACGCGTCTATGCCTTTCGGCCGACTGATTTGGTAAATCATCATTATCATTCATGCACATTCCATTTCAGTCATACCCTTAACATTACCATGCATCGATGCATTTTCATTTCTGTTTGTTGTATGCAATTCTTTAATATACATAAGGTTGGTTTATTCATTAATCCCCTCAGAATAGTAATCGTCTGTTTGCCTTCATACAAGGCCTTACACAATAACGATAATAATTATCAGTGATATAAAATGAATCCATGCTTTCACAGACAATATTTAAAGTAACGGTGCACGTAACGAAATAAAACATAATTTAAATGGTAGCTCTCACCATCAGTCGTTCTTGTATCTCAACTCATGTCATTGTCGCGTTTATTTGGAGATGTCATCCTTCGCGATATCTGTGACTAGCAATCGTTTCATTAGACAGTTTTCTATTGGGGTTGCACCTCTTTTTAATTACGGCGATGCCAATTGTGTTAACATCATTTGGAAGCTACACAACCAACCATTTGTTTTGCATAATCATAGTTCAAAAGCATAACCAAACTACATGTTAGTTCATCATGTTTAACAACCAATAACCCAAAAACCAAGCTTTTGAAAACCGGACCGGACCGGCCGGTCCGACCGGTCCGACCGCGGATCGGGCCCCTGGCCGGTCCGGTCACGGTATGAGGACCGCCCCACCCAAGAACCGCCCGAAAACCGGGGAACCGGGCGGGTTAACCGGAAAACCGGGAACCGTGACCGGTTCCCCGTAACCGGGCGGGTCTGCTAAATAGCGGACCCACGCAAAATTTTTTAAATTTTGCTTTGGGTGGGATTCGATCCCAGACCACCTGGGTGGAGGCCTAAGGCTCACTCCACTAGACTAACTTAATTCTGTTGAATACTTTCAAAATATAATTTATATATTATATTTCTATTCATATTATTTAGTTTAAAAATATTATAACATGTATTTAATATTTAGGTAAAATTGAATCCAATATTTATGTATAAAAGTATACAATTTATTATTCTTATATAGTTATAAATATTTTTTTTATATGTTTTTATTATTTATTATTATATTACGGTTCAACCTCGGTTGAACCGGTCCAACCGGTCGGACCTTGAACCTTTGATCTCACCGGTTCAATCTCCGGTCCGGTTCTTAAAACCTTGCCAAAAACAGTAAACAGAACTATGAATGACTAGCCCAACTTAGTATCACTAGCCGACCAACATAAGTAATACCATATAGCTTCTAATTGATACCATCCGGCCAATAACACCCCACAACAACCATTACTAACCAGTACACAACTGGCCAATAGAAGCAAAGCAAAGTAGACAGACTACTTAGGAATGATCCAGCCCCTTTATAACTTGTTTTTACCCAGCAACCCGATAAATCAAAGTTCAACAATTGGGCAACTAAAGCCCCCAAAAATACTCCCACAACTATCAATGATCAATTGCCAATCATGCACGGTTAAACCCAAAACTCATTCCCAATCATGCACAGTTAAACCCAAAACTCATTCCCAATCATGCACAATTTTGTTCTAACCAAAAATACATAACAACACCCACAACAATAACAACAATTACCAACTTAATCGGCCACCAACAACCACAAGGCAGCAACAGTTACTCAACTACCGGCCATGCACAACAAGAACCCCAAAGTTATGAGATTTGGTTCAAATCACTTAACAATACCCATAATTAGAAAAGGAGTAGAAGCAGCCGATCAATTTCAGCATAATTCCCTCAAAAAATTTCTCCACAACCAAGCAAGTAACACCAAAAACTATATTCAAAATTTTCACAATAGAACTTCAACTTCAGATTTTAATAAATTTCTAAAGTTTTGAAAGAAATGAAGAGAAGAAGGAGAGCTCATAGCTAGGCTGATCGGCCTATCAAAATCCTGAAGTTCTTATAGACGGTCATTGCCCGCCTTCAAAGTTTCTTTCGGGAACATAATACTATGCCATAAATCGAATCCATCAATGATAAAGAAGAACTCACAGTGGAAGGTTTGAGGTCGAGATCTACCGATCGAGGGTACAAATTTCTACAAAAACAATAGCAGCACCACAAAGAGCCAATCACCAGCCCTTGTGGAGCTTTCCCAACCCAGACGACAAGAGGAAGAAAGGCTGCCTAGCAGGAAGGAGAGAGACCGAGTAAACCCTAGCGCCAACTCCGCCCGTTATAGCTCCACACGGTGAGAAATGAGATGAGTATGGGGAAAGAAATAGGGCTCAGGATGTATATTGGCATCGCCGCTTTACAACTACCACTGCCTCAATTAATTGAGTTTACACTCTCAATAAACCAACATAACCAGTGTTGTAATCGTGTTTCCTGTAATTAAGCAACTGAATAGTCGGCCCACTCCTAATTAAGCCACTTTTTTTTATACATATATGCATATATAGAGAGAGCTATATATCTAATAACACGCATCAATACAACAACAACAAAAATGAGTAGTCCACCGAAATGAATCGAGTGACTCTAGACTTCAAGAAAAAATGCAAACTCAAACTTTCAAAGCGGCGCCGAATCAACACTGATTTTGTTGTTTCATCATAGGGGATGTAAAATAATTTTATTATCCGTTTAGATCACTTCATGTTTTGGGCCGTTGCACCATGTACCAGAGTTGGCCTCGCGATGCCTATTATGGTGGAGGGTTACCATTCCCACGTGGGCTTCTTTGTGATTGCCCTTCGGGATTTCGAGGCCGTGGTGAGAGTTCGCTGGCTCCGCACCTTGGGGCCACTTCTGTGGGATTTTGACTCATTGATGATAACATGGGGCCGTGAACCCCACCAGATAGTATGGCAAGGTTGCTCGGCGGTTGACAGTTTTTTTTCGCCTGTGTCGACTAGACTGAGTCCTCTGACCTCGAGGGTCTTTTACATTAGTACAACGACACTACCACAGCCCCGATGGGACTCCCTCCCTTGTGGCGCCAGGACCACTGCATTTCTCTTGCCAGAGACGGCTCCCGTAGTTGTTTTCCCCTACCGCTAGCCTTTTCGGCAAAAGGACAAGATTGAGAGGCAGTGCGCCGCTATGCTGCAATAGGGCATCATCTGACACATCATGTCCCCTTTCTCTTCTCCAATCTTGTTGGTCAACAAAAAAGACAACACATGGAGATTTTGTGTTGACTAACGCGCGCTGAATGCGCTGATGGTGAAGGACAAGATCCCATTTCGATTGTTGAGGAACTACTAGACTAGTTGTATGGCGCCCACTTCTTCTCTAAATTGGATCTTTGTTCCGGGTACCATCAAGTGTGTATGGCCCCAGAGGATGTGGAGAAAACATCTTTCTGCATCCATCATAGACACTTCGAGATCCTCGTGAGTCGTGATGCCTTTCGGGCTCACCAACACCCCCTCCACCTTCTAGGCTCTCATGAACGAGGTATTCCACGACTTGCTGTATCGTTGCATTCTTATTTTCTTTGACGATATTTTGATTTACTGCACTACATGGGAGTCCCATTTGGCCCACCTCTCAGCGGTTTTTCAGTTATTTTGCACTCACAGACTTTTCTTGAAGCGCGTCAAGTGTTTTTTTGGGACTGACCGATTCTCCTAGTTGGGTCATGTTGATGACAGTACAGGGTGGGTCCGTTGACCCCCTCAAGATTTAGGGCGTGACCGATTGACCCCTTCCCCAGTCGCAACGCAGTAGCAAAATGGTACGAGAGGGGATGGCGCAACCGGCCTTGTTAACAATTAGTTATCTTTGCTTGCTCGTTCTTTGATGCTTGCTCTGGTGCGAAGTTGTGACCGCGTGCTAAACCGTCATGGTTGCCTCCTTCCGTGGGATGGATAAAGTTTAATTTTGATGTGGCGGTTCGCTCCAATCCGAGCTGGATTGGGATGGCGGTGGTGGCCCGTGACTCGAGGGGATGTGTGGAGGATTGGGGGATGGATTGCTTGGAGCTTATGGGTTACCCGGTTGTGGCGAAGGCTCTTGCAGCTCGCTTTGCAGTGGATTTGGCACTTTCGCGGGATTGAGATGCAGTTATTTTTGAGGGCGACTATGACACCCTTTTTGATAATCTTATTGCAGGTGTGGTGCTGCCACGATGGACGGGCTGATTGTCAGGGATATTTTGGACTGCTTTCATGGTGTGATACCCTTTTCTTTTTCTTTTGTTCACCGGGGTGGGTGCTAAACGGGTTGCTCACGCTATTGCTGCACTTTCTTTTGAAGGGGCTTCTTGCCTTACGTGTATTGGAGTTGATCTCCCTTGAATCCTATGAATGAATGAGCTTTGGTCTTGGCTTCAAAAAAAAGACCTCTATTTATGGTCCCAAATGAAAAGGATTCCGATCTGTGAGATTCAGGGGACAATTTATTATTATTATTATTATTATTGATTTTTAATTTAAAAATAAATTTAATATAGTAATTTCTTAACCGGGCCTAGGCTTGGGCCTAACCCAATCTGGGCCTGGCCATCAAGCCCTCCTAGACCTCCCTCAGAAAAAGAGGCCTAAGTATATACTTACCGTGCATCACATATAAACTCAATTCAGTAAGGGAAAAAACCTTATCCACATGAGATGTAGGAATGCTAAAATGCCAGAATCATCCTAACCAAGAAAACCTTATCCTTCATAAATTGCCTTAAAAATAATGCTGCATCCTCAGCATATGGAAGGGAGATTAACTCAAAAATGGCGATGCGGCTGCATAATTTTTCCCGCGATTATCACTCTTCACGCTTCATGACTTGCCATGGCCGCATCCCCTGCGAGAAAGACATTAACACTCCCCTCAGTCTCCACCCCCACCACTTCACCAGAAGAACAATTACTGCATCAATGGCTTCAGCAGCAGTTTTCTCAAAATCCAAAACAGCCCTCTCTTTCGATTTCAGCATTACCGTTCCCGACCAGACGATCGAAGAGGCAGAAGCAGGGATAAGGAATCATGCTCGGGAGCTCCTCAGCATCCGGAAACTCATCGAGTCCGAGACATGGAAGGGCGTCCAGATTTCTATGCGCGAGAGCTCTTCTCGCCTGAAGCAAGACCTCTACACCATAATTCAAGCAAAACCGGGGAGCCGGCGGCCTGGGCTGAGAAAGCTATACTCCAATCTCTTTAACAATGTCACTGAGGTCAGTGAGCGAGCAGAGAGGCTTCCTCCATACACTCTTTCATGAAATTAGGCTCAAATTTGATTGAAATGAATTGAAATGCAGCCGGATTATGCAGCCAGAAGTAAAGACGCAGTGACTGCGAAGGAATGCTACAGCAATATTGTTTCCACGCTTGAAGAAATTTTCATGGAGATTGAATAGCACGGTCTTGATCTGGTTTCACAGTGTTTGAAGAAATTAAGAATAGAAGTTTGAATTTCTTTATTAGTTACCACCTCGCTTCCTCTCTCCGGTGACTCCAGGCTGTCGACTCCCCTTCTCTCAGCTTCTTCCCCTGCACTCTCCGGCGAAAGCACGCCGAAATCCGGTGAAAGGATGTCTGCCACGAGGCCCACGGCGCTTCCTAACCCATCTCAAATATTGTTTATAATTTTAGAGTGTTGTATTACCAATTATGAGTTAAAAGTTGTTCCAAATGATTTGAATGCATTGTGTTTTTGTGTTGAGCGCCTCAAGCATTATTCATGAAATCAAATGAGAAATGAGGATTCATAAAGGTAAGAAATTGTTGGAATAAGCAGGTTTGATGATTATGAAACTAGAACTATTCAATAAGTGCACCAACATTTGGCTATTTACTGAAAGTACAAATATATATATATATATATATATATATATATATATATATATATATATATATATATATATATATATATATATATATATATATACTAGCATCTTCGAACGGGCTCCGCCCGTTCTCGATGCGTCGCTGCGGGCTTCGCCCGCTTGGCATTCAAGCGGGCTTCGCCCGCCTCCCCCGGCGGGCTTCGCCCGCCTCCCACGGCGGGCTTCGCCTGCCCCCCCCCCCCCCCGGCGGGCTTCGCCCGCCCCCGCCCCCCGGCAAAATTTAAAAGTATTTAAAGCAATTATTTAAAATTTTATAATTTAAAAATATTTGATTTTTTTAACCAAAAATTATAATTTAATAAATATTTATATAATTACTTATTTAAAAATGAAAAAAAAAAACAAAAATCCCCCGCCCCCGCTTCGGCGCGCTCACGCAGGCCGCCCTTCCCCCTGCCGCCGGCGGCGGAGCCGCCGGCGGCCTGCCCGGCACCCATCGGCGGGTCCGCCGGCCTCCGGCGAACCCGCCGTGGGTTGTCCGGCGGCGGGCGGGCAGGGCCACCGCCGGCGGTGGCCCTGCCCGTGAGCTCCAAAACTGGAGCTCACGGGCAGGGCCACCGCCGGCGGTGGCCCTGCCCGCCCGCCGCCGGACAACCCACGGCGGGTTCGCCGGAGGCCGGCGAACCCCCTGGTGGGCGCCGGGCAGGCCGCCGGCGGCTCCGCCGGCGGCGGCAGGGGTGAGGCTGTGAGGGGGCGGGAGTGCGGGAGGGGTATCGGGATTTCACGCACGCTGTGAACAGTGCATGAACAGTGCTGGGGGCTGAGATTTAGATATTAGCAGTCCGGATGTTATAGATTCAATGGCCAGATTTGATTTATAGGAGATCGGACGGCTCCTGTTCATTCTATGGTGTGCTTTCAAATATGTATATTGGTTTATATAATAAAGATATATATATATATATATATTGAAAACAAGGTTGCAAATATCATCATTTAACAGCAAAGTCTGAGAGAATCAAGTTCAGAGCATGCGCAGACAAAGATGAGGGAAAGAAAAAAGAGTAACGCAATTTCATGTGCAACCCGATTGGACAAATTTCCCAAAAAAACAAACGCGACATGTAGAAGCATTCGAGCCATGGCCAAGATATCCAGAATAATGAGATGATCCAACAAAAATGGCGCCAAACGCGCCACCAAATGTCCAATTAGAGGCGCACAATCCCCTTCCACAATCACAGAAGACCAACAAATATTGGATAGTTGAAGCGAGTTTTATATACAAATAAAATAATTGTTTCAAAGATCCAAATTGTGTTCATAACTTGTTTGTATGTATATGCTTAATTATAGAACATATTTAATCCAGCTGAAAAGTTAAAAAGATGGACAAAAAATCATGGGCATTTAAGAGCTTTAAAGCAAATATTCAAATACAATTTACAATTATCAATCTAATTTTTTGAATGATAATAATATTTTTGTGTAATAATAGGCTCAAGTATCTTGGAACTATTACATAGAAGAATGGGGATGAGTAAAAGTTGGGTCACCAAAACAAAAATGTGTATTGGTGGTATAATGAAACAAAATGATTTCGGCTCCCTTTGGCACGGTGGTGGCGGTCATGAACATGAGGGTTAAATTGTCATTTGTTAACGCCCACTTAAAGAACTTCATCCACTTTTATGTTCAAACGGATAATGTTTGTTAGCTGATCCTTAACACAAGACCGTTTAACCCATGCGTTTACAACCGCCACCACCGTGCCAGGCAGAGCCGAAATCATCGACAATTAGGCCCGATTTGCCATGGCGTTGGAGGATCTTTGCTGGGTCAACCCCAAGCCCTCGCTCTAGGGCTTCCAATATTTTTGCCTATTTGGCGCTATTCAAGAGCCATCTTTTCCTCTTCATGCCAGTTCTTAATTCATCCATTGAGCGTTGTCCGGATCTCAAATGAGAAAAATAATTTGATGCGTATAACACACATATTTTAATTTGAATCGTGATTTCAACAGCTGAGATCCTTCGTTAAAATATATGACAGTATTTTCTAATACAATTGTATTTGAAAAGTGATCATATGCCGTTGAAATAACTATCGTGAAGCTGTATTTTCTTCCTCATGTACGTTAAACGTGCCAATTTTTTTCTCCTCAAACGCGGCCTCAAAGATTAACTTTTTTTAAACAGCAATTAGGACGGCAATACTTTATGGATTCAACTGTTGTGACAATTAAAAAAAACCTTTGATAGCTACGGTGAAGGAGACAAGAATGAGGTATCACTGATGGGGTAAATGAGAATATGTTTAAGTTATCTAAACAAGTGGAATTGTGAGCATAAAATGAACTAATTATACTAAAAGATATAATTAATATAAAAGAATTAGAAAGTAGAAGGGTTGCTAAAACAAAATTTGATATGAATTGCTCTGCAGGATTTTTCAATAAATTAGGTTTAACACATTATAAGGTAGAATTAAAGATTCATAAAACCTAAGTAGTAGTAGAAATATAAATAAGAGCTTATTAAATAATAATGCATGTCTTTGGAAATTTACAAATATTGAATAAACCTTGAAGATCCATGTTGCTTTATTCCTATTGTTTATCCTTATGGATCATAGATAGATTTAAGAATAAATTTAGTTGTATGGTCGTTGTTGAACCCAGAAATTACGGTTCAAGAAGAGTTCAGATTGATGGAAGTAGGTTTCACTTACTTCTCCTGAGTTAGAACATTAGGCCAAACATTTGGAGCTAAAAATCTCACTCACATGGGTGAAAATTGAGAACAGACTCCGTGAGCTGTAGTGAGTAGGTCCTGCCACAAACCCACAAAATCAAAGAGAGCTTCCACTTCTAAGCTAATGCTAAGTCGGGCACCCAGAAGGGCACTCGAGAGCACTAGACTCTCAACCCGGAATACACGACAAACAAGTGCTGGAGTTCTAGCCAACCAAAAACAACCAAAAGAAAGAGGAAGAAAAAGTCCCTCCTAAAGTGTCACTGGGAGTCTATTTATAGTTTTCTGGAAATGATCTGTGAATTGCAGAATCCCGTCTTTTGGTTTTATTAAATGCAACCCAAATTGATCAGCCACCAATGATATTTTGCTTTTTGGAATGAGTAAGTGCAGGCAAAAATGAGATCTCATGGAAAAATAGATCACAACACCTAAAGATAAGTAAAGGCTATTCTAAGCCCGCTCGCCTGGGGGTAGCGAGTAGCCCGTGAGGCTGGGACTCCCTACTTGCCTCGAACCCAGGGCGGGTGCAGGTTGATTGGCCTCACTCACCCCTTCGACTCACCTGGAACTAGTATCACCCCGACTACTTGATGACATGATGAGTCCACTTGACAAATATGAGGTTGTACAGTCATTATGGACAAAGGTTCTTAATCAACGATTGATCTCCCAACCCGCGCGGCCGTACCCCACGCAACCGCGCGCGGCCAACCCGCGAGCGCCATGCCCATTGTAAGACCCCCTCCCAGAATACAAGACACGACCGAGGGAAGCCTTATGCCCAGAACTGCCCAAAAGGCCGGTCCAGCTGCTTCCCTGTAACCAGGGAAAAAAGCCGATGGTTCTTCTTCCTTTTTCCCCCGATCCAGAGCCGTAGGAAGCCCAAAAATGGCGGAAGTGCTCACGAGTGTCGTGCCCACGTCCCGGCCACGCCTCCCTCAATTGGCGAAGCCCACGATTCAATCTTTTGCCTATTCCACCGCCCACGATCCTCCTCCAACAGTTACAGCCGTGGCCGATCCTTCAGGTTATTTGTTTTTTGTTTTTGTTTTTGAAACCCTATAAATAGGGATATGTATGTGTTTGTTTTTGGTGATTGATGAAAATATGATGGTGCATGTTGAAATTTATGAGAGTATTGCTGGTTGAGTTTTAGCTCTCGTGAAGATGTTAGTTGTGATGTGTTTGATTCCCTGTTGCAGAGTTGTAGGTGAATTGCATTTTGATTCCCTATTTAGGGGTTGAGAAATGAGAAAAAAAAATCCAAGCTTGTTTGTTGATTCCTATTAATTTGAGGAGTGCATTGAGTGAGTTTAGTGTAGGAGTTGTTTGCTGTCATTGTTGTTTTCCCATTTTAAGAGAAAGATGAACAGTGAGTTGTCATTTTTTTTTATTCGGTGAATAGTGAACTTGAAGTCACTGTGATTTTATATTCATTTGTTTCCTGTGAGAGACAACTTGAGTTAGGAATAAGGAAATTAGATTAGTTTTGTGTTTGAGATTTAGTGGATCCACTTTGCGTGAGAGAGCAAAATAGTTTCGTGGTTCTCGTGTGTGATAGCGGCCGACCTCGAAGCGGGAGATCGAAGGTGACGAGGAGTTTCTCGTGTGATCGCCATCGACTTCAAATACAGAAAGATGTCTCTTTCCGCGGGTAACTTGTTTCTTTCTACTTCTTTGCGTGTGCATACATTTTCTCTTAGGCTCCGTTTGTTTCGCGGGAATTGGAATTGACTTCAATTCAGATTCCCACAGGGAATTGGAATTCAAGTCAATTCCAATTCTGCTGTTCGACTAACTGCAGGAATTCTTTCCTCAGAATTGGAATTGTTAATTCCGATGCTCGGCTGTATGTCAGATTTCAACGGTTGGAATTGAAATTTAATTTTATAACATTAAAATTAATAAAATTTAATTTTTTTTGATTTAAATAGAAACTAACATAAAAAAATAATGTCTCGCATCACCAAAATTCGCAAAATTAAAAATATAGTTTATGACATAACTAAACGATGCAATATAAGCCCGCATAAAATCAACCCCGTAAATGTAAGCGTAGCCAAGTCCTCCTGATTGGCACTGACAAAGCCTGTATGACCTCGTGCTTAGTCAGATACGTAATAGCTGCAATGACCGCATATATCCTGTCTGCCCTTGAGATCACTTGTGTCAGTTGAGAAGTAACACTGCTCTCGTGTTCCATGTTCCTCACTATTGCTGGAACAACATCTGCAATTATGCCCACCGCTGTTGTTTTCTTCTTCTTCTTGGTATCTGGTTCGATCTCCTCGACCACATTATCGTCCACTGAAACGTCAATGTGGATCTCATTCATTGCCTCAGATGTAGTTGCATCATTAGCTCCTGTAGCTCTATCAATCCTACATATCATAGCTAAGTCGCTCCAATTCACTATCACATTGCTACGATAATGCTTTACTGTCGGGTGTGCCTACAAGTTTAGAGTAGAGTAGACTCATTAAATATTAAATTGGCAAAAAATATAAATTTAATTTTAAACTTACAATATTACTTGAACATAATTTGCCCAAACATCTTCGCTGTCTACATTCACTATATTGCGCTCCTAATACCATCAAAATCCACTCGTATCTAGCATTGCTGATATCTCTTGGTAGTATTTATTCCATGTTTTTATTCGCGTCATTATCTTCTCCTTACTAATGTCGACGTTATAAATCTCCTTTAATGCTTGAATTGCCGCTGTGTAGGCAACATTTTTCCAACCACTAGCCGCATTGTTTCCCAAATTTTGCTGCTCTAGGAGTGCAATCGATAAAGCACAGTCCATCTATGATGTCTAGGGAACATATGACTGTCCACTGGCCTTAACAACTTTTCCTTTGCCTTTATCCATTCAATTTCGGCAATTC
Organism: Platanthera zijinensis; assembly: GCA_039513925.1. NCBI lineage: Eukaryota > Viridiplantae > Streptophyta > Magnoliopsida > Asparagales > Orchidaceae > Platanthera > Platanthera zijinensis. The sequence goes on along the minus strand of CM077088.1, from coordinate 8,722,899 downwards.
AATTAAACATAAAAGATCGTACTCGTTGAACATATTTAGAAAATAAATTTTATCGACAGAAGCATCATATGATTTAAAAAATAACAACATTATAGCTTAAGTAGCACCATATGAATTAAAAAAAAACAAAATTATAGCTGAAGTAGCAAAACAAGAGAACATCTTATAATCCACGTCGAGCACGATACTCGTTGAACATATTTACAACCATAATATCTCTAAAATTGGTCCACTCAGGAGTTGCTTGAACAACACCCACTACATCTGCATACTCAAAACTAGCCTGACTTGTATCTTGTTCTAAAATGTACGTCTGCATCTACTTCAACAAGCAATCGTGCATTGTTCTCTAATCTCATCTCTATCAGAAAATTATGGAGTATAGAACATGCATTTATAATTTGAACCTGTGTCAAATTTTAAAAAAAATTACTTTATAACCAAATAAATTATAATAGAAGGAAGGTCCTCTTAATAATTATACCTGCACTTTGATATCATAGAAGGATGACCCTCTTAAAATTGCCCATTTTTTTTGAGGAGACCAAATGTTCTCTCAATAACATTTCTCTCCTTTGCGTGTCGAAGATTAAACAACTCTTTATAGTTCGTCGGATTGTTGCCCTGTGTAACCCACTCCTTTAGGTGATATCTTGTTGACCTATATGGAGAAAGATAACTTAGACCGTTAGCGTATCCCGCGTCCACAAGGTAGTATTTTCCTACCGGGACCTCAAAATGATCCGCTCTTTCGAGAGCATTACGCTGGAGTCCGAAGATGAACCCTCCCACCCAGGTAATACATAAACCAATTTCATGTTTGAGTCACATGCACCCATAACATTTGTTGTAATTGCTTGCTTCCTATTTCGATATCGATCTGATTGGAACTGTTACTTCAATATGAGTGTCATCTATGACGCCAATGCAATTCTATAGAATAATCAATTATGTATTAATAATGTCTAAGAAGATAACATACACACTCATGTATGAAAAAGATAAAATTCTCACGGGAAAATTACGCCATCTTTGTGTTCTTGATGCATCCGGGAGCTTGATAAAGTCAGGGGCTAACTTTAGAATTCCCCCTAACACAACGCTGAAATGTCTGCTGACTGTATCAATTGAACGTAATAACGTTCCACCAACCGCTCAAAATTGTTTATTGTGAGCTAAAATATATAAAAAAGTACTAACAGACTCTCTCACTAAAACGTTTTTTGTGTCTCTTAGTAATCCTCTCCCAATTAATATGGTGTATAGAGTTTCAAAGAAGCTTTTAGTCATTCGAAGCTGATTAAAACAATTGATGTCTGTCCCACTATGTAATCAAACAAACACTGTCCTTCTTAAAATAGTTTTGGCATCGGTCTCTACAAGATCCCTTGCAATCCTGAGTTTCATCAAAACAACATAGGCCGCAGCAAGAGCTGCCTCCACTACTGCTCTCCTACGTCTATAACGTCTCTATAATTCATTCATCTACATATAAACGAACAAGCAAAATTACACAAACACAAACATACATCAACACATAGACAAATACACAGACACATACACATAGACATAAACAAATATACAAAAATACACAGACAAGCATACACACAAACATACATACACTCAAAAAATACACAAAAGCAACAGACTAAAACCTATTCATAAAACCAACAATTACCATAAAAAGAGTGTGACAACTCCTTACACGCCAATCCGTATCAAAGAAATTTTTTTAAGGTGATGTAAAAATACAAACAGCACAATGAAAAATTTTAAATTTTAAAAAGAGTGTTCAGTTATGCTTCAATGAATTCCTTCATTTTGAATCAAATTCAAGCACAACTAAACAATTATTCCTAATAAAAAGTAAATTTTGAAAGGCTATACTTAGTGCATACATTCAATGACTCATCTCACTTCTCCATCAAAGTTTGACAGCAACAATACATGATTATTGTATAAAAATTACTACACTCCAAGGCTGACACTTGATTTGTGATCTGAGCTCGATGGCGTAAGCTTGACTCAGCATTTTAGTGCACGAGCTTGAGATGGTAACAATGAAAATCTAGGGCAAAACAGTAGGCGAGAAAATCTAGGCAAAACCACAGGCAAAAACTAGTGAGGAACCTCTCATATAAACGAAAATCTAGCAGGAATCAGATCTTAGGGCAAAACCGCAAGAACGCTACTTTAAAAAGAAAAAAACCCAGCAAAATCTAGAAAACTGGAAGTTCTAGGGAAAAACTGAAACAAAAAAAAACCCGCTGCCGGTTCGACGACGGAGGAGAAATCGCACTCTGCGTAAGGATGAGCTCGCCGGAGAAGAGATGGGAGAGAGGCATCGTGAGTGATAGAAAAACCTGCAGGCGAGAAAGGCTTTGCAGGGGGAGGAGAGCAGCGGCAAGCGAGTCGGTCTGGAATCGCGAAGAGGAGCATTGTGCGGGAATCACGATTTCTGACCATGGGAGGTCGGAAATGACGCGGGCTGGTTTGCCCTATATCCATTTCTCATGAGAATTAAACTCAATTCCGATTCCCACAGCTTTTATGTGTTGCCGAACATCCTAAATTGGAATTGGCAAATGAATGTCAATTCCAAATCCCCAATTCAGACGAAACGAACGGAGCCTTAGGATTTTTGATTTATTGTTGGGTTTTTGCCCAAATTTTGTCAGCAAATACTACGTCGAAAACTCCAAACAGAAACATATTTGGAGTTCACGATTTCTGTTTTGCTACGATAAGGGGAACAAAACGAAGGTTGTGAACTTTCTTCCCCGGATTCAGAATTGAACCATTATTTTAAGAAAATCCATTTTTTAACAAAATGATTTTTTGCGCTTTAAATTGCTTAAATTCATAAAGTCTGCGCAACACCCGTTTAATTTATTTCTACAAAACTCCATATTTCACCGCACACATTTAGATTTTCCTAAAAAAAGCCGACAAGCGCGCAAACCATACGCGCCGTCCTCCATCAACCGGGGTCCGTCCGAGTGGAGGTGGCGAAGAATTTTTGTTCGTTCGTGTCTCAGAAGAATAGGGATTCGTCCATGTGGAGGTGCAGATGAACCTTCGTTCGATCGCGCTTTAGGAGAACAGAGGTTCGTCCAAGTGAAGGTGCATATGAACCTTTGTCCATCTTGTTGGGAGGAGCGGCGTCCGTCTGGGTGGAAGTGGCGAAAAATCTTTGTTTGTTCACGTCTCTAGAGAATCGGGGTTCGTCCAAGTGAAGGTGCAGATGAACCTTTGTCTATCTCGCCTGGGAGGACCGAGGCCCGTCCGGGTGGAGGTGGTAAAGAACATTTGTTCGTTCGCACCTTAGGAGAGTCGGGATTCGTCCAAGTGAAGGTGCAGATGAACCTTTATCCATCTCGCCTGGGAGGACTGAGGTCCGTCTGGGTGGAGGTGGCGAAGAACCTTTGTTCGTTCGCGCTACAGGAGAACCGGGGTTCGTCCAAGTGAAGGTGCAGATGAACCTTTGTCCATCTCGACTGAGAGGACCGGGGTCCGTCCGGGCGGAGGTGACAACAAACCTTTGTTCGTTTTCCTGGAAGGTGCAGACGGAATTTTGTCCATCTTGCTTGGGAGGAAAAGGGTCCGTCCCGGGGGAGGTGCAAAAAGGCTTTTTCCAATCTCGCCTGAGGTGTAAAAAGCCTCTTGCCAATCTCGCATTTGTGGGATTCATCTTATCGAGGTGCCCTTCAATGCGGGAGCATAAAGCCCTTGCAGCACGGGAGCGAATGCTCAGCAGCGCGGGGGCATGAAGTCCTAACATTGCGGGAGCGGATGCTCATCAGCGTAGGGGCATGAAGCCCTAGCAGCGCGAGAGCAGATGTTCAACAACACGGGGGCATGAAGCCCTAACAGCGCGGGAGCGGATGCTCAGCAACGCGGGGGCATGAAGCCCTAACAACACGAGAGCGGATGCTCAGCAGTATGGGAGCACGAAGCCCTAGCAGCGCGGGAGGGAGCACGAAGCCTCAGCAGCGTGAGAGTGGATGCTCACAGCGCGGGGTCATGAAGCCCTAGCAGCGCAGGAGCGGATACTCAGCAATGCGAGGGCATGAAACCCTAGCAATACCACGTTTCCTATCACTGCTTGTGGTATTCACCTCAGATCTTTACTTTGGGGAGGCGTGCATGTCTGATAGAAGTCAAAAGTAGTTATAATATAAAAAGAGATACTTAAGTGTGCACGCAAGTTTCCCCTTGCGGCTTATTATACCGAAGGAAAAATACACGAAGTTGAGGCGCGGGGTTCGTGTGTATTACTAGGAGAGAGGGCCCTGCTTTTTCCCCCTAGCCTATTGCGTCGGGCTGCTGCTAGGATTTTAGCTGGATCATCGTTTCGTGGCACGGACTTGTTTGGGGCGCATTTTTGCACAAATCTTCTGAGGAGACCTTGTTGTGTGAGACGTTCGATCTCGTCCTTCAACAAGTTGCAACCCTCTGTCTCGTAGCCTATCCGCGATGGAAGTTTCAATATTATGACTGGTTTCCTCTTTTTGGCGCAAGCAACTCGGACCTGCGGAGCTCACTACTGTCATGGATGGCATGGAGTATGTCGGTTCGAGTGGTGTTCAAGGGAGAGTAGTATTGATGCAGACGAGTTCCTCGACCTTGATAGGGATTATCGGGATGCTCGTCGTTTCCCTTGGGGCCTCGTACTGGCTCCGGATTCCTCTTTCTCTTCGTACCTCCTTCGAATTGTTGTCAATGTGCTTCAATGAATTTGTTTGCTGTGATTTGATCCTTAACTCGGTGGACGAGGTCACGATAGTTGTACGGTGCCTCGTTCATCAACATGGAGTGGGATTTTCTTTGTCTGAGTTCTCCGAGAAAGGTTCCATGCAGGAGCTCGGGGCTAACTCCCGGAATCAGCCGTTCCTCTACTGTGAAGCGACGAAAGTAATCCTTGAGCGATTCTCCCTCAGTCTGCCGGATTCCCGTGAGGTGTGAGGGGTCTCGAACGGTCCGCTGATTAGAAATGAACTGATCCGTGAAAAGTTGGGCAAGCTCTGTAAAGTTCTCAATTTCTCCATCCTTTAGAGAATGCAACCAGGTACGAGCGGCTCCTGTTAGAGTTGTTGGGAACACTCGACCCAAGAGCGGGTCTATGACATTGTATATGGCCATGACAACTTCAAAGTGTTTGACGTATTCCAGAGGGTCGGCCGACCCGTCAAATGTCTCGAAGTCACGGAGTCGGATCCCGGGTGGAGCAGGATGCACCCGAACCTGCGGAGCAAGGGGGAGACACGCCACACCTTTGTATTATGGTGCCCCCTACGTCTGTGTTCCTCTTTGATCACTCGCCTCTCTTCCTCACGAGTGAGTTCTCTGTTGGTCGGAGCGGTGACTTTCTATATCGTATGAAAGTTTTCTCGCCCATGCATGAGAAGTTTGTCATGGATTGCAGGGTGAGTGGAGCCGTCGACGCCAAACGATTCATCAACGATGGGATCCTTGCAGTGGACATTGTCTTCAGGCATTATCTGGCTCGGGATCTGCAGTAGTTGACCTTCGGGCGTTATATTCGTGTTGGGAGCACGACAAGCCCTCAAGTATTTTAGCAGGGTGAGCGCCCTCGCGCGGTTCTCCCTCATCATGCGCTTGCATTCTTCCCTCGATGCTTGGGACGCGGTGATGGTGGATCCACCTCGAAGCGAGGCATTGCCGTTGGGCAAGCTGGCGGGGGCTGGATTGGCGCGCTCCTCTAGCGTCGTGTCGTTGACAATTTGTGCGCTTCTCTTTGTAATTGCTGTTGGTTGAGGGGTTCAGAGACTTGTTAGAGCTTTTTGGGAACACTTTCTCACAGACGGCGTCAAACTATTGCGGGTCACCTGGCCTTTTTCCCGGTCTTGAGAATCAGACCGCCTTAGCTCGAAGTCGAGCCGGGAGGGCAATCAGTTAAAGAAAACCGCAACATGGGACAATAGACGTTTTTGATATGAAAAACCCAAAAAGGGTGAAAAACCACGTGGCTGGAGCTGTGCCGAGCCAAAATCCATTTGCTTCTTGGTGTGTTACAGAAATTGGTTTGATCTCGGAAGGCGATAAACTACTACTCCGTTACAAGTATAAAAAAAGAGGTAAAATGGCTAAGGTGGCGTTTGGTTAAGCTTTTCCGCTGCTGTGCGGATGGACCGCACCGCTATTTTGACAATAAGCAGCGTTTGATTGGACTTATTTTCAAACCACCGTTTCTTTAACTCCGCTCTTTTCTTCCTGACCCAATCCGCAACTTTTAAATACGGTGATCCGCAAAAGCCGAGCAGCCTTCTTCTCTCGCTCGCTCTTCTTCCGCACCTCTGCAGTTTTCCGACAGCAGCCCCTATTCGTTCCTCCGTCAGCCAAAGTTTCTGCTGTTGTGATTAGATGAGTGAAAACGAAAATCCATCCCATGGCTCGGGCGCTCCCTTGTCCAAGACCGAGAGGTTTAGGGTTGGATCCCCGACTCTCCGTCGGCGTCAGGTGTCTGCCCGTCCGCAAGAATCTCCATCTATGTCGCCCGCATGATCTTCTTCGAGAAGCTCCGCTGCTTTGTCCACCTGCGTTTCAATACATATGGCCTAGGTTTAAGCTTCCAGCATAGAGGCAAATGCGGCATGCTTCCAGTTCAAGCCGTCGCTTCAGCGGCCCAGTTTAGGGCTTAGGTCATTGAACCTAGGTGGTTGTCTGAATTCTGATGCACAAAAAAAGCTTCATGCGCTATAATTTCGTTAGTGTTTTTTTATGCTTGGGTATAATTTTAATTCTGATGTCCCGATATCTTACAAACCGTGGTTCTCTTGTTGAATTTGTTTTCAATTGTTCATGTGGTGTTACAGTTTGGTTAGAAAACAAGTGGAGAAATAGATGGTTGGATGAATTAGAAGGGATAGTACTGGTATGAAGTGCCTTTCAAGCATTGGTGGTCACAACAGTTGCTACTCCGTTCGGAAGTTTTATGTACGAATGAAATTTTATTTTGTGTTATATTTGGAAAAAAAAAATTTATTCAAAACTCCATTTTGTATCCAAACAAACTTTTGGAAAACTCCGTTTTGTAAACTCTGTTTTACCCAAACAGTTTTTTAGCAAAACTCTGTTTTCCAGAATCAGCACTTTTTCAATCAGCAACAGTTCATCAGCAGCTTTTCATCAGCAACAGCCCAACCAAACAGAGCCTAAGTCCTCGGAGGCTCGATGGAAGCGCTCCGACCTTGAGACGGCGTCGAGCTCACGGAACCTTGGTGTGAGTGTTCTGGCTAGAAATCTTCTAAGTCCACGGGGCTTTAGCTGGTTGCGCTCTCGTCGATGCAGAGCCTAGATGGGAGCACTCTCACGGAGACGGCTGACGTCACTTGAGGCGTGAGAAACCCGTAGCGCAAGGAGAATATCGAAGTGAATTCCTGAGGGAAGTGTTGGGTATTGTATCCACAATTACCTGGATTTGAGGAAGCCACTTGTCTAGCTAAGATGAATTCACAATGTATTTGATGAACTATTTTTTAGTTGTGCTTGCAGTTATTCCATGCTAAGTACACACCAATGTCAGGGTGCAGTGGGTCAATATACACGGGTCTGTGCAACGTAATCCCTCATTGAGCAGATCAGTGTGTTGGCCTACGTGTACTCTCTCTATTGGGGTGTACTTAATTTCAAGTACAGGGCTATGATAAAGCAAGAGCAGATAAGGAGCAAGAATGAGCCAAAGACCTGCTCACGGGTGGAAAGACGAGAATTCATCTAAGTATAACTCGTCGAGAATCACCAAGTGATTCTCGCCGATTCGTCGAGAATCACTAGTGATTCTCGACGAGTCGACGAGAATCACTAGTTGATTCTTGCCGGGTTGGGCCGGCTGTCTCGACGCAGTCAGAAAAACCATCTAAGGCAGAATCGTCGAGAATCACCAAGTGATTCTCGCCGATTCGTCGAGAATGACTTTGCATTCTCGACGAGTCGGCGAGAATCCAAGGTGATTCCCACCGATTCTCCCCGGCCTCTATAACCTGTGCAGCCAGAATTCTCTAAGTAGAATTCGGCGAGAATCGTAAGTGATTCTCGCCGATTCGTCGAGAATCACTCACGATTCTCGCCGAATTTGACTTGGGCATTTTTCCAAGTCTGCCTGGACCGGTCCACGTTATCATCGGGATTTTGAACCGGACTTTGGTCTTACCGCTGGTGGGGCCCACAACGGTCATCTCCTGACCTAGTGTATAAATACTCTGTATTTGTGAACAGTAAAAAGTGGGATCACAGCAAAACGAAAAAGAAGCCGCCGTCAAGCCCTAGATCGGAAGCGAGCTCGGCCGACCCGCTCCGCCTCTCGCTAGCTGCTCGCCACCGTTGATCGAGGATTTCGTTACCTCTCCCGGCGACAGAAGCCTAGTCGGGCACAGCGTCTCACGCGTCTATCCAGAGATCTTTTGTCTCTTGATTTGTGATCGGGAAACCTTTCCCATCCGAATCGATCGAGACGATCGATCCTAGTTTGACCGTTGGAAGACCTTGCCGATTTTGCTAAGAAGATTGGATCTACATAGCATCACCGCCTCTATTGTTGAAGCCGTCGATCTAGAGAAGATTCTCTCCAAGTGAGATCTAGGTTGTGGACTTTTCGTTGACCTCAAGAACACGTCGTCGAACGAAGAGGGACACCTTGGTCTCCATACGTTGTTTGTATTTCTTACAAGCTATTTTTATTTCATTGTAAAGGACCGTTTGGTCTCTAGTTGTAGGGTTGAGTGAAACCCGTGTTGTGGGAGTGTTGACTCCTACGTGTGGAAGGGTTTCTTCCGTTAGTGCAAGGATTGGATTTCAATCCTGTTGGTGAAGTGACCGAGTCGTCCCTGGTTGGGAGATAGGTCGAAGGGGGAAAGTGGACGTACCCAAATCGGGGAACCACTATAAATTGCTTGTGTATTTTTGTGCTGTGTTGTTTTGTTTTCTTGTGCAGGTGAAACATTAATTCCGCAAATTCGCTGCAAATACACCTATCCCCCCATAGGTATAAGTAGTTGACACTAGGTGGACTTTCAAGTGGTATCAGAGGGAGGTTACTCAACAAAAAGGTTCACACCTTGAGTAGAATCCTGCCACCAGTGTCAAAAGCATGGAGCTGGATTATGGGATCTCTCCGCTAAGACTTCCCGTGTGCACAAAGGACTATTATCCCATCTGGAAGATGCGGGTATCCTTTCATTTGGAGGCCATCGACCCTCGCTCATCAATCATCTTGGAAGAGGGTCCATTCATTCTCATGAAGGCCTCCTGCTCTGGAAAGGATATGCAGATCCCCAAGGAGACTACTGAAATGTCTGAGATTGAATTCTCTCTATTCAACTTGGATAAAATGATTCGTAAAATCATCCTGGATGTCTGAACTGGACCTTCCCGGTCAAAACTTGAAAAGTGTAGGACGGCCAAGTCCTTGTGGCAAACTGTATCAGACCTCATGCAGGGATCAGACAGAACAGGGACAAGTAGCCAGCAAGAGGATGAGGCATATATGGGGGTCAGCATTTCTGAAGAAGAAAGAGATGACCAATTTCACAGTATCAGGGCACCTGTGTCTTTATCAGAGACTGAGGAGGAAGTTGAGGAAGACTGCTCAATTGAAGATGACTCAGCTGACTCAGTCAATTCTACCATTATCCCTGATCAGCTATGTCAGGACCAGGTAACTTCGTCACCTTGCCCCTCTCTTCCTCAAGTTCCAGAAGACAGGAATAGTTTGGATGACCTCCCTTCAGAAAATCCTGATTCCTTGAAGAGAGCCCTTCAGCAAAGCAACCTACTTGTTGAGGAGCAAGCTAAGGAGATTGCTCGGCTGAAGATCTTGTTGGTTCTCCAATTGGCATCCAACAAGGTTAAAGACTCCAAAATCTCAGATCTAGAGAGTAGTCTAGAGAATGAGAAGAGGATAGTATCCAACTTTTCCAAGGTTGATGCTATCAAGAGAAAGGAAGAAAATGGATGGATCTCCCGAATTATCAATTCATGGAGAAATGGGGAAACGGTATTCAGACCCCCCACACCAGGAAGGAAGGGTACTCATCATGCCTACATGCATGATCACAGGAACAACCGTGGTCACTGCAAGGGTGATCTGCCCTCATGTGGAGGCACCCAAAATGCAAGGGCTGTCATGGCCACCCAGAAGAGAATACCTCCGGCTTCCACCAAGCCCTTTGTATTCTCGGCCACAGCCCCTACTCGTCATGAATCTGCCAGCATTAGCTCACAATGCGCCTCTCACCTCCCTAGGACTCTGGAAAGGGGGGATAGAAATCATTGTAACACCCCTATCCGTCACATGGCATATAGCAGTAGGTCCGGCCGGGGCCCGACGCCATATACCGCAGACAGACCGTGGAGTTACGCATCGCATTATCATACTCACAATTTGAAAGACAACGTCCTACGCAACACCTAGCGGAAGCATTTTAGGTTATTAAAAAGAACCCAACAAAAAGCATGAATGTCCACTAATGATAAAACCCATAGGAATGAAACGACTAAAAATACACAAAACAGTCCTCGGCCTTAAGGCCTTACAAACATTGTTCTCTTAACCAAATAGTGTCTTTCAAACATCGGCGCGCAGGCCGGCCAAACATGAATATGAAAAACAAAACTAAATCTTCAGCCTTCATGGGCTAGCGCTGCAACTTGGGCTTTAGCCTGCTATTTGCCGCTCGGCTCCGCAGCAGCACCTGTAAGAAGCAATCCACCGAAGAGGTGGCAATTTACACGAGTAACCGGTCAGCAATGCTGACCAAATTATAACGACCCCGCCCCGCAATTGCGGGACGGCGGTGCTCCTTCCCTGCATAATAACTAACATAGCAATATATAAATCTATATAACTATTCGCCACAAGTGTCGGCACGCACGGCCGTACACCCCGTGCTCTCAGGGCACTAAATGGTGAATCCGGTCCGGACCCGGTCCGTTCCCGCGATTCCACCGTCGTCTCGTGGACGACAATTCTCGTGAGCAAATAGCCCTTTCAGCCGAAGCCTAGGCCCGTTTCCAGCCCCCCGGGAAGTCCCATGTACTTTAGGTCGCTTCTACCGAGACCACTTGGAATGGGTAGAGTTCCACCCGCCCGTTGCTCACTTCACCACGGCCATTTAGCCATCGGTGCGGGCCAAGTTTCTCCTCATTCCCACAATCGATCAAAACACGCACATAACCCCGTTATGTACCGATTTGCCCTCCAAGGCAACATCGTGGCGGCAATGCGATTCCGCCCAAGCTTTCCGGGTGCGCCTCGAGGTTAATCCCCAAGGATCCCTGTATGCAATCTACCGCGTAGAAATTTCGGAAAACTGAAATCATCGGTGCGGAGTCTTCTCCGACCATGCAATGCAACAACACCGATTCGGGCTAAACCCGAATAGGCTTCACACACAATGCCTACGCCCGTACTTCGATTCCGGGCTCTAACAACGGGGACTTTACATATCTACCCGAAGGGATTCCGCTCCTCGACGCTTACTCGCGAGAGGGGGATTTCCCCATGCAAAGGAAGAAGGGCGACTACACATGCCCTATGAAGAGGATCGTTACCCTCGCAGATTTTCGCGCGCCCGTCATGAAGAAGTAGACGGTTGAAAAGCTTCGCCTCGCTCTTGCCGTCGAGGATCCGGTCTCGGATCGAGATTCGGTGCTCCGGTGCTCCGCCGGCGGCCGGATCTCCTCTTCTCCTTCCTTGCTCTCCCTTCTCTCTAAACTTTTAGAAAGAGAGTCTAGGGTTTGAAATGAGGGTTTAGAACCCTTCAACCCTAAATTAAATGTTTGGGCGGACCATCCTAGGCCGTTAGATGAGATTTGATGGAAAATCGGACGGCCACGGAGTCATTTTACGGATTCTGCACCCGTCCGCACGACCAGTGGCGCACGGTCAGTGGTCGTGCGCCCTATGTCAGTGATCGTGCGTTTTCGTTAAACAGGGATTTGGCATTAAATTTTCTTTATGCACGACCAGTGGCGCACGGTCAGTGGTCGTGCGCCCTGTGGTCAGTGATCGTGCGCTAAGGGAAAAACTGCACAGTTCAACGCCCTTCCGCCGACGGTTTCTCTACCGCGAGGCGTTAACTCCCACCGACTCCAGGACTGAACATGGGGTGTTACAACTCTCCCCCCCTTAAAAGAATTTCGTCCCGAAATTACGAATAGCAAGTAAACAACTTAAACTTAAACGGTACCTGAGTTGAAGAGTTCGGGGTACTCCTCGAGCATGGTTTGCTCTCGTTCCCACGATAGCTCCTCACGACCGCAACTGTCCCAACGGACTTTCACCATCCTGATTTCTTTGTTCCGAAGCCGCTTGACCTCGAAATCTTCGATAGAAATGGGCTTGACTTTGGTCGTCAACCCTTCCTCAACCGGTACTTGATCAACCGCTAACACTTGCGACGGCTCTTGCACCGCCTTCCGCAATACTGAGATGTGGAATACGTCATGCAAACAACTCAGTTCCACAGATAATCTCAACCGGTAGGCCGCTTCTCCGATCCGTTCTAGAATCTCGAATGGCCCAAGGTATCTCGGACTCAACTTTTTCAAGCGTCGAACCCGTGACACCCCCTTGAACGGTTTGATCTTCAGGTATACCCATTCGCCAACATTGAACTCCACGTTCCTATGTTTGGCATTAAAATACTTAGCCTGCCTGTCCTGAGCTATAAGCAAGCGCTCTCGTATCGTTTGCACCAAAGAAGTCGCATCTTCGATCTCCTGACGATTGTAAAGTTTCGACTCACCCGTCTCCAACCATGACAACGGCGTGCGACACTTTCTCCCATAAAGAGCTTCGAACGGTGCCATCTGGATACTTGCTTGGTAACTGTTATTGTACGCAAACTCGACCAAGTATAAGTGATCCTCCCACCGTTTTCCGAAGTCCAACGCACACATGCGAAGCATGTCTTCCAATGTCCTGTTGACTCGCTCGGTCTGGCCATCCGTCTGCGGATGAAACGCCGTGCTAAACTTCAGTTTCGAGCCCAACATCTGATGTACTAGCCTCCAGTCATTGGACGTGAAGCGTCCATCGCGATCACTCACAATGCTGCGGGGCACTCCGTGCATTCGCACAATATTATCCACGTAGAGTTTTGCTAACTTCTCCACCGGATCATCCTTCCTCATCGGAATGAAACGCGACACTTTTGTCAATCTGTCCACGATCACCCAGATGGCGTCGTTTCCCTTCTGCGATCTTGGCAATCCATGCACAAAATCCATAGATATGTCGTCGAATTTCCACTCCGGAATGGGTAAGGACTTCAAGAAACCTCCCGGCTTTTGACATTCCGCCTTCACTAGGGCGCAGGTTTGACACCTCGCCACATACAGCGCTACATCTTTCTTCAGTCCTGGCCACCAGAATAGCTTCTTCACGTCTTTGTACATTTTTGTACTCCCCGGGTGGATTGAGTACTTGGTATAGTGAGCCTCGTACAACAATTCCTCCCGTAGATTACCCACGTTGGGGACGCACAAACGATCGTCCTTTCTGAGCAATCCGTCCTCCAACATAAATTGGGAATTTGACCCATCCAAAACACCATCCATGAGTTGCTTCATAACATCATCCACAGCTAAAGCCTGCCGAATCCTATCAGCCAGGTCATACTGCACCTCTGTCCAACTCAAACGCGCTTCGGCGCCCGTTTGTCTATCTACACAGAAGATCTCCAAATCCTCTAACTCTTGAATCAATCGTGCATCATGCACCAACAGCCAACTAGCACGTGCGGGAGTTCTGCGACTCAACGCATCTGCCACCGCATTGCCCTTCCCCGGCACATAATGAATTTTGAAGGTGTAGTCCCCCAGGAACTCCATCCACCTCCTTTGCCGCATATTCAAGTCCTTCTGATCCAGCAAGTACTTCAAGCTCTTGTGGTCGGTGTAGATATCAACTTTCACACCGTAAAGGTAGTGTCTCCACAGCTTCAGTGCATGTATCACGGCCGCTAACTCCAAGTCATGGACCGGATAATTCCTCTCGTGTACCTTCAGCTGCCGCGAGCCGTAGGCAATCACACTCCCACGCTGTAGTAGTACACATCCCAAGCCACTCCCCGAAGCATCACTGTAGATTTCGAATCCCTCGGTCCCACTCGGCGAACATAAGATTGGCGCCGTGGTCAACCGACCCTTTAACTCCTCAAAAGCTTGTGCGCACTCCGGCGACCACACAAACCTTTGATCCTTTCTTGTCAACGATGTGAGAGGTAACGCTATCCGCGAGAAGTTCTCTACGAAGCGCCTGTAGTAGCCGGCAAGTCCTAGGAAACTTCGGACTTCCGCTACCGAGGAAAGAACAGGCCACTCCCGTATCGCCACTATCTTCGCCGGATCTACCGCAATCCCTGCTCCACTAATGATGTGGCCAAGGAAAGCCACCGAGGATAACCAGAACTCGCATTTGGAGAACTTAGCATAGAGCTGGTTCCTCCTCAGTGTCTCCAACACCATGTGCAGATGTTTGTAGTGATCATCTTCGCTCTGAGAGTATACCAGGATGTCGTCGATAAACACGATCACAAACCGATCCAAGTACTCTCTGAATGTTCTGTTCATCAGATCCATAAATACGGACGGCGCATTTGTCAGTCCAAACGGCATAACCGTGAACTCGTAATGCCCATAACGCGTGCTGAACGCCGTTTTAGGGATATCACTCTCCTTGATCTTCAACTGGTAGTACCCAGACTTCAGATCCAACTTCGAATAAACTGTAGATCCCACTAGCTGGTCAAACAGATCGTCGATCCTCGGAATCGGGTATTTGTTCTTCTCGGTGAGCTTGTTCAACTCTCGGTAGTCGATACACAGCCTCAGACTTCCATCCTTCTTCTTGACGAAGAGGACCGGTGCACTCCAAGGTGACGAGCTTGGACGCACGTACCCCTGTTCCAACAGTTCTTGCAATTGGACCTTCAGCTCTGCCATCTCCTTCGGCGCTAGCCGATAAGGTGAGCGGGACACAGGTTTGGCACCTGGCACCAGCTCTATTGTGAAATCAATCTCTCTTTGGGGTGGAGCCCCAGGGAGATCATCGGGAAACACGTCAGGATACTCCGAAACCACCGGGATACTATCTAGACTCGTCTTAGGCTTTGCGGCCTCCACTAACGTGAAAAACAGCTCTGCTCCAGCCCGAACCGCCTTGACCACCTGAAGAGCAGACATCAGTGTCTTGCTCGCCCCTTTAATGCCCTCGAACGTAGTCTCGCGACTAGTATTTGCCCCCAGTTTAACTTCCTTCCGACTGCAGTCAATATAGGCTCGCTGCTCTGAGAGCCAATCCATCCCAAGGATCACGTCAAACTCCACTAGCGGAAGTAACGACGCCTGCAGATCGAATTCCTGATCCCCAATCTGAATCTTCACGAGGCATACTCTATCTACGCGCATAGAGCATCCATTGGGGAGTAGCACATCCAGTTTGTCCTTAGCCATCGAAGAAGGGACTCCGATGCGCGATACGAATTCTTCGGACATAAAGGAGTGCGACGCTCCCGTATCAAATAATGCCCTTGCTGGGCTATCGGATATCAAAACGAAGCCTAGCATAGGAAATATAAGCTAACATGCAAACAGGTAATTATTCAAATAAGGTTAAACTGCAATAATTTAACTCATACCTGTCACCACGTCAGCCTGTTTGATGGCTTCTTGAAGGCCAAGGTTGTACACCCTGGGCTGAGCTGGAGTATGGTGAGATGCGGATGACTCCGCCATCTTCCCTTTCTCCTCATAAGTTGCTCCTGGCTTTCTCTCGGACTTTGGACGTCCGCTCCAACAATCACGGGCAAAGTGCCCTGGCCTCCCACAGTTATAACAAGCACCTGGGGTGCGCGCTGTCGTTGCTCCCGAGGCACCAGAAGAGGGGGCTTGACTTGACGTCTTGGCCCTCTTATTCCACCTCTGAAACTTTGACTTCGTAGCGTTCGGCACCTTGAACTCGGGCTTCTGCACACCCAGCTCTTTCTTTCCAGAGATTCTTGCCAACTCTCGCTCCAACGATCGAGCCGAGCCGACCAAGGTTAGAAATCCTTGCGTCAACGGCCCTGACAGAAGTACCTTGAGATCATCTCGCAGTCCTTCATAGAAACGGTTCGTCTTCCGTTCCTCATCGCCAAAAGTAGGAGCTGCATAACGACCCAGCCTTGTGAACTCATGCAGATAATCATCCACATTTTGACTCCCTTGTTGCAGTCTGAGGAATTGATTTTCCAGTTCTATCTTCTCGGTCGACGGTAGGTACCGCGCCATGAACATTCTCGAGAATTCTTCAATAGAAACCTCTTCCAACTGTCTTTCGACTAGATGGTGTTGCTCCACACCGTCCCACCACAGCCTTGCCTCGCCATCCAATAAGAAAGTGGCTATGGCGGTTTTCTGATCCGCTTCGGTTCTGGTTGTCGAAAGGATCCGCTTAACGCGTGATAGCCAATCCTCCGCTTGCGATGGGGTTCCACCCCCCGAGAATATTGGCGGATTGAAGCTCATCACGTGCTTCAGCTGACAATCCGTCGTACGCCTTGGTGGTCTAGGCTCCTCAGCCACCACAGGCACTGTCGCTCTCGCAGGTTCTTGCTCAATCTCCGGTGCTGGACGTTGTACCTGCCCTGCAGGTTGGGCATTTAGTGCGGCAAGCACCGCCTCGGTAACCAGCCGAATAGTTTCAGCAGATGGAGGTGTTGCAGGCGCCTCGCTTGGTGCCCTACTCTCCGCTGAACGTGTACGAGCTGACTGCCCTGCCCCACTCCTAGTCACCTAGATAAACAAAACCGACAAATAAGCGACATGCACATTGCTAAAAAGCAATCATTTGAACATTTAACTTGTTCAAAACTGTGTATTTTCATTCCTAAGTGGACATTCATGGGTTCTTTTTCATGTTATAACGATGACGCACGTGATAGTGCTCACCACCCCTTAAAAGAATTCGTCCGCGAATTCTAATAAGCAAGACCGAAACCGTTAGTCTGATACCAATTTGTAACACCCCTATCCGTCACATGGCATATAGCAGTAGGTCCGGCCGGGGCCCGACGCCATATACCGCAGACAGACCGTGGAGTTACGCATCGCATTATCATACTCACAATTTGAAAGACAACGTCCTACGCAACACCTAGCGGAAGCATTTTAGGTTATTAAAAAGAACCCAACAAAAAGCATGAATGTCCACTAATGATAAAACCCATAGGAATGAAACGACTAAAAATACACAAAACAGTCCTCGGCCTTAAGGCCTTACAAACATTGTTCTCTTAACCAAATAGTGTCTTTCAAACATCGGCGCGCAGGCCGGCCAAACATGAATATGAAAAACAAAACTAAATCTTCAGCCTTCATGGGCTAGCGCTGCAACTTGGGCTTTAGCCTGCTATTTGCCGCTCGGCTCCGCAGCAGCACCTGTAAGAAGCAATCCACCGAAGAGGTGGCAATTTACACGAGTAACCGGTCAGCAATGCTGACCAAATTATAACGACCCCGCCCCGCAATTGCGGGACGGCGGTGCTCCTTCCCTGCATAATAACTAACATAGCAATATATAAATCTATATAACTATTCGCCACAAGTGTCGGCACGCACGGCCGTACACCCCGTGCTCTCAGGGCACTAAATGGTGAATCCGGTCCGGACCCGGTCCGTTCCCGCGATTCCACCGTCGTCTCGTGGACGACAATTCTCGTGAGCAAATAGCCCTTTCAGCCGAAGCCTAGGCCCGTTTCCAGCCCCCCGGGAAGTCCCATGTACTTTAGGTCGCTTCTACCGAGACCACTTGGAATGGGTAGAGTTCCACCCGCCCGTTGCTCACTTCACCACGGCCATTTAGCCATCGGTGCGGGCCAAGTTTCTCCTCATTCCCACAATCGATCAAAACACGCACATAACCCCGTTATGTACCGATTTGCCCTCCAAGGCAACATCGTGGCGGCAATGCGATTCCGCCCAAGCTTTCCGGGTGCGCCTCGAGGTTAATCCCCAAGGATCCCTGTATGCAATCTACCGCGTAGAAATTTCGGAAAACTGAAATCATCGGTGCGGAGTCTTCTCCGACCATGCAATGCAACAACACCGATTCGGGCTAAACCCGAATAGGCTTCACACACAATGCCTACGCCCGTACTTCGATTCCGGGCTCTAACAACGGGGACTTTACATATCTACCCGAAGGGATTCCGCTCCTCGACGCTTACTCGCGAGAGGGGGATTTCCCCATGCAAAGGAAGAAGGGCGACTACACATGCCCTATGAAGAGGATCGTTACCCTCGCAGATTTTCGCGCGCCCCGTCATGAAGAAGTAGACGGTTGAAAAGCTTCGCCTCGCTCTTGCCGTCGAGGATCCGGTCTCGGATCGAGATTCGGTGCTCCGGTGCTCCGCCGGCGGCCGGATCTCCTCTTCTCCTTCCTTGCTCTCCCTTCTCTCTAAACTTTTAGAAAGAGAGTCTAGGGTTTGAAATGAGGGTTTAGAACCCTTCAACCCTAAATTAAATGTTTGGGCGGACCATCCTAGGCCGTTAGATGAGATTTGATGGAAAATCGGACGGCCACGGAGTCATTTTACGGATTCTGCACCCGTCCGCACGACCAGTGGCGCACGGTCAGTGGTCGTGCGCCCTATGTCAGTGATCGTGCGTTTTCGTTAAACAGGGATTTGGCATTAAATTTTCTTTATGCACGACCAGTGGCGCACGGTCAGTGGTCGTGCGCCCTGTGGTCAGTGATCGTGCGCTAAGGGAAAAACTGCACAGTTCAACGCCCTTCCGCCGACGGTTTCTCTACCGCGAGGCGTTAACTCCCACCGACTCCAGGACTGAACATGGGGTGTTACAATCATGTTGTTAGGACTCATGAGGTCCTTGGAAGGGGCCTGACTGAAAAGAAGGCACCTCCTCCCAGGCCTCATGACGCCTGCCATATGCATTCTTTCCACCCTTCCAATAGTCACGGTGGAAGAGACAATTCTGTGAGCATATCTGGCTCTATTCCGTTTAGACCTAGAACTATGACTACCTCTGTCATCCGTTTAGGTCACAAACGGCGATACAACATTCATGAGTGTTGGTGTTGTGGCAAAGTGGGTCATTTTGCCATAGATTGTTGGCACAACTATTCTGTATCAATGGCAAGGGGACTTCCACACCCTCGAGGCAATGTTAGTCTTCCCACCAGGATTCCTGAGGGAAGGCAGTCCAACTATTATGCTGACAGAAACCTAGGACCCAATACATATTGGGCTCCTAAGGTAAGGTAATATTCTTTGGTGCAGGGTAGTCTAGACTTCCGTGTCGTGATGGGAGCTAGACAGAAGATGTTCCAAGATTGGTCTGGAACAAGTATCTGGAACGAAAGAAGTACTATCAACAATGGGATACTCCAATTGAACACCTGGTATGCTCTAATCAGAAGGGCTGAATGATGAATCTTACAATTCCAGGTATCATTGATCAGCCTAAATATTTGAGTCATATTATGTCGACATTTACATATATATATATATATATATATATATATATATATATATATATATATATATATAATATATATATATATACATATACACATCTATGTGTGTTATTCTAAGGACAGATCAAAACTGTAAAAATAACCCTTAGATACATTATTAAAGGTGTGTCAGTAAATTCTCTGATAGATTTGAGAAGGCACATCAATAGGCACACATTACAAGCTGAAAATTAAAGCTGACACGTCATTAGGAGTCACTGAGAATGACAACTAACATCAAGAATATTGCGTTTATCAATCTCGATATAATCTATGAAATCTGCTAGCCAATGTTAGTGAGTTAGGAATCACAGAGTTGATGTGCCTCCTAAGCTGTGTGGTATGTTAATCCACACTTGGATTAATAAATGATCTTTTCGAATTCTTTCCAACCCGTGACAAATACATAAAATTGATTTCTGCAATCCTCATCGAACCAAAGCTCTTATATAAATTGGATTTAACGTACAATATAAATCCCGCCGACCCTGATATAAATCCCGCCGACTTTTCATCTTCCACTTCACGCGTTCATTCCGCCAATCCCGTCGACCTTTCACATTCCAGTTTCTCGCCGAGACACAGTCCCAGCTACGAAGGAATCCCTTCGATCCTCTCAGCGAACTCCTCCGTCGACCTCGTTGTGACCTAACGACCCTCCCAAAGACTCCCTCTCGCCGCCGGGGACACGCCCACGCTCAGCTTCGGATCGGCTCGCCGCAACTCTGATAACGCATCGTAGTGCCGGAATATTCACTGCATCTCCTCACAAGGTAATCCCTTCTTATCCCTAACCGTGACTTAAGCTTAGTATAGATTGTATCCTCAACCTCACAGGTTCGGAGATCCTTAGACTTGGAAATTGATATTCCCCTTCTTCCTAGTTTGCTATGGCCCCACGGACTACTGCGGCCTGGTCACTGGATGCGAGCTAGTGAGAACCGGTTTCTCCCAGGCCTCAGACGAGTTCCGCAACATAATCATCATGCTCGAGGAAGCAGGACTGACATTCGTGCTGGAGCACCCATGCAAGATTCTGGATAAAGAAGTGATGGAGTTCTTCGCAACCGCCAAACTTCGGAATGAAGACTCTATCATCAAGAGTAAGGTTGCAGGTGCAAGGATCAAGATGTCTGCCAGGAAACTGACTCAATGCTTGCAGCTCTCCAGTTCTGAGCACGAGGATTATCTGGAGGAACATGATAGAGCCAGGACCCTATTATTCTGTGGGCTAGCTAGGGGCACCAGATCAATAAAGAGAAAAGAAATGAATGAGGAAGGGAAACTCTTGTCCAACATCATTGGAAAAGTACTAATCTGCAAACCTGGATCCCATGACCATATTTCTGGGGAAATGTTCAAAACTTTGGTGGCAATCGTATGCCGAAAGCAGTTCAACTGGGGAGCCTTGCTGTTTGACAGGATTAAAGACTCACTCCGAACCCCCAGTTTTGGCAGAATCATTAGCCTTTATCTGAATCAACTGGACGGAGACAAATTCGACATGAGCAAGGGAGTGCCTCTGCACTACTTGAAAAGGATGGATGCTAGCATATTCGACCGGTGGGAGCGTCGAATAGGGCAAGTCGCCAGGGAAACCGACCACGAGGATGCATCACCGGCCGAGGACACCAGTGCTCCTACACATTCTATGGCTGCCCCCAGTGAAGTTCCTGATGCACTGATTACAGGAACTGAGGGGGAGCCTGTACTCTCTTCTGCAAACACCATATCTGATATTTCTCAGATAGCAAAAGATGCTGTGGAGGCTGTGCAAGAAGACCGTGAGGAGAAAGTGGCAGATGTGGAAGAGGAAGAGGACGGTGAGGAAGATGTAAATTACCTGGGCGATGAGGTGGCTGATGAAGAGGAGGTGGATGCAGTAGAAGAGGACATGCATAATTCTGCAGATCAGGCTGGGCACCTGGAAACTGAGGTGGAGGAAGAAGTAATTGAGCGGGAGAAAGTAGTGGACCCTCAGGAGGATGCTGAGGTTCCATCTGAGGAACAAGCTCCTAGGCGGTCAGATGCAAGGATGGAGGGGGAGCAATCATTTGTTCCCCCTGTGGACTATATGCTGCTCTCCAGCTCTCCCAGTACTTCTGCGGGGGAGCCTGACCAGGGTCAGCCTGCAGCTCCTCCACTACAAGAAAGCATAGCAAATCTCACTGTCAACTTTGTCCAAGGTATGCTTGATGAGCTCAAGGATACGGTTGTGAAATCGCACAACAAAGTGCTACAGAGACTGCGGGAGTCTGAGGATCTCATGCTGAAGAATGTGGTTCAGATCAACCACAAACTGGATTTGATGAAAAAGAAATTTGATGAAAAATACACAGAGGCAGACACAGCAGTATCTCTTCTCATGCAAGGACTGAAGAAGAATACTGACGATCTGGCTGTCGTCAATAAAAATGCACATATTGTGGCGGACAGCATACAAAAATTTGATACCAACATGGTGCTCCTCAATAAAAATCAACAAGACCTGCTGACTGAGTTCTCTAAATCTCTGAAGCACATTGATGAGTCCCTGCACTCCTATGCAAACTCCATTGCAATCAAAGCCAAAAAGGGGGAGAAAGAGTATACTGCTAAAATGGAAGGGCTTCAGCACATCATCATCAAAAATTTTGACCAGTCTAATGTATATGTGTATGACAGCTGCCAGTGGTTGCTCAACCAAGCATTAGGCAACAATACAACCAATATTCCTGAGGATAATCCTGTTCACGAGACTACTGAGAACAATATTGTGGATGACGAAGGAGCAAGTGCAGAAGTTGTTCCGTTAAGCGAAGCTGAGTCAAAGAAAGCTGCTGAAAGGGCTGAACGAAGAACCTGGTTTGATCAAGATGCCTTAGCCAAAGCCAAAGGCAAAAGGCAAATCAAAGAAGGACCTTCAAAGGAAACACCAGCTGAAAAGAGGATCAGATTGACGGAGGAGGATGTGAGAAATGAAAAATGGAGTCCTGTATCAAAGAGTATCATCTTGGACACATTTTTGTTACAGCAGAAGGGGCACATAAATCGAAGTGAGGTATATAACCAATACGAATGAGAGAGGCATAAAGAATTTGAAGCCAAACGCAACATATTCTTCAGGAATAACACAGTGGCAGATAAAGCCCCTCCTCTCATATATCATCCGAAGCCTAAGGAATATTTCGAAAGACAGAGCAAGAAATTCCTGGCTCAGAAGCTTAAGAATGATCTTGCTAAGAAAAAATATGCTTAGGATCTTTTCCGCCTCTTATTGCACATCAATGTTTCCCTATTATCTTACGAACAAGTATTATGAATTTATATATATATATATATATATATATATATATATATATATGATGTCATGTTTTGACTCAAGTATTGTTATGTTTGTTCTCGTCTACTTAAAATTTTAATCATTCTCTGGATGGTGGTATTCATCTTAGCTAATAGGATTTTGGCTTCGTCAAATAGGGGGAGATTGTTGGGTATTGTATCCACAATTACCTGGATTTGAGGAAGCCACCTGTCTAGCTAAGATGAATTCACAATGTATTTGATGAACTATTTTTTAGTTGTGCTTGCAGTTATTCCATGCTAAGTACACACCAATGTCAGGGTGCAGTGGGTCAATATACACGGGTCTGTGCAACGTAATCCCTTGTTGAGCAGATCAGTGTGTTGGCCTACGTGTACTCTCTCTATTGGGGTGTACTTAATTTCAAGTACAGGGCTATGATAAAGCAAGAGCAGACAAGGAGCAAGGATGGGCCAAAGACCTGCTCACGGGTGGAAAGACGAGAATTCGTCTAAGTATAACTCATCGAGAATCACCAAGTGATTCTCGCCGATTCGTCGAGAATCACTAGTGATTCTCGACGAGTCGACGAGAATCACTAGTTGATTCTTGCCGGGTTGGGCCGGCTGTCTCGACGCAGTCAGAAAAACCATCTAAGGCAGAATCGTCGAGAATCACCAAGTGATTCTCGCCGATTCGTCGAGAATGACTTTGCATTCTCGACGAGTCGGCGAGAATCCAAGGTGATTCCCACCGATTCTCCCCGGCCTCTATAACCTGTGCAGCCAGAATTCTCTAAGTAGAATTCGGCGAGAATCGTAAGTGATTCTCGCCGATTCGTCGAGAATCACTCACGATTCTCGCCGAATTTGACTTGGGCATTTTTCCAAGTCTGCCTGGACCGGTCCACGTTATCATCGGGATTTTGAACCGGACTTTGGTCTTACCGCTGGTGGGGCCCACAACGGTCATCTCCTGACCTAGTGTATAAATACTCTGTATTTGTGAACAGTAAAAAGTGGGATCACAGCAAAACGAAAAAGAAGCCGCCGTCAAGCCCTAGATCGGAAGCGAGCT
Organism: Platanthera zijinensis; assembly: GCA_039513925.1. NCBI lineage: Eukaryota > Viridiplantae > Streptophyta > Magnoliopsida > Asparagales > Orchidaceae > Platanthera > Platanthera zijinensis. The sequence goes on along the minus strand of CM077088.1, from coordinate 8,698,999 downwards.
CGGCCGACCCGCTCCGCCTCTCGCTAGCTGCTCGCCACCGTTGATCGAGGATTTCGTTACCTCTCCCGGCGACAGAAGCCTAGTCGGGCACAGCGTCTCACGCGTCTATCCAGAGATCTTTTGTCTCTTGATTTGTGATCGGGAAACCTTTCCCATCCGAATCGATCGAGACGATCGATCCTAGTTTGACCGTTGGAAGACCTTGCCGATTTTGCTAAGAAGATTGGATCTACATAGCATCACCGCCTCTATTGTTGAAGCCGTCGATCTAGAGAAGATTCTCTCCAAGTGAGATCTAGGTTGTGGACTCTTCGTTGACCTCAAGAACACGTCGTCGAACGAAGAGGGACACCTTGGTCTCCATACGTTGTTTGTATTTCTTACAAGCTATTTTTATTTCATTGTAAAGGACCGTTTGGTCTCTAGTTGTAGGGTTGGGTGAAACCCGTGTTGTGGGAGTGTTGACTCCTACGTGTGGAAGGGTTCCTTCCGTTAGTGCAAGGATTGGATTTCAATCCTGTTGGTGAAGTGACCGAGTCGTCCCTGGTTGGGAGATAGGTCGAAGGGGGAAAGTGGACGTACCCAAATCGGGGAACCACTATAAATTGTTTGTGTATTTTTGTGCTGTGTTGTTTTGTTTTCTTGTGCAGGTGAAACATTAATTCCGCAAATTCGCTGCAAATACACCTATCCCCCCCATAGGTGTAAGTAGTTGACACTAGGTGGACTTTCAGGAAGGATCAGCCTAAGTCCACGATTTCACAAGAAAACCTCAGAGTTCTCTCTTGTCTCTGTAGTTGCTTGACTTGAAATGAAGGCTTGATGGTCTATTTATAGTTTTCTGCAGGGGCGCGTCGGTAATTATGTCGGGAAGTGATTTGTGCTGGCGAATGACGCCGCTACGTTTCAGTCACCTGGATCACAAAAATTAGCTAAATGACGGAAGTACCCCTTCCCTCCGGGCAGCTCGGGCGGCTCGGGCAGGGTGTCAGGAGGCGGCGGCGGCAAAGGGGACGGTTGATGGTGGTCGGCGGCGACGAGAATCGCCGGCAGCGACGTAGGCCACCGGCACGCGCACGACGTGGAATTGCGCGGTCGCGCGCAGGGCGCGACCCTACATGGCCGCGCGCATGGCGCAACCTTGCATGTCCGCGCGCACGGCGCAACCTTGCACGGTTGCGTGACCACGCGACGGTGCACGGCCACTGGCTTCCCGCAGCGCGGCCCTGCGCGGCCGCTCGTTGTGCGCGGCCTTGCATGGCCGCGTGACCGTAGGGCCATGCGCGGCTGCAGGCCGCGGGGTGCGCGACCCACGGCCTTGCGCGACCGCGGGCGTGCATAGTCCGCGCGGTGCGTGGCCCTACGCGGCTGTGCGACCATGTGCGGTCGCGGGCGCGCGCACGCTACATGCGCGCTACCCGCGCGAGGCACTTTGGCGCGCTACCCGCGCGGAGCACTTTGGCGCGCGTTTGCCGGGCTTAACTCCCTTCGAGGGCGCTCTTGGGACATTTCGGTTGAGCACGGCTTTCCGCACGCGACTCATCTGAGTCGGTTTAGTTTGCCCCCCCCCCCCCCCCCCCCCCCCCCCCCCCCCCCGAGTCCTTGGTCACAACCTCTCCGATTTGAGTCAGAAAATTTAGGTGGAACCTCATCAATTTTATTTATTTATATTTTCTATGTTAATTATCTGTTCAATTACGTTCATTAACTTTTGCATTTGACAGGACAAACTTTTTAAGAATGGATAGCAAACAAAAATTGCCCACCCAAGCAGTATTATAGAAGAGATACTACTGTTGTAACTCACGGAGGGCGCCCTCGTGCACTCTCTCTCATAGAGGTGAAACAAATATCATATCATAACATGCAAGGCTATGCATAATAAGCAACCATCTATCTCTTGTATGAAAGTGGTATTCTAACACACAAAAATTAACACCAAATTGTTTTCAATTAATCTTTCATTCTAAAATTAGAATGGTAACAAGACTAAATATTAAGAAAGAAGATGACACACTAAAGTTTTAATGACAAAATTGGCAAGCAAGTGTAATATTACACCACAGCCCACAAATCACACATCTAAACATCATCCAACCCTAATAAAAAAAAGTAATAAAATTACAAAATTTGTCTCAACTAGCAGGTCCTAATTAAAACACGAAAACAGCTAAGCACTAAGACTCCCTTTGGCACGGTAGCGGCTGTCGTAAACTCATGAGTTAAACCCTTATTCATTAAGGATTCAGGTAAACTCATGACAATTTAAGCTTATGTTCATGACCGTTACCACCGTGTCAAATGAAGCCTAAGTTTCGTCTGAACTCCACCTCCCCGAGCTAATTTCCCATGTATGTAGATTAGCAACATTCATGTGTATCTTCCATGTATAAAGGGGAGGATTCAGGCAATCGACGAGCTCCATTCCCTCAAGTTGATACCTGCACACACACACACATACACACAAAAACAAACATCAAGAAATTATTTAATTTTGAGAGCTATTGAAAATCAATAAAGAAGAAAAAAAACAGTTTTTTAATATATGTTTGAACATAAAATGGATGAAATTCTTCAGGTAATGATTTATTGATTACGCACCAGAATTCTCTGTAAAGAGTTTCTAAGAGTGCAACTTGGTGATCAGAAATCCCGTCTTCAAAAGCAAATGCATGATTTTTAAGTCGCCGGAAAGAAACCCGGCCTTTCCTTTCCCAGCCCGGCGGTTCACCGGCAGTCTCCGTCATCATCCAAACCTCCATCTCCTTCTCCAGTATCTGCACCAAATACAACATATCCTCGCACGCGATCATCTCCCACTTCCACGGCCAATGGCTGAGATCAACCGCCTCATCAGGCCCTGTTATGATCCTCCCCTGCTCCGCATTCACATCAAAAGCAAAAATTGTGAATGTAGAACAACTCCGATCCATATAAGCATACTGACACATCCAGAAAGTTGTTTGCTTGATGACCGCTCCACCATTTTTGTACAATTTCAGGTAAGGGAGATCTGCGGAGCACCTCCACTTGTTTGTGACAGAGTCAAAAACCTCACAAGCACATACCCTGTTCTTTGATCTCTGGTTTTGCATCGACTCGTATATCCTCACAATCTTGAACTCGTCGGAGCTATTGCCGTCGCCGCCGCACACAATGCCGGACCAGCTCGCACGAGAGCGTATTTTCGGATTGGGGATGCGGCGGTGATGCGGAGAGCCCAAGCGCGTGATGTAATAGCTCGGCGCTCTGAATTTGGAGACAAAGTTTACTTCTTTGAGAAAAAGGAGGCCGCCGGGGGGCAATGCCGCCTCAACTCTAAGATCTTGTGGTCGACATGGGAGCAGGGGAGATGAGATGGAGAAGGAATGCGGGTCATGGAAGCTGTGAGAAACGTACAGGGGAAGGAAATCATATTTTAATATGTTGTGGTTGAGAGTCCCCAATAAGAATCCTGGTGCGGTGGCCGTTCGCTCCGCACGTATGGCTTCGAACGTCGGCTGGTAGGAGAGGCGGCGCCAACTCCGGCAAACGCGCCGGCAAGAAGAAAGAACAGAGCTTTCTACTCTGGTGAGGATTTCCTGGACGCAATCTGTCGGAAGTATGCAAGCTTTGGAAGTGTCTTCTTCCTTGGATCGCCCTCCCTCGCCGGCATCCATTGCCGAAGGGTGGAGTGAGAAATCTGAATAAACCTCCGTCGGCACAACAATGGCGATGCAGGCCGGGCAGAGCTCTTTCGTCCCTGGCTTGGAGTGTGAATTCAATATATAAGCAATTCAACAATGCCGGATAATAAATTTGTTTCCTTTTCAATTGTTTCTAAATATATCGACGCACAAATATATATATATATATATATTTCTAAATATAACCACCGATCACGATGAAACAAACGGATGGCCGCCGTCTTTCGTCGTGGCGTTAATGAAGTGGTGCTCAAGCTCGCCGGAACGGGTCAGCTAGAGATAATTAAGCGGGTAATGACACGTGGCGTGTGTTTACTGATAATTATTTATTCTTGTTTTGAGAAACATGGAATTAAAATTTAAAATACACTTTAATTTAGGGCGGTGTTAGGTTCACACAACTTTTGGCTATGTGCACACCAAACTCTTAAAATAAAGGGCGATGTTACGTGCACATCATTTTTGGCTATGTGCACACCAAACTTTTAAAATAAACAATACCACAACTTTTTTCCAATCCCCAAATATTAAACTTAAGCGCGCACCCCGCTCATATTTTCTCCCGAAAGCCGAAACCCTACCCTCGCCCCAGCTTCAGGCTCGTTTCACATGACATACAAGTAGAATTTGATGTGATACTCCAAAAATACAATATATCATCGGCTATTCAAAAAAATTAATTAAAAAACTACGGGAACTATTGGATCTTACAACAAACCATACTGTAGAACCTTTGGTTCCGGGTCGCTTAAAGAGGCGATCAAAAAGAAGCTTGACAAGCAAAATGACCGTGCGGGTATTAATATTCAATTATAAGTAACTTGCAAATATTTTATTTATTTAAGACAACTGATATTCATATTTTTATGTTTGTACATGCCTACATGAACTTAAAAATGGACCGTGCAAATTTTTAGGTATATCAATGAAAATGATTTGAAACTTTTGTTTTTTATTTTGTTTATTTTTTTGTTGGTTTGAAATGTAAAAGAGAAAAAAATCTTTTGTATTTGAAGTAAAAAAAACTTAAACTTTATTTTGACGTTTATTTAACAATTTGGCATGCAAAAAAAATTTATGTTGTTTACTTGACAATTTTGACCTGCAAATAAAATTTATGGTGTGCACATAGCCAAAAGTGATGTGCACGTAACATCGCCCTTAATTTAACCATACTAATTAGTCTCGTCCAAAAAGCCTGATCGGGTCGGGCTGGGACCGAGCTGATCGGGACCGGGCTTTTTGCCAAACGGGTTCGGTCCAGGACCGGATTGTGCCGGGCTCGGCCTAGCCTCGGGCCCCCTCTTTAGAAGGCGGCCTGCTAAGTCACGCAAGGCCGGTCTGGGCCGATCCGATTTTCCTGTTGGCGAGGTTAAAATTCCGCCTATTTGATTTTAATAGGTAGGATTTTAATCCCTCCAATTTAGACAGGATTAATCCTGCTTAAATAGGTGGTAATCCCTCCTATTAGGCGGGTGTTGAAGCCAAAAATGACCCCAACGAATGTTCACAAACCAAAGTGCAGCCGACGCCTACTTCTCTCTTATCTCGACCCTTGACTGGCTGCTAAGGTCAAAAGACTGACCCCAAGCCTCAGCTGGGAGGTCCCACCACACACCCGGAAGATCTCTGAGAGCTTCCCCTCCAAAGCCAAATGCTGGGCTGGGAGCTCCTCAGAAGGCACTAGAGTGGGAGAATAATGAAAGCCTGCCTTCCAAAGAGCCCCTATGGGTCTTTTTATAGTCTTCCTTTGACCTGAAAATACTGAAATACCCCTGAGGGGTCTGCCAATAGCCAAATCCCGCTATTCTCCTAAGGGCGTTTGGGTAATTTTACCTCGGGATAATAATAAAATATTCTTCTCTGGACTCCGGGTCCCACCCCGTGGGCCCACTTGGCGAGACCTCCGGCCTAGAAGGCTCTCGCTGGGGCCCCTCTAGGCCCGCCTTGGCGAGAACCCCTGAAAGGAAGGTTCTCGCGCTAGGTAGTCATGATGTTAAAGCGAAAGAAGGTTCACCTAAGGCCTTCTCGCCTGTCCTGGGCGGGAGTTCTCCCTAAGGCGGGAGCTTCCGCCGTCAGACTCTCTGCTTCGGTCGGTCGACGATCTCTCCTGCCGGGAGCTCGACTATCTGCCCTGGTCGACAATCTCTCCTGCCGAGAGCTCGACTATCTGCCTTAGTCGGTCGACGATCTCTCCTGCCGAGAGCTCGACTATCTGCCTTGGTCGGTCGACGATCTCTCCTGCCGAGAGCTCGACTATCTGCCTTGGTCGGTCGACGATCTCTCCTGCCGAGAGCTCGACTATCTGCCTTGGTCGGTCGACGATCTCTCCTGCCGAGAGCTCGACTATCTGCCTTGGTCGGTCGACGATCTCTCCTGCCGAGAGCTCGACTATCTGCCTTGGTCGGTCGACGATCTCTCCTGCCGAGAGCTCGACTATCTGCCTTGGTCGGTCGACGATCTCTCCTGCCGAGAGCTCGACTATCTGCCTTGGTTTCCTCAGCTTTGGCCTGCCCTTGGCGAGAGCTCCTACAGGACGAGAACTCCCCAAGTATGCCTTAGGGTTAACCCGAGGCTAGCCTGAGACTAGCCCAATCCTGACCATTGAAGCCTTTGGGTCCCTCCCAGCGAATATGAGGTTGTACAGCGGGATTAATCCTGCCTATTTGGAAGAAATCCCGCAAGTGAGATTTCCTGATGAAAATCCTGCCTTGCTGGTGGGATTTTTATTGAAATCTCGCCAGGAAGCGGGACTTTTCGCCTGCCTGGGCACCGGGCTCAGGCTTGGCCTGGTGCCCAGACTTATTCGGGCCGGGCACCGAACTAGTATTAGGGCCTTATAAGGGACAGAAGCTCGCCCTAGGCCCAGGTCAGGCTTAGCCGGGCTTTTCCCAGGTCTGGCCCGTGCGAGCTTTCTGGGCACGGTCTTTTTGAAAACGACTAATAGTATTGGTGGTCATTCCGACGTGCCACAACACTCGTTCTTGATAAAATATTTTCATTTTTTTGTTTACGAGTACTGTAGCCCCTGTGCGTGAGACAGTATCTGGCCGGCAGCGACGGGCTCCGCCTGCCTCCCCACGTGTGTTGCCTCCCCGCACGCGGTGCCTCCCCGCACGTGGTGCACGCGCGGGTTGCCCTTCGCATGCAGTGCGCGAGATGGCCTTTGCGTGCATTGCGCATGCCCCCCCCCCCCCCCCGTACGCATAATGTACGTGCATGCTCGGGGTCTGCCCTCATGCGCAATGCGTGCGCGGGGTGCGCCCCACACGCAGCATTCGTGTTGGGTGCACTTGCTTGCTCGTGACGCATGCCTATGCGAGGTATGCGTCTTTAGTGCTCGTGCAATGTTTGTTTTTGGCATTCCGTGCCCTTAGGTATATGACGTACTGGGCATGTGATCTTGCAACGCCTAGGGTTGCCCTTTGCTCCTACACTATCCTTTTGCTGCTTCTGACGCGTGTTTTTCTCAGGCTTCGAGGCGTGTTATTCACGGTAGGCTGATGCGGATGCACTCTACTCTTACGACAGCGCAAGTCGCCTCTTAGAGGGGACGTTACAATATTTCTTCCGACCTTGAAATCAGGATTCCATATGGCGAGCAACGGGTGCAGAGCCCTACAGTGGGTTGGATATCTTTATGCGAGTCCTCTCTAAGGGTTGGGCTTCAGTTTCCACCGTGTGAAGAAATTACAGAGATCTTGAAGCATTGTGGGGGTACCGATGTCGCAATTTACTCCTTTTTCGATGACATGTATCGTGGTCCTGATTGCCTTCTTCTACGAACATGGTTTGAGATTCTCGGCTGAGTTTTTTAGAGAATGACGTGATGTGGGTGCTTATAGCGGCGATCGTATCGAGACCCACAAAAATAAGAGTTGGTTGGTATTTGAGAGTCGGATTGATAGGCGCCACAAAAATACAGTGTACGAATATATCTGTAAATGTTGGGAGTAGCTTGAGCTTTGGAGTTTCGTCCCTGACCGATATTGTCGGATGAAGCGTCGTGAGCCTGAGTTTTACACCGATGCTTGGATTTGAGGAGCCTCACGAATTAGCGAACCCATCTTTATTATTCTTTATTCATAGAGGAAAAACTTCTGTTGCTGTGCGACCTTTCTGTCGATCCAGAACGTTGTGTTGCCATCCCTCTTGGCCGTGATCAGAAAAGGAAATTGGTGTTTGAAGGTCGTGGTGACTCGGCCATTGCGTGTCGCCCTGTTAACCAGCCGAAGGGGCATTTGGGGTCCGCCCCTTACATCCCCTGAGTTGATGGAACTCTGCCCGATGTTGGTCAGGATGTTGAGGTTATGGCTTCTACTGCCCCCCATATTCAAGACAAGGAGGCACATATTTTGGCCCAAGTGAAGGGGAAACGTGTTTCTTCATCCTTGGCGGCAATAAATAACACAGAGAGTTCATCTCTTCACTTTTTTTTGTTCTTGTTGCTCTTGACTTAATTCTTATTTTTGCCGATTTCTATACAAGACCGGATTGCTCTCACTTAGAATGATTACTACATTGGCTTGAAGGGAAAGTATCCCTCTCTTTAGGAGAATCTTCCGAATGTAGAGAGGTCTCTTTTCGATTTGAGCGGGAGGCGCGAGCGTGACTTATCTTTCTTCCAGCATCGAGTTAGACTTGAAGGCTAAGACGATGCGGCCCGTCACACCCGACCTCTAACAAAGAAGGGAAGACATGACGAGTTGATAATCTTTGTTGACCCGCTCTCCAGGAAGCGAGCAAAGAAAGACTGCCAGAGGAGTACAGAGGCCCGTCACACCCGACGTTCCCCTTCTCTCATCTCTCTAAGTGTAACGAGCAACTGTCTGTTGCCCTCGCACTCTCACAAGAAGCCTTGTAATAAACTCTCAGATAGTGAAAGTTAGGTGGCACTGAACTGACCGCGTTGTTTTTCACCCAATTGCGTGTTTTCCACATAATCATGTTTCTGCATCATCACCCAGTGAATCCTTGATTGCTTGCGCGCTCGACCACCAACGAGCTAAGACGGTTCAGAAGGCCCGGTCTACCTAGAGTCTCGAGCGGACCGCAATAATTTGGTGTCATCTGTAGGTACAGAGATACCAACATTCCTAGAAGATCTAGAAGACGGTATCATCATCACAATGATACTCGATACTAAAAGATCATGTCGGGAAGAGCCACTCACACTACTGAAGGGATAGTCCCTAAGGGGCACGTCGATTCAATTCCCTCTCACTCGTTCGTCTACATGCTTGAATAAGTGCTCCTCGAAACAGTTAACTCAGCGTGCCCAGTCATTAAGGCCAGAGAGCCCAAAGATCATTGTCGTCACTACCCAAAAGTTGCAGGCCTTGAACCTGTAGGTGAAAGGCTCATGCACGAAGAAGTTTGTGACATGATTGTTGAAGAACGTGAACGAGCCGAGCAACGCGCTGCCTTGGCCAGCCACCCTCTCCATCGCTGCTCACCATTCACACTTGAAGTCCTGGTACACCCAATCCCCCATGATTTCAAGCTCCCAAAGATCAAGGAATTTGATAGAGCGGACGGTCCATCAGAGCATGTCAAACATTTTATGATACAACTTTGCAGTGCTCTTGATTCTCCGTTATGTCAAGTATTCCTGACGACTCTAAAAGGACAAGCTCGTGCATGGTTCCTTTCCTTAAACGAAAGAGAGATCAAGAATTTCGCAGAACTGACATTACAATTCACGGACCAGTTCATCTTCAATCGTCGGATAGTCAAAGATTCCTCCCACTTGTTTGGGATTTGCCAAAATAAGGGGGAAACACTTAGAGATTTCTTTCATCGTTTCACTATAGATGCACGACAGATCCCGGGAGTCAACCCCGAGCTTTTAAGAGGCTTCCTCTTAGGAGGACTCCACCCCAACAACATCTATTCAACATTAATGAAAGAAACAACATCAAGTTATCACGATCTAGTACGACGTATCGAAGCTCGGATCGTAGCCGACGAAGCAATCAAAGCATTTCAAAAACAGTTCTATAGTGGCATGAAAAGGCGAAAGGATCAAGAAACTTCATCAGTCCTAGGGAAGAACTATGAATGTGGTAGCAACCCACAACCAAGGCAGCACCAGAGATATATGTCACTCAATACCTCCAAAAAACATACTCTATGAAATCCAATGTAACGAGGCGCTCCACAAGCCCAGACCCCTCGCTAAAAATGTAGGAGATCAGACAAAGTACTGTGAGTTATACCACAGACGAGTAGGGCTGATATCGAGTCGAGTTCGAGCGATTTTGGCTCGGCTCGAAATCGAAATTTTCGACTCGAACTCGGCTCGAAATCGAAACTGAAATGACTTGATTCCGAGTCGGCTCGAAATCGAATCGATTCGGCTCGAAATCGAATCGAGTCGACTCGAAATCGAATCGAGTCGGCTCGAAATCTAATCAAGTTGGCTCAAAATTTATCAATTTTTCGTTTTATTCCTACCTTGCTCAAAATAAAATTGGACAACCTATAAATTTAGCAAATGAAACACTTAAAGCTTTCATTCTTTTTATTTAGGTTTAAATTTTATTATTTTTAATCTTAAAATAAGAATATATTAATAAATACATAATTTTTTAAATTAATTCGAGTTGATTCGAATCATATTTCGAGCGATTCAGGGCTGGCTCGAAATCGACTCGAAATCAGATTCGAGTCAAATTAAATCGACTCAAATTGAGTCGAATAAATTTTAACCGATTCCGATTCAGCTCAATTTTCGAACGATTTTCGAGCGATTTTCGAGTTTCGAATAATATGCTCAGCCCTACAGACGAGAACACGACACAAAAATTGCTCAAAACTTAATGAGAAAATCGAGTATCCCGTCAAACAAGGTCTACTGGGGAGATTCTTACAAGACCAAACACCAAATCGACCAGTAGGAGATCAGTCAGCAGCTCGCCAGGAAGGACCAGAGGCAACCCCTAAGGTGACCATCTCAGAATTAAGCTTCTTACCAATCAGCAGGGCTCTACCTGCGTCATCGCAATGTTTTATCGCATTCCATGTTCGACTTGTTTCTTCGCTGACTTCGCCTTATTTGACCGGCTTTTGCGGAGTTCCGCGGGAGCGTACTTGGGCGGAGATCATGTAAAAAGAAGGGGAGGAGGAAGAGAGTGTGTAGTAAGAGTTAGAGAATTCTCTAAACCGGAAAAAATACCATTAATGAATTAAAATTGGGTATATTTATAGATTTTTAAAGGGGCACACGGCTGTAATTTTGTCTAATAACTACCAGACCGACCAATATGAGCGCTCAGATTCGAGCACGCAGATCGTCATTTTTGTAAAATGACGATCCTACCCTCAGACCGAAAGAGCCCATGAGGACCGGCGATGATGGCGGGAACGGCGACCTCCCCTCCAACGCACGGCGGGCGGCCAGACGAAGGCCTCCCGGGCTCCGGTAACCTTGGCCGGCCCTAGCGTGCGTCGACCACAGCAAGGCCTCCCGGGCGCGGGCGGCCTCGGCCGCCCTCGCGAGGGCCGGCTGCGGCTACGCCGCCCAGGCCCGGGCGGCCTTGGCCGGCCCTCGGAGAGACCGCCCGGATCTGGGCGGCCTTGGTCGTCCCATGCGGCATCCGGCCACTGCGAGGCCGCCCGGGTTCAGGCGGCTGTGGTGAGGCCGCTCGGGTCCGGGCTGCCTTGGCCGGCCTTCACGAGGTCGGCCGATGCGAGGCGTCTGGAACCGAGCGGCCTTGGACGGCCTTTGCGAGGCCGGCCACGGCCAGGCCGCCCGGGTCCGGGCAGTTGATGCGAAAGTTGCTCGAAGTATCCGGATGGGGATCTAGGTGGAATCCCCTACCCGTTGCCCCTAGGTGGGTATAAATAGGCAAACCCTTAGGAGTTACTACGGGTATGGGTTAACTGTGTACCCGACACGACCCGTTAAGCCTCCGAACCCGTTAATTGTCCAAATATACACTAACAATCTCCTCCTATATTTGTGACAAATAACGTATACGTTTCGGAGTGCAGAAAGTGGAGAATATTAAAATAAATTTCCGACTTAACATATTTCCATAAGAGTTAGCACAGTTTTTAAAGAAAACATAAACATAAATTTTAAAAACAATAACATAATACATGCAATGAAAAATGTGCTACTCAACAATAAATAAGTCTAGAAAAACAATAAAATGACTACAGATAAACATGTAACAATTCTACTCAGAGAGTAGATCATCATCATCTATGTCAAAATCAACTTTCTCTCCTCCATCTTCACCAGTGCCTGCAAGAAATTTCATGAGTCAGACTCTATGAATTCATAAACATATGCAGTGACGTATCAAAGTAAGCTAGCTCTACCTAAATGAGCTTAGTACTTGTAGCAGTAGTGAAGTAACACTGTCAGCATCTCTATCCAGTCTAGCTAGGACCAGTCAAGTTTTGATTTTAATAAATCAAACGTTGTTATCTTACTCATTAATGACCACTATGTGCCTTGTCATATGACTTGACACACCGTCATTTGTAACATTATCAAATGTGAAATAATGTGCTATGATCACTAATGTTAGATTAACTCATGCAACGACTTTCTATTCCCAGTTGAATAATTCTCAAATCAGCTTACAATGAGAAAGACGTTAAGTCATCAGGTGTGGAATGACTAACATCTAACCATCTTGGGCTTTCATCAAGAAATTATTTGGGGTTTTCAGTCTGTTATTAGATGCTTGAATGTTGCGACTATAGGTTCTCGCTATGAAAACATAAACATTGGAGGAAGTTTCATATTTCTATGAACTTTAATCCCATCTCCCCCGATGTTTTTATTGTGAGAACTCTATTTAAGCCCTTTGTCAAGGCGTCTGCAACATTATCTTTTGACCTCACATCAACGAGATTCACAATCCCTTGACTCGTAAGGGAGGTCAACCAGGCTTGTTTCATCCGGAGTTGCCTTCTTTTGCTGTTGAACAAAGTGTTCGTAGAAATCGTTTTCGTAGCCTGATTATCGCAGTAAACTGCAACAGAACTAAACTTCAGGCTCGACAATGAAATATCCATCACCAAATCTCTTATCCACTCTGCTTCTTCTCCCGCTGAAGCTAGAGCGTAGAGTTCGGATTCCATAGAAGATAGCGCAATACATGATTGCCTCTTGGACTTCCAGGCTACAGCTGCTCCTCCTAGTGTGAATATAAATCCACTAGTAGACTTGCTGTCATTTAATTCTGAGCACCATGATGCATCAGAATATCCTTCCAACATTGGAGGACGACCATGATAACATAAAGCATACATTTGGGTGTGCTTTAGGTATCGCATCAGCCTATCGAGGGCATCCCAATGGTCGGCTAGGATTACTAGTGAATCTGCTTAACATGCCAACCGTAAAGGCTATGTCAGGTCTTGTGCAAACCATAGCATACATGAGACTACCAATCAGTTTAGCATAATCTGACTGTCGAATCGCAGCTCCATCATTGGGCTTCAAGCGATTATTATAATCGTAAGGTGTCTCCACTGCTCTACGTTCACTGTATCCCCACGTGTCCAACATGGACTTTATATAGTGGCTTTGACTTAGGGAAATGCCATTTTTCCCAAAGCTCACTTGCATGCCTAGAATAGTCTCAGCTACACCTAGGTCTTTAATGCTAAACTCTTTCATTAGTTCTGACTTAACGTTATCCACTACGGATTGATCAGAACCAAGTATCAGCATATCATCCACATACAAGCATATTATAGCGACTTTGTTCGATTTATGACGTATGTAAAGACATTTGTCCGAGAGACTCGACATGAATCCCATGTTCCTTACACTATAGTCAAACTTCTCATGCCATAATTTTGGTGCTTGTTTTAGTCCGTATAGCGACTTGATTAACTTACAGACCTTATTTTTGTGACCGTCTACTATGAAGCCTTCAGGTTGGCTCATGTATATCTCTTCGGTCAGATCTCCGTTCAAGAACGCAGTCTTAACATCCATTTGATGAACAACAAAGTTCTCAATAGACGCAATAGCAAGTAGGATCCTAATGGTTGCTAAGTGACACACTGGTGAATATACATCAAAGTAATCCACCCCACTAACTTGTGTGAAACCTTTAGCCACCAGACGCGCTTTATACTTAGCTACGCTACCATTAGGATTGAGCTTCTTTTTCAGAACCCACTTACACCCTATAATTTTAGCCCCTCTTGGCTTATCAACCAACGTCCAGGTGTTGTTCTGAAGCAAAGAGTTCATCTCTTCATCAATGACTTCTTTCCAGAGTAGGGAATCCCTTGATCTCATCGCGTCCTTATAGGTGGATGGATCGGCCTCAACGTGGTAAGTGACAAAGTCACGACCAAAGGTTCTGGGAGTTCGCTCTCTCACCGAAGTCCTTCTAGACTCTAGGACACTATTGTCTACCGGGACTAAATAGGAGGTGCTCGGTACTGATTCAGGTTCTTCCTCAGTAATAGTTGCTTGCATACCAGGGATTGTCATGTTCTTATCCTTAAGGAACTTATCCTCAAAAAACACAGCATCCCTAGATTCAATAATTATATTATTAGACAGGTCTAAGAATCTATCTGCAGCACTATCTTCAGCACAACCTAAGTAGACACACGTGTTGGTCCTAGGTCCTAGTTTAGACCGTCTAGGGTCAGATACCCTGACATAGGCTATGCAGCCCCAGGTCTTAAGTCTAGTTAAAGACGGGGGTATCTTAAACCAAAGCTCGTAGGGTGTGACGTCTAACTTAGCATGAGGAACTTTGTTTAGAATGTTGTTTGCAGTTAAAACTGCTTCTCCCCAATAGGCAGTAGGCATGCCAGCAGTGAGGAGCATAGAGTTTAACATTTTTGTCAACATTTTATTCTTTCTCTCGGCTATACCATTTGATTGGGGTGAGTAAGGAGCAGTGGTTTCTGCTATGATCCCTTGAGAGGCAAGGAAACCCCGGAACTCACTGGACATGTATTCTCCTCCTCTATCACTTCTAAACCTCTTAATTCTCATGTCTAGTTGGTTCTCTACCCTGGTTTTGAAAAGACATAACTTTTCAAATGCTTCATCTTTAGTTTTAAGAAGATAGATGTGACAGAACCTAGAGCAGTCATCTATAAATGTGATCATATACTTCCTTCCTCCTCTGGTGACAAAACTTTTAAAGTCACATATATCGGAATGTATAAGCTCTAGCGGTGTTGTGCTCCTAGTAACCGCACTAAAAGGTTTCCTAGTGATCTTAGTCTGAGCACACACATCACATTTCTCAGGCGGTGACTTAGTGTCTAATGTGATCTGGTGAGTTCTAGCTATTTGGAACATCTTCCTATAGTTCACGTGTCCTAGTCTCTCATGTAGAGTCTTAGGGCTAACTAAGTTTGTTTGAACTTGTTGAACTAACTCGTTTGATAGACTTAGTCGGTACATCCTATTTTGAACGTATGCACATCCAAAATAGTGTGAGTTAACTGACAGTGTTACTCTACCGCTACAAAAAGTAAAAGACATACCAGCATCACATAATAAACTTATAGACACTAAGTTAGCAGCTAGAGAAAGAATAAACTTAACATTTTTTAGAGTTAGAGTCTTACCTGAGGATAGCAGCAGCGTTGCATTCCCCACCTTCAAGACGTCAGCTGTCTCGCCATTTGCAACTATAACAGACTCTTTTACAGCAGTGAGCCCTGTCATAAGATCAGCATTATTGCAAACGTGGCACGTCGCCCCCGAATCCAAGTACCACTCCGTGCTGGCCTTAGCGTTTCCGACCATCCCAACAAAATCGGAAGACTCAGCTAGGCTAACCATATTGGCTTGGTTGTCATCCTGTGGTGCTTTGGTTCTTTCCCGTTTAGGAAGCATGCAATCAGATGCGCTGTGCCCCCATTTGTTGCAGTTAAAACACTTGCCCTTAAACTTTTTGGCGCGTTTGCTAGGGCCTGCAACCTGGGAGCTACCATGGGAGGGTCTGGTCCTCTTAGGGTTCGGCACGCGTTTAGAACTGAGAACCATGTTAGCCGCATCCTTCTGTTTGCTAACAGTTTCTAAAGCGTGTCGAGTCCTATTCTCATCCTCAATGCGAATAAATCGCTTGAGGTCATTGAGACCGACCTGCATTTTCTTGCGGTATATTTCAGTTTTGAAATTATACCATGTAGAGGGCAGTTTAAAAATAATCTTGCCAGCAACAAAGCTATCTGGCAGGGAAATATTCTCACTATGTAAAGAATCTACTAATGCTTCAAAATCCGATACCTGCGGGAGAATCGCCTTCTCCTCGTCGAACATGAAGGAATGGAATTTGTCCACCAGGTGCGCCTTGGACAGATCCTCCTCTTGCCTGAAGTGCTCCTCCAGTGCTTCCCAGATTTCCTTGGCGGTCTTCATCTTGATGTACGTCTTCGCCAGGCTGGAGGACAGGCAGTTCAGCAGGTAGTCGCGGCAGAAGTCCTCATCAGCTATCCACTGAGTCTCCGCTTCAGTCCCCATAACAGTAGCACGATCAGACTGAACGGTGTAGAACACGTTCAGGTACTTCATTCCAAATTGCGTATTCAACTTCCAGTCGTTGAATTCGGTCGCCGTGAACTTCTCCAGTTTTGTCATCGGAACAGGAGAGGAGAAATTATTCCCCTTCATCATTTTGAGAGCGGCGACGGGAGCTAGATTGCACAGCAAAGAAGTACCAGCAAAAATAAAATTGGATGCTTTCCCTTTTCCAAATCCTTGAACAGTTGAACAGGATTAACTTTTTTTTCTTTTTCAAAAAATACAGGCCATTCCTCTTCTTCTCGTTTCCCTTTTTTTTTCTTCGATCTGCAGTGGCAATGGCAGAACGATCGGAGATAGCGACCGAGGATAAAATTTCTTCCCTATTCTTCCTTCCCGATCAAGCAGCGGCGATCGGGGATGTTCCTTACAGGTGACGGCGATGGCAGAAGAAAGACGAGAGCGAGATGCGAACTCCTCCTTTCCCTCCCGATCGATCGCAGGCGGCGTCGGGATTTGCGTGAGGAAGAACCGGCGGCGTTGTTCGTTTTCTCTTCCTTCCGACTTGTGATCCTGCGCGACGATGGCGGAAACGGGATGCACTGACGGCGAATTCCAGAGACTTTTCTCCTGTGCGAAAAAACGAGCGATGAGGAGCGGTTACGGAACAGTTCGAGCAACCGGGGCGTTTCTTCGAGTTTGTGAAAGTTGCTCGAAGCATCCGGATGGGGATCTAGGTGGAATCCCCTACCCGTTGCCCCTAGGTGGGTATAAATAGGCAAACCCTTAGGAGTTACTACGGGTATGGGTTAACCGTGTACCCGACACGACCCGTTAAGCCTAGGAGGCGGGGGGGGGGGGGGGGGGGGGGGGGTCGGTCTGTGCGGTGCCCGATTTCGCTATAAATTGGTCATTAAATTATAATATTAAATTAATGCTGAATTAACATAATATGTTTAAAAGGAATTATTAGAATTAGACTAATATAAAATTTTAATTAAATTGTGATTAAAGAGGAGTTGTGAAAATAACCATCACTTTTAGTAGATTATTTTGTTAACATTCCCGTAGATTCGTATACTGCATGCGCACTGCTACAGTGTCGTGCGAATATCACATCCGGCCGTTCGATTGCACATTAATGCACTCGCACAATTTTTTATGTGCGAATACACGGCTGGATGGGTACTCGCACATCACTAGCTGTAGCCGTGCGGGTACCATACCCAAAATTTATTCCTACATGAGAGAGCAAACGGACACGGACTCTCATTATGTTTTGCAATTTGTTATGAGGACTACATATTTTTGCTATTCACACACATAAATTTAGCTTTTTGCACAACGCATTGGGCTATTTGCACACCTGTGGTTCTCGATTTCGCGTCACTTTTCAGTGAAGTCATCTTCGTCTACGGCCGTGAAGGTGCCGAGGAGAATCATCTTCGTCGAGTGTGGAGCGGTGGAGAAGATTGTAGGTGCGCCCGGGTCCCCCTCTAATTAAATTTTTTGACTTGGTCTCTTTAGGATTTTTAGTCAACGGGCTCTGTTCATAAAGTTAACAAGCTTGATACAAAAGAGCTGAAAATTTGGCTCATAGTCTTTCACTTTTAGATCTGTAGAAATGACACTTTAGAATGAAATAGAAATTTGCAGTTTTGAGTTAAGAACTTGACTCGGTGAGACCCCTACATTTATGCTCCGTTTGGCACGGTGGTGACGGTCGTGAACACGGGACTAAATTGTCATTCGTTAACACCCATTTTAGAAACTTCATCTACTTTTATGTTTAAACGAATGAAGTTTCTTAGGTGGGTGTTAATATCGTCACCACCGTGCCAAACAGAGCCTTAATAATATTCTAACATGGCCAATGATAATGATAATTAGCCGTACATTTTTTTGAATGTACAAATTTCATTTGTTTTGAGATTATACATTCATTGCTTTTAAGCGCATTAATATTGATTTTTTTATATGTTGAATATTGAGGGTCTGTTTGTTTGGAGGAGGTTTGTTTTAAGGAATTAACTTTCAATCTAATATCAATACACGCAGGACATTAGGAATTAACATTGGGTTTAACTATAAATTCAATTTTGTGGTGATGATAATATTTAATCAAATATATATACATGCCAGCACAATATTAAAACTTTAGGCCCGGACATGAATTTTTTGCCAGGGTGCACGTTTCACTCAACAATGCGTTTTTCGGCCTAGACGTGAATTTTTTGTCCTGACACGCCCTTCTCACTCGGGGGCGCATTTTCTACCTCAGAGCGTGCTTTTCGGCAATAGCTTCATGCGAAGTTTGGCAGTTTTATTGTGCTTACCCTTTATATGTTTTTGATTTTATAGAATCTCATATTATTTAGATTGTTGCTTCATTATTTGCATATTTCTTCAAGGGAAATTTGAATGCTTTGACACTAGAGATTTTTAGGGTGTAAATGTGCAACGTAGGCTCTGTTTGGGACAGCTTTTGATGATGAATAATCTCTATTCAAAACGGAAAAGCTGTTTTTCAGGTGTTTGTTTGTGCAGCTTATAGAAAATCACTTATTTTAAAATTGATGATAATCCGATTTTTCATGAGCTATCCGGGTCCAGCTTATGGATTCTCATAAGCGCTTATCTTTTAAGAAAACTCAAAGTTGATTTTTTTGCCCGGACGTGATTTTTTCGCCCGGGCGCAATTTTTCCGCCCGGGCGTGATTTTTCCGTCCGGGCGCGAATTTTCCGCCCGGGCGCGATTTTCCGTCCGGGCGTGATTTTTACGCCCGGGTGCGAATTTTACGCCCGGGCGCGAATTTTCATCCCGGGCGCGAATTTTCCGCCCGGGCGCGAATTTTCCGCCCGGGCGCGATTTTTTCGCCCGGGCGCGATTTTTCCGCCCGGGCGCGATTTTTCCGCCCGGGCGCGATTTTTCCGCCCGGGCGCGATTTTTACGTCCCGGGCGCGATTTTTCCGCCCTGCCGCGATTTTTCCGTCCCGGGCGCGTTTTTTCCTTCCCGGGCGCGATTTTTCCGCCCGGGCGCGATTTTTCCGTCCGGGGCGCGATTTTTCCGTCCCGGGCGCGATTTTTCCGCCCGGGCGCGATTTTTCCGCCCGGGCGCGATTTTTCCGCCCGGGCGCGATTTTTCCGCCCGGGCGCGATTTTTCCGCCGTGAAGCGATTTTTCCGCCCGGAAGCGATTTTTCCGCCCTGAAGCGATTTTTCCGCCCGGAAGCGATTTTTCCGCCCGGAAGCAATTTTTCCGCCCGGAAGCGATTTTTCCGCCCGAAAGCGATTTTTTCGCCCAATCGCGATTTTTTCGCCCAGTCGCGACGAGAAGAGATTTTTTCTCTCGGACACGTATTTTTTTGCCCGGGCGTGTTTTTTTTCGCCCGGGCATGATTATTTCATCCGGGAGTTTTTTTTTCTTTTTTGTCTAGGCGAAAAAATTGCATCAGGGTGAAAAATTGTGTTGGGGAAAAAATCGCGCCTGTGAGAAAAAATTGAGTCCGGGACAAAAACGCGGTCGGTTGAAAAAATCGCGCCATGGCGAAAAAAACCGCGATCGGGCGGAAAAAAAACACTCTCGAGCGAAAAAAAACGCGATGGAGCGAAAAAACACGTCCGGGCAAAAAATTCGCGGTTGTGCGAAAAAATCGCGCGCAGCGTGATAAAAAATGCGCTCGGTTGAATAAAATCGGGCGAGCGAAAAAACGTGATCGAGCGAAAAAATGCGACCTGGCGAAAAAATCACGCCCGAGCGAACAAATCGCGCCCGGGCGAAAAAAATCACGTCTGAGTGAAAAAAAATCGAGCTTGGGCGAAAACAATCTTGACCGGACGAAAAAAATCTTGACGGGCGAAAAAACACGCCCGAGCGAAAAACCGTCCACAGGCAAAAAAATCATGCACTTTGAAAAAAAACACGTCCAAACAAACAGACCCTTATGAATAAATGAGAAATTTAGATAAGCACTTATGACCAAACTATCCAAACAGTCGACTGTTTATTCATCATTGATTTTATAAAATCTCTATACAAACATCAATTTTCAATTAGCAGCTTATTCATCATCATAAGTTGTCCCAAACAGAGCCGTAGTTCGAGAATGAACCTGAATTTTTGCATGTGAAAATTGTAAAGCGTTGGTGGAAATGATTCTCTCCCTCACATGCCTAATTTTTAACCTCTATATTTTATTTTAAGTGCCTAATTTTTTTTTTAATTAGGTGGTGAAAATTGAAAAGCATTGGTGGAAAAGATTCTCTCCCTCACATGCCTAATTTTTAACCTCTATATTTATTTTAAGTGCCTATTTTTATTTTATTTTAATTAGGTGGTGCACTGATGTCAAGTACGAAGAAGTTTCGATATGAAGGCATACACCCGTAGCTGAAAGAAAAAATGAACGTGATGTTTAGAACTGTAGAGATAATCGGAGATTATGTGTGCACCCCTCAGTCTAGGAGTATGACACGAGAATCTATTTATAATAGGGTAATGTCTGAGGGTGACAACGAAGTGCTTGAGGCTAGTGGAAATGCAAGGCCTATTGATCCTACAGCTTCATCTCAAGCCACTAAAAAACAGAAAAATGGGAAAAAGAAAACCTCACATTCAGTAATAGAAGAAATGGCGAAATTCTTCGGCCCGGGCTCCAGTTATAGATTCCCGTCCGGGATTTATGAGATGCTGACACGTGGTCCCTAAAATTAATAAAATATCATTTTTTCAGTTTTAAACGACTAGGGCAATAGGGCTTGGCATTTAATTTTATTTCTCTTTTTCGGGACCTCTCACCATTTATCTCAGATACTTTAATACACTTTGACATCACTACTGGACTTCTTCTCCCTCGTTGCTGCTCGCCTCGTCCTCACCATTTCTCAGCAACCTAGGTATTTCTTCCTTTTTCATTACATTTCAGTTGCGTCGTTCTCGCCATCCCCCCCCCCCCAACAATTTCCAGTTACGTCGTTCTGCTTTGAAATGTCGCGAATGGTTTTGAGATATCTCAGTTGTCTTTATGAATATCTCAGATATAATTTGTGATAGCTCAGATGTCAAATTTGACATCTCAGAAGTTATTTAAGATATCTCAGATGTCATTTTTTGTGATTTCTTTGTTGGTTTTTTCAAAAATTTCACCATTTCTAAGGGTCTTGGCAGAGTTCATTTTCTATCATCTGGGTATTTTATTTCTTTATTTTGTACTACAATGCAACTAATTGTAGAGAAATTGGATGAAATGTTGAAGAAAACTCATCAGCATATATGTGTTTTGTATCTTTTTTATTCTCTGTCTATGCCACAAAACATTCACATTTTAGTTGAAATTACGAAGAACTATAACAACTTAAGTGATAGCCTTGAGATTGAATCTAAAATGCTGAAGTTTATTGTGAATGAGGTTGCTATGATTATTGGCATGTCAAACTTAGGCCTTAAAGTTAAAGTTGATCCCAAACTTTTCTCCGGGTTAATAAAGAAAGAGTTGAAGGGCAATATTGCAACCATTTCTGAGGTCGACTACCAGTCCGAAGAGAAGGATTTGAAATATGTCATCTTGTATTTGCTATGCCATTATTTTTTTCCATGCAGCTGCATTAAAATTCCAGAGCTTTACATTTCTTTGTCTGATCCAACTAAGTTTGTCAAGTACAATTGGCCAAAACATTCATAATCAATGTTACCTTATCCATCCATCCATATAAAATTGGTTAATCGGTTGCAATCGTCGACTTGTACTTTGTATGAGTACATGTTATCATTAGTAGCTCGTTCTTTCAGTAACTATAAAAGATTTAGAGTATCGCCGTCATCTACTCTTAATCTTCGATCTTTATCTATGAAGTTGTAGACGTCTTTTTTTTGGAAAAAAATAACATTTTGGGAACCACAAACCTCATCAACAAGGTAACTATATGCAACCGATGTTTTGATTCCTGCCTCAACCATGAATTTCAGAACAATACCTTTCTCTTTGCTAACAATTCTATAAGATCGAAGAAAACGTTGAGTCGTGTTATCGGCAAGTGCATGATTGTGTTGCTCAATAAATTTATCCACTATCAAAATTTTCCCTTTCCTGTCTACTTTGAAGATAAATCACTGTCGGACAATTTGTTCTAGCGTCTAATCTATGATATTTTGCAATGATGTCCGGTTCTTTGGGAGCTCGCTTCACTCTGAATCAGGTGCAGCAAAACTCCCTCTATTTGATGATATTTGTACCCTGCCAAACCAAACAATGATCTTTACGAACACTAAAACCAATAGTACGAGCGTACTCACAATACATTTCGTAATCCTACTCCTCACTTTGAGCAATTTGAAACATGTGTTTTTTTTCCACAACAACCTATAATTACAAAGCAAATGTCAACATATATATCAAACTCAGCAAAAATGAAATCTGAGATGTCAATAATGAAAATTGAGATGTCAATAATAAAAGCTGAGATGTCAATAAAGGTAACTGATATATCATTCTGTTCATCTCCTTCAGAATGAACTTTTCATGAAACATAAACTTAAAGAAAAATTGCGTATAATAGTACTCTAAAAATCACGAAATTCTAATGAGACGAAATTCTAATGAAAATTACCTCTTCCATCTTCTTCCAAGAATTCGTTAAGAACCACGTTCTTCTTCTTCGTCTCTGTTGTGAACTTTAGAATAAAACAGAAAATTATACGGAGAGGGAGAGAAATGGCGGGTATTAAATGACCGATGTCTCAACGACGATTTAGGAATAAAACATGAATCTGGCGGGGAACTGCCGGAATATGGGCTGGTAAAAAATAACAGCGAAAAATTGAAAAAAAAAAACAGCAATATTTTATTAACTTTATAGGTCATGTGTCAGCATCTTTTAAATCCCGGACGGGAATCTATAATCGGAGCCCGAACCGAAGAATTTCACAAAAGAATTGGTTGAATCTTTGAAAGTTACAAGTCGTTATTTAATTTTGCAAACTATTCATAGTTTTTCCATTAAAAAAACGATTTACAAAACTCTATTTAAACAAATAACTTTTAATGCACTATTTTTCGAGCAGTTCTACAAACTTTATTTTACACAAATAGACTTTTGTTGTATACTCTATTTTTCAAAAACAGCTACATTTTCAAACTTCATTTCTCACATCTCTTTTTGAATGAGCAACAACTGAAACAAACGAAGTCATATAGAGATCTCCTTATTCTTCACTTGGAGCGGCTTTTCGCAACTCAAACAACAGCAAGGCGCCAAGGCCCTCATTATCTGTAGTTGTACATTCAAAACAATGACTTGTCGTCTTTTTCAGATCGATGTTAGGGCTTGCATTGATGTCCTTAGTGATTTGCTCGCTCGCTGTTCTTGAATGCCCCGCAAGATTGTGGTGATCATTTCCAAAAAAAATACTTGTTCAAGAAAAGTTCAATTGTTAGAGCTCATATGCGAGATTTGGAATCCGTTGCCATTGCCCGTTTACATTCCCGCAAGTTTGTCGAGATAGCTTTTACATTCCGGTTGATGTTCTTCCAAATAGAGCGCATATTTTCACGTTCCCCGCTGCTTCAAAGGACAACTTTTTCAATACCGCTGACAAAGTCCGGGACTTTTGTTGTATACTCTATTTTTCAAAAACAGCTACATTTTCAAACTTCATTTCTCACATCTCTTTTTGAATGAGCAACAACTGAAACAAATGAAGTCATATAGAGATCTCCTTATACTTCACTTGGAGCGGCTTTTCGCAACTCAAACAACAGCAAGGCGCCAAGGCCCTCATTATCTGTTGTTGTACATTCAAAACAATGACTTGTCGTCTTTTTCAGATCGATGTTAGGGCTTGTATTGATGTCCTTAGTGCTTTGCTCGCTCGCTGTTCTTGAATGCCCCGCAAGATTGTGGTGATCATTTCCAAAAAAAAATACTTGTTCAAGAAAAGTTCAATTGTTAGAGCTCATATGCGAGATTTGGAATCCGTTTCCATTGCCCGTTTACATTCCCGCAAGTTTGTCGAGATAGCTTTTACATTCCGGTTGATGTTCTTCCAAATAGAGCGCATATTTTCACGTTCCCCACTGCTTCAAAGGACAACTTTTTCAATACCGCTGACAAAGTCCGGGACGGCCATGGTGCACAAATGCACCATGCCCCCCCCCCTTCCGGACTCGGGGGACATAAAGTGTATCCCTTGATTTTACGGTAATTAAAATACGAGTATCCAACAACCCGTTTGGATGCTCGCACACATCACAAAGCGAGAACATCTCAGCTCGCTTTGAGATGTGTGCGGGCACTGTATCCTAAACCAGTGGACAAAATTTCCTCCACCCAAAGCGTTCTTCAATGTTCTCACTGTGCAACGACAGTTTGACCCCGCAGATTTTGCCAGCGATACAGCTGCCCCTGGTATAAGTGTATAACCTCAATGCTCATGTTCAATAAACGGAATATGCTCCCTTATTTGCTCATGTTCAATAAACCGCCATCACTAGACCTAACGGAATATGCTCTGTATTGAGGGCTTTAAATAATTCTCCAAGAACGTTTTATTATAGAAGATGAAATATTGTGACCATTTGCGATTCAAGTCAATGAAGAGGAACATTTTTTTATCAAAATTAAATTCAGTCAACAAACTAAAATTTTATTTATTGTCTAATTAAATATACATATTTTTTATGCTACCTGTCTGCGTTATCAATATTCTCACGCAATTGATGACGGGGAGATATAAATCAGACGATGCAATCATGCCAATCCAAATTGCATTTGTTATAAAACATTCCATCTTTTTTTTTTTGTGGGGTTGCTGGAGGCTCCGTGACTAAATTAAATCGTCTTAGTTCGTGGAGCGGTCGAGCGCACAAACAGTCTTAGAAAAAGTAAAGAGTGGATGAGAAGTTTTTTTATGTGTGATGGGGTTCCGTCTGGAGATGACCGAACCAAACCGACAGTACTTCAACCGAAGCACGCAAGAAAGCCGACCCGTTCGAGCGAGTTGTGCAAGAGGACCGCATTCGCCCGAAGGAGCCCAAAATTCTGCGCAAGGAGAAGCGAACACAAGCACAGCCGGCCCAAGCACTAGCTCAGCACGCCGGAGTAGGTACGGCGCGCACGCAGCTGCGGCGCGTGCCCCATGGGCAGGCGCGCTCACAAATGCACGTTCCATGGGCGCGCGCGACACGCCCCCCTCGAGCGCGGTGGTGACGGTCGTAAACGCTAGGGGTTAAACCGTCATTCGTTATGAATCACCTAACAAATATCATCCATTTGAACATAAAAGTGGATGAAGTTTTTTAGGTGGGCATTAACGAATGACAATTTAACCCTCATATTTATGACCGTCATCACCGTGCCAAAAGTCCCCAAGAGCAGTGTGATGAATAACGATTTTGTGGAGAAACCAAACAACGTCAATAATTATCATTGCACGGGAGATAAGCTCACATTCCCCAGTTAAAAGAACTCCATTTTTATTTAAGGTCGGTTTGGGGGGACTTATTTTCACCGGTCAAGCCGTTACGACCGCATGAATCTGATCTTAATTAAGATCCGATTCATGCTAACCAGTTGACCGGAGAAAATAAGTCCCCCCAAACAGAACCTTACCAATTTTCTAGATTTCGGAATATTTAGCTGGGGGTCTTTAGATATTTAGCTGATAGAAGGAAATTGAAGTGGGAAGAACCCTTGAGAAGCAGTTATTTTGTAGAACAATGGCACTTTAGTACTTCACTCTGCTAGTGACAGCGCCATAACAAAAATTAGCTAATTGGCTTCCGAGATTCATCGAAGGTGATGGACGATTAGGATCTCGCGAATAGAAAACAAGGACATGATTGGGGAGGGAGATCAATTTGTGATGAGAAGTGAAAGAACTTTAAAGTTAAACGTGTTCGGGATGGAGTAGTCCTGCGATGAGTGACTTACTGGGAAGTCTCAACAAGAGAGCTTAACTGAATCACTTCGCATTAAAGGGAGGCTGCGACTTCCAACAACCCGCCAGTGCGACTGGAGAGGGGTTGAGGTGTATGGTCTGCAGACCTGTTGAGGCTGAACTCTTTCGAGCTGTATGTTGGGGGTGCCGACAACCATCCTTTCGAGCCACGTGCTGGGGAGACCGTTACATGAGGTCATAGTGGCAGGCTTGCGTCTTGCCAGGGAGTTAGGGATTTGAGATATCAGAGCCTTCACAGATTCAATGATGGTCGCATCATAGACCAGAGGAGAGTTTGAAGTGTGCGACTCCATCATGCAAAGATACTTAGTGAAGTAAGTGACTTGATTGGAGGCTTTCAGTCTTTATTCGTCGAGCATGTGTCGTGGGAGAACAACACGACATCAGATCTTCTAGCCAAGTATGGCCTGAGGGCCGACAGAACCATCACATAGTTGTTTAGGTCGTTAAACGAAAAAATGGAGCTGATGGAGATCGACCAGCGAGCTTCCTGAATGGACCCATTCATCACCTTTCTAACTATAGGCCAACTCCCAGCAGGCGGCGAAGATAAAAGAAAATTTCGATATAAGGTAGCCTACAACCTGCTGCATGGGGTAGATTTATGCCGCAAGACTATCTCAGGCCCCCTAGCCAGGTGTGTATTAGAGGTCGAGGTTCATCGAGCACTGGAGGAGATCCATTTGGGAGAGTGTGAAAGTCACTCTGGGACTCACACTCTGAAGAAGAGAATTCTAAGACAGGGCTACTTTTGGCCAACCACTAGAAAAGATGTCGAGGCCTTAACGAAGAAGTGTCAACTCTTCACTCCCCTCTAGTTGTAGCCAGCCCAACAGCTCTGTTCGATCACGGCCCCTTGATCGTTTTCCATCTTGGGAATAGACATGATAGACCCTTCCCCCAAGCTAGCGGCCATAGAAAGTTTGTTCTCATCATGATCGATTATTTTTCAAAGAGGATTGTGGCTAAAACTGTAACACCCCAAAACTTGGAAGGGGAATCGATGGCGTCGTTTTAGCCAAGTTTGGGTTTTGGAGCAGGCGACACGGGCGTGTCAAGGGCGTGACACGGGCGTGTCAGGGCGTGGTCGACCGCGGAGCTTGTGGTCGATGTTTTGAGGGTCGACGTTCGTCGAGCTCAGGAACACGGCCTGGGACACGGGCGTGTCCCTGGCCGTGTCCTTCTCGGGCTGTTTGCAGGATTTATTCTGCTAGGCGTGACACGGGTCACGACACGGCCGTGTCGGGTCTGACACGGGCGTGTCTTTGGCCGTGTCTTTGGCCGTGTCCTTCTCTGACTGGGAAAATTGGTCGGTGGGGGGCGTGACACGGGTCTCGACACGGGCGTGTCAAAGGCGACACGGGCGTGTCGGAGGCCGTGTGCTGGTTTTCGAATCGGTCGAGACGGCGAATGGGTAACACGGCCTGACACACGGCCGTGTTGCAACCCGTGTTCGGTCCAGTTTTTGTGATTTTAGGCCGAATCGTGGCCGTCCGTTTTTTTGGTATGAGATCCAACGGCTGGGGGCTAGATCTGAGGGATTAAACTCGGGAATAGGGTTTGAAACCCTCACTTTTCTCCTATCTTTATCTCTCTTGATTCTAGAGAGAAGGGAGAGCAAGGAGGAGGAAGAAGGCCAAGATCCGGCCGCCGACGAAGCTTCGGAGGTCCGTTTCGCGAGCGGAGTTCAGATCCGCGAAGGTTGGAGCGTTGCGGTGGTTTTCAACCGAGTAAATCTTCTCCATGGCTAGGAAGAGGGGACGGAAGGTAACGACACTTCTCCTCTCGGTTTTTAGGATTTAGGATGCATGAATAACATCCCCTTCCTTTCGTATTTTTGGGTACCGAATCTCTCAAATGAGAGGGATTCGTATAGCCTAGGTTCAAGAGGAACCTCCGGGTTGAGTATGTTCATCCCGGCATGCTTTGCATTAGAGATCCGCTCCGTTAGCGGATTAGGCATTGTGGGTGAAGCCGTGGTCGCGACCGTTAGTCCGACCCGGTGATGTTGCATAGCGAGCTTCGGGGATTCGGTAGAAATCCGTTGCGGCAATACGCCGTTGTATGTATGCGTTTTTCCCCTTATATTTGAGTGAGTACTCGTGGTCGGAACCAGACAAGGTTAGCTCCGCGTTGTGCGGTAGATGGTTTCCTTGGAGCACGGGAAAGACACGGTGCGAATGGTGATTGGGGTGGGGAAACCTTTGGTTGTGCTGTGCAAAGGCGCGGCTATGTCTCCGTGGTCGGCTGGCTATCCCGTGACGTGCAAGTCATGTGGGGAAAGTGTCCCGGCGAGACTAGCCCCTTGTGTGGGACTGACGAGAATGTGGAGCGGAGGGCAAGCCCGGGCAATGTGGCCATGAGCGGGTGGGGTCCAGCAAGGCTTCTTAGAATCAGTCAGTGTGAGACGGAACCCTGACGTGCAAAGTCAGAATGTGCGGGCAAGCCCGGGGTATATGACCCTTGTGCGGGTGGGGCCTTTGCGAGGTTCCGTGTGACAGCGTGTGTGCCGTTAGGGACATGGTGGTTCCCTTGTGTTTGCGGCTTTAAGCCAATGGGGAAACGGAAGTACCCAGTGTTTGATGTTGTGCTAGATGCATACGAGCTAGGGTGCATTGGGTGAAACCCGGGTTGCATTCATGTTGCATAGTAGGCCCCTTTCACTTTGTACCAAACATAGAGAACATGTATGCTGTATGAGACATTCAATCATGTTTTACCACTTTATTATATATACTCTTTTGGTATACGAAGTGCTAACTTGCAGGTGGAGTGGTATCCCGGGGTCCGTTAGGGACGGCCGGGAGGAGATGTGTGTGTTACACAGTAGAGGTCAGCCTTTGCTGACCCACGTTACTTCAAATCCTTACAGGGCAAGGATCGCATGCAGGAGCTAGCGTGCCGGGCGAAAAGCCCTAAGTCTCATGAAGTGTTGCTGTGCTTGACTATTTTCTTTTCCTTGTTTTGCTGTTGTTGTTTGACTATGTCCAGCTTGCATGATGAGGTAGCCTAGGGGTGCTTGACACTTTTTATATTTGGACTTATATTGTGTAAGGCCTTAAGGCCATTTGATACTCTTCTATTAGTGGATAACTTCTGTCTGTTAGTTTTCTGTTTCTGCTGTGTTTGTCTGGAGTTTTGAGATTGGGTAGTTTTATATCATCTTTTAATACTAAAGTTGTGGCGTCCGTATGTTGTGGGGCCCCGGCCGGACCCATATTATATGGTCTTTACAGGGGAGGTGTTACAAAAACTCTAGCCAAGACGATCTCCCAGGTTGTGAAGAATTTCATTTAGGGAGAGATCGCCTGCAGGTTCGGGATCCCTCTCGCCATCATCACCGACAACATACCACAGTTTTCTAGCCTGAAGCTAGAAGTTTTCTGTAGTCAGATAGGGTCAGACCTACGATTCACCTCTGTCCACCACCCTAAGAGAAACAGACAAGTGGAAGCAGCTAACAATCTAGTCTTCAACCTCTTGAAGAAGAAGGTCGCAAATCTAAAAAGAAACTGGGTGGAACAGCTTCCTTCGATTCTTTAGGAACTAAGAACTACTCCAAACTCAGCCACGGGGGAAACACCTTTCAAGTTTTCCCAGTAGTGTTGGAACCGAAATTTGGTTCCACCTAGAGTTCAGACCTATGGTGCAACTCGCACCTACTTCTCCCAAGCCGTCCCTTGGTGAGAGACCAGAAACTGGAAAATGACCTTTGACTCTAGCGTGGAGGTGTCACCTCATACCCGGAAGACCTTTGAGATCTCCCCCTACCTAGCCAATGCTAAGCTAGGTGCCTTGGAGGATGAAGGAAGAAGATGAAGATTGGTGAAAATGGATCCCTCTCCAAGGCACCCCAAGTGTCTATTTATAGATTTTTGGGGATGGTCTGCCAATAGCGTAATCCTGCTGCTCTAAAATTACTGAAATACCCTGGGGAGAGACCCTTAAGCCAGACGAGACCCTTAAGCCGGGCAAGACCCTCAAGCCGGGCGAGACCCTCAAGTCGGGCGATACCTCCGAGCTGGTGCCGACATCCCGCCGCCCCCGCACCCTTAGAAATGAAGTCGGGGCGGGTGTTGGCCTCCTGGCGTACCTGCCCCCTAGAACTGGTCGGGGAGAGTACTGACCTCCCGCCGTACTCGCCCCCTGGATAAGGGGCTGGGGCGGGTGCCGACCTCCAGCCGCACCCGCCCCCTAGAACTGGCAGGGGCGAGTACCGGCCTCCCGCCGTACTCGCCCCCTGGAGAAGGGGCTAGGGCGGGTGCCGGCCTCCCGCCACACCCGCCCCCTAGAACTGGTCGGGGAGAGTACCGGCCTCCCACCGTACTCGCCCCCTGGAGAAGGGGTCGGGGAGGGTGCCGGCTTCCCGCCGCACCCGCCCCCTAGAACTGGCCGGGGCGAGTATCGGCCTTCCGCCGTACTCTCCCCCTTGAGAAGAGGTCGGGGAGGGTGCCGGTCTCCCGTCGCACCCACCCCCTAGAACTGGCCGAGGCGAGTACCAGCCTCTCGCTATACTCACCCATAGAGAAGGGGCCGGGGCGGGTGCTGACCTCCTGCCACACCCGCTCCCTGGAACTGGCTGGGGCGAGTACCGGCCTCCCACCGTACTCACCCCCTGGAGAGTGCACCAAGCATAACAAGCTAGGCAAAAATTTTTATCCCCCTACTAGAATATCATGCAGATCAACAAAAAATTGGCCTGTTGGAGTGCAAAACCCCCTAAAATCTTACAAATGTGTAGCAAGTCTTACGCCTTACTTGGGGGCCCCATTTGCAAATACAGGGTTATACACAATCCGCGCTCTTTTCGATCTGTTCCACGCTCGGAAAGAAACATCCAACCCGACGTATTCGCTGAGTGTAGTGCTCTTGGAGCCGAAATTACTTGGCCTCTCCGAGGGGTCAACTTGCCATGCCAGCTAATGGGAGCCTGAGTGACGAGATTCCCTTCGGATAGAATTCACTTAACCTCCATGAGGGGTCAACCTGGCATGCTAGCTAATGGGAGTCTGGATGACGAGATCCCCTCCGGGTAGGAACTTTCTCTCCACCAAGACACATTTGACCCATCCAGCTAGTGAAAGCCTGAGTGAGGAGATCCTCTCGGGGTTGGAACTTTCTCTCCACCGAGGCACATTTAAGTCATCCAGCTAGTGAGAGCCTGGGTGAGGAGATCCTCTCAGGGGTTGGTTTCTTCTATCCACCGAGGCACATTCAACCCATCCATCTAATGAGAGCCTGAGTGAGGAGATCCTCTCGGGGGTGGAACTTACTCTCCACCGAGGCACATTCGACCCATCCAGCTAGTGAGAGCCTGGATGAGGAGATCCTCTTGGGGGTTGGAACTTTCTCTCCACCGAAGCACATTCGACCCATCCAACTAGTGAGAGCATGAGTGAGGAGATCCTCTCGGGGGTTGGTTCCTTCTCTCCACCGAGTCACATTCGACTCATCCAACTAGTGAGAGACTGGGTGAGGAGATCCTCTCGGGGATGGAACTTTTTCTCCACTGAGGCACATTCGACCCATCCAACTAGTGAGAGCCTGGGTGAGGAGATCCTCTCAGGGGTTGGTTCCTTCTCTCCACAAAGGCACATTCGACCCATCCAGCTAGTGAGAGCCTGGGTGAGGAGATCCTCTCGGGGGTTGGTTCCTTCTCTCCACTGAGGCACATTCGACCCATCTATCTAGTGAGAGTATGGGTGAGGAGATCCTCTCGGGGGTTGGAACTTACTCTCCATCGAGGCTCATTCGACTCATCCAACTAGTGAGAGCCTGAGTGAGGAGATCCTCTCGGGGTTGGAACTTACTCTCCACCAAGGCACATTCGACCCATCCAGCTAGTGAGAGCCTGGGTGAGGAGATCCTCTCGGGGGTGGAACTTACTCTCCACCGAGGCACATTCGACTCATCTAGCTAGTGAGAGCCCGGGTAAGGAGATTCTCTCGGGGGTTGGTTTAGGCACGTCATTCGAATCACACTAAATTCAACATCCTCAAACGGGAAAAATTTCAAGATACATGACTTTCTGACTCAGCTGGCCAGGAGTAAAGCTCATTACAAAAATGTGAAAGTAGCGAAAAACGACTAGAAAACAAGCCGGAACTTTGAATAATGAATGTTTTATTATCCAAAAAGATGTCATTTACAAAGGTATGACCTCCATTTTATTGAATGAAGGAGATGAGAGAGAGTACAAACTAACAATGTGTGACTAAAAAAGGTACAGAGACACATAAACATAAGTAGGAGTTTTCAAAAAAAGGTACAAACTAACTCTTACTTTCTACTTTCTGCACTCCGAAACGTACATGTTATTTGTCACAAATATAGGTAGAGATTGTTAATGTATATTTGGACAATTAAGGAGTTCGGAGACATAACAAGTCGGTTCGGATACACGAATGTCCGATACCCGTAGATTCTCCTAGAGTTTGTCTATTTATACCCACCTAGGAGCAACAGATAGGTGATTCCATTTTGATCACCATCAGGATGCTTCGAGCAAACAAAACAATGGGCATGTAGTCATCATGGTTGTGAATAGCCTGTGTCAGAGCTACATCGAACGAAGTGGGTTTGCGACCGGAAGTGGGGAGGCGGGGATGGAGATGGAGGTTTTTCTCCTTTCATAGGGAGGCGGCGACTAGAAACACTGGAAAAGACGGAAAAACAAACACCTACTTGAAAGGCAGTGACGTTGGCTGCTATCGCATCGGAGTGGAATTGGCGCGCCAATCAGACCCTAAAAGATAGACTGAAAGCAATTCCCTACAAAAAAAAATTCAAATTTATAACATCAATAGTTCTCTTGTAAATCATCAATAAGAGATATCTTGTTAAACATTTAGAACTGTATTAGATCCACTTCTAACGGACCCGCTAGCCGCGGTCCGCAAGCCCTTATTGTCACCACCCAGGTCCACACCCTTCTCTCCACACGCATCTAGCGAGTCCTACACGGTAGCAATACCTAGCCCCACCATCGCCGCTCCCATGATCCCATCCAGCCCAGTTGCAGCTGAAGGCGGGTTGATGGTGACGGAATTGCTCCATGGGATGAACGTGCGGTAGATGCTGATCATGATCTAGAAAAAATTGATCATCGTTTAGATCTCTTTTCACTTTATAGAAGAGTGCGATTTTTTTTTGGAGATACGAAAAACAAAAAAAAATGGAATTACTGAGCCAGTCCGATCAACTTTTAGATCAAATCTTGACCGCAAAATAACTACGGGTCATTTGGAGTGAAATGGAAAAGGAAACGATCTTTTTCCTAATTTCAGAGTGGAAGGTTGACGGTGATCTATGTAAATAAAATATTTATTAGGCTCCGTTTGGGAGACTTGTTTTCACCGATCAAGCGGTTACGACCGTATAAATTGGGTCTTAATTAAACTCCGAGCAGCCAAACGGAGTTTTTTGGGGCGTTTCTCAAGGCGGGCGGGTGGAAACGAAGCAAATGCCGTCGGAAGTTCATTTGTTTACCCTTCTTCCGGCGGCGTTTGCCCAAAACAGAGCAGCGAAACGCCCAAATAAATAGAGCTAAGG
Organism: Platanthera zijinensis; assembly: GCA_039513925.1. Classification (NCBI taxonomy): domain Eukaryota; kingdom Viridiplantae; phylum Streptophyta; class Magnoliopsida; order Asparagales; family Orchidaceae; genus Platanthera; species Platanthera zijinensis. Next base: position 8,665,338 of record CM077088.1, on the reverse strand, counting down.
CTTCATTTGGTTCGGCGGTGGCGGGTCGATCAGGCGGGTGGAAACGGAGTGTTCGAACCGGAGGGGGGAGGTGGCTGCTCCAAACGGAGCTTTTTGGGGGCGTTTCTCAAGGGGGGCGGGTGGAAACGGAGCAAACGCCGCCGGAGGTTCATTTGTTTTTCCTCCTTCCGGCGGTGTTTGCTTAAAACGGAGCAACGAAACGCCCAAACAAATGAAACCTAAGGCTTTTCGCTGCTCCGTTTTCGGCAAACGCCGCCGGAAGAAGGGTAAACAAATGAACCTCCGGCGGCGTTTGCTCCGTTTTCACCCGCCCGCCTTGAGAAACGCCCAAAAAAGCCCCGTTTGAAACAGCCACCTCCCTCCTCCGATTTGAACACTCCGTTTTCACCCGCCAGATCGACCCGCCACCGCCGAACCAAATGAAGTCACCAAAAACGGAGCCTTAATTTTGGCCCGTAAATATCAGTTGGGCGCGAATATCAATTCTGGGTTGCTAACTAATCAATTGTGAATAATTTGTTCATTTTTTTAAATTATTATGTTTCATCGCATTTAAAGCAAAAAACATCAAGCACACCGGATTGTGATTTAAAAAATAATAAATTCAAAAATTTAAATCTCGTACGTGCATCCATGATGCGAAATAAAATGCCACGAACTTGTTATGTGTTATCTAGGATTTCTTCGGGTGCATATTCAAGTGGCCATCATTTTTGATTTAAGTAAGAGACGATTCTTTTGCCAGGTCGAATGCACAAGAACTGATTCCCCCTCTTGAAACCCCACTCCGGTGTTAGCTTAGGCAGATCCTTCCAACTCATCTATCTCGGCCCTCCGACGTAAGGTGATCATAGGCGCGTAGCGAAGCGAAGATGTGATCCGCAGGGATCACTCGCCTTAACCTTCATTAGTAGAGTAAGGAGAGGCGAGCCTGTGAAGTCGAGCAAAGCGAGAGGAACGAAGTAGACTGATGAGTTGGAAGGAGAGGAACGAAGATGGATTATCCCTGCCCCGGGAGAGGAACGGATGAAGTGAAGCGATTTTCCGTCCACGAGCCGCCAGCTTCTCGCCGAGCTCCATTTGATTCTGCTCAGCGCCATCTCCACCAGTGGAGTTACCAGCTCAAGGGTCTGGGTAAAACCCATCCTTGTCTGAGTTCTTTGATTAGCTTCGCTATATCGTTAGCTCTCTAGCGAAGCTCTGTTCGCGTCTTGTTGTTGAGCTCGAACTCTCCCCGAGGGAGAAGGCGAAGCGAAGCGAAGCGAAGCGAAGCGAAGCGAAGACAGAGGGGTAACAATCCTAGGAAATGGTTTTCCACCCTAAAACGAGGATGGTTCCTCGAAGGTGGAAAAGGGTTTCCCCCTTGTATCCCCCTCCCGGTGGAGGAGGAGGAGCGAGTCCCTCGTCCTAACGTCATACCGATATCCGGAAAGGGTTCAGTGTGTAGGAAGGAAGAGCTTGGACTGGAGGGGGGAATTAGCTGAGTTCTAGTTAGAATTGAGTCTACATACGTTCTTAGTCTCAAAGTCGATATAAGTCTTCTGTCTAAAAGTTAAAAGTCGATTTCTAATTTTGAGCCTTAGGAACCCTTCTCTAACCCTATTTTGCCCTTTTAGGTTGTGTCTAGGTACACAAACAAGGGTAAAATAAATAGGGAGAACTTCATGAACTATTCCAAGCCGATATTCCTATAATGGGAATGTCGTCTATGAATAGTGAACCTCGGCGTAGCTCGATCGTGAAGCGATCTCAATCGAATATCGATCGTGAAGCGATCTCAAACAGGGCCCACCAGGCCCGGGGGCTCCTCTTTCTATATCGAATTTCCAATTCGGAAATTCGGGGCAAAGCTAATAAGCCGAAGAGCTCTCTATGGAGCTACGCCGAGACAAGAAGGCACTATTGTATAGAGGGGGCAAGCGAAGGCTGTTTGCAATACCGGTGGTATGGTATTGCACTCGGCTCAAATATACCACAACGATTAGAGAGCTCGCCGCGTACAATGTAAATCCTTTGGCGTACTAGTGTCTGCTGCCGCTAATAGGGACGCACGAACGCAAGATTCAGTTCTTGCGCGTCGCGGTCTAAACCTGGGCAGAGTCGTTCTGATGTGGGTATGCCTCCCCGATCGGTGATCGGGGCGAGGGAAAAACGTACCCCAGGTACTCGCATTTTAGCAAAAGGAGACTATCCAGCGCGCGAACCTTGGGAACTTAATCCGCTAGAGAATGTCAATTGTCGACTTTAATCTCGAAAGAAACGTTGGGACACACTATAATAGAGGGGACTGTGTCCACGGAAAATTAGTTAAGGCGACGTTGAAGTGGGTGAGGTCTAGCGCTTGTCGCCCTATAGGGCTCTTGGTGGAGTGGTGACCCACCAATCCCGACGAAACGATTCCTAAACCTTGCCCAACCCATTTGAGTCGCTGAGATGTGTGCCTGTACTTCTATATCTATGACTAGCATTCTTGCTCCGCACCTTACTCCTTTTGGCCCGACTAGCTTTTTCTTGACTGACCGGTCTTCCTGGCTTGGATCAAGGTTCACTACAGTTCTTGCTTTCCGCCGAAGAGAAGGTGCGTCAGCAATGATTGTTTACGAAGATCACAATTGGGATTCCTGTGAAAAAGCTTTGCTCAAGTAGGTGGGGAGAGGAGAGAAAGCCGAAAGCAGATGTCGCATAACCAAAAAGCGATGAAATTGAGACTCAAACTGCCCCTCCATTAAGGAGGAAAACGAACGGCTGAAACGGTTCGGGCAGGAGGATTCCTGGGTGGGTAGATCTCATGAGCTCGAAAGAGTGGGTAGAGAAAAACTACTGTTTTCTTCCCCCCTCTTTCCCTTGAAAAGTCGATAGCTCGACACACAGAAGTAGAGGGAAATAGATAGGAATCCCAGGTTATGCTGGTACAAGAAGGCACTATTATACTACGTCTTAGGAAGAGTGCTCCCTACGGGGAGTATGGGAGGAGCGAAACCTCTACAGCGTAGTAGGGTTCCCGCGGGTGGACGGGAACCAACGCGCGAACCTTGGGAACCTAATCCGCTAGAGAATGTCAATTGTCGACTTTAATCTCGAAAGAAACGTTGGGACACACTATAATAGAGGGGACTGTGTCCACGGAAAATTAGTTAAGGCGACGTTGAAGTGGGTGAGGTCTAGCGCTTGTCGCCCTATAGGGCTCTTGGTGGAGTGGTGACCCACCAATCCCGACGAAACGATTCCTGTCTCCAAACGGTCGTAACAGGTACTACGTTCCAGCGTTCCTGCGGAAACGCTTGAAAGACGCGATGGCATTGCGAAAGGAATTTCGTCATTTTAGCCGGGGGACGTAGGCCAGATTGTCAGGAAGATCGTCATATTCCCTTTTTCCGTATGACTGAGAGATTATTTAGAATTTTGAAAGAAAGGAAAACTTTCCTCTTCTTAGGGAGAATGAAGTGGTTAGGTCTTCTTTGAATTGGTGAAAAGCAGCAGCATAGTTGAAGAAGTACAAGTACCTACTCCTACTCCGTGGTGGTACTAAGAAGAAGAATTGTGACAAAAATCAAAGGTGATAGTAAGGAATTGAAATCATTCATTGTAGCTGATACAGAGACAGAATGCTTAAGTGACAAATTATTTCATATCAATTCTTATGAAAATTTTAAAAGGTCTTGTTGCAAGTCAACTTGATGTGCTCTTGAATCGGTCAAAGATTTAATTGTTCTAGCTCGGGAGCGGACGAGCGTGCAAACAGCCAATGAAATAACTGACGGTTGACAAAACAAAATTTACGTGGAAAATCCTATGAAGGGAAAAAAAATCATGTGATCAGGTTTGTGCCGACCAAATTTCCAATATCTTCTTAGGCTTCATTTGTTTCGGCGGTGGCGGGTGGAAACGGAGTGTTCGAACCAGAGAGGGGAGGTGGCTGCTCCAAGCGGAGCTTTTTGGGGGCGTTTCTCAAGGGAGGCGGGTGGAAACGGAGCAAACGCCGTCGGAGGTTCATTTGTTTTTCCTCCTTCCGGCGGCGTTTGCTCAAAACAGTGAACCGAAACGCCCAAACAAATGGAGCCTTAGTGTTACAAGTATAAGTTGAGAACTCGAGCGCGGCAGACCGCATCTCGTTACAGTAATTGTAGGAGAAGAAGAAAAAACTTCAAGGGTGATAGACCACCGCTCGAGAAGTTTAGTATTTTTTCGGACTGCTGGAGTAGGCAAGAAGCACACTGATGGAGGCGTGCTCTGAAGCTATTTGAAGAAGTGGAATATACAGTTGGTTCTCTGGTAGAGTCTGGAGCGACGTGCTTGATGCAACGTGCTTTGAGCAATCTGGAGATGTGACGACCCTGATGACAACCTGGTGCACCAGTCGCTAGTTTCGTCTCAGATCCTTATCGTGGACTGCCTTCCATGCCACTCCATCCCCTCTCCAGGCCTATTCGGCCAGGGGGGTTATTGGAGGTCGCATCTTCCCATTGATGAGACAAACTCAATAGTCAAGCGGGCAGCATAAGTACTTCTCAGGAGGTCACCCATCACAATACTACTCTTGCCCAATCACGCTTAACTATGGAGTCAGCTCAATTGGTGATAAGAAGTGTAAAAACTTTATAGTTAAGTGTTAGGGCGAGAGTAGTACTGAGATGTGTGACCTCCTGGGAAGCCCCCCTTATGATCCACTTAACTATCGAGTTTACCCATCAAAGTAGGTTGCGGCTTCAACAACCCACCATGGCAGAATAGCCGCGGAGTGGAATTGGAGTGGTATATACTGCAATCCATGATGAGGGCCTGAGACAAAATTAGCGAAAGGGGCGCGCCGGCTTAGGCCTTGCTCAGACTTCCTTTCCCCTGGTCCTGCTCGGGGTGACGAACTTCAGTGCTAGGTGCGGAATGGAGGGAATTGCCTCAATGAGTGTCTGGAGTGGCCGACCGAAAATCGCGTTGTATGCGGAATTGGAGTCGACTACTTGATAACTTCTCATAAAGAAGTTATCTAGCCCAATTTTTAGACTTAATAAGTCATTCTAAATGCTCAAAATGAGTTTAAATGGATTAGAAATAAAAGTAAATTCATATTTATTTGATTTGTGGCTAATCTGATCTTTTTCCTATGTATTAGCGCAAGAAACGACGAAGAAATCTGCTTGGAGAATCAAAATATGCCCAAATATCATTTGCTGAAAAAAGGTTGCAATCTCTGGAAAAAAAAGGTTGCAACGTCTGTACGAATTTCAAATTTCAAAAATTACGGCATTTGCAATTTTGAAAAGAGACATCCTTTGGGGAAAGGGTTGGAAGTTTTTTATGGAGGATTATTCAGGAGTTATTCATTATTCATCATCTTGAAGAGAGAGAGAGAGAGAGTTCTTCATCTAGGGTTTTCAAAAATCCTTCATTGAAGGGGCGGCTAAAGCAAGGAAGACGACGGATCTCCGGGTTAATCGAGCGAGGGACGTCGGAAGGAGAATCCAACAACATTTATTTGTCAATTTCATCATGTATTGTAAGATCTCTCCAAACGCTTTGTGTGTTTTCTCTGTCGCCATGTACTAATTCCTCTTAATCTTGTATTGTGATAGTACTATGGCTTGTGTGATGATGTTCTTATAATTTTTCTTCATGATTGTCTGGTGAATGTTCTTTATCGAATTTAAGATCTTTATTTTGAAGCTTTTGGCCAAAATTTCGTTTTTCTACTGCGCTCCATAAATTGATAGAGGAGTTGCGCAAGTGCGACTTAGATTCGGTATAACATTTGAAGGGAGAAAAATTTTTCTCTTGATATTAGCAACTTTGGTTTTCGATCTTTATGCGGTACTTGTTTCACCTAAGGGAAAATATAGACTAGGGATTTCCGATATCGAGAGATACAGATCTTTTACTCTAAAATTGTTGCAAGACGTTTTACCACACATACTCATGAAGTCACCTTTTTAATTTCATCACGCTAGACATAAAAAATCATGATACAAGATTAATGTTCCAATTGATAAAAAGTATCTTCTCAAGTAATTGTAATTTATTTTTAATTAAGAGTTTTTATTTATAGTTTACAATAATTAAATATCATCATTCTTAACTTATTTAGATTTAGAGAAAAGACATAACTAGTATTAGCAATCACTAAATCTAACACCTCTCCGTAGAAATGATCTTTATTCAAATTATATTACTTGATTCGACGCGTGCACTTGCGTGTAATAGGTAAACCCGTTTTGGGTGTATCAAGTTTTTGGCGCCGGTTCCAGTGAGGTGTGGCTAATTTAGTGTTTTTTTTTGCAATATTAGTAAACCCTGAGTATTTAGAGCTCAAGTTTCCATTTTATTTTTATTTGTAATGTTGTCTAGTACGTGTGCTTATTTATAAAATATTAAATAACATTTTTTTTATTTTTTTATCCTAATCTATTTTAAAGAATTATTAAGCAGGTTATCCGTGTCTAAAATAATTTTCTTGTGTAGTTTATTTTTGCAAAGAAAATTTGAATTTTATTTCAACCGCATCCGTTCAAAAAAATGTATAAACATGTGAGATGCGAATGGTGATTCGTTTAGCCATACTACTAATGCGTACTATATGAGGACTGCTGGGTATCATTCGTGACTCGCAAAACATAGAAAATATTTAGGTCTCCAATATTGTGCGACAAATCATTATAATTTTACGTCATCACGTCAAATAGTTCCTCGACCTTATGACTCGACTCCTTGGTTGTCGAGTAGTAATGTTAGGGAGTGTTTATTTTGTTATAATATGGACCACGTTTTGAAGGATTATGTCGCTCATAAAATAGAGAGGGAGAAAAATTACGAATCGGGCATTCAGACCATATCTACTATTGCAGTACCACCATTTTTGTGTGGGACTATTGCGGATAAGCCTCTTATAATTGTGGACCCGTATATTGAGAATGATGCATCACCTCCTCATCCACATTCATCACCTAGTTTTGATCCACCCGCAAAGGAACCCGAACATACATTTTCTGAATTAGATGTTAAAAGTGTTCCTCCTTTTCTTTGCAAAATGTTTCTACACATATGTTTATCGATTCAGTTGAAGATTTTGCGCAAGGTGAGGATCCAGAACCTGTGGCTGCACTAAAGTGGGACAAAGATATTGATCTCTCCGATGGAGGGAATGATTCTTTGGAGCACGATGACGCGCCAAAGTGGGATGAAGATGATATCCTTTCTGATGTGAAGGTTGACACTTCTTCATTAGATGAGGAGATTCAACTCACCACCGCGACCTTTGAGTTCTCAGGTCCCCCTTATTGTACAACCCCGTATCCGGCAAGTGGGGTCGGCAGGAGCCATACTGACCAAGTCCAGGCCAAGACCCAGGCGAGCCAGGTCCCTAGCATCGAGTCTACTCGACGCCCTCAGCCCCGGCGTCGAGTGGGACGAGCTCACTCAACGCCTTCAGTCCCGGCATCGAGTGAGGTGAGCTCACTCAACGCCTTCTGCCCCGATGTCGATCGACGAGCTCACTCAACGCCTTCAGCCTAGGCATCGAGTGAGGTGAGTTCTGTCAACTCTTCTTGCCCTTGGCGTTGAGGGACATCTCGACATCCGCTGGCTCGCACTCTCCCTAGAGAGCTCGACAACAGCCCAAGCTCGCCCAGGCGGGGTAGGATGCTTCCAGAAGGAGGGCTTGAACTCGCTGAGCCTCTTTTGACGAGCTTTGTCCCTCTCGTCAAACTCTGGGTCTTTTGATGAGCTCTAGCGGTTCAATGAACTCGCGGCAGGCGAGCAGGGTAAGCCGGGCTCGTGCTCGCCAAAGACTAGGAGGAGATGGCGGGTGCCAGCTCCATTGAGCACTCGCCGCCCCTTCCAAGTAGATATTGTTGAGGGCTACTCGCCCTGTACTCTATGATGTGTTTTTACCATTTTGCCCTCGCTGGCCTGCCCGTAGCCAGTTAAAATAGCAGAGTCTCGTTGTTGGCAGACCCAGGTGGGCTGCACATAGCTGTTCAGAACAGCAGAGATTGACTATTTGCAGGCCGTTTTCAGAAATCTATAAATAGGACCCAAAGGGTACCTCAGAGGGCATGCTTACTTGTCTCCTAGCCTTCTTGCGCCTTCTGAGGTACCTTAGCCCGACATTTGGCTAAGAAGGGGAAGCGCTCAGTGATCTTCCGGGTGTGTGGTGGGACCTCCACGCCGGGCCCTTGGTCTAGTCCTTTGCTCTTTTTTCCTTGTTATTTTTCTTACAGGAGCGAAGTAGGTGCGCGACCACCCCTTCCCCAGGGTGAACTCCACAAGAGACTGATTTTCGGTTTCAACACTTATTATGATGATTATGAGACTGACATCGATCAATTTTTATAACCTACTGGGAGTGAATCTGGGATCACTCCCATGATTAGAGATCATTTATGTCTTTCCTCTATTTTATTTCCTAACCTCCTTCCATTGTCTGAGCTTGTGCATGTTGATTTGTCACGGGTACTTCATGAGAGCATGGATAATTCTATTCTAGTCAATGAGAAAAATATTTCCTTATGTGAGAAGGTTCATTCCTCCTCCATAGGAGAAGCCCCATTCATTCTTTTCTCTCCTTGCAGTCTTCCTGTTGATGAAGATACCTTGTTGGGCAAAGATATATATATTTTGGTGAGGTGAGTGAGGAGCATTCCTCCTCCTCCTTACTTGTTGTTTCCCCTACCTGTGAGGTGCAAATATTATTATTTAGGTAGAAAAGGGCTACTGTTGTATCACAGTATTGGTGCCCGCTACCGACTCTGATATTAGAACAGTTACCTGTTCATTTTTATTTTCATCGTCCCATAATTTAGAATATTAAAATTTTTGAAAAAGTCGTGTTTGGTAGACAATAAACTCAGTAGTTATCTTTCGCTTACTACATATTGTGTTTTAATTTTTCTGTTTATTTTGTGTCGTACGGTAAATTAGGCGCTAGATTGAAGACAACCTATTTTTTTTTAATTTTTTTATTTATCTATTTTAATAATTATTATAATAAATATGTCAAATTAATTATTATTATTTTTAAGTTAATGTTTTCTATTAGTTTTGATCGGATGAAGCCTAATGTGGGGAGAATATATATATATATATATATATATATTTTAAGTGAAGTTCGGTTGTTGCAACCCCAGAAAAAGAGGTTACAACTTTTTATTTGCTATTTTTTCTCTTTACTACGCGGCGCTGACAGAAGTTTGAATGTTGCAACCCCAAAGAAAAGAGGTTGCAACCTTTTTTTGCTGATATTTTTTTAAATTTTTTTTCCTGCTCCTTTCTGAAGAACTGCGTCGCAAAGCTTTGGTAGGCTGGTTCAACTGAACCGACGAGCGTGTTTTTGTTCACAAACCATCTTTGCATGAGATTTAACCTTCCAATTGTCGATTCAGTTTTAATTTCTTGCCTTAATCATTCTGATTAGCGACCTGGTTCAGCCTCCCTGTCTAAATCCCGATCCTTTCCCAAATCGTGAGCGGTGGAGTGTTACCGGCAAAATCAGAGAGAGCGTAGTGCGACGGGCCTCGTTAGAGCAACGATGAATATTATTATCTTCTTTTCAGTTCTATTTTGTATTCGTTATATGTGTTATGGGTGGATTATCTAGTGATGATAATTTTATTTTTTTGAACATTATATTTTGTGATTTGTTATATATGGTGAGAGTCTGTCACGATGCTCGAGAACTTCTTGATTATTATTTTTACCATGGTATTACATTGTGCGCTACTGGTTTCATCTCACGGCTATCTTGCCCCGTATGATTATTACTTTGAATGAAATTTTGATCTTCTGTGGTTGTTTAGTACATATATTAAATTGAAATTAATACGTCAGCTCGTTGAGATGATGAGACTTTATGCCTTATTATATGATGATAGTTGGACATAATTTATTGAGGCGCATTATTTTTATTGTACTTTGTGATATATTTTTATGACATGTTGATATTCTGTATGTTGATTATTGCGAGACACTCTTATTTTTTCTACCTTCAAGCTAATCTAAAAAATAAAATGGTTTTTCTAGTACGTTTGTTGTGTCATGTTATGGTGTAGCATGATGTTATGAGTTGTGTTATTTATCCGATGATTCCTACAATGTCGTAAACTTAATACTCTAGAGTATTATTAGGATGACAAAATGACAGTTCTAACCTTACATGATCATGATATGATTATGTCACTTTTGATTATTTTTTCGATGTTATACATAGAATTAGACAAAACTCTATATTCATGTTTTAACCTTTATATATGTCCAAGATTTGAGTTTTGCAGACTACATCACATGGATAAGATTGATGAAGGTCATTCCATAATAGAGTAAATTGAGTGCATCATCAAGTCAATGAAAAACTATGCAGACACTCCAAATTTCAAGGGAGTACTTAAATTTCAAATTTCTTTTTGTCTCTCCTTTATTATGCTGATTAGTAAAACTATTAAAAAAAGAATTTGCATGGGTTTTGAAGTCGTTTTGCTAGGGACTAGCAAAGGTCAAAAGTGTGAAGGTGGGGGTAATATACTCCTATCAATTGAGTGAGAGTTGAGTATTTTTTAACAATAATAGTTAATCATACTTCTCAATATAATTAACGAGTAAGTTAATCAAGAGTATTTGATGATTATTATTTAGTAGGATAGTCCATCTTAATGATTCAAATCTTTGATTGAAAGTTAGTAAGATGAGTAAAAGCTTTCTTAAATAATTCTCTTATCCACACAATTCTTTAAAAGAATTTTCTTCCTAAAAATTGATCCTCACTGACTTCTAAAAGTAATGATGGAAGAGTTAGCATGAACCAAGTTGGAGATGTAAACCAAAGCGTTGAGATGTCTAGTTGATTTGTAAGAACGATTAGGACTTACATATGATCAATTCGTGCCTCACTACCGATATTTGATTTGATCACCCGCTATCCTTTGAGCTTGAACTTTGAATTTTCACGTACCACTTCCCTATATTTATAATAGTTATTTCTTAGTAAGTTCTTCAACTATGGGTGATTTTAAAAAAAAAATTGTGTGAGTCATAGTGATATGTGGCCCGAGTGTGTATACACCTACTTAGAATGATCCATACTACGACTTTATAAAAAAAGGATAAAAAAGAGAACGTGTCATAGTGATATGCGGCCTAGGTATGTATATTCATACTTGGAATTATCCCAACTATAATTTTAAAAAAAATGTGTGAGCCGTATGTGACCCGAGTGTGAGTACACCTACTTGGAATGATCTCTACTACGGACTAAAAATTTGCTAATTAAGAGATGAACCCATAATTTGCAGAGTTGAAAAGAACCGTAACTACTGAAATACCCTTCACTATCACACTTTATTTCTAACCAAACCAAAGTTATTTCCACTGCAAGTCCTTATGTCTTCTTTTCAAATTAAATCATGAATTCTAGTGGAGGTTAAGTCAAATACTTGGTTTAGTCTCATTCATTCTTAGTTACTGAGAAGGTTCGATGAAAAAGTTTATGTGAGAAACATGATTTTAAAGGATGACACACAACACACTAGAAATTTTAATTGAGTTTTATCTTTCATCAAACAAATGAATAGTTGAATCGTTTGAACCATTACTGTTTGACAAATCCTCAGTTGGTTTAATCAAAACTCTTGAGCAGACTCTCATTAATTCTTTCTGAGAAAAATGATCATGGTAGATTTTTATTTTGACCGCATCTTTTCACTCAATTCGATGATTGGAAAAGTATTTGCTAGGGAGTAGTAAAAGTTAAAGTGTGGAGGTATGATAACTTCTCACAAATAAAGTTATCTAGCCCAATTTTTAGACTTAATAAGTCGTTCTAAATGCTCAAAATGAGTTTAAATGAATTAGAAAGAAAAGTAAATTATTATTTATTTGATTTGTGGCTAATCTGATCTTTTTCCTATGTATTAGCGCAAGAAACGACGAATAAATTTGCTGGGAGAATCAAAATCTGCCAAATATCATTTGCTGGAAAATGGTTGCAACCTCTGAAAAAAAGGTTGCAACGTCTGGATGAATTTCAAATTTCAAAATTAAAAAATTGCGCCATTTGCAATTTTGGAAAGAGGCATCCTTTGGGGAAAGGGTTGGACGTTTTTTATGGAGGATTATTCAGGAGTTATTCATTATTCATAATCTTGAAGAAATAGAGAGTTCTTCATCTAGGGTTTTCAAAAATCCTCCATTGAAGGGGCGGTCGAAGCAAGGAAGACGACGGATCTCCGAGTTGATTGAGTGAGGGACGTCGGAAGGAGAATCCTACAACATTTATTTGTCAATTTCATCATGTATTGTAAGATCTCTCCAAACGCTTTGTGTGTTTCCTCAGTCGTCATGTACTAATTCCTCTTAATCTTGTATTGTGATAGTACTATGGCTTGTGTGATGATGTTCTTATAATTTTTCTTCATGATTGTCTGATGAATGTTCTTTATCGAATTTAAGATCTTTATTTTGAAGCTTTTGGCCAAAGTTTCGCTTTTCTACTGCGCTCCATAAATCGAGAGAGGAGTTGCGCAAGTGCGTCTTAAATTCGGTATAGCATTTGAAGGGAGAAAGAGATTTTCTTTTGATGTTAGCAACTTTGGTTTTCGATCTTTATGCGGTACTTGTTTCACCTAAGAGGAAATAGAGACTAGAGATTTCCGATATCGAGAGAAACGGATCTTCTACTCTAAAATCGTTGCAAGACGTTTCACCACACATACTCATGAAGTCACCTTTTTAATTTCATCACACTAGACATAGAAAATCATGATACAAGATTAGTGTTCCAATTGATAAAAAGTATCTTCTCAAGTTATTGAAATTTATTTTTAATTAAGAGTTTTTATTTGTAGTTTACAATAATTAAATATCATCATTCTTAACTTACTTAGATTTGGAGAAAAGGCATAACTAGTATTTGCAAGCACTAAATCTAACACCTCTCTGTGGGAACGATCTTTATTCAAATTGTATTACTTGATTCGACGCGTGCACTTGTGTGTAATACGTATACCCGTTTTGGGCGTATCACTACTACGTCCCGGGTTGCTTGCCTCGGGAATTCCCTTAGAGTGACGGGGAGAGTGATCGTTCCCTGCATGAGTACGTGCACACTATCGAAGTTGTATAACGGTTTGGTTTCCAGCTTGAGGCATTCTTTTGGGATCTTTATGCTGAGCAGTGTGGATTCGAACAAGATATCCACCGAGCTCCCACTGTCGATCAATATCCGCTTGACCCTGAAGCATGTATCGTTGATTCCCGCGCTGATGATGAGGGGGTCTTGGTGTGGCATCCACAAATATTTTAGGTCCACGTCCCCAAAGTTGATGGCGGTATCCCCTTGTGGCCTTCAATTCTCTGAGCTCTTCTCATGTTGAGCGATAGAGAGGATTTTGAAGGGCAAGTCAGTGATGGTTCCGACCTCCCCAACCATCTGTCTGCCCCCCCTGTGCGCCTTAGCATGACAGGGGTTGTTTCCATCCCGGTTGGTGTAGTGGGGGCTGATTGGGTACTTGGTTTTGCAAGTATCTCCACAATTTCCATTACCGGATGAGGCACTCGATCTCCTTCTTAAACCAGGTGCAGTCCTTCGTGTTATTCCCATTCCATAGTGAAACTCGCAGTATTGTGTTTGGTCCCCCCGGTTCGGGGGGCAACGACTTCGGGCGCCGGAGTATACCGGAGTCTTGGATTGCCATAAGTACCTGTGCCCGAGCGGGTTTCAACGGGGTAAATTCCCGACGATGGTGGGGGCCTTGGTCCTGGCAAGAAGTGTTACGACGGTCGTCATTCCAATGATGTGTTGGAGGCGCGGGTTCAGACTCCCTCTTCTGCTTGGAAGACAGTTCAAATTGTTAGCGGTGGGCTTCGATGGCTTCGTTAGCCACAATTTGTGCTTCGACCTGGTGAACAAGTTCGACATAGCTGGGGAATGTCTCCCTCATTAGGGCAATGTAGAATCTTCTTGGGCTGAGTCCTCCAAGGAATGCACCGCAGAGAAACTCTGAGTCGACTCCTGGGTTCTATCGCGCCTCGGAGGTGAAGCGACGGAAGAAATCCTTGAGTGTTTCCCCCTCGTTTTAGCTGATGACGGAGAGATGCGAGGGATCTCTGACGATCTGTCGGTTGGCTATAAACTAATCGACGAAGAGGCGGGTGAGTTCCCCAAAGTTGTGGATTTTCCACTCTCGCATGAAGTGGAACCACGTGCGTGCTTTCCCCTTGAATCATGGAGAAGACTTAGCACAATAGTTGATCTGGTGAGCTAAAGAGGCGCATGATCATCTCAAAATGATTCACATGCTCTAATGGGTCCTTGTTGAAATTTCACAAGCTGATCAGGAGATAGTTCTGATATCAAGTAAAACTTTCAGAGCTATCAAGTTGTCCACTTGATCAAGCGGAAAGCGAGAACTAGGCGCATAAATACTCCAACCATAAACTGAGCTAAGTAAATCAGAGACAACAGAAAGCAGCTACAAGTCTTGTATTATCAACTATCTTCATTACAAGACTAGACATACATTGTGAGAAATTATTTCACCAAGTACAAAGGAGAAGAAAACAAGCAATCAAGAAAATCAAGCCGGGCAGACTGCCTCAGAGACCGTCGAGTCCGCTGAGGTCGCAAAGCCGCTGCTGCACCACACTGATCTACGGAGTCCGCGAAGTCCGCGAACAACCCGTTATTCTGCTGAACCTTGTCCGTTCTCTGCAAGCTGCCTAACTAGAAGCCGCCTAGCTGCCAGAGTCTGCGAACAAGTCGTTGTCGAACTGAAAAGCACAGACCGCCGAGGCCGGCGGACAGGTTATTAAATTGGAAATTCTGAAGGAGAGAAAACTGGCTGGCCGCAAATGCGACCTACTGCAAACAACCGATTGTAAACCGCAAGCTCTACTAATTCCTGACCGCAGTCAGAACCAGACTCCTGGCTTCTCAGTGTTAGCCACATAACCTACAAATAACAACCAGTTAACTCTTCTCAATCCGCGCAGACAAGAAAACTGAGGCCACAGTAATTAACCCACGCTTAACTTATTGTTCATTCGTTACTATTGATGTGACAGGGGGTCCTATTTATATACACGGAGAGGAGTGTGGTCATCGCCTTAGAGGATAGAAACACCACCCCAGCTCACAGCTAGCACAAGGAAGTTCGCCCAGTCCGCAAGGACATAGCCTGACACTAGCCAATCCGCCAGGTATCAAGGCAAGAAGCTAGTCCGCAACCGGACGGACACCGCATCAGTCCGCACGCAGCATGCGTACATAGCAACAGCCCGCAACACAAGTCCACAAACAACAGGCACAAACCACCCAGTCAACAAACGAACATTGCGGACTCTGCGATCAACCTGGACTTGCCACAGATTGTGACCAAGTCCAGCAACCAACCAAACTCCAGCACGAGCTCGGCCGACAAAAGCTCAGTCCGCTAGCCCTCAAAGACAGTCCACCACAAGCGGACTCTGAGATAATCGCCTAACCGCTCCACCAGAGCAAGGGCAACAACCGAAGCTGATCTTCTGAACTCCATACGCAGTCCGCCACAAAGCAGACTCCGCGACCTCAAAGGGAGTCCCCCACTTCCCCGCGGATATACCATCTATCCGCCTGGTTACTTCAAGGAATAGCCAATAGTAAAACAAATTGATCAAGCTGGTCGCCATCACCAGACCGCTCCCTCAGAGCGCCCAAGCCGCACCACCAGGCCGCCAGACAATCTGCCCAGGCCACACAGTCTGCCTGATCAACCCTCACTTTCACTTCACAAATTTCAACACTCTCCCTTGAAGTGAGAAGTGGTGCCCAAGCCCAACAGTCCCCGTAATCGAGTAAAGGGTACCTTTGGCAGCGGCTTCGTGAAGATGTCCGCGATGTTGTCCTCACTCCGCACATGCTCCATCATAAGATATCCCTCCAACACCTTCTCCTGAATGATATGGTGCTCAATCTCTATATGTTTGGTCCATACGTGACAAACTGGATTATTAACCAGTTTCAATGCACTTTCATTGTCACTACACAACAGAGTTGGACCGTGCACTTCATCATAAACGTCCTCTACTAGTCTCCTAATCCAGATGGCTTCCCGAGCTGCCAAGGCCGAAGCCTTATACTCTGCTTTCGTAGTACAGAAAGACACCGAGTCTTGCTTCTTGCTACACCAAGAGATACTAGCTGATCCTCATGTGAATACATAACCGGATGTTGATTTCCGGTCGTCTAAATCTCCCACATAATCAGCATACGAGTATCCTTGAAGAGTAAAACTCGTGTCTCTCCTATAAAGAAGACCCATATCCGAAGTGGCCTTCACGTACTTCAGAATATTCCTTGCCGCCATCAGATGAGGCTTCCTGGGTTCCGCCATATACCGACTTACTCGGCCAACCGCATAAACAATATCTGTCCTTGTAATCGTCAAGTAGATAAGACTCCCAACCAGAGCCTGAAACACCAAAGGATCTGGAAGAATCCTCCTCTCATCCCGCCGAAGTTTGATGCTCGAATCAAAAGGAGTAGAGTTACTCTTCCCCTCCCGCACACTGAATCACTGAACAATCCTCTCTACATAGCCCTTCTAAGAAACGAGTATTCCGCTCTCTTTCCTCTCCACCTCGAGTCCAAGGAAATGGTGGAGCTCACCCAAGTCCTTTATCTCGAATCTTATAGCTAGCTCTGCCCTGAGCCTAGCTACCTCCTCCTTGGAGTTCCTCGTGATGATCATGTCATCCACTTATAAAAACACCAAGACCAGAAGCTCCCCCTTCTTTTTCCTAGCTCTTGGATGATCATTTGCTACAGGTAAAGAACCAAGTTACAGCTGGTGTAAACCATCTTGAATTTGAAAGGAATAAGGCCAGCCTCTCCCAAACCAAAGAAATGATTGAAGAAGTCAAAAGGGGGAAAAGGGAGAAAATCAAGGACAACACTAAGAATGTTGTGTGGGTCACTAATATCATAAGGGGATCATTCGAGATAAAACAGTTCAGTATGATAACATCCCTATGTTCCCTACACAAATTCAAGAAGCCTTGAATGTAGGTCAGTTAGCTCAGTATGCTGAAGAAGGTGCTCAGTGGGATGAACCAGTTGCTGATATTCCATCATTCAGATCCACTGCTGACCAGATTCTGAATGAAAAAGGGAAATCTATAGCTACTGAAGAGGAAGAAGCTATCAGGGCCAGCAAGAAAAGATACAGAGAGCAAATGGAAGCTAGGCCTGACTTTGAGCAATGGAGCCCTGAGTCAAGAACCATCATTCTGTCAACATGGGAGCAGGTAAAGACCAAGAAGACTGAGAGAGGAAAGTTGTATAACTCTATTGAGTGGGCTAAGATAGAAGAGAGGGAAAATGAAAGAAGGCAATATAGAAAAGACAAGAATTCTGGCACCATGCCTCTAAATGTTGTTGAGCCTACAAAGTACATTCTAAAACCCCTCAGTTACTTCCAAAGGCAGAAAGTCAAAAAGTCTGAAGCTGTAGCTGAGAAGACTGTCAAGAAGCCCAGAAGCAGTGTCATTGTTATAAGTTAACCTGAAACATGAGAGTTTTTCTTGTTTATCTTAGAGGGCTGAAGGATGTGTGATTTTTGTATTATGCACATTAAAAACAATTATCCTTCTATTAATGAACTTCATTTTAATCAAATATGTGTTCAATATTTCTATGTTATGCAATATGTTATTTACTATATTTGTTGAATATTTGAGTTAGTGTACAACATTATTTTTGTAACACCCCTATCCGTCGCATAGTATATAGCAGTAGGTCCGGCCGGGGCCCGACGCCATATACTACGGACAGACCGGTTGGTTACGCGTTGAAACCATTCAACCAATCACAACGTCCTACACAACACCTAGCGGAAGCAATTTATTAGAGTTGCAAAGAATAAAGAACCCTGCCAAGCATGAATGTCCACTACTCAAACCCATAGGAATGTATAATACACAAAACTGAAGAAATAGCCTTAAGGCTTTACAAGAGTTGCTTAAATACAAGTGTCTTCCAAACCTCGACACGCAGGCCGGCCACACATGAGTACAAGAGGTAAAACACTCAAAACAAGGCCTTCGAGGGCCAGCACAGCAACTTGGGCTTTAGCCCGCTAATTACCTCTCAGCTCCGCAGCACCTGCAAGCAACAACCCACCGCACGGTGGTAAACAAAGGCAACGGTCAGCAATGCTGACCAAATTATAACGATTCCGCCCCCAAACCGGGGCGGCAAAGCTTCTTCCCTGCACTTATTAGCAAAACACGCAACACAGCCAAACAAGCATCTCAACATAGGTGCACGCTCTCACGGCTGTACACCCCGTGCTCTCAGGGCACTTACTCGGCGAAGCCAGTCCGAACCCCGTCCGGTCCTCGACTCCACCACCACCCCCAGGATGGCAATCTTTGTGAGCATTTAGTCTTCTCAGCCGCAGCCTAGACTCGATCTCCAAATCTCAGTAAGTCCCACGTAAACTTTAGGTCGCTTTAACCGAGCAGGTGGAGCGGGTAGAGGGCTACTAGTCCGTTGCTCACTCCGCCACTGCCATTTGGCCCTTTGGCGCGGACTAAGCTTTCCCCAATCCCAAATAACGATCAAACACGGTACTTAGCCCCGCTAAGTACCCGGTTGGCTCCCAGGCCACCGATATGACAGAACTACATTTCCGTCCAAGATTTCTGGGTGCACCTCGGGTTTCATCCCCAAGGCTCCCTGCCGCAATCAAACATGATACATAGCCCCGCTATGTTCCCGGCTGGCACCCAGGCCACCGAGATGGCAGAACTTCGTTTCCGCCCAGATTTCCGAGTGCACCTCGGGGTTAATCCCCAAGATTCCCTGATGCATTCTACCGCATAGCAACCCGAAAACAACCACAACGCTCGGAGTCTTCTCCGGCTAAAATATGCATAACAAAACATCACCGATCCGGAACACATGCCCGGGTAGGCTTCACACAACATGCCTATGTCCGTACTACGATTCCGGACTCTAACAAGGGGGACTTTACATATCTACCCCAAGGAATACCACGATCTCGCCGCACACTCGCGGGAGAGGGGTTTTCCCATGCAAAGGAAGAAGAGCTTCACATGCTCAAGAAGATAATCGTTACCCTTTCGCTTTTCCGCGGCGCCATCGAAAACTATGCGGTTGGAAAGCACCGCAACGGCGTCACCTCCGCGGATCTGGACTCGGATCGCGATTCGGAGCTCCGAACCTCCTCCGGCGGCCGGATTTTGGCCTCACACCACCAAGGGAGCTCTCCCCTCTCTCTAGAATGTAGAAAGAGAAACTCAAGTTGAAATGAGGGTTTCTCCCCCCATTTCCCGGCTAATAACCCCCCAGGAGCAGCCCCCACCGTCAGATCCAGATTCAAGGGAATGAACGGCCGAGATTAGATCCAAAATAATAAAACCTGAGCCGAACACGGGTTGACACACGACCGTGTGCCTGGCCGTGTAGCTCATTCGCCGATCGACACGGGTCCTGACACGGCCGTGTGCCACGGGCCGTGTTACCTGGAGCTTCAGGAACGATCGTCGGGCTTCATGAACACGGCTTCGAACACGGCCGTGTTCGAGGCCGTGTGCCCCACACACGGCTTGAGACACGGCCGTGTGTCTCAGGCCGTGTCCTTCTCTGACTCGAGACTGCACAAAACCACCAAGACCACTGAACACGGGTAGGCACACGGCCGTGTGCCTGGCCGTGTGCCCCTGTTCAGACCTCCAAAAGGCTGTTTGATCGCCCCGCGATCAACTCCGAGGTTGGGGTCTTACAACTCCCTCCCCCTTAAGAGAATTTCGTCCCGAAATTAAGAACAAAGACTACACAAAAAAAAATAAACATAACGAGTACCTGAGGGGAACAACTCGGGGTACTCCTCGCGCATTGTCTGCTCTCGCTCCCAAGAGAGCTCCTCGCGTCTGCAGTTATCCCAACGGACCTTCACCATTCTGATTTCCTTGTTCCGAAGCCGCTTGACTTCGAAATCCTCAATAGATATGAGCTTGACTTTCGTTGTCAACCCTTCCTCAACCGGTACTTGGTCGGCCGCTAACACCTGCGAAGGCTCTTGCACTGCCTTCCGCAAAACCGAGATGTGGAATACATCGTGCAAAGCACTTAACTCTGCTGATAACCTCAACCTATATGCTGCTTCTCGATCCGCTCCAGAATCTCAAATGACCCAAGGTATCTCGGACTCAACTTTTTCAAGCGTCGAATCCGTGAGACACCCTTGAACGGCTTGATCTTCAAGTACACCCAATCGCCAACACTGAATTCCACGCTCCTATGCTTGGCATTATAATACTTGGCTTGCCTATCCTGGGCAATCCGCAACCGCTCCCGTATAGTACGCACTAAAGAAGTGGCATCTTCAATGTCTTGACGCTGATAAAGCTTGGACTCACCCGTTTCTAACCACGACAACGGCGTGCGATATTTTCTTCCGTAAAGAGCTTCGAACGGCGCCAACTGAATGCTTGCTTGATAACTATTGTTATAAGCAAATTCAACCAAGTATAGGTGGTCCTCTCACCTCTTACCGAAGTCCAACGTACACATGCGGAGCATGTCTTCCAAGGTTCTGTTGACTCTCTCAGTCTGGCCATCCGTCTGCGGATGAAACGTCGTGCTAAACTTCAGTTTGGAGCCCAACATTTGATGCACTAGCCTCCAGTCATTGGACGTGAAACGCTCATCGCGATCACTCACAATACTGCGGGGCACCCCGTGCAAGCGCACAATGCTATCCACATAGAGCTTTGCCAACTTCTCTACTGGATCATCCTTCCTCATTGGTAAGAAATGCGACACTTTCGTCAATCTGTCAACGATCACCCAAATGACGTCGTTTCCCTTCTGCGATCTTGGCAATCCATGCACAAAATCCATGGATATGTCGTCGAATTTCCACTCCGGTATAGGCAAGGACTTCAGAAATCCGCCCGGCTTTTGGCACTCCGCCTTCACCAAGGCGCACGCTTGACATTTGGCCACATGCAACGCCACATCTTTCTTAAGTCCCGGCCACCAAAACAACTTTTTAAGATCACGATACATCTTCGTGCTTCCTGGGTGGATTGAGTACTTGGTATGATGAGCCTCGTACATCAACTCCGCCCGGAGGTTGCCCCTACTTGGGACGCACAAACGATGATCCTTCCTTAATAACCCATCTTCTACCGAGAACTGGGAATTTGACTCATCCAGAGCGGCCTCCAAAAGCTCCTTCATGGAGTCATCCAACTCCAATGCCTGCCGAACCCGGTCAGCCAGGTCATACTGCACCTCTGTCCAGTTTAACATTGCCTTGGCGCTCGACTGCTTGTCAACGCAACAGATCTCAAGCTTCTCCAACTCCCGTACTAGCCGCTCATCATGCACCGACAACCAGTTGGCTTGGGCGGGAGCCCTGCGGCTCAGCGCATCCGCAACTACGTTGCCCTTCCCGGGTACATAATGTATCTTGAAAGTGTAGTCCCCCAGGAACTCCATCCACCTCCTCTGCCTCATATTGAGATCCTTTTGATCCAACAAGTATTTTAGGCTCTTGTGATCGGTGTATATGTCGACCCTTACTCCGTATAGGTAGTGCCTCCACAACTTGAGTGCAAATATCACGGCTGCCAACTCCAAGTCGTGCACCGGATAATTTCTTTCATGCACCTTTAGCTGACGCGATCCATACGCTATCACGCTACCATGCTGCAACAACACGCAGCCCAAACCACTACCCGAAGCGTCCTTATACACCTCAAAGCCCTCGGTTCCACTCGGCGAACTAAGCACTGGCGCCGTGGTCAACCGTCTCTTCAGCTCTTCAAAAGCTTGCACGCACTCTTGCGTCCATAAGAATCTCTGATCTTTCCTTGTCAAAGTCGTGAGAGGTAGCGCTATCCGCGAGAAGTTTTCCACGAAGTGCCTGTAAAAGCCGGCAAGCCCCAGCAAACTCCGGACTTCCTCTACCGAAGACAACACAGGCCACTTCCATATTGTAACAGTCTACGATGGATCCACCGCAACTCTTCCCTACTGACTAAGTGACCAAGGAACGACACTGAAGATAACCAAGGCTCGTCTTTGGAGAACTTTTCGTATATCACGTTCCTCCTTAGTGTCCCCAAAACCAAACGCAGATGCTTGAAGCGATCTTCTTTGCACTGCGAGCACACCGATAGGTTGTCAATAAAGACGACCACAACACGGTCTAAGTACTCCCTGTACATTTTGTTCATCAGGTCCATGAACACCGATGACGCATTAGTCAGCCTGAACGACATGACCGCAAACTCGAACTGCCCATATCTTGCGTTGAACGCTATCTTTGGGATAACACTTTCCTTGATTCTCATCTGATAGTAACCAGACTTATGTTCCAACTTTAAGTATACCGATGACCCACCCAACTGATCAAACAGATCGCCAATACTTGGGATCGGGTACTTGATCTCTTTTAACGACTTGCTCAGTTTTTCATAAACGATTCAGAGCCGTAAACTCCCGTCCTTCTTCTACACGAAGAGGGCCGGTGTGCTCCAAGACGACAAACTTGGACGCACAAAACCTTGATCCATACGCTCTTCAAATTGAACTTTCAGTTCTGCCAACTCATTAGGCGTTAGCCTATGAGGAGAGCATGACCCAGATTTGGCACCTGGCGCCAGCTCACTCGCGAAATCGATTGCTCGCTACGGAGGGACTCCAGGGAAACACATCAGGATATTCGGATATACCCGAGATACTACCCAATGTAGGCTTAGGCTTCAAAGCCTCCCATGGTGGCAGTAACGACGCTTGCACGTCGAATCCCTGACCCCTAAACCGTAACCTTGCAACACAGAATCTCTTTTCGCGCGCATTGAACATCCGTAACGCCACAACGCATCCAATTTGTCCTTTGCCATCGAAGAAGGTACTTCAATACATGATATAGACCACTTGGACAAAAGGTGCACGAATCTCCCGTATCGAACAATGCTCTCGCCGGATTGCCAATAATCCAAACAAAGCCTAGAACCTCCAGTCCTAAGCTAACATGCAAAAGGTGGCAGGTATAAGAAGCTAAATTGCTATCAATTAAACCATACCTGTCTTCCCGACGGTCGGCCACATGACCTCCTGCTGGCCAAGGATGTTCACTCCCAGTTGTGCCGGAGTAAATAGCGGTGCGGTAGACGCCACCGCCTTTCCTTTCTCCTCCAAGATTGCCCCCGACTTCTTTTTGGACATTGGGCGTCCAAACCAACAGTCCCGGGCATAGTGCCCCGGCTTTCCACAAACAAAGCATTCATCCAGGGTTTGGACTGTAGTCGCTCCGGATGTGCTAAAGGAAGGGACTAGACCCGACCTCCTAGCCTTCTTGTACCACCGAATCTCTGACTGTTCCTGCCAAAACTTTCCTTGTCTTCTGAGCACTCTCCCAACACTCTCTGGCGAGGTGCCCTTTCTTGCCACAAGAATACATTTGACGGTAGTTTGGGTAGTAGATGACCCAGCCTCTTCTCTCGGCATCTTTGGATAAGCAGTCCTTATAGGATCTGTAAGGTTTGGTACCCTATTCACCGGTACTCGATGAGTTTCCCCCAACTCCACTTCCAACGCTCTGGCCGATTCCACCAAAGCTCGGAATCCCAATAACTTTGGTCCTAGCAGTAGGATACACAACTCGCTGCGCAGACCGTTATAAAATCTATCCACTATAGATTGCTCGCTTTCCCATTCAAAGCCTGGGTAGCGTTTTACCATAAGGAACGTCTGCAAATATGCGTCCACTGAATGCGCTCCCTGCGCCACAGTCATGCTCCTCTGCTGCTCTACTTGACCCCCAAATGCCCTTTGCTCTAACATACCACCCGATGTTGGGGCCATCTCAGGGACAAATGGTTGCACATTACTCCCATGATGTGCGTTGCTCACAGCGAACACCACTTCAACCACCCTTCTTATGGTTTCCAAAGACGTAGGGGTCTCCAGCACATCGCTGGGTGCATTACTTTTCACAGAAAGTGCGCATTCAGACTGCCACGCGCCACTCTCAGACACCTACAGTCGAACAGAACACCAATAAGGGACCGAACAAAATTGCAAAAAGCAATTATAGGAACACGCAGGTTCCCCAAACATGTGTATTTTCATTCCTAAGTGGACATTCATGGGTTCTTTTCATGTTATAACGATGACGCACATACATGTGCTCACCACCCCTTAAAGTGAATTCGTCCACGAATTCATTTAAGCGTGACCGAAACCAGTCCTCTGATACCAATTTGTAACACCCCTATCCATCGCATAGCATATAGCAGTAGGTCCGGCCGGGGCCCGACGCCATATACTACGGACAGACCGGTTGGTTACGCGTTGAAACCATTCAACCAATCACAACGTCCTACACAACACCTAGCGGAAGCAATTTATTAGAGTTGCAAAGAATAAAGAACCCTGCCAAGCATGAATGTCCACTACTCAAACCCATAGGAATGTATAATACACAAAACTGAAGAAATAGCCTTAAGGCTTTACAAGAGTTGCTTAAATACAAGTGTCTTCCAAACCTCGGCACGCAGGCCGGCCACACATGAGTACAAGAGGTAAAACACTCAAAACAAGGCCTTCGAGGGCCAGCACAGCAACTTGGGCTTTAGCCCGCTAATTACCTCTCAGCTCCGCAGCACCTGCAAGCAATAACCCACTGCACGGTGGTAAACAAAGGCAACGGTCAGCAATGCTGACCAAATTATAACGATTCCGCCCCCAAATCGGGGCGGCAAAGCTTCTTCCCTGCACTTGTTAGCAAAACACGCAACACAGCCAAACAAGCATCTCAACATAGGTGCACGCTCTCACGGCCGTACACCCCGTGCTCTCAGGGCACTTACTCGGCGAAGCCAGTCCGAACCCCGTCCGGTCCTCGACTCCACCACCACCCCCAGGATGGCAATCTTTGTGAGCATTTAGTCTTCTCAGCCGCAGCCTAGACTCGATCTCCAAATCTCAGTAAGTCCCACGTAAACTTTAGGTCGCTTTAACCGAGCAGGTGGAGCGGGTAGAGGGCTACTAGTCCGTTGCTCACTCCGCCACTGCCATTTGGCCCTTTGGCGCGGACTAAGCATTCCCCAGTCCCAAATAACGATCAAACACGGTACTTAGCCCCGCTAAGTACCCGGTTGGCTCCCAGGCCACCGATATGACAGAACTACATTTCCGTCCAAGATTTCCGGGTGCACCTCGGGTTTCATCCCCAAGGCTCCCTGCCGCAATCAAACATGATACATAGCCCCGCTATGTTCCCGGCTGGCACCCAGGCCACCGAGATGGCAGAACTTCGTTTCCGCCCAGATTTCCGGGTGCACCTCGGGGTTAATCCCCAAGATTCCCTGATGCATTCTACCGCATAGCAACCCGAAAACAACCACAACGCTCGGAGTCTTCTCCGGCTAAAATATGCATAACAAAACATCACCGATCCGGAACACACGCCCGGGTAGGCTTCACACAACATGCCTATGTCCGTACTACGATTCCGGACTCTAACAAGGGGGACTTTACATATCTACCCCAAGGAATACCACGATCTCGCCGCACACTCGCGGGAGAGGGGTTTTCCCATGCAAAGGAAGAAGAACTCCACATGCTCAAGAAGATAATCGTTACCCTTTCGCTTTTCCGCGGCGCCATCGAAAACTATGCGGTTGGAAAGCACCGCAACGGCGTCACCTCCGCGGATCTGGACTCGGATCGCGATTCGGAGCTCCGAACCTCCTCCGGCGGCCGGATTTTGGCCTCACACCACCAAGGGAGCTCTCCCCTCTCTCTAGAATGTAGAAAGAGAAACTCAAGTTGAAATGAGGGTTTCTCCCCCCATTTCCCGGCTAATAACCCCCCAGGAGCAGCCCCCACCGTCAGATCCAGATTCAAGGGAATGAACGGCCGAGATTAGATCCAAAATAATAAAACCTGGGCCGAACACGGGTTGGCACACGACCGTGTGCCTGGCCGTGTAGCTCATTCGCCGATCGACACGGGTCCTGACACGGCCGTGTGCCACGGGCCGTGTTACCTGGAGCTTCAGGAACGATCGTCGGGCTTCATGAACACGGCTTCGAACACGGCCGTGTTCGAGGCCGTGTGCCCCACACACGGCTTGAGACACGGCCGTGTGTCTCAGGCCGTGTCCTTCTCTGACTCGAGACTGCACAAAACCACCAAGACCACTGAACACGGGTAGGCACACGGCCGTGTGCCTGGCCGTGTGCCCCTGTTCAGACCTCCAAAAGGCTGTTTGATCGCCCCGTGATCAACTCCGAGGTTGGGGTCTTACAATTTTAAGGTTTTGAATTCTTCAAATAGGGGGAGATTATTGGGTCCATTGATCCCAATGTCCAAGATTTATAGAA
Source organism: Platanthera zijinensis (assembly GCA_039513925.1). Lineage (NCBI taxonomy): Eukaryota > Viridiplantae > Streptophyta > Magnoliopsida > Asparagales > Orchidaceae > Platanthera > Platanthera zijinensis. The sequence continues at coordinate 8,638,953 of CM077088.1, read as the reverse complement.
GTCCTAATAGACAATGGTATACACATGTGTGTAATCTAACAGTTATAGCCAGCTTTATTGAAAGATAGAGTAAGCTCTGAACAACTCTAGAGGGGGGGGGGGTGAATAGAGTTTTAAAAGTATTTTTGATTTTTTACAGAAATCTTTAATCAAATATGTTACTATGATATAAGTGTATGAACAAGCTCGAGTCTGAATTTGAAGTAAGATAACCGCAAAATTGGAGGTATTCTGCAACCTTCCCATACCAGGCTCGAGGAGCCTGCTTCAAACCATAAAGGGATTTCCGGAGCTTGCAGACGTAATCCAGATGATCTTCAGAAACGTACCCCAGTGGCTGATCCATGAAGATGTCTTTGTCGATCTCCCCATAAAGAAAGGCATTCTTTACGTCTAGCTACCACATCTTCCAGCCCTGACAAGCCGTCAAGGCCATCACCACCCGTACTGAAGTCATCTTTGTCACGGGACTAAACGTCTCCTCATAGTCTTCTCCATACTATTGGGAAAACCTCAAGCTACAAAACGCATCTTATACCGCTCGATGCTTCCATCCGCCTTCTTATTCAGCTTATATACCCACTTGCAAGTCACAGGAGTAACGCCATTAACCTTTGGCATAAGTTCCCAGGTCTCATTCTTCTTGAGGGCAGCCATCTCCTCATCCATGACAACTTCTCACTCCTTGACTCTAGTGTCTTAATTAAAGCTAGAAGGCTCCCGCTCATCTAGTGGGCCTACGAAGAAACAAGATACAAAGCTTATCGTGTTTCCTTCGCAATAACGAGCTGGTGGCTTGATGGTTCTCTTCGATCTCCGAAGAGTCTGCTCCTTACTCACCACCTTGGCTATTTCTTCAGAATCAACTCCATTCCCAGGCACACTTGGAGCGTCGCTCCCCCTACTTCCTGAACCAAAAGCTTCTGCCCTAGAGCTTGAAACACCTGGAGCTCATGGTGACATAGACAACTCCACCTGAAGAACTTCAACAACCACCTTCTGCATTTCATCAACCCTGCTCTCCTGCAGCTCAATAGAGCCACCTCCATACGACGTTAGTTCATCAGAGACAACGTATCTTGATACGACGAACTTCCTTGTCGTAGGATTCATGCACTTTCATCCTTTCTTCCGCTCATCATAGCCCACAAAGACAAGCTTCCTTGCATTTGCATCAAGCTTGGTCCTTTGAGCATCCGGGACGTATACCTAGCAGGTTGATCCAAACACCCGAAGATGTTTCACGCTAGGATTCTCCTTGAACATCATCTCAACAGGAGATTTCATGTTGATCAGACTCAGAGACATCCGATTGATCACATAAGTTGTGCAAGCCATTCCTTTTGCCCAAAAGGACCTGGGAATGCCCTTTGCATGAAGCCAACACTTGCAAGTTTCCGTCAAATGACGGATCTTCCTCTCCGCCACTCCATTTTGTTGTGGAGTATGAGCACAAGTAATCTCTTTCTGGATCTCGTGCTTCCTGCAGAAGTTAGAGAACTCGGATGAAATAAACTCACCACCATTGTCCGATCTAAACGTCTTGAACCGCAGGCCAAGTCGGCCCTCCATCAGCTCCTTGAACTCCACAAACAATCGAAAGGCATCTGACTTCTCCTTCATGAAATACACCCAAGTAAATCTTGAGTAATCATCAATCAGCACCAACATGTATCTGCTGCCTCCAAGACTAGCGGTGATAGTTGGCCCCATCAGATCACCATGAATACACTCCAATGGTGCCTTGCTCCTTATTTGTGACTTGTCAAACAGAAGGCGATGAGCCTTTCCGAACTGACACCCTGCGCAAACATGGCCATCTCCGTAGGATGACAACTTTGGCAAGCCTTTCACAAGGCTTCTCATCGTCATAGCTTTCAGCTTGTCCATCCCTACGTGCCCTACCCTTTCATGTCAAATAGCAGCGCTATCCTTGGCCCTCATCCGATCAACATAAGAGCTTGTTGATAAAATAAACAAGTCTTTATTTCTTCTCCCTACATGAGCAACATCAGCCTTTATCGTTGATACGTTGCAGAGAAATTTCACTTCTGTTGGGCCAAACAGAACGTGATAGCCCGCGTCAACCGCATTGGTCACTGAGAAGAGGTTCTTCTTCATGTCAGGTACGTGATACACACTCCTTAACGTGAGTGGACCCTGAGCATTATCCAAAGAAACAACACACTCCTTCTCTGCAATATGAACATAATCATCAGCTGTAATAATAGCTTCATTACCTTAGAATGTTTGAAGCGATGAGAACTTCGACTCGTCTTTAGTGAGGTGATGACCACACCCAGAGTAAACTATCCAGTCATCTTGGTAGTCGACGGTGGAAAGAGCACGAACACACGTGCTCGTCAAGAAGGCTCCTCCCTATCCGGCTTCCTCGGCACTGGAACCAGCTCCCTCCTTATCTAGAATATGCCCAGGCTGCAGCTTGACCTTGCAATCACACTTGAAGTGACCCGGTTGATTACACCTGTAGTATTTCAACTCCTTCTTCCAGTTCTTCTTAGGAGCAACGCTCCTCTCTTGCTGATAGGAAGTTGAAGGCACATCAGCAGCAACAGGCTTCTTCTTCTTCTTACATATCTTCATCTTCTTATCAGTGAAGAGAGCCTCACTACCTCCTTTAAAGATAGTAACCTAGGCCATCTGCCTAGCCAGGCTCTCCTGTGACGCCAGTAGATTCTCCAGCTCAAGCAAGAATGGTTGAGTCGCCCATCCTTGAACAGAAGTCACAAAGGCCACATATTCCTTCCGCAAACTGCGGATTATGTGTCTTTTCAACTTAGCTTCAAAAATGGGCACATCAGGATCCAACGCTGATATCTCAGCGCACAGGTTCTTCATCTTAAGAAAGAACCTTGAGATGAACAGATCTCCTTGAGTTGCTTTAGCGAACTCATTTTTTAAGAACTGTAGCCGTGCTACATTCTTCCTATTGAACAGTCCATCAATGGATGTCCAAATCTCAGCATCAGACTCACATCCTAATATGTGAACAAAGAGCTCAGGTAAGACATCTCGCTTGAGAGTAAACTCTGCCTTTGCATTGGTCTTCCTCCAAGCTCTCACTTATTCAGCAATACGAGTAGCAGCAGTCACTTCTTGCTTGTCATCACCACCGACGACTTCCCACAACTCCTCACCCAGAAGATAGCTCTTCATATACGACTTCCACTTCTTAAAGTCAGCTGCTGTAAGAAGTCCAATACCAAGACCCCTTGCGAAATCTCCTTCCATTACAACAACCACTGATCAAATAGCTTTTAGAAGCGCCGAGCATAACTGAGGTTAATCACTGCTCAAGTCATTGTTCCCTCTGATACCATGTTGAAATTTCACAAGTTGATCAGGAGATAGTTTTGATATCAAGTAAAACTTTCAGAGCTATCAAGTTGACCACTTGATCAAGCAGAAAGCGGGAACCAAGCGCAGGAACACTCCAACCATAAACTGAGCTAAGTAAATCAGAGACAATAGGAAGCAGCGCACCACAAGTCTTGTATTATCAACTATCTTCATTACAAGGCTAGACATACATGGCGAGACATGATTTCGCCAAGTACAAAGGAGAAGAAAGCAATCAAACAAGAAAATCAAGCCGAGCGGACTGCCTCATAGACTGTCGAGTCTGCTGAGTCCGCTGAGGTTGCCAAGCCGCTGCTGCACTACACTAATCTACGGAGTCCGCGAAGTCCGCAGATAACCTGTTATTCTGTTGAACCTTGTCCGCTCTCTGCAAGCCGCCTGACTAGAAGCCGTCTAGCTGCTAGAGTCCGCGAACAAGTCGCTGCCAAACTGAAAAGGACAGACCGCCGAGACCTGCAGACAGGTTATTGAACTGGAATTGCTGAAGGAGAGAAGACTGGTTGACCGCAAATGTGACCTGCTGCAAACCGTCGATTGTAAACTACAAGCTCCACTGATTCCTGACCGCAGTCAGAACTAGTCTCCTGGCTTCTTAGTGCTAGCCGCACAACCTGCAAACAGCAACCAGTTAGCCCTTCTCAATCCGCACGGACAAGAAAACCGAGGCCGCTGCAATTAACCCATGCTCAACTTACTATTCATTTGTTACTATTGATGTGACGGGGGGTCCTATTTATAGGCGCGGAGAGGAGTGTGGTCACCGCCCTAGAGGATAAAAACACCACCCCAGCTAGGGGTGTGAGCGGTTCGGTTTGGGTCGGTTTGGACCCAAACCGAAACCGAACCGACATGCCTTGGTTTTTGGTTTGTCCAAACCGACCCGAACCAAACCCGGTCGGTTCGGTTCAAAGTCGGTTCGGTTTTTAGTCAGTTTTTTGCGGTTCGGTGTCGGTTTTCTACGAATAAACATAATCAAGTGATATTTGTTGGATCGGACATCATTCCTTTACTAATTTCATAATCTTTATCAACTAAAGGTTTACATTAAATAAATATCATACAATTTTTTTGAGTACAAGTCAGAGATAGGGTTTATTAAATCCACATCACGAACACACAAATAACTATTATATTCGTGCATTTTTAGACATGTAGAGTTTGGATATATTGGGGCAAACCTTCCTTATGACATCCCACAATTTTCTATATTAACTTGGACAAATTTAATACTAATAGATCCAACAATAAGCAACCAGAGTAATTGGAGTATCACGATAGATAATCGTTGTCGTTATTAAATTAATTTAATGTACAGAACATCACAAATAATTAAACGGTTAATAAAACTTTTTCCCAACAGAATTACTTAGGATCTGAAGAATTCTCTAAACCAAAGGAGAAGAGTCAGAAAAACCTCACCAAGCACGGAGATGGGAAAAGTGAACTTGGTTGTAGACCCAAAGATAATCTGAAAGTTGCTCGATCAAATACACCTTAAAACAGTGGCGAAGTGCTCGGTTCGGTTTAGTCGGTTTTCACAACTTGAAAACCGACCCGAACCGATAAGCCTTCGGTTTTCAAAAGCTCCAAATCGAACCGACACCGGATCGGGCGGCTCGGTTTCAAAGTCGGTGCGGTTCGGTCGGTTCGGTCGGTTTAGTCGGTTTTCGGTTTTTGTTCCTCACCCCTAACCCCAGCTTGCAGCTAGCACAAGGCAGTCCGCCCAGTCCGCAAGCACAGAACCTGACACTAGCCAATCCGCTAGGTATCAAGGCAAGAAGCCAGTTCGCAACTGGGCGGACACCGCATCAGTCCGCATGCAGCACGCGGACATTGCAACAGCTCACAACACAAGTCCATGACCAACAAGCACAAACCGTGTAACACCCCAAAGTCCAAAAGTCCCAAAATGGGGGGGGGGTGACACAGCCTGGGACACGGGTGTGTCCTGCTCTGTTTTCTCGAGTGTTCTCGAGTGTGATTTTGGTCTCGAGTGGGCGTTGAGTGAGGCGACACGGACTGGGACACGGGCGTGTCCCAGAGCGTGTACTTCTCTATGTGTCATCTTGAGCACTCGACGTCATGCACTTAACAATCATTGAGAGGCGACACGGCCTGGGACACGGGCGTGTCCCAGGGCGTGTCTTGCTCAGGTTGATGGCTAGAATGTGTCCAAGAAGGACACAGCCTGGAGCCCATGCGTGTTCTATAGGACACGGGCGTGTCAAATGTGACACGAGCGTGTTTGGTACTCATGTGCCTTTCGGGATTTTGGTTGATCCTGTGTCAACAGAGGGATTCGCCCCTCGACACGGGCGTGTACCATGTGACACGGGCGTGTCAGGTGATTAACACAGGCGTGTCTAAGCCCGTGTTCTGGACTGGGTAAGTCGGTTCGTTTACCGCTCAGAGTACAAGGCCTGTGACACGGGCGTGTCACAGGCCGTGTCAGCCCAAATATTGGACTTTGAGACCGATTTGTGTTCATTCGATTCCTTCATCCTGGATCCAAGGGCTCAGATGATTTCCTACTAGGTTAAATAAAGGGATTGGAATGAAGAGGTCATTCTTAACTTGGTCATTCTCTTTCTAAAAGAGAAGAGAGAAGGGAGAGGAGGAAGAAGAAGTAGGAGAAGATCAAGCCACCGGTGGAGCTCCTGAGTTTCGATTTGAGATCCGATGCCAGTTCTGTGGAGGCAAGCTGTTGCGGTGCTTTCCAACCGGCTAGAATTTCGATGGCTCCCAAGATATCGTCAAGGGTAATGATTTTCCTTCTTGGAAAAGTGAAGTCCTCCTTTATGCATGAGCATGGTATCCTCCACCAAAAGGTGGAAGAGTAGGTGATCTCCGTGGGTTGATAGTTTTTATTCCCAATTGAGTCTGCATTTAGACCCGGAAATGTATAGTACGAGATATGCATGTTGTGTGATGCCCGTCTAGACAGATTGGTTTGAATTGGTGATGTTGCATATTGCGCACCGGAGAATACTCCGCGTATAAATGTGTAGTTTGTGGAGTCAATGGGTTGTGCCTGTGAAGGGAAGTAGCAGGAAGTACTGGAATGAGGAATTCCAGGAAAATACCCTTATATTGCTTTTGTTGTGGCTACGGTGAAGCCTGTCCATGGTGGACAGTGTATCCAGTCCTTGGTGGACAGTGTATCCAGTCCTTGGTGGACAGCGTGGCTATTGTGAAGCCAGTCCTTGGCGGACATTATGGCAAGTGTGAGCTGCGAACTCTGAAAAGGCTTCTTGCTGAACAGGAAATGTGAAACCGACCCGTGCCTTTAGATATAGCCTCGGGTACGCTGTACTCGGTGATGACAAGCCGACTTGAGCAACGAGGGGTGGTTGATCCGTACCTGCATTATGTCGACCTTACAGGAGAGCGTCAAGGCATTGAGCTTTCGTTAGTGGCATAATGAGAGCCTTAGGCATGCACGCCAGTAAGACTAAATGATCAATACCGTGTAAACGGTGGTGTTGACCCTGGTTCGTCGGTGCACCAAGAATGTGCCCTGAGTGCACGGATCGTCGGGCCGTGTGGCTGACAATTGTGATGGATTGATTGTGCGTGAGAGAACAAGATTTGTTATATCTATCTATGCATTGCTATGCCTGCAGGGAAGGAATGTCACTGCCCCGGGAAAGGGGTAGGATTGTTATAAATTGGTCAGTTGAATGCTGACCGTTGCCTTGTTTGCCACCTTCTGGGTGGGCTGTCCCTATGCAGGTGCTGGAGAGCCGAGCGTGAAGTAAGGTCTGAAGTACCTGATGTTACTGCTGCTGTCGCTGCCACTGCTAGCCCTTGAAGGCTAAACTTTATATTATGTTTTGTTCATGTGTGGACGGCCTGTGCGCCGATGTATGCAATCCACACTGTGAAAAGAGAAACTGTGAGGCCTTAAGGCCAACTTGTGTTGTATTTGCTATACACTCTTTCAAGAGTTGATATATAAATATGGTTTATATATAGTGGACATTTCTGGTGTGTGTTCATCTTTATTGTTAAAATCTTCTGCTAACATGCTTTGAGTTAGGATGCGATGGTGTTGTGGTATTAACCTGTAACATTACCGTCTGTTTGTGGCATATAGTGTGGGGGGCCCGACCGGACCTTCTATTATATGTTATTTTACGGATGGAGTCGTTACATTTTAGTATTAGCTTGTTTCGGTCTTCCTCTTTAGAATTCGTGGTCGAATTCTTTTGTGGGGTGGAGACCACGTGTCAGTGCGAACTGCTTTAACACTAATGAACTCTTGAATGTACACTAAGGAATGCAAATACACTTGTTTGAGGAATCTGCGCATTCCTAAATTATTGTTATTGCTTGCGTAGGTCGCTAATGTGTGTCTTGTCCACCTATAGGTGACTCGTAGTGGTGCTGGGCAGTCTGATCCCCAGCATTCTTATGAGAGTGCGACACCGGATGAGGTGCTCACACCTCCTCCATCTGCGGAAACAGATCGCTTAGTTACTAAGACACTCTTTGCCATGATTCGGCCGACCGGGCCGGTGGAGCCGACATTGGTTCAACCGACCGGGAAGGCGCAGCCGGCTTTGGTGCCAGATCGTGTTGGTGTAAGACTCGAGCCGATTGAGGCTGTGGATCCGCGAGCAGCTGAACGACAGCTGAAGCAATTCATGAGCTTCAGTCCGCCTACGTTTACGGGTATGGGATCCCCAACGCAGACAGATGATTGGTTATCGCGAGTCAAGCGTATATTTACGGCGATCAAGACGGAGGAAAGTCAGAAGGTCACTTTGGCCACCTTCATGTTAGAAGGAGAGGTGCGGTTATGGTGGGATGAGGTTGAGTTACACCATTTAGCGGGCAGGCCATTAACACAAGTTTATATTGAGGAGTTCTCTCGAATGTTTTTGGAAAAGCACTTACCAACGACACAACGCATTGCCATAGAAAATGAGTTCCAACGGTTTACGCAAGGAGAAAGTAGCGTTGATACGTACTTGCATGAATTTATGCGGTTGGGACGTTATGCGGGGTCAATCTTCGTGGATGAACAAAGGAAAACTAATCGGTTCTACGAAGTAATGCGGGATGAGTTGAGGTTCTTGCTTTCAAGTTCAGTGAACCAAGAATTTCAGGTATTGGTTGATACTGCGTGTGCGCTGGAGAAGGACATGAAGCGGGTGAAAGGAAAAAGGGACTTGATTGTGACAAAGCCAGAGTTCAAAGCAACCCGCCCTGGAAAATCGTACTACCAGAAGAAGTGGGGCAAGAGGTCCAAGCCTTCTGGGCAAGCTTCTGCAACAGTTGCGTCAGGAGCAACTTCAAAGCAGGAGTCTCGTACCTGCTTTACCTGTGGCAAAGTGGGGCATATAGCCCGTGATTGTAGGGTTGCTCAGCCAAAGGGGGAAAAGAAGGCGAGCGCGTATTATGCTGAGAAGGGCAAAGTAGTGGTAGAATCCTCTGCATTCCAGGCACAGCCCATAGTTTATAATCTTGGCCAGCAGGAGGCTATAAAGCAAAGTGACGTCGTCACATGTACGATTTAAGATATTGTTTGCTTTGTTTTTATTGCATACTTTCTATGTACCTTGTGCATGATGTGTGTGCTACAGGCTTTGTCCTAATTCGGAACAACCCAGCAAGAGCCCTGTTTGATACGGGTGCTTCGCATTCGTTTATGTCTAAGAACTTCGTAGCTCGAATTGGAGTACCGAGTCATCTGACGACAGATAGTATAAAGGTGTTATTACCGAATGGTTGTGTGTGATGATTGCGGATAGAGCTTGCGATGTTGTAGTTCAAACAAGAAGTCGGGATTTTGGTTTAAGTGCATCTGTGCTACCGATATCGGAGTTTGATGTGATCTTTGGCATGGACTGGCTTTCGGAGCAGCGTGCCTTTATTGATTGCAATTCAAAGGAGATCACACTGGGCCAGAATACCGAGCTTGAGACTAAGTTCGTTGGTATGCGAGGAGTGAGCGGGATCTTGGTGTCTGCTCTCCAAGTCGTCAATGCTGTTCGGAAAGGCGCAGAGTTATTCTTCACGCTTATTCAGACTGTTGAGCCAAGGGCCAGTGTAAGTGATGTTCCGATTGTGTCGGAGTTTGCAGATGTATTTCCTAAGGATCTTCCTGGGTTACCGCCCCAGCGGGAGATCGACTTCTCTATTGAGTTGCTGCTAGGTGCGAAACCTGTGGCTCGCTCGCCATATCGTGTCACGCCAAAAGAAATGGCTGAATTGAAAGTCCAACTGCAAGAGTTGCTGGAATAGGGATACATACGCCCAAGTATGTCACCTTGGAGCGCATCTATTCTATTTGTGAAAAAGAAAGACAGTAGTTTACAGTTATGTATTGACTATCGTGAGTTGAATAAGCTGACGGAGAAGAACAAGTATCCAATTTCACGGATAGACGATTTGTTTGATCAGCAAGTGGGCTCAACCGTCTATTCCAAGTTGGATTTAAAGTCTGGTTATTACCAGCTGAGGATTCGGGAAGGTGACATTCCCAAGACAGCATTTGAAACACGCTACGGGCATTATGAGTTCACCGTAATGTCGTTTGGCTTATGTAATGTGCCTTCGGTATTTATGGATCTAATGCACCGAACCTTCCGAGAGTACTTGGATCTGTTTGTAATTGTCTTCATCGATGATATCCTAGTGTACTCGCAGTCGGAAGCCGATCATGCAAACCATTTGCAGTTGGTGTTGCATACCTTGCGGAGGAATAAGCTTTTTGCCAAATTCTCAAAGTGTGAGTTTTGGCTGTCGTCGGTGGCTTTTCTTGGCCACGTGGTAAGTGGAAAGGGCATAGCAGTGGATCCGTCAAAGATAAGTGCCATCCGAGAGTGGTCAATGATGTCTTCAGTGGCTGAGGTTAGGAGTTTCCTTGGGCTGGCAGGCTACTATAGACGGTTTGTGGAAAACTTCTCACGGATTGCTCTACCTCTGACCACGTTGACGAGAAAGGATCAGAAGTTCGTTTGGATGCCGGAGTGCGCACGAGCTTTTGAAGAGCTGAAGAGCCGTTTGACCACAGCGCCTGTGTTGACATCGCCATGTGGTACAGACGACTATGAGATCTATAGTGATGATTCAGGGAGCGGTTTAGGCTGCGTTCTGCTACAGTTTGGTAAAGTGATTGCTTATGGCTCACGCCAATTGAAAGTACACGAACAGAATTATCCCGTCCACGACTTGGAGTTAGCGGCGGTGATCTTTGCGCTGAAATTGTGGCGGCACTATCTATATGGCGTAAAAGTGGATATCTATACATATCATAAGTGCCTAAAGTACTTGTTGGATCAGAAGGATCTGAATATGCAACAACGAAGGTGGATGGAGTTCCTTGGGGACTACACCTTTGATATTCACTATACTCCCGGGAAGGGAAATGTGGTTGCTGATGCGTTGAGTCGTAGGACTCTGGTACGGGCAAGTTGGTTACAAATGCATGATGAGCGTCTGATCTAGAAGTTGGAAGCATTAGAGATTTCATGTGTTGACAAGAATTCCATAGCCAATGCATGCTTGAACTAGGCGGAGGTACAGTATGACCTTGCGGACAGAGTTCGGCGGGCAACAGAGCTTGATGAAAGTCTTCAGTGCTATGCAAAGGATGGGTCAGATGGCCAATTCTCCATGGATGACGACTTGTTACGAAAAGATGGCTGATTGTGCGTCCCAAGTGCGGGTAAGTTAAAAGAAGAGTTGATGTATGAAGCTCACTTTGGAAAGTACTCAATTCACCCTGGCAGCACAAAGATGTACAAGGATACGAAGAAATTATTCTGGTGGATAGGACTAAAGAAATACATAGCACAGTATGTTGCTAAGTGTCAAACTTGTGCGTTGGTCAAAGCGGAATCTCAGAAGCCTGGTTGTTTCCTGAAGTCGTTACCTATTTCAGAATGGAAGTTTGATGATATCTCAATGGATTTCGTGCACGGATTACCGAGATCTCAACGCGGTAATGATTCAATCTGGGTGATTATAGACCGGTTGACAAAAGTGGCTCACTTCCTACCGAATACGATGGACGATCCATTGGAAACCTTGGCAAAGATCTATGTGGAACAGATTGTCTGATTGCACGGTGTTCCCCGGAGCATCGTCAGTGACCGTGATGGGCGATTCACGTCAAATGATTGGAGGCTAATCCATCAATTGTTGGGAATAAAGTTAGCATTTAGTACGGCCTTTCATCCCCAAACGGATGGCCAAACTGAGCGGACCAACAAGACGATGGAAGATATGCTCTGAATGTGCGCCCTGGACTTTGGTAAGAGATGGGAAGATCATCTCTATGTGGTGGAGTTTGCCTACAATAAAAGCAACCAAGAGAGCATCGGTATGGCACCGTATGAAGCTTTGTATGGTCGGAAATGCCGTACACTGCTAGCTTGGGCGGAAGCAGGCGAATCAAAAGTATATCCGCGCAAGGATGTCGAAGAAGCTACTTCGACGATACGCTCTATTCGGGAGAGGCTACTGATAGCCCAGGATCAACAAACATAGTACTACAACGACAAGCACCAGAACGTGGAGTTCGCGGTGGGCGATTGGGTATATTTGAAGATCAAACCATTCAAAGGCGTGTCCAGGATTCAGCGTTTGAAAAATCTAAGTCCGAGATATCTTGGTCCGTTTGAGGTGGTGGAGCGAGTTGGACAAGCTGCCTATCGGCTAGCTCTTTCGGCAGAATTGAGTGATTTGCATGATGTGTTTTACATCTCAGTGCTTCGAAAAGCCGCCACGGATTCAGCTCAAGTGATTGAGAATGATTGTTTACCGGTCGACTATGGGTTAACGACAAAGGTTAGAGAACAAGACAATCGGGATGTTCAAGGTCCGGTGGGACAATTGTGGCCGAGAAGAGCTAACATGGGAGCGGGAGCATACCATGCGCGTGAAGTTTCCCGAGTTATTTGGTTAAGCTGTTGTATCGTGCGTCTCTTGTGTTGTAATGGACATTTTGAAGTTATAACATTATGTTTGCTGGGTTTCCTTGCTGTGAGCAAATTTCGGGACGAAATTTGTTGTAAGGAGGGGAGGGTTGTAACACCCCAAAATCCAAAAGTCCAAAAATGGGGGGGGGTGACACGGCCTGGGACACAGGCGTGTCCCAGGGCGTATCCTGCTCTATTTTCTCAAGTGTTCTCGAGTGTGATTTTGGTCTCGAGTGGGCGTTGAGTGAGGCGACACGGCCTGGGACACAGGCGTGTTCCAGGGCGTGTCCTTCTCTGTGTGTAGTCTCGAGCACTCGACGTCATGCACTCAATGATCGTTGAGAGGCGACACGGTCTGGGATACGGGCGTGTCCCAGGGCGTGTCTTGCTACGGTTGATGGCCAGAATGTGTCCGAGAAGGACACGACCTGGAGCCCAGGCGTGTTATGTAGGACACGGGCGTGTCAAATGTGACACGGGCGTGTTTGGTACCCGTGTGCCTTTCGGGATTTTGGTTGATCCTGTATCAACAGAGGGATCCGCCCCTCGACACGGGCGTGTACCATGTGACACGGGCATGTCAGGTAATTAACACGGGCGTGTCTAAGCCCGTGTCTTGGACCTGGTAAGTCGGTTCGTGTACCGCTTGGAGTACAAGGCCTGTGACACTGGTGTGTCACAGGCCGTGTCAGCCCAAATATTGGACTTTGAGACCGATTTGTGGTCGTTCGATTACTTCATCCTGGATCCAAGGGCTCAGATGATTTCCTGTTGTGTTAAATCACGGGATTGGAATGAAGAGGTCATTCTTAACTTGGCCATTCTCTTTGTAAAAGAGAAGAGAGAAGGGAGAGGAGGAAGAAGAAGGAGGAGAAGATCAAGCCACCGGTGGAGCTCCCGAGTTCCGATGCTAGTTCTGTGGAGGCAAAGCTGTTGCGGTGCTTTCCAACCGACTAGAATTTCGATGGCTCCCAAGATATCGTCAAGGGTAATGATCTTCCTTCTTGTACAAGTGAAGTCCTCCTTTATGCATGAACATGAGATCCTCCACCAAAAGGTGGAAGAGTAAGTGATCCCCGTGGGTTGATAGTTTTTATCACCAATTGAGTATGCATTTAGACCCGGAAATGTGTAGTACGGGATAGGCATGCTGTGTGAAGCCCGTCTAGACAGATTGGTCATGATTGGTGATGTTGCATATTGCGCACCGGAGAAGACTCTGCATATAAACGTGTAGTTTGTGGAGTCAATGGGTTGTGCTTGTGAAGGGAAGTAGCAGGAAGTACTGGAATGAGGAATTCCAGGAAAATACCCATGTACTGATTTTACTGTGGCTACGGTGAAGCCAGTTCATGGTGGACAGTGTAGCCAGTCCTTGGTGGACAGCGTAGCTATTGTGAAGCCAGTCCTTGGCGGACATTATGGCTAGTGTGAGCTGCGAGCTCTAAAAAGGCTTCTTGCCGAACAGGAAATGTGAAACCGACCCATGCCTTTAGATATAGCCTCGGGTACGCTGTACTCGGTGATGATAAACCACTTGAGCAACGAGGGGTGGTTGATCCGTACCTGCATTATGTCGACTGTACAGAAGAGCGTCAAGAAATTGAGCTTTCGTTAGTGGCATAATGAGAGTCTTAGACATGCACGCCAGTAAGACTAAATGATCAATACCGTGTAAACGATTGTGTTGACCCTGGTTCGTCGGTGCACCAAGAATGTGCCCTGAGTGCACGGATCGTCGAGTCGTATAATTGACGATTGTGATGGATTGATTGTGCGTTAGAGCACAAGATTTGTTATATCTATCTATGCATTGCTATGCCTGCAGGGAAGGAATGTCACTGCCCCGGAAAAGGGGTAGGATTGTTATAAATTGGTCAGTTGAATGCTGACCGTTGCCTTGTTTGCCACCTTTTGGGTGGGCTGTCCCTATGCAGGTGTTGGAGAGCCGAGCGGGAAGTAAGGTCTGAAGTCCCTGATGTTACTGTTGTTGCTGTTGTCGCTGCTATCCCTTGAAGGCTAAACTTTATATTATGTTTTTTCATGTGTGGCCGGCCTGCGCGCCGATGTATGCAATCCACACTGTAAAAAGAGGAACTGTAAGGCCTTAAGGCCAACTTGTATTGTATTTGCTGTACACTCTTTCAAGAGTTGATATATAAATATGGTTTATATATGTAGTGGACATTCCTAGTGTGAGTTCATCTTTATTGTTAAAATCTTCCGCTAGCATGCTCTGAGTTAGGATGCGATGGTGTTGTGGTATTAACCTGTAACATTACCGTATGTTTGTGACATATAGTGTGGGGCACCGACCGGACCTTCTATTATATGTTATTTAACGGGTGGAGTCTTTACAAACCGCCCGGTCAACCAGTGGATATTACGGACTCTGTGATCAACCTGGACTTGTCACAGATTGTGACCAAGTTCAGCAACCAACCAAACTCTGGCGCGAGCTCGGCCGACAAAAGCTCAGTCCGCCAACCCTCCAAGACAGTCTGCCACAAGTGGACTCTGAGATAATCGCCTAACCACTCCACCATAGCAAGGGAAACAGCCGAAGCTGATCTTGTGAACTCCATACGCAGTCCGCCACAAGCGGACTCCGGGACCTCAAAGGGAGTCCGCCACTTCCCCGCGGATATACCATCTATCCGCCTGGTTACTTCAAGTAACATCCAACAGCAGAACACGCTGATCAAGCTGGTCGCCATCACCAAACCACACCCTCAGACCACCCAGGCCGCACCACCGAGCCGCCAGACAGTCCCCCTAGGCCGCGCGGTCTGCTTGATCAACCCCCACTTTCACTTCACAAATTTAAACAGTCCTCTCTTCCATCGAAGGCCTCAAAGTGCGGTAGCTTGAACCTGTATGGGACGGGATGCGCCATGACTTGGGGAGCAAGCGGGGATCCATGGTGGAAGGGGAGCTGTACATTTACGGGACGATGCTGCTCCTGGGAATACTCTTCCTTGATCATGTCTCTGAACTTTTGGCGGGTGAGTCTGTGGTTTCCTTGCTGGGCATCTACTTCCATCAGCCAAGAGTCGGGCTGAGCGTCGGCTCGGGGCTCTGGCCTTCAGGTGGCATGCATAGAGCTTGCTTCGTCAGAGAGTTCTTCGGAGGGGAGATCCTCTGGCTTGGCCATCCCCTGACGAGGGATGTGCTCTGGTGCTGCCACCGGTCACGTCATGCGTGTGTTTCCCATGCGGGGAGGTTGGACACTTCCATCCTCTGTAAGAGGGTGAGCATTTCAGTCTGACATTCCTCCATAAGCAAGACACGCTTCTCTACCGCATCGGTGGGAATGACAACGGCGGGTGTTCCATTGGGTAGCAGAGAGTTGCTCGCCAGCGAGTTGGTTGTGGTTGCCGCCCTCACGCTGGATAACTACATACGCAACGACATCATGTTAAGTAATGCTGGCATCGTGGGAAGCATAGCCAATGTGCTCGATCTTAAAAAGCTTCTGAAAATAGAGCCGCCATTTTTGTTAGAAGAGGCAAACCCTCCGCAGAGGTGGTTGCCGGCAGTTGAAGACAAAAAATTTTGTCGGAGATGAAGACGACAATTGCAGAGATGGTCGAGTTTGAAGTAGAGAATACAAGTTATTTTATCTTGAAGAATGAGATATAACTTGTAGATATAAAATTTAGCTTGCATGAACAATTTATTGATCTGCATTTATTCGTGGCCTACATAAAGCCAAAAATAATCTGCATATAACACTGCTCTATAATTTTGAGTGATGTTATGGACACACCATAAATGGCTATGGACAATCCATTTTACAAAAACAAAACATTGAACCCCCTAATTTCATTCTCAAATATCTGCCACTAGGTACAACCCATCCCGAGAAGCAACCGAAACATTGTCTGAACTGGTAAAAAGAAGGGTGTAACGCCACATTGATGATACTTTTGCTTGAGAATCACAGCTCTTTCGGCGGTGAGCTTCGCCTCACGAGACTGCACATGCCGATGTAACGTTGTGATCTCGCAGCCTTAAGTTCGCTTCATATACCAGGCTGTTGATGATGTTGACTCTCTGCGACTCCGACACCTGATCACGACAAAGAAGCTTGCAAGAGGCGCAAGGGGTTACGGTGTGTATAGTATTATCCGAACCCAGGAGACTACGATGTACTGCGGTTTGAGTACTGAGAGTGTCAAGTTCCCAGTTGATCTCCGCTTTCCTGTGCATGCACACAAAAATTAGGGTTTTGAATCTTTGTGCGATTGGGGTTTTGGAGTGTGGGGGTGATTAAGGTTATAACATGGATGCGGTTTGAGTGCTTGGAAGGAATGGTAGTACTTGTCGAACATGTTGAAGTGAAAGTGGACGGTCTGAGGTGTGCAGACCGCATAAACCGCGGAGGCCGTGCGGGTAGCGCAGTTAGGTTATGGCGAACTGACTTGTTCTTTGGACATTTCTCTTCTCACGGTATGTCTTAGCAAACTCCTGAAGTGTTAACCGTGCAGTTAGATTTGAGCTAACTGTGCACTGCGCGGTCTAGATTAAGAGACCGCAGAGACCCGCAGACCCCGTTGGCGCGGTTGGGTTCAGATCGCGTGGCTGTCTGCTTGGTTGCTTAAATCCACGCGAACTGAGGTTGTTGTCCGCATAATTGTGCGGACTGGTGGTGTTAACTACAGGAGGTCTGGTGTTGGCAGTCTGCATGTTTGGCGGACTGATGATGCTAGTTGCCACATCACTGGCGGTTACTCTATCCCTCTGGGCGGTGACGGTATCCGCTTTCCCGCATACGAATAGGGGTGTTGACCTCGTTAAAAATTGTAGCTTGGGTTAAACTCGGCAGTTACGTTTTTCTAATCGCACAACAAGGAGAAGTGACCGGTTTACTGCTGTGTTTGCAGATAGTGCGACTAACACTTGGCTGCCGGAAAACTGGTTCTGATTGAAGCCGAAGAAGGCAGTGCGGATAGCTGGTAGCAGTTGGCAACGATTAGCAGCAGGTTGTTTGTTCGGCGACTAGGCGAGCTTCTTCCTTGGCAGTTTCCCAGCTTGGATAATTCAATTCGTGTTTGACGTGCTGAGTAGCAATTCGAATAAGCTGTTCTTCCAACTCTGTGGTGAGGCTGACTTCGGAGGTCAGGCGACCAAGAGTTGCAGACAAGTTGCAGCTTAGTTTCAGTTTAGTTGTTCACAGTGAACTTCTGCAGTTTGGCGACCTCGCGGTCAGGCGACTAAGAAGTGCAGACAGAGTTGTTTTTCTCAGCAGTCAATAAGCAGTTGTTCGCGCAGCCTTGACGGTTAGTAGGACGGATAGTCGGATAGTCGGCTAGGCGGTTACAGTGTTCTGTCTGCTAGTTCTGTACTTGTCCGATTTTTGGTGATTTACACCGAGTGCATTCCAAAATCATGTCTCACTTTGTAAAGAAGAAGATATTAATTTAATTTCAGCTCGATCTTGTTCTTCTATCTGCTACTGATTTATTTGACTTGGTTGGTTGAGTGTTCCTGCATGCGACCTCCCCGCTTTATAAAATTTTACAGTACTGGAAAAAAAATTAGGTTCGTTACCCCCACCTAGTTTTATGTGAGAGGTTAAATATAGCCGTATGATCCGATATCCTACGGTTGAGTTATTTCCGCGAAATACTGCAGCATTGAAAAATACTGTTAGTATTGTCAGTATTTCAATCAAAACTATTATTTTTACAACGATCAACGGTTTGATGCGCGCCCCCACCTTGATTTTAGGTGGAAGAAACACACCTAAAATTTTCTCAAGTACTTGTGGGCTCTATCACTCTATGGATGTATGAGGGAGAAAGGTGGGAATACGAGGATGGCGTGGGAAAAAGGCTGGGAAATTTTGTGATTTTACCTGGCTTTTGATAGCTGTTGATGTTACGCAGATTGGATTTCTCTCTTGCTAGATGAAGTTGTTGCTTGTTCTGCTAGGTGAAGTGGAGAGAGAAAAGGTAAGGGGAAAAAGATAGAGAGGGAGACAGTATTATTATGATGAAAACATCAATGTTTTGGCTGCACATAACAAGATTTAGTTGTACATATCAAGATTTGGCTGTACATAGCGAGATTGGGTTCGCTCATAATTATTACCTCTTTTTATCTAAACTCATCAAAAACCAAAAAAAATGTCACGTTAAACAGAAAACAGTTCGTGCAGAACGTAAACTCTAATGGTGGTGATTAGTGCAACAATCCTAATTGCACAATAATAATATATAAATAAAAGATAATAATTTTAACTACAATCTTATAATTAGAAAGAATGAGCAAATTAGCGCAGCTGCATTAAATATTAACGTTGAAAACATCCATGAGGTTGTTTTTGTCTTTTTGACATATATTTTTTAAAATTAATTGGCCAGTATGCTTATGGCGTGACATGCTTCGATGCAGAGGCTTCGTTGACATTATGCATTCAGAATCGCAACATTATTCATCGCCGGCGGCGGCTACTTACCTCCTCCATCGTCAGCAGCAATATTATTCTTTGCCGCCGCCGGCTACTTAAGACCTTCGCCACTCCCACCCTCTCTAACTCTCTCCCCGCCTGAAATGTCTCGCCGATTTGTAATTTCCACCATCGTCCTCCTCTTTCTATGGGATCATTTGCCGGCCATCGCCGACCCTCAGACCAACCTCCTGAATCTCGGATGCAGCACTTACAACGCCACCAACAAATCCCTCTTCTTCGCCAACCTCAACTCCACCTTCTCTGATCTCCACTCCGAGATTTCCGCCGGAATCAACTCCACCGTCACTACCGAGGAGACGCACTCCTCCGCGCCGGTATATGCTCTGTTCTCCTGCCGCACGTACCTCTCTCAGGCCGATTGCCTCGGCTGCCTCGCCGCCGCCGTCGATAAAGTCCGCAGCTGCGGCGCGGGCACCGGCGGCCGAGTCATCTTCGACGGTTGCACCCTGCGGTACGAGAGCGCGCCCTTCTTCGACCAGGGAACGCTCCCCGGGAACACCGCAGTGTGCGGTAACGGCACCACGGCTTTACCGGGATTCCCTGCCGCGGTGAGTTCGTTGACGGGGGACTTGAGCTTGGCCGCACCAAGTATCGTTGGATATTCTGCAGCGGCCGAGGAAGGCGGCGTCTATGGTGCGGCGCAGTGTGCCGCTACGCTGAGTAAGGAAGTCTGCGCCCAGTGCCTCCAGGTTGCGTACACAAACATACAGCAGTGTTTGCCGGCGGGTAACGGTCGATCGGTTGATGCTGGGTGCTTCATGAGATTCTCCAATGTGGGGTTTTTCACTGCGAATCAGACTGTTGATCTTGCGCTCTATTTGGGCCGATCAGGTATTTTTCTGGGTCTCTGTTTTTTTTTTCTTCAGAATTTAGAATGTCAAGCAAGACTGCAAGAGTCTTGAAGTGATTATGATTTTGAGTGGATGGTGTTTGTTGAAATGCCGAGCAGGGGGGTCGAGCAAGAAACGAGGTATTATTATTGGGTGCGTCATTGCAGCAGTCATTGGGTTGTTGATTCTGAGTTTTCTGGCGTTTCTATGGACCAGAAAGTCAAGAAGAAGGGAGGATGGTTGGAAAGGTATGGAGAAATTTCTTTCCTTTTTTGCTTGCTGTCAAGTGCTGGAGATTGCTTTGATGCCCTTTTTTTTTGACAAAACCTTTCAAATTCAATAAGCATTTTCTAAACAAAATCTTATCATCACTGTTTGTCGTATGATTTGTATCTATAATTTTTTGATTGGTTCTAAACATTACAAATCCTTTCTCAAAAGTTAAGACAACGAGCATTTCTTTTTTTTTTGTAGGAATTCGACATAAACATTCTTCTATTCTTCGTTTTAGTTATAAAATCAAGTTAAGTTTTCTTAGGTTCCAAGATCCATGTACGTAACAAGACTTTTCGGCACTTTGCACCCCCGAAATATGGGTTTTTGGCACTTTGTACTCGAATCTTTAAAATTAACACTTTGCATCCCCCCCATTCCCGATTTCTGGCACTTTGCACCCCCAGGCTGAAATTTCAAAGGTATTTAGGGGGCAACACCAAAAATGCCCATTCAATGGTATTTAGGTCTGGGCATCACCAATAATTCGGGATGCAAAGTGCCAAAGTGAGCATTTTTGGTGCTGCCCACTTACCTTGAAATTTTC
Organism: Platanthera zijinensis; assembly: GCA_039513925.1. Lineage (NCBI taxonomy): Eukaryota > Viridiplantae > Streptophyta > Magnoliopsida > Asparagales > Orchidaceae > Platanthera > Platanthera zijinensis. Next base: position 8,618,514 of record CM077088.1, on the reverse strand, counting down.
ACCCGGGAGTGCAAAGTCCCAAAAATTGTTAATTCGGGGGGGGGGGGGGGGGGGGGTGCCAATTTAAAGATTCGGGGTGCAAATTGCCAAAACCCCATATTTTGGTGATATTCTGCGGTATTCTTCGATTACTCTCCTTCCTCCGCTCATACTCGCCTTCGATTCGCTCCTCCTGTTGTATGTTATATCAGCAGGCGCAACCCATGGAAAAAAGTGCTTATTTTGGAGAAGTGAAATGCTTCTCTCCCACAAATTCCAGTATTCTGCATACCTTTCTAACACTCTAATTGATGTTACATCTAAACTTTGACAAGAGCAACCAAAATTGTTGCCGAATCACAAGTTGGAGAGTGATGAATTCAGTTCTACTTCCTTGTGCCTCCACTAACATTTAAAAAATAGTATTAATTGCGTTTTCAATTTTTATGATAAATTTATCTTTTTTTACAATAATCATAAAATGAAATCATAAGAGTTAAATTTACTAGCTAGGGGGAACCTATGTTAGAGGAGACATCACTGATCAAACCCATTTTCAAACCGAAAGTTAAGTTCACAAGTGAGGGAAACCATATACTGCATCTATACTGACTAATGCTTTCACATGAATCAACAATCTCCGCCTCATATTAGATCTCTACACACAGACCGTCATTCCCTTAATGGTAAACTTCTCATCATCATCCCCTGAAGTATACCTAATCTTGCGCACTCGCAGTTTGCGTGCTCTTGAACCTTGCTCGCCATGGTGGAAACAACTAATACCCATGAGAGTTGCAAAGAACATGAGCGCACTTGATCCGACTAAACCATTGGCTCTGATGCAATTTACTAGGAAGCGGCGCCATTTTATTATTTGGCAATGAAACTTTAACTATGAGAAACTGTACATTGCGAGACTTATCAATGTTCTATTTTTGAAGAGATTGCAAATTTGGTAGATATGATATATAGCTCCGTTTGGCACGGCGTTGGCGGTCATGAACGTGGTGATTACAAACTGTCGTTCGTGAACATCCGACCTCGCCTAAGAACTTTCGTCCACTTTAATGTTCAAAACTAGTTTTCTTTTCTTGGTGGTGGTCGTAACCGTTGTCATGCCAAACATACATTCTATAGACATAATAAGAATTGCTTATTTGACCGTTTGTGCATGACATGATGCTATCTTAATTGTTTTTATGAGAAATATGGGCCAATAGAAACAGAAAAGAAGCACTAGAGACACCAAATTTTAATCTGTATTGAAAAGTAATTTCATAAGAACATAGGAATCAAGCAACAGTTCTTGTTCTATATCCCTAAAATTTATTGTCAAGGTTTAATTCTCTTATTGGTACTTGTGATATAATTTTCACATTTATGGCAATGAGATTTTAGGTGATGTTAAAAAAATATTTATCTAACAATTGACTTTTCTGGATCATTGTGGGTGAACGTTAAGAACCAGCTATTTTTTCTATAGACCTTGACGTACAAGGCAAAAGTATTATGAATAAATGTGTAAATAATAATAAAAGGATGACCATTTCCCAAAGATTTTTTTTCCTATTGTTACTACAACGACTTGAACTGAAGTCAAAAAAGCTCTGCTGGTAGAATATATATAGTAGTTTAATAAATACTATTTTAATGATTATGGGAAATTTTGGTTGCTGCAAAATGATTTATTTTCATAAAAGGCCTGGTATTTCTCTTCCTTTATCAAATTTAGAATGCTGGATACAACAATGGAAACCAATAAGTCATAAATTTCTACAAGCCCTTGTTAATTTCTGATCCACATATTAATTTCATATAGGAGATATACTGGGGGCAACAGAGCTTCGAGGCCCTGTGAATTTCCGTTACAGAGATCTGAAATCTGCTACAAAAAATTTCAGCCAAGAAAATAAACTAGGGGAAGGAGGTTTTGGAGATGTTTACAAGGTAAGACATCTCAAGTGTCCATAGAGCATAGAAATATCAACAAGCTTTATATTTTCATTGGTTTTGCTTAGGTAAGTTTTATTTTTTGTAGGGTACACTGAAAAATAAAAAGGTAGTAGCGGTGAAGAGGTTGGCAGTGTCCCAAACAGAAAGTGCTAAGGCAAGTTTTCAGAGTGAAGTGAAGCTTATAAGCAATGTTCACCACCGGAACTTGGTTCGATTGCTCGGTTGTTGTAGTAAAAGCCAAGATTTGCTGCTTGTATATGAATACATGGGACGCGGAAGCCTGGATAGATTTTTATTTGGTAGTAATTTCAAGTACTTTTACTAGAGTTACTGATAACTTGAATTCTTATATTCAAATTACTTTTTGGGTGTTATATAGATGTTTTGGACACTTGTTTTCTACTTCACTTGTCATTTACATAAAACATTCTATACATGTACAAGGGAGGTTTCACTTCTAAAGAGTAATTTTTTGTTGAATTTTTCTACTAACCTACCATTAATCTACTTCCTAACTTGTAATACATAATATGTTGTCATTGTTAGGAAAAGATACCTCACCGAGAGCCCAGTTGATCCCAAGCGGGAGAACGCAGCAACAAATCTTGTGATCACACAGGATTATCCTAGCCAAGCCCTCACGCATAGTCGGTGGAGATATATAAGTTTATATCGCGAGTTTGAGGCTTGGTGAGCAAATCGGCAAGCTGACGCTCGGTGGGAACGTAATGAGAAACAAGAGTACCCTGAGTGTGCTGATCACGAAGGAAGAAACATCAACACCAATATGCTTGGAGAGCGAGTGCTTGGTTGGATTTAGGGTAATCTGGATAGCACCGGTGTTGTCATAATGGAGAGTGGTAGGAATAGAAGGAGCAACACCAAGATCAACAAGCAACCAACGAAGCCGGACAATATCCTCAACAATAGTGGTCATGGCACGGAGCTCTGCCTCTGTGCTAGAACGAGAAACTCCAGTCTGCTTCTTGGGTTTCTAGGTAAGAGCCCAAGAAGAGACAAAAATTGGTGACAGAACAACGATCAACAAGATCACTTGCCCGTGTAATATCAGAATATGCTTGTAGCTGGAGAGAGCTGTGGCGGGGGTAGAATAGCCCACGAGATAGTAGCACGAAGATATCAAAGAACATGTAGCGGTGAGCATAGTGAACTTTTGTAGGAGCACTCACAAACTGACATAGCGCATGAACAACAAAGACAATTTTAGGTCTAGTAATGGTGAGGTAAACCAAGCTCCCAACCAAATGGCAGTACCATGTAGGATCGGAAAGAAGAGAGCCCTCATCTAGCCTCAGCTGAAGGTGAAGTTCCATAGGAGTAGCAGTTATGCGAGTGTCGGACAGAGCAGCACAGTCCAATAAGTCTGAGGTATAACGCTGGTGAGATAACTGGTGGCCAGTAGGAGTGGCAGAGAACTCAATGCCCAAGAAGTAACGCAGTGTGCTAAGATTAGTAATCTGAAACTGCTATTGAAGGTGATGCTTGACAAGCTCAATATGGGAGACATCGTCGCAAGTAATAATCATGTTGTTCACATATAACAGGAGAAGGGTCCAGCCACGTGATGAGAAGTAAACAAACAAAGCAGGATCATAATGACTTGGCTGAAAACCAACTGCAAGAACTGCTGAACTAAAACGCTCAAACCAGGCTCAAGGAGCCTTTTTGAGACCATAAAGTGCTCGACGAAGGCGATAGAGAAGACCAGAAGCAGTAAAGAGGCTTGGGGGTGGAAGTATGTACACCTGCTGCAAGTCACCGTGAAGAAAAGTATCTTTCACATCCAGCTGAAACAAGGATCACTGACGGATGGTTGCGACGGCAATGAGGGTCCTGATAGTAGTTATGTGTGTCATAGGAGCGAAGGACTCATCATAGTCCCGACCGTGCTCTTGCTGAAAACCGCGTGCCACCAACCGAGCCTTGTATCTCTCAACTGTGTCATCTGAGCGAGTCTTCACTTTGAAGACCCACTTGCAGGTGATAGGGATTGTACCAACAGGTAAAGGAACTCGATCCCAAGTAGAAGTGCGCTCTGAAGCACTCAACTCGTCAGACATGGCGGCCTGTCACTCAAGAATCTGGACAGCCTCCCTATAGGCACTAGGCTCTGGAACATCACAATTAGCCGCTGGAAGGGCTGATAGGTCAAGGACTAGTAGATCAAGCAGCTGAGTAGCAAGATTGAGGCGATCAGGTGGGTGCCGATCACGAGTGGGGTAGCGTCGTGTCGGGGAATCATTCACAGGTAACTCACTGGAAGAGACCAAATGCAGAGGGGGAGATGGTGCATCTGTAGGATAAGGCCGCCGAACATAGTGATGAGCATAGTGCTGAGGAGGAGCTGGGGCACGAACCTGAACAGGAAGGTCAGGAGATTGTGGGGAAGACTTAGGAAGAGCAGGAGCAAAAACCTGGACAGAAAGGTCAGGAGGCTGCGGAGATGATTCGGGAAGAAGGACAGGAGACGGTGACTCTGGTGGAGACTGAGTGTGAGGTAACTCGAAGGAAGGTGACACAAGCGGTGGTATGGAGAGAAATAAAATGTCATCAACTGTAGTGGAAATGTGTATAGAGGAAGGAGACAAATGCGAGGATGAAACAAAGAAAAGACGGTCCTCAACAAAGTTAACGTCTTTTTGAGATACGAACACGATGAGCTACAGGGTCATAATATCTATAGCCCTTATGTTCAGGGATATAACCAATGAAAATGCAAGCAGTGGACTGAGAACATAGACAACCAAACACATGTAGGTGGTCATAACGAGGAGGACAACCAAACAGACGCTCACCAAGACTACTACCCTGTAGGAAAGAGGATGGTCGGAGGTTGATAAGATAAACAACAGTGGATACAACCTCAACACAGAAGTGTGGAGACACATGAGAGGCAATGAGGAGAGTACGAGCTGTCTCAATGATATGACGATGCTTTCTTTCCATAGTGGTATTCTGAGAATGAGCACCAGGACAAGAGAGCTGAGGTAGACTAAGGTTGTCAGGATCGAGATCCTAGATGAGATCGTTTCGAGGTTGGATCAGATCAGATGGTAGGATTGGATCGAGGATCGTTTTAAAAAATCTGGATCGATTTACAAAATCTGGATCGTAGGATCGTAAGATCCTATGATCCGGATCGTGATCCTGACAACCGTGGGTAGAGTATTGTGAGAGGCCAAAAGATCACGAAAAACATGTGAAAAGTATTCCCCCTCCCCGAATCGGAGCGAAACGTGCAGATAGACGTGGAGAATTGAGTACGCACCATGGAGACATACTCAACGTAAATGTGAAAGAAATCAATACGAGAACGCATCATGTAATTCCATGCATGACGAGAGAAATCATTAACAAAAATAACATAATAATGATGACCACCTTTTGAAATAAAGGGGGCAGGACCCCACACATCAAAATGAACTAATGCAAAAGGAATGAATGATCGAGACTCGCTGGATCGATATGGGAGTTGTAGTTGTTTGTCAAACTTACAACCCGTACATGAGTGTGAGTGATCAACAGACACACGACCTAAGATACCCTGACGAACAAAATAGGATAAACGGGCTCTATTGTCGAGATAGTGATGCCACTGCAGAAAGCTAATCGACGAAAGACAGATGGGAGAAGCAACAAGGAAAGATGATAGTGAAGTGGGGAAGGAAGCCGAAGATGGTCGAGAACATAAATCCTGCGACGACTACGACCATTTCCAATGAGTGTCCTTGTGTGACGATCCTGCACATGACACAAAAATGCATCAAAAAGAACAAGATAACCTTAGAAAGCAAGTTAACTAACAAATATGAAATTCATGAAAAGCTTAGAAATATTGACAACATCAGGAATTTGAAAGTGGGTGGTATGCAGGGTACCACAGCTAGCAATGGACGAGGTGGTGTCATCAGCAACAATGACATACAGGTCGGAAGGAACAGACCGACAGGAATGTAAGGGAGTTACATCAAAAGGTCATATGAAAAGATGCACCAAAGTCAAGTAACCAGGAATCCTTAGTGATACCTTCAGGAGCAGATGCTACTGTTGAGTTGGTCTGTGAAGCGGAGGCATGACTGTCAACAGACATCAAGGATGAGGGGGCATGACTCTGAGAGAGCTGCTGGACAAGCTGCATGATCTGATCAGGAACAGAGGTTGGGCTGCCAGGAGCAAGTGGCAGGATGGGAGCAACTCGATGTGGTGCACTCTATTGGATTAGGACACGCTGTAACTTTCGACACTCCGAACGAATGTGTCCTAAGTTGTGACAATAGCAACAACAGGGAACACGACACTGGTCTGAGGCCATTTGGACAAAACAACGGAAAAGAACCCAGCAGCTAGGACGTTGAAGAAAGCAGCAACAGCGGAAAGAAGAAAACAATAACATCGGGAAGAAGAAAACAACAGACAGCAGGCTTCTATCGATGGAGGCCGGATCCAAATGGTCGATAGGCGGGATCGAAACTAGAACGCCGGAGAAAGCCGCAGACGTGGAAAGAAATAAACTGCAGCAGGAGCCAAAACGGAATCGACGGCACACATCGACAGGTCGATTGACAGTACACAACGATGGCAGACGGGATCGATCGCCAGCACATAGCGGCAGGCGGGATCGATCGGCGGGATCGAACGAACTGCAAGCGGAATCGATCGACGGCAGGTGGGATCGGCAGGCCGAAGTCGACGAGAACCTATCGCTCTGATACCATGTTAGGAAAATATACCTCACCGAGAGCCTAGTCGATCCCAAGCGGGAGAACGCAGCAACAAACCTTGTGATCACACGAGAATTCCCTAGCCAGGCCCTCGTGCACAGTCGAAGGAGATATATTGGTTTATATATATATGTGGTGCACCTTTAACAGTCGTCATGAGATCTTTATTTTTGCCTTATTTTCCTTAAAAATCATCCTTTAGGTTTAGGTTGCTTTCTAGTCTCTTCTCACTCGAGTAGAGTCTTACCTCAAATCATTCAATTGCTAATTTGATTGAGACATAAGGCCTGACAATATGGATAATCTATGACTGTCAACTTCTTTGTCTAAAATTTCGTTCACAATGCGCCGAAGAAATCACAAATGCTTTTTCATTTTGAGGACATTGAATATTTATTTCACTGTATATGGAATCCTGCATCTCACTGTTCTCACAATTTTCTAAGATACACATAAATGTTTTTGGGGAAATGATTTCAACCGAGGTAAACTTATAATCCACATATCTTTCCCTCAAATTGTAATATTTTAGGATAATCTACTAGAGTAATTTCGTTAATTTTACCATGATGTTGCTGATAACTCATCATTTATGCTTCATGATTGAATTGCAAGAGAATAACTAAACACTATAGTTTGTGAATGGACACACTTCAGTATATGTTATATTGTTACTGTTAGAAAAGCCCATGTAAAGAGCCCATTATTGAGCCCATTTTTCCTTTTCTCTTCTCTCCTCTTTAGTCTCACATCATGTATAGGATTGATTCTCTCTCCTTCTTCCTCCTATATATTTGTATTCTCTCCTTGTATTCATACACACAAGAAATATACATAAGTTTTCGAGCTCTTTCTACATGCTGCGGATGGGACAATTGACCGTCTAAAGGCTCGTCTCGTGCCTCGTGGTTTCACCCAGCAACAGGGGCTCGACTATGAGGAAACTTTCTCTCCGGTGGCCAAGCTCAATATCGTTCGCGTCCTCATCTCTGTCGCTGTCCATCGTCAGTGGCCCCTATTTCAACTGGATATCAAGAATGCTTTCTTAAATGAGGATCTTCAGGAGACAGTGTACATGCAACAATCACCCGGGTTTGAGACCACGGGGGAGTCTCAGGTCTGCCGTCTTTTGAAGGCTCTGTATGGTCTCAAACAATCCCCATGGGCATGGTTTGAAAAATTCAGTAAGGCCCTTCGTGATATTGGTTTTACTCGAAGCTCGGCCGACTTCTCGCTGTTTACTCGTCACCGAACAACAGGAACGGTCCTTCTGTTAGTATACGTTGACGATATCATCATTACAGGAGATGACTCACAAGGGATACAGGCAGTCAAAGTACATCTAAATTCCGTCTTTCAGACAAAGGATCTGGGGCCCCTACGATATTTCTTGGGTCTTGAGGTTGCCAGACGGCCGGATGGGCTTGTCCTCTCTCAACGAAAGTATTGTCTCGACCTCCTTCATGATGCAGGTTATTCTGGCTGTAAGCCGAGTGACACTCCTATGGATGTAAACCACAAGTTGTGCGCCGAGGCATCTGACTCGGATCTCCTACTCCAGAATCCTGAATATTATCGTCGGCTCGTTGAAAAAATGATCTATCTCACGGTTACCTGACCAGATATTTCCTTCGCTGTTGGTATTGTCAGTCAATACATGCACTCCCCTCGAAGATCCCATCTTCAGGCTGTTGAACGCATTCTCAGATACCTTAAAACAGCTCCTGGTCAAAGACTTGTTTACAGAACCTCTTCTTCAGCTCCAACTTTGGTGGCATACTCAGATGCTGATTATGCTGGTTCCCTTGATGACCGGCGATCTACCAGTGGTTTTTGCACCTACTTTGGAGGACATTTGGTTACATGGCGAAGCAAGAAACAAGCGGTCGTTGCTCGATCATCAACTGAGGCAGAATACCGGGCAATGTCATCTGTAGTGTCTGAACTAACGTGGTTTGAGAGTCTTCTCACTGATCTGGGTGTAAAACTTCCTTCACCGGCTCTTCTCCTCTGTGACAGCCAAGCTGCTATACATATCGCCAAGAACCCGGTCTTCCACGAAAGAACGAAGCACATCGACGTCGACTGCCACTTCATTCGGGAGAAAGTTCAAATGAAGAAGCTCGATCTAAAGCATGTTCCAGGGTCTGAACAAGTTGCGGATGTTGTCACAAAGGCTCTTTCCAGACCCTTCTTCTATCAATGCTTGTCCAAGCTTGGCGCATACGATTTGTACGCTCCAGCTTGCGGGGGAGTGTTAGAAAAGCCCATGTAAAGAGCCCATTATTGGGCCCATTTTTCCTTTTCTCATCTCTCCTCTTTAGTCTTTAGTCCCACATCATGTATAGGATTGATTCTCTCTCCTTCTTCCTCCTATATATTTGTATTCTCTGCTTGTATTCATACACACAAGAAATATACATAAGTTTTCGAGCTCTTTCTACAGTTACTAAGTGCATCCAAGTGGAAATTGAAAAATCAACCCAAACATTTTATCTCCTTATATATATGCCTACTTTTTTATCCAAGATTTTTCTGATATCATTTGAGAGAACCATTTTAATAATATATAGCTTTATTTATTTTATAATTCATGATAAATTATGTTCCTGTGCCAAATTTAAAAATTTCAACATAACTAATGTGATTAAATGGATAAGGTTGAGGCCAACTAATTTACACTGCTGTCTACATTGAAGTTCTTCAGTTGGCTTACCTTAAAAAAGGGAACTTGTGCCTCTTAAGTTGTACATTCTAGATAACATTAAACTAGTGCTTTGCTATTTCAATTTGTTTCAATGGTTAGTTGACTTGCTCCTTTTTATTTTAGTTTTAGGGATGATTATTCAAGCATCTAGTTATACTTGTGTAAGTACCTATGACATGGTCAAATTTATTGAAATCATTGGTAGAACACTTAAATTTATAATAATTTCCGAGCCACCAACATGGCAGACACTGCTTAAACTTTCTGAGAGTATTTCTTTGATCACCCCAAATTTCACGGAACTTCTTGAAAAGTGGTTGAATTAAGTTTCACCAGTGACTGGTGAAAATAGCAGCTGTCCCTACACTCAGCATGTGTTTGATATCTGTTGAATTAAACCAACTTTATTGACAATATTATTTTGATAATCCAATGCAATACTAAGATTTTTTTTATCACATCCATATTTTTGGCAGGTGAAAAGAAGGAAGTACTTAGCTGGAAACAGAGATTTAATATTATAGTTGGCATGGCGAAGGGTATTTCATATCTGCACCATGAATTCCATGTCTGCATCATACACCGTGATATAAAACCAAGCAACATACTCCTTGATGATAATTTCCAGCCAAAAATTGCTGATTTTGGGCTTGTGAAACTTCTACCAGGAGACCAGAGTCATGTTAGCACCAAATTTGCTGGAACATTGTATGTATTAATTGCTTCAATTATCTTGATCCCTTTGGACACTAATGTCCTCTAGAAATCGCTGTTTTTGTAGCACCTTAGTATTTTCCATGTAACATTCTTCAAATTTGTACTTAGTAATCAGATTATCTAAATAATTTTGGACAGGGGATATACAGCACCTGAGTATGCTTTACATGGTCAGTTAACCGAGAAGGTCGATACATACAGTTTTGGTGTTGTTATCCTCGAAATTATCAGCGGACGGAGGAACAGCGATCCAAAGCTAGGACCCAGTAATCAGTATCTTTTAGAATGGGTAATTGTTTTCTGAATTTGTCTTTCTTGCTCTTATTTTAATAACTGGTCCCATGAGTTACCAAACATATGTGTAACTATTCATCTCAGCACATGCAATTCTTACCCATGCACGAACTACTTCAATCTGTTCTAAGGGCTCACTTTTTACTTGTGATAGCCCGCAACATTGCACCTGGTGATAATCGTTTGTTAGACTTTTGACTCGATAATTAGTGAAGATATGCACAATCTTAAAAACATATGTTTTTGGGATGAAAACTGTTGCGGGTCACTCGGTTTTCCTCCGGTCCGGAGAATCGGGTTGTCCTAGCTCGAAATTGGGTCAAGCGCGCAAACGGTCAAAAGAGAACCAACCGCAATGACAAACAAGTCATTTTAGTGTGGAAAACCCTAAAAGGGTCAAAAATCACGCGCCGGGCCGAAAAGCACTAGTTCCTTTGTTGTTACAAGAGTTTGAGTTCCCGGGAGGGCAACAGACTACCTCTCAGTTTACAAGCTTTGAAGGCAAAGAAAATAGAAAAAAACTAAGTCCACGGAGCTTCCGCTAGAGCGTTCTTCTATGCCTTCTCCTGCACTTGTTGAAGCGTCCACATGAGCGTTGTGCGCGAGCAAAATTATGAGCGAACTGAGTGAATTCAGAGCGAAGGAATGATCTAAGTCCCACGTCATCGCCGGAAAACCTTAGAGCTCTCTCTTGTCTCTCTAATTGCTTGTCTTCAAATGAAAACATGACGGGCTTTTTATAGCTTTCTGGGAGGGGCGTGCTGGTAATTGCATCAGGCTGAATCTGAAGTTAACGAATGACGTTGCTCGGTTTCGGTCACCTAGATCACCAATCTCCTGAAAATGACGAACATGCCCCTCGGACATTCCGGGCGGCCCGAGCAAGTTTCCCAGCGGTGGTGGAGGCCAGAGGCGGCGACGACGATCTGGGGCGGCGGGTGACGACGATCTGGGGCGGCGGGGTGACGACGATGCACATGCGCGGGGAGACGCACAACCTCCCCGCTTGCGCGCACACTGTCGTGCGCGCGGCCTTTCCCCCCAGCTCGTGCGCGGTCTTACCTCCCACGCGCACACGACCTCTCACCGCAAGTGCGCGTCCGCTCCCCGCACGCGCGCGCGCCGTCGGCACCCCGCCGTCGCTTCCGGTCGCCTCCAACTGCCGCCGAGCAACCTGCCCGGGCAACTCGAACCGCCCCAAGGGGGGATGTTCATTGTTATGGGTCCACGTGTCGCAGGCACATTCACTCAAGTGAACCCCCCTCGTCATAACTTATGGAGAGCGCATATGGAAGCCGCCATGACAGCATTCTTATAATCAATTTGTATGAATTAATTAATTGATATTAGTTCATTCATACTAATTAATAACAATCAATTAAGTTAATTATTTTGTATTTTTCGTTGGGTTGCCTTTTGTATTTTCTTATTTGGGTTGCTTTTGTATTTCATTATTTGGTTGACCTCCCTCATCTATATAAGGGGGAGGGGTTTATGTGTGAAATTATCTTGGAATGTATAAAGGTTTCTAGGGTTGCTCCCTAATTTTGTCTCTTCTCGTCCTCCTTCATTCTCGCTCACCCCCGCCGACCCATCCCCTTGTCGGATTCCTCCTGGAATTTATCCGTGTCCGTATCAATTCGCCATCAGCGCCCTCGCCGGCTCTTCCCATTGTCAGATTCCTCCTAGAATTTATCCGTGATCGTAATATTCATCATTTTCGGGAGATTGGTGATCCAGGTGATCGGAACCGAGCAAAATCATTCGTCAACTTTAGATTCAGCCAGACGCAATTACCAGTGCGTTCATTCAAGAATGCTATAGAAATGCTCTCAGACCTTCATTTGAAGACAAACAACCAGAAAGACAAGAGAGAGTTCTGAGGTTTTGTGGCGATGACGTGAGACTTTGATCATTCCTTCGTTCTGAATTCCCTCGTCTCGCTCTAAAATTTGCTCTCACTCCAGACTCCAGTGGACACTCTTGCAAGCACCAACAAAGGAACTAAAGAACACTTCTCATGTACGCTCTAAGACTTAGTATTTCTCTCTCTCCTTTATTTGCCTTCAAGACTTATAAACGGAGAGGTGGCTTGTCAGTATCTTAGGATCTCAAACTCTTATAACCTCAAGAAATCTAGTGAATTTTGGCTCGACACAGATCCGGCCACGTGATTTTTCACCCTTTTCGGATTTTCCACGCTAAAATATTTTGTGTCATTGTTGTTTGGCTTTCATTTGACTGTTTGCACGCTTGACTCACTCTCGAGCTAAGACAGCCCGATTCTCTGGACCGGAGGAAAACCGAGCGACCCACAACAAAAACTAATATTTATTTGTTGGGATTCTGGTTTGGAATTTATGTTGCAGAATTTGTTATTTTAAACAAGTTCGTGAACATGCATCAAAGAAGAAGATGGGATTGAACATAGTATTTTAGGCAGGGTGATGAAGTCGTGTGTGTGTGTGAGGGGGAACATAGTATTTTGGGCAGGGTGATGAAGTCGCTTGTGTCCTCACATAAAATGCTGCAAAGCAGACGCCCCTTGACCTTGGTCGATGCGCGTGCAGTTTGTAAAGAACAAAGATTCGGATTACCTGAAATATAAGATATATCCAACAAGTACACCTTAATTTTATACCTGCCCCAGCAACTTCTCCAAATCATAATTTTGGCACAACCCTTTTTATAGGGGTCGAATGTGATGATTTATGTCTTCAAAAGCATGTATTGATGATCAAATTGATTTAGTATGTTGGGACTAATCAAATCTCATATTCCAGTCTTCTTCCAATATTTGTTGGACAGGTCTGGCAACTTTATGAAGATGGTGATCTGGTGGAGTTGATAGACAAGTCTATGGATCCCGACGAATACGACTTTGAAGAAGTCAAGAGAGTCATAAAAGTAGCTCTCCTTTGCATTCAATCTATGGTATCTCTAAGGCCGACAATGTCCGAAGCCGTAATTTTACTTCTGACTCAAGCCGAACCTAAGCTTGATCCTATGAGGCCTATTTTTATAGATTCTGTGAATGGGGTTCGCGGTGAGACATCCTCCTCCGCATATACTTCTACAACCCAGGCAACAGTGTCCATAACACAATTCTCCGCGAGGTGAAAATTACCGCGCATTATTCATTTCAGAATGTTCGCTCCATGATTTGGTTTGACGCTAAAATCTTTGACACTCTAAATGTCTGTAAATTCAATTCTTGTGTTTATATTTTCTATGATAGAAAATAAGGGACTATTTGGTTGCTTGAAATTAAAAAACATGCTTTTAGAAAGAAAAGAACAGTCTATTTATTGGATTCCTTCATCTGATTGGGTATTGATTCTAAGCTCTACTCTACAAAACAATTCAAAAACCCCTAAGTTGTGAATTGCATGCACATAAAATTGGATGAAATGAAAAATTATAATTATCTGAAGGCATTTTTTTAATTTCAAGCAACCAAATGAGGTCTAGAGTGATGACAAGGCAGCCATACATTTTTCTTCTTCTTCTAGTTATTGAAGAGTTTATGAATGCATGTAAAAAAAAGTGAAAGCTCAATATTTGTGAGATTGTGTGTTTATGTTAGAAAGTTCAAAATTATGTACAGGTTTGATATGGGCTGGTATTTGCCTGTAATACTGCAATTTTGTTAATTTGAAATTTATTTTCTACTGAGAATGTGAAATTCGTCCTATTTTTTATTTTTTTACTCTCCATTTGAGCTTCCCAATTTGATCATGTCTTCAATTGTAATTATGAATCAGTCTATTATTGAGTTAACAAACAATGTGTGATTGACATAGATGTATTCTTCGTGTGTAACACCTAACTTTTTTTGTGTCCGCTTGGACCGCATTGTAGGCTTGCATTGTAGGCTTCAGTGCAGTGCAGGAACATTTATCTTTTCTATTTTACCTTTCTTTACTACAAAAAAATCAACTTCACGTAAATGAATTTAATTTGTATGTTTTTCATTTCATTTTAAAAAATGTGTTACATTTTGATGTAGGGTAGGGTGTGCGATAAAGTCCTACAATGCACGTCTAGTAGTGGGTGTGGTTCCAAACTATTATTCCTATTCTAATATGATGTGAACATGCAAATGATGATGACAATAATTATTAGTTAGCAATAAACATCAACCCACACATTTGTATTTGAGCAAGATAGATTTTCTTGGGGCTAACAAGCAACGGCTTTCCTCCGTGGGGAGGGCCAAAGCTAAGCGTGCGGCGAATAATTTTCTCCGGCGTTTCACTAGTGTATCTAAGCAATATTCCACAAACCAAATACACAAACAAATAAAGGAACCAACACAGTAGATTGACATAGAAAAACAAGTGTTCATACAATAAGATGACACTAACAAATGCATGGGGGTTGCTCGAGATGTGAAGATCTGGCAATGCAAGGGCTTGTTGGACTTGATCTGATTGTATGGAGTGGGATCGGACTGTGGGAGGGCATATCTGGGAGTTTAGTGGTCTGTAGGGTTTCCAGGAAGGGAGACAATGGGGTTGGAGGTGTTGGGCTATAGAGGAGAGGGAGGGGTTGTGGTGGCTGCTGGGGATTGAAATGGAGCAGCGGAAGACAGGGAGGGTGGCTGGAATGGGTGGAGGAAGGTTGAGAGGTGGATAGGAGGGGTGGTGGTAGGCATGGAGGTGGCAGTATAGTTGGAAAACAGTGCACGGGGCAGGGGGTGGCTGTTTGGAGGTTTATGGGAGTGACAGTGGGGGATTTGAGGGTGGACGAAGGTGGCTAGAGGTAGGAGTTACCTTTTGGGAGCGGGAGAAGGCCTAGGAGCTGTCACCTAGGATTTCACGGAGTCTACACCTTGGAGGGATCATCAGATTTCAGTATTATTCTCTACAAAATCTGTAATGAGTCCAATGGCAGCCCCAACACGCCTATTTATAAATAAAAAACAAAACTAGGGCACCCGAGATCGACAATTATGATTGATTGGGAATGTTGGGCCCAAAATATATGAAATAAAAATAGAAAATGACAATCAAATTTATGAAAAAATATATTAAAATAGTGAGTCGGACACATCCGTGGAGTCGGATTGTCGATCTGATCAGTCTTCCTGCATGAATAGACAAAGACGAGTCCCACCTTGCGACGAGTCACCTCCGAAGGATCCCCATCACTATTTCACATATTTTGTTTTGTATTTGGTGTGACAGTAATTTTTACAAGAATGCGAACATATGATGTATTGTCGCATTGGGGCATGAGAATGCACGACTACTTGTATAAAAATCTTTAAGAAGAAAACCAATCCCAGCATGGGATCATATGAGTGGAGCACACTACTAGAAATTGGACTTTTAGCCACGACAATATGCCCCGGCTAAAAGTCTAAAATCGTGATAAAAGATCTTTAGCCACGGTCTGCCCACAGCAAATGGGCATGGGCAATACGAGCGTGACAAATAGTATTTGTCACGCTCATTTAGTAGTGTTGTATGTATTCACTATCGATGGCAACTTAATTCCGCAATATTTGCCACGCTCATTTGTAGTGGGCAATGCGAGCGCGGGCAATGAGAGGAGCACTAGTCACTATCTATGTTTGTTGATTGAAGATCACATTCTGTAGTGACTTAGTCTCTTTTCGGAGCTTTCTCAGTCTCAATTAATCCTTTTAAGAGTTGAGAATAGTCGTTCAACATTTGTGAACAATAACTTATACTTCTCTCGTATCTTCAACCTAATAATGATGTTCTTTTGATTCATATATGTTTATCTTGATGACAACTTAATTTGTAAAGTATATATGTTATTATAATCAAATTATATGTGACACAAAATAATTAAATATAAATAATTGATGTTTAAATTAAGATTAATAATCTTTTCACATATTATTAATATAAATAAATGAATTCTAACCAATTATCTCAAAATAATGTATTACACGGCTCAAAAACGTGGCTGATATTTCCTTTTTAGTCATGGCTTAAGATGCCTTACTAAAGTAATAGCCGCGAAATAGACCATCGCGACTAATACTATTTTATTAGTAACAAATTTTAAAAAACTATGGCTGATGTTTTCTTTTTGCCACGAATTAGTCATTTGTGGGTAATACTTACTTATTAGCCACAAATCAGAGATCGTGACTAATACTTCATTTTTATCCACGATTTTTGACTTGTGACAAAAAAATGTGGCTAAAAGTCACTTGACACTAAAGTTAGAAATATAATATTTATTAGAAACAACCAACAATCATTAACTAAGGGCCTGTTTGGGAAGGCTTTTCAGAAAGGAAAAGGAGTGGTGGCAAAAGGATGGTGGAAAAAGGAGCTTTTGGAAAATGTCTATTAGAAAAGGAAAACTGTTTGTGTGAACTTTTTTTGCAGAACTTCTCAAAAAAGGAGAAACACTTTATAAACTGTTTGACAAATGTTCGTTGCGGTAACTTTTTTTATTAAAATTGCGCGTCCGGGGGAAAATGCACAATTATTTCGACGGGGTAGGTTTTTTTCGCCCGGGAGTGAATTTTTCGCCGGGTGGCGGTTTTTCTCACCCGGGCGTGAATTTTTCGCCCGGGCGCGATATTTTCGCCTGGACGCAAATTTTTCGGCCAAGACCTATATTTTCGGTCGGGCCACAATTATTCGTCTGGGTGCCAATTTTTCGGACAGACGCGAAATTTTTGAACGGGCACGATTTTCCGGACGAGCCCGAATTTTTCGGATGACGGCAAATTTTTCGGACGGACGCGAATTTTCGGACAGGCACTAATTTTTCGACAACGCAGGAAAATTTCTCCAGGCGCGAATTTTTTGCACAGACGAGAATTTTTCGCACGGACGCGATATTTCCGCTCGAAAGCGAAAAAAAATTGCATTCGAGTGGAAAAAAATAGCTTACAAGCGAAAAAAATACACGACCGGGCAAAAAACCACGAACGGGCAAAAAATCACGTCGAGGAAAAAAATTCGCTCCCGGGCGAAAAAAATAGTGCCCGGGCGAAAAACTGCTCCCGATCATCAAAAAAATCGCGCCCGGGAGAGAAAAAAATCGCGACCGGGCGAAAAAATCGCGTCCGGACGAAAAAATAGCGCTCGGGAGAAAAAAAATCGCCCCCAGGCGAAAAAAACCGCGTCCGCGCGAAAAAATCTCGCCCGGGCAAAAATTTCGCGCCCGGGCGATAATTTCGCTCCCGGGCGAAAACATCGTGCACGGGTGAAAAAATTGTGATCGGGCGAAAAAACTGCGCTCGAGCGAAAAAACTGCGTCCAGAGGAAAAAAACCACTCCCGGGCGAAAGAACCGCCCCCGGGGAAAAAACTGCTCCCGGGCGAAAAATGCACAATCGGGCGAAAAAACAGCGCCTGGGCGAAAAATTCGGGCCCGGGCCAAAAATTCGCGCCCGTGTGAAAAAATTTGCGGCCGGGTGAAAAATTCGCGCCCGGGCAAAAGAATGTCTCCCGGACGAAAAATTCGCGCCCGGACGAAAGAATGTCGCCCGGGCAAAAAATTCGCGCTCGGGCGAAAGAATGTCGTTTGTGCGAAAAATTCGCGCCCGGACGAAATATTCGCGTCCGGGCAAAAAATTAGCAACCGGGCCAAAAATTCGCGCCCGGGCGAAATATTCCCGCCCGGGCGAAATATTCGCGCCAGGAAAAAAAATCGCGTCCGGGTGAAAAAATTTGTGCCCGGGTGAAAAATTCGCGCAAGGGCGAAAGAATGTCACCCGGGCGAAAAATTCCGCGCCCGGCCGAAAAATTCCGCGTCCGGGTGAAAAATTCGCCCTCGGGCTAAATATTCGCGTCCGGGCGAAAAATTCTTGACCGGGCCAAAAATTCGCGCCCCGACAGAAAATTCGCGCCCGGGAGAAAAATTCGCGCCCGGGCGAAAAATTCCGCGCCCGGGCCAAAAATTTCACGTCCGGGCGAAAAATTCGCGTTAGGGCGAAAAAATCACCCGTGCGAAAAAATCGCGCCCGAGCGAAATATTCATATAGAGAAAGACTAGTGTTTTCGCAGTATTGTCGAACTGGATCCAGAGGAGTAAAATGTTTTCGTAGCATCAACTGTGTATCGGAATGAGAAATTACTTTTCAAAAGTTGAAAAGTAGGAGGCTTGTGACTTTTCAAATAGAGGAGAAAAAAGAGTTTTTGGTGGTAGCTTTTCCCACCGGTAGACATTCCAAACGGTTTATTATGTGCGGTGGCGTTTTCTAGAAAATGAAAAGGAGCTAGAAAGCCCTCCCAAACAGGCCCTAACATAAATACATTAGATTCATCTTATCACTACAATGAAAACAGCACAGAGGACACACAGATTTTACGTGGAAAACTCTCTCTCAAATCAATGAGAGAAAAATCATGGGGCGGAGCACACAAAAATCCACTATCAAAACCAATAAGGATTACAACAATAAGCTTTCGGTTTGTCCAGCCTAGATCCCCCTTCTATTCACAGATTGAATCCCCTCTCAACTCATAGTGAAATCTTCTCTTCAAGAGGAACGTAAAAAACTGAATTTTTCCTCAAACCCCAAAGGCAAACAAAGACACGATTCCATAAAAAAAACCTTCAGCGAAGACGGAGAACACTGATCTGAGAGCCACATGTACTTCCTCCTTGAAGAACTCCTCTGACAACAATAACAGCAGACTTCTTCCTCTTCACATACGAGAGAACACTGAAACCCTTCTTTTGACGGCTCGAAATCTGAAGTTCTTATTCTGGAATAGGTCGTGACCTATTTAGGGCAAAGAGCGAGGCAATCTTAACTCTTGGATCAAGCCCTAAACAATTAGACGACTAAAATCACTTCATTTACGAAACATGCTCCATCGATCATCATAACAACACTAAAAGCCTTCACACAACGCATAAAGACAGCAAAACACATCACAATGTCAACAACCTTCGCTCGATGCCAAGTTGCAGACCACACCTGTAGCAACGCAGCTCCAGTCATGTATCCAGCACAACTTCAGACCCGATCTGATTTTTCTTGAGTCCTCAAATGTCTAATTTTATTCATCAATCTTCAAGTTCTTCTTGCTAATATGCTCAAGGCTGCAATGTCACAACTCCATGGAGTTATCCTCAGCCGCATTCACACTCGGACTACAAATCTTGGTATTTACTCGGTATAGACCGCAACACTTCTTGCACCAGGCCACTACCAATGACCCCTTCACTAACCTATAGGCACCTCCGCTTTCAATGCTCGTGAAATCTCTATCATCCATTCTGCCAACAGAAATGAGGTTCATTCTCAAGTCAGGGATATGTCTAACATCCTTGAGGATAACCTTTCCCAGATCACTCTCCAAGTGGACGTCAGCACTACCAAAAATCTTTGACATACTAGCATTACCATTCGGATAATGCCAAAATCTCCAACAACATATGAGTAGAAATAATCTGGGTGAGGAGTGCAATGGTAGGATGTTCCACCATCCACTACCCAATCTGTGTTAACACACTCATGGTAAACAATCTCACTGCAATGTAAGCACAATGTCTCATCCTTCGTAATCGAGGCCGCACCCGCACCTTCACTAGATTCTCCAATTTCCTTTGACTTCCACTTTAGATGCTTTTGCAACTTGAAGCAGTCCTTCTTAAAGTGACCCTTCTTCTTGCAATAATAACACTCGATCTTCTTTTTGGGCTTGATCCTGGACTTACTTCTGGAAAAAGCTCTCTACTTACCCTCTTTCTTCATTGGCCTATCCCTTCCCTCCATGGATAAGACATCTAATGTAGAGACTCCAGTATTCTTCCTTCTTAGTTATTCATTCAACAAATAGATCGTCACCATCTCCTTTGACACAACGTCATCCGATGTTGAATTGCTCAAAGACACCACAAGAGTTTCCCAACTCTTTGGAAAAGAACTAAGAATCATCAATGCTTGCAGCTCATCCCCCAAAGTGATCTTCATGGCCTCCAATTGGTTGATGATGCTTTGGGCAAGGTTCAGGTGCTCAGTCATCTGAGAACCTTCCTTGTACTTCAAATTTACTAGCTTTCTAATCAAGAAAGTCTTGTTCCCTGCTGTCTTCCGCTCATACATCGCTTCAAGTTTTCTTCATAAAGTATGAGCCGATGATTCTGTGGATACATGGTGTAAGACAGAATCATCAAGCCATTAACGAATGAAACTCACTGCCTTCCGATCAATCTTCTTCCACTCTGTCTCATCCAACACGGTAACCAGTCTCCCCAACAACGGGGCATAAAGATCCTTGCAATACAAAAGATCCTCCATCAACGTCTTCCAAACGCTCCAGTTTTTGTCATTCATGCTAATCATTTTTATGCATCGCTCCATCTTCTCCAATAGCCCGACGGTTTGAGACGAGCCTCGCTCTGATACGACTTTGTTGGGAAACAGATATTCCACTGCGCTTGTGTAATCTGGGTTCACAAAAAATAAAAAAAACAACACAAAGGACACAAAGATTTTACGTGGAAAACCCTCTCTTAAATCAATGAGAGCAAAATCACGGGGCAGGGCACACATAAATCCACTATTAAAACTAATAAGGATTACAACAATAATCTCTAGGTTTGCCAAACCTAAATCCACTTGGATTCACATATTGAATTCCCTCTTAACTCACAGTGAAATCTTCTCTTCAAGAGGAACACAAAAAACCGAATCTCTGTTCAAACCCCAAAGGCAAACGTAGACAAAATTTAGTAAAAGAAACCTTCAGTGAAGACAAAAAATACCGATCTGAGAGCCACCTGTATTTCTTCCTTGAAGAACTCCTCTTGAAACAATGACATCATGCTTCTTCCTCATCGAAAATGAGAGAATACCGAAACCCTTTTTTTGACGGCTCGAAATATGAAGTTCTTGTTCTGGAATAGGTCGCAACCTATTTAGGGCAAAGAGCGAGGCAATCTTAGCCCTTGGATCAAGCCCCAAACAATCAGATGACTAAAATCACTTCATTTACTAAACATGCTCTGTCCTCCATCGTAACAATGCTTAAAGCCTTCACACAACACATAAAGACAGCAGAACACATCACGATGTCAGCGGCCTTCACTCGACACCAAGCCGCAAACCACACTTGTAGCAACACAACTCCAATCCTGTATTCAGCACAACTCCAGACCTGGACTAATTTTTCTCGAGTCATCCGACTCTTTAGGGGCTAGACCCCAACAACTTCTGACTGTTAGAATATTTTTAATATTCCAATATTTATGTAGACATTCATATCAAGACTTTTCGATAAAACATACTCAATTATTTGAGTTCATTCGGGCTCCTAGGAGTGTATGTTAGTTATGAAATCTAATTAATTTTATGGTGGGGGGGGGGGGGGGTTCAAATTGGAATTAATTTTCCACTTTGATAACTCCAAATTAAGTTCTACCTATAAAGTCAAATTTAATAATGTCACGTTGATTGATTTGGGAACATGGATGAAATTACGTCTCCTCTCCTTCTTGAAACTGCTTGCCCTCTTCACTTTTCCCTCTCTTCTCTTTGATTCTTCGAGAAATCAAGCCGCCGATCACCTTTTTGTTGGGCCTACATCATCGTTCACTATCTGTAACACAACACTTTAGTCACCTATCGTCGGAGATGAGTGGAGGATCCAGGGCCAAAATCTCTTCCCCTTCAAGCCACTGATTGCATCTATTCCTAGGGTACTTGATCTTGGATTTTAACCTTGGGTTAATAACAAACGAGACATTCATCTTCTTTCATATTGTAAGATGAAGCGAATACCCAACTGACCCTGCATTAACACGAAATTTTGAGAAGGGTTTTATTATTAGGCAGCTGTTAAAGGCAAACCTATTTTCGATAGTCGCACACCAAAAAACGAAAAAACCCTCTATTTTTTCTTCCGCCTGTTATTACGACGCAAACCTTCTCGCCCCCCAAATCGCAAACCCTTTGGTTACCCTGATAACCGCTGATTTCCGCTCCTCCCGCCAGTAAACGCCGAGAGGAGAAGACGCGACCGCTTCCCCATCGTCGCGCCCCGCATCGCCCCAGTCACCGTCGCAGTCCCCATTACTTCCGTTCATCCATTCCCCGGACACCTGGAAGGGTTACGCCATTGAGAACAGTAGTTGGCAAGAAGGTAAACAGAGCTTCGATTCTTTACCCATTTCAGTTTGCAGTTATGGTTATGGTACTTATTGGTCTTCCCTGTTGCTTCTGATTGCTCCGCGCCCGCATTTTCTTTCAGTTTTTTTCGTTAGTTTAGGGTTTACTATTCCGAGCTATTGTAATTGATGGTATTGCTGTGCGTTGTTGGTAGATGATTTTAACAGGCCATATTTCTTTCTTTGAACTCAACAATGAGATTTCTTCCTTCCCTTATCCTCCTTGTCAGTGAAACTGATTTTAACAGGCCATATTCCTATCTGAATGCAGTTGCTAAGATCTGGTTTGTTTGATTTTTTCAGACCCAAATTCGGATGGGGAGAAGCTGGAAGAGGAATACTCCATGGAAGGTATTATATGCTCTGTTGTGTACGAATTTGGATGCTCTGCTGTGTTATTTTGGTATAGTTTTGTATGGTTTTTCCAAATTGATGCTGTGTGTTTTTTGTATGGTTTTGTATGCTCTGCTCATGTATGGTTTTGGATGCTCTGATGTGTGGTTTTGTCTTGTTTGTATGGTTTTGTATGGTTTTGTATGGTTTTGTATGGTTTTGTATATATGTTTTGTATGGTTTTTCCAGTGAACTCCTACTGGCTGTGTACTCCGAGCTGTTGTGAGTGATGGCTCTGTTGTGTATTTGCAGTGGAAGTTGATGTTGCATCTAGTTTTGAGACCGAACAACTCTTTCCCTCCAGAGAATCACATGTTGAGTGGGTTCGAGGTGTTGGCTTAAGTTTGGGTTTCGTTGTGACGATAAAAGGTTCAGACAATCTAACAGCTCGACTCACACCTCGTATTTTCTTGGGTTGTGACAGAGGGGGGAAATACCGGGCTAATCAAAATAGGAAGGATTTTGTGAACAAAAAATGTAGAAAATCATCAAGTAAGCGGTGTGGTTGCTCATTCAATGTCAAAGGACAAAAATCAGCAAATGTTGATGAATGGAAGGTTATCGTTCTTTGTGGTAAGCATAACCATGAAAATGTTCATTTGGAGGCACACGCGTATGCTGGCCGATTAAATGAGGCTGAGGGCAAGATAGTGGAACAGATGTATAGTTCCGGAGTCAAGCCACGAAAAATTTTAGCTGCCGTGAAAAAAAGTAGGGTTGGAAACACAACAACCATAAGAACTATTTACAACGAAAGAGTGAAGTTGCAGAAGAAATAAACTCTCGCGGCCGGGGGTGGATGACAGTCCAACGACTGGATTGGAGTAATCTAGATCAAAAGAGGTATTCATGTACATTTTTTAACATGCAATACCATTACTATTTTTTTCAACATGCTCTTCATTCATGCATACAAAAATCTCTATGGACGGAAGGATTTTGATCACTTTTTGCACCGTATCGGATGCAATAGCATGTAAGCATATTTTTGTATATAAATTGTTAATCCCTCTCATTAGTATAACTTTTATTACTTAATATTGGAAATATTTTCTTAATGCTCGCAGGTTTGCATTGAGGTCGATATGTCACGGTTATCAGGAGGAAGAAACGAGAGACTTATTTTGTTTTGTTGTTGCTTAAAATACATGTTATTTAAGCCTAAACTGTGTGATATTTTGATTTCTGATTTTGGTTTGTGGTTAGTGTTTTTGGCTTGTACTTAACAGTTTGGTTTGCGCAACAAAAAATTCAAAAAATTTGATTTTTTTCGTATTTTGGTTTGCGACTAGTGAAAATGGGTTTGCCTTTAACAGTTGCATATTATTATTTTAAGCAAATAGCACATTGTGCTTTTGCATGGGCTGAGAGAGGACACTGGCGCCCAACAATCCTCGCACCCTCAACATCTTGTAAGACCATGCTTATAACCTAGCTTGAGTCTTTTATTCCAAAGACTTTTGGAACTAGCCTGAGTAAATTACACTTAGAGACTCTTACAATCACACTGAGTCTGTTACATCTAAAGACTGTCAGAACCATACTGAGTTTTTTTTACCATAGTGGCACTTAGAATCATTTGGAGTCTTTTTACAATAGAGACTTATGCGAGCAACAACCCGAAAGATAGTTGGAACCCAAACATATATGTTAGATCAATACTGATTTACATGCATTTTAAACTATCGCTCCCCAGGTCTTGAACTCATAACCTCGCTCGGATACTAGTTGTAGAATTAAAAGTATACCCAACTAATTCATAAGCTCAAACATATGAGAAAAGTGTCACTATTTCTTTTAGTAAAACATTGCACTCATGGGCTGGGACTCTTAGAACCATCCTGAGTGCTTTACACTCAAAAACTCTTAAAACCACACAATCTTTTACACCTAGAGACTATCAGAACAACATAGAGATTTTTATACACTGGAGGCTCTTAGAATCAACTTAAGTCTTTGTTACGACTCTTAGACCCAGCAAAACGCAAAACAAATAGAACCCACATATGTTAAAGCAAGAATGATTTACATGCATTTTCTCAACTAGAGTGGTCCCCAAGTCTCAAACTCATAACCTCACCATGATACTACTTGTATAATCTAACAAATACACAACTATCCCCTAAGTTCGAACTTATGAGAAGAATGCTACTATTTTTGCCAAACAAGTAGTACATTGTGCTTTTGGGTTGAGAGAGGACGGCCGGCCACACCCTTGTTGGGCATGCGATGAAATGCTTGGGACCAATGACAGTGCACGGCCTCGCGCATTATTATTGGTCTTCGACGCCAGCTGACGCACGTGATTCTAGATCACTTTCGGAAAAACTCCTCCACTTTGACCTTGTGAAATGCAAATGCGGATTGTGATTGCTTTGAATTATTAGGGGCCGCTGACTTTTTGAGATGATGTGCTGATCTCTACGGGCACAAGACCTGCCAACTTACAAATCTACAAATTAAAATAATAACGTGCACCTAAAAGTTGATACTCAATTATTCTTAATGGCGGGAGACACAACTTTGGTTGACTTTCTAGAAGCTCGGGTTATGTCCCGATTTTACAAAATCCCGATTTTATTTTAGAGCGTTGATATTAGCATCACAGTTTTGACTATTAGCACTTTTGACTATCCGTAAGCATTGCTTTTTAAAATTGGTCATCCGCAAGAATGAAAGCTATCCACACTCAAAAATTGGTCGGAAAAAGGGAGGAGCAAAGCATCACTGCATGGAGGAGGAATGAACGCTTGAAAATCAAGGAATAATGGAGCAACACCGTCAAGAGGAAGAGAGATCGCCGAATGTGAAAAAGATAGCCGCCAGATAATGGAGGAGAACGCGTCGGAATAAAGAACGCCGCTCGGAAAATGGAGGAAGAGCACTTGTCGGATTTGGAGCTCTTCAGGCCAGGCAAAAAGAGAGGAAGGGTCGCCGGCGGAATCACGGTTTGGAGGGGAGGCGGAAGCACGAGAGAGGCGAGTTCAAATAAGGAATAATTTTTGTGTTGTACTTGTTAATAGTAATTCTAACATTTCAAAAAAAACTCAAATTTTGAGTGCGAATAACCAAAAGTACGGTGTTAATAGCAGCACCCTTATTTTAACGCTGGTTATGCCATACGAAATACCTGACGTGTGTGTTGACTTATTGCCTTGTATATTCCATATTTGCAAGCTTTGAGCATCACTTAGAACTTGTTTCATGTATGTATGAGAATCTTGCTAGAGAGATGCCATTTCATTGACTTCTGGATAAACACTTTAATATGAAAGAGATGAAATTTAATAAGATAGTATAAAATTATTTGGTTCCATGTAAAATATTTTTTGTTAATAAGTTTACTTTTTTAATGAAATCATAAACAAAGATAAATTATTAACAAACAATGACATAAGCTCACAATTTGCTAATATATATAAACTACATAAGCTGTCATATCTCTTTTGGGAACATCACCCGGCCGGGCACAATGCGATGATGAATTTGAGCTCGACTTGAAATTACACACCTTATGCGCAACATATCTGCGGAAAATTTTTAGGTGACACATAGCTTGTCAGTCATCGAATTACATATCCGACAACCCATCTTGTAGTCATTTAAAAAAAAAATCCGGTCGGATTTTACGGATCTGGCCGAATGTTAATTTTTAAAACACTTTTTAATGCATAAATGGATCTTAAAACATTTGTAAAAATATTTTAAATAAGATTTTATATCAGGGCACGCATACGCTTGATTCAATAGAATACCCGAGGCACTGAAAGCTGACCCGCTGCACATAGATCGTCGGCGTCGTCCAACCCTTTTATCACATAAATCATAGAAGAAGCGCCTTGTCCACTTGTCTTCTGATAAATATCACCATACTTCTATTTTGTAATGAGCATAATGTAACACATATTGTAATGATATGACTGTCATAATATTAGAATTATTGTTCGTTTTGGTTTATCACATTCCATACTGAGCTGGACTGTATATTTTTGTTGCATATGTCGTCTCTTTTCAACCGGAAACAATATTATTTTTTTGAAATCTTTTCTATGCCGCCTCCTTCCAATCAGGGTGATAATGAAAACCACACCATTAGTGGTTTCATCCTTGGAAACCAATATCCCGACAATATTTTTCTTTTTCGGAACTTTTCAATTTCCTCTTGATGAAGAAGCACAAATAGTAAGAGATTGATCTCCTACTTAATGCATACAACCAACCCCCCTACTCGGTTTGGTTAGGGCTTGGTTCATGCTTATAAATAGAGGTGTCGGTTTCCCCTTTGAAGGCAGTCGGACAAGCAGGTGTCGGTCGCATGTTTTCTTCCCATTACGGTGGTGCTCTTCGGCAGAAGGTCTCGCGGAAAATCAAAAGGAAGTGCAGGTCCCTCTTCACGTGGTTTCTTCTTCTTCCTCGGCAACGACGGTGCTCGTTCGTCTTCCTATTTGTTGATGTCACGCTCGGCCAGATTCTTAAGAAGCGAGATTGTCAACGTTCTTGGCGAAGGGGCCGGTATTGTCGACAGAGTTGATCGATGAAGGACAGTGATATTTTCTTTTTCGTCTTTCTCGTAGGGCAATACCGATCTCTCTATTTCTTACTCTCTTTGTAGTTGTCTGTTTATCAGTAAAAGGGATTTTTTTGCCTACGCAATGGACGTACTCAAAATTCGGGAAATCATTTTAAATTTTTGTGTTCTTTGATTGTAATTGCTTCTATTTTTATGTTTTTGACTTGCTCAAATTGCTCTTCGTAACTGCACTAATTTTTATTGTTAGATTATTTATTGGATCGAAAAATATTTATTTGAGTTGTTTTCATAACAAGTGGTATCAGAATCAGGTGTTGAAACCAAAAACTTGGTCTCTGTGGAATTCGGGGTCCCAAAAAAAGGGTGACCTCACACCTAATACACTCAGGAGAACGTCACAGACCAAAGGCTCAGGAAACTAGGAATAGACCCTCGGCTCCAGCGTGGAGGTCCCACCTCACACCCGGAAGACCTTTGAGGTCTCCCCCTCCCTAGCCAATGCTTGAGTTAGGTGCCTTGGAGAAAGAAAGCAAGGGGGTTCAAGTGGCTAAAAAGTAATGCCCTCCAAGGCACCCTTAAGAGTCTATTTATAATTTTGGAGTTGGTCTGTCAATAACCATATTCTGCTATTCTGAAATTACTGAAATGCCCCCAGGTTGGACTGCCAACAGCCAAATCCCATTGTTCTGAGCAGCTAAACACAGTCCACCAAGGGCCGACCTTCAAGCCGGGCGAGCAGGCGAGACGGCGGCCTGGGGCGAACTCGGCGGCCTGGAGCGAACTCGGCGACCTGGGTTGAACTCAACGGCCTTGGTGAACTCGGCGGCCTGGGTTGAACTTGGCGGCCTGGGTTGGACTCGGCGGCCTGGGTGAACTCGGCGGCCTGAGTTGAACTCGGTGGCCTGGGTGAACTCGGAGCCCCAGTTGAACTCGGCGGCCTGGGTTAAACTCGGCGACCTGGGTGAACTCGGCGGTTGGGTGAACTCGGCGGCCTGGGTGAACTCGGCGTCCTGGGTTGAACTCGGCGGCCTGGGTGAACTCGGCGTCCTGGGTTGAACTCGGCGGCCTGGGTGAACTCGACGGCCTGAGTGAACTCAGCGACCTGGGTTAAACTCGGCGGCCTGGGTGAACTCGGCGGCCTGGGTTAGACTCGGCGGCCTGGGTTGGACTCGGCTGCCTGGGTTGAACTCGGCGGCCTGGGTAGAACTCGGCGGCCTGGGTAGAACTCGGCGGCCTGGGTGAACTCGGCGGCCTGGGTGAACTCGGCGGCCTGGGTGAACTCGGCGGCCTGGGTTGAACTTGGCGGCCTGGGTTGGACTCGGCGGCCACCCAGGACTCGGCGGCCTGGGTTAAACTCGACGGCCTGGGTTGGACTCGGGGCCTGGGTTGGACCCGGCGGCCTGGGTGAACCCGGCGGCCTGGGTGAACCCGGCGGCCTGGGTGAACCCGACGGCCTGGGTTGAACTCGGCGGCCTGGGTTGGACTCAGCGGTCTGGGTGAACCCGACGGTCTCGGTTGAACTCGACGACCTGAGTTGGACTCGGCGGCCTGGGTGAACTCGGCGGCCTGGGGCTGGGTGACCCCCTGAGGGGGCCGGGGGGAGAAAAATATTTTATCCCCCCTACTAGTATAAAACACAGATTCACACTAAATTGGACACCAAGAGTGTCAAACCTCTCAAAAAACTTAAAAACTGCATATCTAGCTCTGCGCCTGCTGGAGGACCCCCACTTTGCGAATACGGGATTGTACATCAGGTTCGATCGGTGACTGATTGGACGTTCTGTTTCGAGTTGGGTCAATGATAGATGACGACATCTGTCCGCTCTCTATCTTCGCAATCTTGATCTATGAATTAATCAAGTCACTTCAAGGTTCAGTGCAAATTTTTCAGGCTGATTTTTATGGCATCTTCTACACTCAGTGCGAAGTTTGAAGTTGTGAAGTTCGATGAGAAACACAATTTTGGCATGTGGCAGGTCAAAGTTAAAGCTTTACTGATCAAGGAAGGCTTACACTATGTCTTATTGGGGAAAGCCCATAAGGATGCTTAGGTTACTGATCACATGTGGGAAGATTTAGATCTCAGAGCTCTGTCCATCATACATATTTGCTTGCATGATAATGTGTTGTATGGAGTTCTTTAAGAGACGATTGCCTTTAGTCTTTGGGCAAAGCTGAAGAGTACCTATATGACGAAGTCTCTCCCCAACTACATCTACCTCAAGTAGCAGTTGTATAAATTTAGCTTGAATGAGGGTTCCTCTCTACATGATCACCTGAACAATTTCAATAAACTATTATTTTAATGTCTCAGCATGAATATCAAGGTGGAGGAAGAGGATAAGACAATTATTCTTCCAAACTCTCTTCCAAAGTCTTATGTGGGTATGGTCACTACCCTCGCCTACAGTAAGGAATTTTTTGATATGGGAGAGGTCACTGCAGTCTTACTCTCAGATGATATTTCTAAGAAGTTGTCAGGCTCAGGTATTACTTAAAGTTCGTCTTTATACTCTCAGGGTCAGTCGGGTTCAGGCAGATGAGGTAAGTAAAAATCTAAGGGCAGTTCAGGCATGTACTGCAACTATTGTAAAAAGAAGGGCTATGGAATTAAAGATTGTTGGAAGCTTTAGAATAAGGAGAAAGAGAAGAGTCTTTGTGATGAAAAAGAAAAGTTTGTCGCATCTCTATACCTTGAGGATGCAGACGAGGACATACTCTAGTGTTTTTCTCACCTATCTTTTTCCTGTCTTTTTTGTGTGTTTTCTTTCTTTTTTGGGTTTCCTCCATTTATGTCCTTTTGTTTTTCATGGTTATTATTCTTTTTTTTGCTCACGTTTATTTTCCTTCATTTTTTATCATGTTATCTCTATACTTGTGTCACTATAATTCTTATTTCTTAGTTATTTTTCCTGATCAAGAACTTCATTTTGTGAATGAAGTTTGGTTACCCTTTATTACCTAAGCTATCTCTTTGTTACTCCTTCATTCTACACTAGCTTAAAGTGTGTATAATCAACTTTTTGATTAGTTCTCATAGGGGATCATTTTTTTCATGTTGAGGTCAGTTTGTTTGCATTCATTATTGATGTGTCTGCATTTGTCATTTTCTCTCTCGCACACACATCACCGGCCAGAAGTCTTGACAAGTTTAGTTTGCTATGGGAGACTACTGTTGGAGGTGAAACAGTTGTAATTTAGCTTCAAGGTGAAGCGTTTCTGAGACAACTGCGTCAGTCCTATTTCTGTGCTACTTAGGATTGAAGGAGATTTTTTGATCCGTTTTTGGCGGAAGTACGTTTAGTTGGTTCCTTTATCATTGGCTCTCGAAGTTCGCTAGTGTACAACCAGGTATCCCGCGAGTGGGGTCAGCAGGAGTCGGTCCAGCCATTTTGATGCAGTCCAAGTCCCAAGCGAGTTAGAAGGGAGGCGAGGGCTCTGCAGCCTCGCCGACTCGCCTAGGAGGGGTGGAACAAGTATGGGGCGAGTGGAGCAAGTAGGCTCGCACTCGCCCCTAATTCTCGGCAATGGCAGGAGAGTGGAGCAGGTCAGGCTCGCACTCGCTCGGGGCCATTGGGAGGCGGCGAGTGCCAGCCCCATCGAGCACTCGCCACCCCAGGCGAGTGGAAGCTTCAAGGACCACTCGCCCAGTAACATGTGAGATCTAAGCGTTATGTGAGGCGAGTGTTGTCGACGCATTCATCTCGCTTAGAGTTGAGTGAGGCACGCTCTGTATACACCTTCAGCTCGCTTGGTGTTAAGTAAGGCTTGTTCTGTCAACGCCTTATGCCCCAAGCATTGAGTGAGGCGAGTGTTGTCGACGCCTTCAGCTCGCTTGGCGTTGAGTGAGGCGTGCTCTATCGACACCTTCAGTTCCTTGGCGTTGAGTGAGGCGAGTGATGTCGATGCCTTCTGCTCGCTTGGCGTTGAGTGAGGCGCACTCTTTCGACGCCTTCAGCTCGCTTGGCGTCAAGTAAGGCTTGTTCTGTCAATGCCTTCTGCTCCAGGCATTGAGTGAGGCGGGTGTTGTCGACGCCTTCAGCTCGCTTGGAGTTGAGTGAGGCTTATTCTGTCAATGCATTCAGCTCGCTGGCGTTGAGTAAGACTTGTTCAGTCAACTCCTTCTACTCTTGGCGTTGAGTGAGGTGAATGTTGTCAACGCCTTCAGCTCGATTGACGTTAAGTGAGGCTTGTTCTGTCAATGCCTTCAGCTCGCTTGACGTTGAGTGAGGTTGGTTCTGTCAATGTATTCAATTCCTTGGCGTTGAGTGAGGCGAGTGATCTTAGATCTCGCATTTACCCATGATGGGGTGCCGCAAAGGCGAGTGCCTGGTTTACCCTAACACTCCCCCCTTTAGGCGAGTGACGCTTTCATGGGGCACTCGCCCAGTAGAACCCAGAGGTAAAATTATCTGGATGTCCTTGCATGGCTGCAGATAACCTTCCAGAATATCAGAGTTTGGATGTTGACAGACTGCTTTTGGCTGCAAACAACCATTCAGAACTGCGGAGTTATGCTATTTGCAGACCAGGTTTAAAAAACTATAAATAGACCCAATAGGGTACCTCAGAAGGCAAGCTTTCCAGTTCTCTTACTCTTGTCTTATAATGCTTTTTGAGGTGCCCTTAGCTCAGCACGGGCTAAGGAGGGGAAGTGCTTTAAGATCTGTCGGGTGTGTGGTAGGACCTCCGTGTTGGAGCCTTGTGTTAGTTTCAAGTTCTAAGTCTTCGGTCAGTCAGGATTGTTAGGCAAAGTAAGTGTGAGGTCACTCCTTCCCCAATGGTTCCGACTCCACAGAAGCCGGTTTTCGGTTTCAATATTTTGGTGCGGTGAGCGTGGAAAGTGACCAGCACCGAAAACCTTAGCGAGCTCAATGACTGGAGGTGAAGGGCAAGGTTCTGACCAGGCCGACTCGCCACCCCCTCCCCCCCTCGACACTCTCGGCATGTTTGAGGATTTCCGGCAAGAGATGCGGAACCTCGTAATGTTTGCACTCGTCACTCGCGGTGAGTGCTCGACACCAGCTGTCCTAGTTGTCGCAGCCCCAGCCCTGGGCGAGAACACCCCTGTCAGGTGACCTGGGAAGGAGGTAGTAGAGGAAGGCGGCGAGCGGGATCTGCTGGGGCGAGCTCTGTTCCCCGGCTCGGCAAGTGCGGGCCGAATCAGCGAGGCAGAGGCGCGAGATAACCTGGCTCGACTAGTAGGGGATGGCAGCCCCTTTAGTGAGTTGGTCTCATCCGCCCCAGTTTTAGAGGGGTTTCGTGAGCCGGCGATGTCCCACTACATCGGAAGGGGGGATCCGGTCAAACACATCCAGTGGTTCGAAGATGCAATCTTGACTGGGCAGATGGTCGACCCCTTCAAGTGCCGGCTCTTCATCGTCACTCTCAAAGGAAGAGCGAACAACTGGTTCCACCAACTCCCCTCCGACTCAATCCATTGTTTTGAGGACCCGCGTCGGAGTTTCCTGTCAAGATTCTCAACGTCCAAGAATAGGAGAGAGAGAAGGAATCGCTCAGGCAAGAGAAGTGGGGGCAGGGGAGAGTTGCCTTGTCGTGACCTCCACCCGGAAGAGGGTCATGTTACGACCACCGACCCAGAACTCTTAAAGGTGAAGAGCGCAAGATGCTCTGTACGGCAATAAGAGCATGTGCAGGTTGAGAATGCTCTACCTAGAGTAGGAGGAAAAGAAGTGAACAATTAGGCAATCTGAGGGAGCCTTGTCTCGGTAAGCCCTTCTTTTGTAACGAACTTTATCCCTGTCAAGTTATGGAAGGGCACCCCCTATTGAAGAATTCTCATCTAGGTAAATGAGATGTAAGATTGTGATCTAGTTTGGAAAGCCCTTAGATGGTTCCGCTGACCGGGCTCTCACTAGCCGGTAGGGCAGGTATACCTCTTGGAGGAGGCTTTGACATGTTAGCCCTGAGAAGATCCCACTGACCAGTCTCCCATTAGCTGGAAAGGCTAGAAGACACTCGATGATGTTTGCCATGTTAGACCCGAGATGGTTCCGCTGACCGGTCTCTCACTAGCCGGCAGGGCAGGTAGGCCTCTTGGAGGAGGCTTTGACATGTTAGCCCCGAGAAGATCCCGCTGACCAGGCTCCAATTAGCTGGTAGGGCTGGAAGTCACTCGGTGAAGTTTGTCATGTTAGCCCCGAGATGGTTCCGCTGATCAGGCTCTCACTAGCCGGCAAGGCAGATAGACCTCTTGGATGAGGCTTTGACATGTTAGCCCCGAGAAGATCCCGCTGACCTGGCTCTCATTAGCTAGCAGGGATGGAAGTCACTCAGTGATGTTTGTCATGTTAGCCCCGAGATGGTTCCGCTGAACGGGCTCTCACTAGCCGGCAGGGCAGGTAAACCTCTTGGAGGATGCTTTGACATGTTAGCCCCGAGAAGATCTTGCTGACCAGGCTCCCATTAGCTGGCAAGGCTGGAAGTCACTCGGTGATGTTTGCCATGTTAGCCCCGAGATGATTCCGCTGACCGGGCTCTCACTAGCTGGCAGGGCAGGTAGACCTCTTGGAGGAGGCTTTGACATGTTAGCCTCAAGAAGATCCCGCTGACCAGACTCCCATTAGTTGGCAAGGCTGGAAGTTACTCGATGATGTTTGCCATGTTAGCCCCAAGATGGTTACATTGATCGGGCTCTCACTAGCCGGCAGGGCAGGTAGACCTCTTGGAGGAGGCTTTGACATGTTAGACTCCGAGAAGATCCCGCTGCCAAGCTCTCACTAGCTAACAGGGCTGGATGTCACTCGAGAGAGTCTACCCAAACCCTAAGAAGATCCTGTTTTCAGGCTCCCACTTGCTGGCAAGACTGGATGTCACTCGAGAGAGTCTGCTCCAGACCCCGAGAAGATCCCTCTTCTAGGCTCCCGCTAGCTTGCAGGGTTGGATGTCACTCGAGAGAGTCTGCTTAAGGGCCTGTTTGGGAAGGCTTTTCAGAAAGGAGTAGTGGCAAAAGGATGGTAGGAAAAGGAGCTTTTGGAAAATGTCTATTAGAAAAGAAGAACTGTTTGGGTGAACTTCTTTTGCAGAGCTTTTCAAAAAGGAGAAACACTTTATAAACAGTTTGACAAATCTCCGTTGCGGTAACTTTTTTATTAAAAATGCGTGTCCGGGGGAAAAAATGCAATTATTTCGTCGGGGCAGGTTTTTTTCGCCCGGGAGCGAATTTTTCGCCGGGTGGCGGTTTTTCTCGCCCGGGCGTGAATTTTTCGCCCGGGCGCGATATTTTTGCCTGGGCGCCAATTTTTCGGGCGAGCCCTATATTTTCGGTCGGGCCCCAATTATTTGGCCGGGTAGCAATTTTTTGGACGGACGCGAATTTTTTGAACGGGCGCGAATTTTCCGGACGAGCGCGAATTTTTCGGATGACGGCAAATTTTTCGGACGGACGCGAATTTTTCAGACGGGCACTAATTTTCCGACTAGGCGGGAAAATTTCGCCCAGGCACGATTTTTTTGCACGGACGAAATTTTTTCGCACGGGCACGATATTTCCGCTTGAAAGCGAAAAAAATTGCATTCGAGCGGAAAAATAGCTTACAAGCGAAAAAAATACACGACCGGGCAAAAAAATCTCGAACGGGCAAAAAATCACGTCGAGGCGAAAAATTTGCTCCCGGGCGAAAAAAATAGTGCACGGGTGAAAAAATGCTCACGATCAAAAAAATCGCGCCCGAGAGAAAAAAATCGCGCCCGGGCGAAAAAATCGCGTCCGGGCGAAAAAATGGCGCCCGGGAGAAAAAATCGCCCCTGGGCGAAAAAATCGCGCCCAGGCAAAAAAATTGCGCTCAGGCGAAAAAATTGTGACCGGGCGAAAAAACGCCCCCGGGCGAAAAAAACGCGTGTGTGCGCAAAAATCGCCCGCGGGAGAAAAAAATCACGCGATGGCGAAAAAATCGCGCCGGTGCAAATAAATCGCGCCCGGGCTAAAAAATCGTGCCAGTGCAAAAAAATTACGTCCGGCGAAAAAACGCGCCCGGGCAAAAAAATCGGACCCGAGCAAAAAAATCGTCTCGGGCGAAAAAAAATCGTGCAACGACAAAAAATCACACCCGTATGAAAAAAACGCACCCGAGCGAAAAAATCACTCCGGACGAAAAATCGGCCCGGGCGAAAAAAACACGCTCGGGCGAAAAAAAATCATGCACGGGCAAAAAAACCGCAATCGAGCGAAAAAACTCACCCGGGCGAAAAACCCCACGCCCGGGCAAAAAATGCCAGCCCGGGCGAAAAATGCCAACCAGAGCGAAAAATGCTAGCTTAGGCGAAAAATTCGCGTCGGGCAAAAAAAACACCCGGGCAAAAAATTTACGCTCGGGAAAAAAATCGCGTTAAGACAAAAAAATCAAGTTGTAGATTTTTTTAAGAGATAAGTGTTTTTGGATGAGAAAGTGCTTTTCGAAAAGGTTGAAAAGTAGGTGGCAAGTGACTTTTCCAAAAGATGAGTAAATGGAGTTTTTTCGCGGTAGCTTTTCCCATCGATAGACAATCCAAACAGTCTCTTAAGTGTGGTAGCGTTTTCCAAAAAACGAAAAGGAACTAAAAAGCCCTCCCAAACAGGCCCTAAGTCTCAAGCTTCACCTGTTGTCAGGCTCTCACCTATCTGACAGGGCAGGGTTGGACGTTTATGCTCATTATGTCATCTTACAAAATACCCGACGTGTGTGTTGACTTATTGCCTTGTATATTCCATATTTGTAAGCTTTGAGCATGACTTAGAACTTGTTTCATGTATGTATGAGAATCTTGCTAGAGAGATGCCATTTCACTGACTTCTGGCTAAACACTTTAATATGAAAGAGATGAAATTTAATAAGATAGTATAAAATTATTTGGTTTCATGTAAAATAATTTTTGTTAATAAGTTTACTTTTTTTAATGAAATCATAAACAAAGATAAATAATTAACAAACAATGACATAAGCTCACAATTTGCTAATATATATAAGTGTCATATCTCTTTTGGGAATATCACCCGGCCGGGCACAATGCGATGATGAATTTGAGCTCGACTTGAAATTACACACCTTATGCGCAACATAGCTGCGGAAAATTTTTAGGTGACACATAGCTTGTTAGTCATCGAATTACATATCTGACGACCCATCTTGTAGTCATTTAAAAAAACAGATTCGGTCGAATTTGTCGGATCTGGCCGGGTGTTAATTTTTAAATCACTTTTTAATACATAAAATGAATCTTAAAACATTTGTAAATATATTTTAATTAAGATTTTATATTAGGGCAGACAGACGCTTGATTCAATAGAAGACCAGAGGCACTGAAAGCTGACCCGCTGCACATAGATCATCTGCATCTTCCAACCCTCTTATCACATAAATCATAGAAGAAGCACTTGTCTTCTGATAAAGATCACCATACTTCTATTTTGTAATTAGCATAATGTAACACATATTGTAATCACATAACTCTCATAATATCAGAATTATTGTCCGTTTTGATTTATCTCATGTCATACTGAGCCGGACTGCATATTTTTGTTGCATATGCCGTCTTTTATCAACCGGAGACGATATTATTTTTTGAAATATTTCTCATGCCGTCTCCTTCCAATAGGAGTTGATAATGGAAACTGTATCAATAGTGGTTTCATCCTTGGAAACCAATATCCCGTCTGTTGAAGTAAGGAAAATTCTCAACCTCAGAAATCGGATCAAGGTAGTCTAAGGTTACTGGCTCCGCAGCAAGGCTAAACGACAAAGGGGCTAGGACGAAGAAAGTCAACAAACAGGACCCTGGATGCTACGGCATGAAGGTCCCATCACGTACCCGGATGCTTGGAAGAAGCAACCCCTCCACAACCAAAATTACCTGAGCTAGGTACGAGGGAGACCAGCTGGTAACTAAATCACAAGGTCGCGACCTGGTCTCTAAGGAAAAGGAATCCAAAGGCTCAGCTAGTATCCAAGAAGTAGAGCTCGTGAGATCCTGACCGGGATTTCAAGTGCCTCTCCTCGTCCCCTAGGGTCCTATTTATAGGGAAATCCTGGGGGAAGGGGGGGATCTATTTATACCCCACCCCTTGGCGACTAGGCGAATTCCTGGAGGAACTCGCACGGCTGAGCGAGTAGCTCGCCTAGTCGCCTACCTGACGAGTATGAGAGGGGAGTTCGTCATACTCGCCCAGGCCTTTCGCTGCGTGGCGCGTTGACTTTGACCTCCATCTTGACTTGCTGACTTTGATCTTTGCTGACCTGGCCCTGATGGGGCCCCTCCTCGACGAATATGGGTTGTACACAATCCTCGCTCTTTTCGAGCGACGTAAAAACTCGGAAAGAATCATCCAACTTGTATTCGGCGAGCTGCTTTACCGAGCTCCTGAGTTGCTCGCGCCTGGTGGATGCCTGTCGATCTCTATAAATAGGGGGGCCTGGTTTTCGATATATGCTTTTTGGAGCTCGCACACTATGTCAAAAACCGATGAGGAAATTCTCAAACAAATCCTCGACGCGCTGTCAGGTTTCATCCAACCTTCCAAGCTGAAGAGGCCGCGGGAAGGTGAAGTCGCCGCCGGCTTGCCTCCGAGTAAGAAGAAGAAAACGAAGAAACCGAAGAAGTCGCTCGCCTCCAAGGTTGACAACCCGCCTTCGTCGCCGAAGGATGTCGCCACAACGGTCAAGGATCCCGCTCCCTCTATAAGTACCCAACAACTCCTTGACGAGCTCGGGATGGACGATATTCTTGACATATCCGTCCATGGTCCCGACTTTTCCAAATCGCCGATCACCCCCCTGCCCCCGAAGTTGCCAATACTTAGGCACAGGAGCAGGCCGACCTCGCTAGCTCGCAAGGTCGCTATTTTGCCGAAGTTATTGAAAGTATTATCGATTACTGAAGCCTTTACTTACTCGATTTTTACTAACACATGCAGATCCCTCGCCAGATGATGTTGTCGTGGTGCTCGATGCTACTCCTTTGCGAACGGCACCGCTGATTGCTCTCGAAGCCGGGAAGCGAGGCAAGACTGTGTGCACTGTGCGGATCGACGTCGGCACTAAGAAGGCGACTGAAGTGTCGACCTCCTCAGCGGGGGAGGTTCCTTCGGCGAGCAAGGATCTCCCTGCGAGAAAGAATCCTGCGCCGGCCAAGACCCTCAACCTGGGACGGGAAAAGCTCCTCCCGTCCCTGGTACTGCCCAAGAGCTGACGGTGACAAGCATCCCTTCGCCGCCGCCACCTCTGGTCTCCAAACCGATGCTAGAGGCGAGTATCCCTGTTTCGCCGCCACCTCCAGCTGCCCCTTCAACCTCGTGAAAGCTAGAGAGTACACCTCTGCCTCCGTCGCGTCCCCTGACAAGCTTGCGAACATCGTTGCCGTGCACGGCGCTGCCACCGCCTCCTCCGTTGGACAGCTCGGCCTGAAGGCTGGATAGGCAGCGGCCTAACTACTTCCCGTCGAGGAACGGTGATCGTGATCACGGAGGTCGCGGGCAGGGGAGTCCCGCCGAATGCACGGGCGGCTCTTCTTCCGGCCAACAAGAATATTCGGGTCGCGGCCACTCTCCACGACGATCTCGTTCCCCTCGACATGGTAACTCGCACCACCGTTGTGCTGACTTGATTAGTGATGCTGACTTCTGACTTGGCGACATTCCTTCTGATTTGACAGATCATCCTGCGACTCTTGGAGCGGACTTCATCGACATCGTCGGGCTGTCCGGGAGAGCATATCGACATGCTGCTGCTCGCTCCTATCTGGAGTTGGAGACCAAGTTCGACCAACTTGCTATCTGCGAGCCTCATCGTCGGATCTCGGCTTTGGAGGTTAGGATGGCGAGGATGGAAGAACTTCGGGCCAGCTTGGAGAACTACGAGGCTCGCTTCCACATGATCAACGAGATCGATCGGCGGATGACGATGAACGACCACCGTCTTCAGATCGCTCTAGTCGAGCTGGCCGGTATGCGCGCGAGCATGGGCTCTGCCGGTCGGCTGGCAAGGATGGAAGAACAACTGTGGCTTGGTGATGACGTTATATCGGTGGCGACCGACCATTATCGATGAGCTCGCGAGATGGGCTGGGTTGGGCGACATCCTCATCCTCCGGAGCGACCTCCTAGGAATTAGATTTTTTCTACTTTCTATTATCTGAACTCGCTTCTGGCGACTATGTAATGAACAATATTCTATCTATAATAAGCGAGTTTTAATCTCGTGTTTATTCCGTGTCTTTGCTGATTTTTCCTTCTCATAGTCTCGTCTTTCTTTTGCGATATGCCGAGTTAGTTTTTCCTCCTCTATTTTTTATGCAGGAGTTGTCGAAGATACGAGATTCCCAGCTGCGTCGCACGAGGTAGAGTTGTTGTTGAGCATTCATCTGGTCAGCTTAGGGGGCGACTTTGGTAGATACTCGCCGAACCCTGCGTCCCCCCCTTTTCCCCTTTGTCTCTGCCTATAAATAGAGGGGGTAGGTAAGACATAAGTACGCGGTTGCGACTTTCTTAACTTATACTCATGAGTAATTCCTCCTACTCGCCTCTCTCCTTTGCTTTCTCTCTACTCTCTTCTCCTTTCTCGCAGACCCAACTCGCTCAAGATGGTCGGGGATGATGCTAGCGCTCGTCGTCAAGTCCACGTCACGAACTAAACTGATGCCTCCTTCAAGAGGTCTATAACTTCTAAGCGAGATTTGGAGGAATTTCGCCAGCGCCATCTCGTCGAGGGCTACTCGGTCAGGCTCCTCGCGCGGTCTGAGCGACCTAAACACTTACATCGAAAGCGGATTGGTACTCTCTATTCCATTTCGAGGTTGGCCAGCAACTTCCGCTATGACCTGAATACCGCCAGATCCTGCGATACTTCGGTATCGTGCCCGCTCAAATCAACCCTAATGGTGTGGCGATCATCATGGGGTTCCTGTGCTTCTTGCGAGAAGAGAGGATCGTCTTCGACCTCTCCATCTTCAGGAAGGTGTTTGCCTTCGCCGCGACCTCGGAAGGCATCGACTTCTTCAGCAGCCACGTCTGCACGCTAGTCAGGATGGCGAACAAAGTCCACCGGTGGAGCGAGTATCTGGTTGCCGTCACCGGCGACTTCGACGACGTGCTGGGAAGGCCGCATCTACCTGCTGATGTCGCCTTCCTGCCGCCGATCTTGGAGGGGCCCGCGAGAAGCTAGTCGAGGCTTTCCGCGGGCGACGATTCGATGTCATCAATTGGAGAATCAATGTCAATGTGCTTGAAGAGATCCTCCTCTGTGAAGGTAGACGGACTTCGAAATTCGATCATATTCGCCTACTTATCTTTGCTCGCCGTTGAAAGTTGCGCTAATTTGCTTTCGATGCTCGCAGTCTTGTTCGAGCTCCCGACGAAGCCGCTTCCTCCGGCCAAGGAAGTCACCTCATCACACCCGGAACCCTCCAACCAGCCGACGGAAGTTGGGAAGAAAAAGAAACTCGTCAGAGGAAAGGAGAAGGCCAAGTCGCCGGACCATGCGAGCAAGCGAGCCAAAGTATCTCGCCAGCTATTCGAGGATCGAGAATCTCCGGCATACGTCGGGGCGCCTTACCTTCACCCAAACTTCAACCTTTGGAGAGAAGGCAAGGATGCCTTCCGCTGCCCGCTGGTTTCATGGTCTACGGGCAAGCATCGGGTGTCGCTGAGCACCAACCTCCCCTCTTGGTATGAGGATTGGGAAGACAAGGGGGAGGCCTTCAACATCCTTCACACCTTATATGGGTGAGCCGATGCTGAATCGATGATGGAGCTTGGCCCTGAAGAGCTCGCCCAACTGACCTCGCGCTCTATTCTGCGGGCTGCCGAGCTGAGCCATTCTTCAACGAGGAAGCTTCTGGAGATGCATGAGGCGCTGAAGGTCGTCTCTAAAAAGGCGATTGACCTCGGAATGAAGTCAGCTCGCTGGAAGGAGTATGAGGTAAGTCGCATGGTTGCGCGACATAGTAGATTTTGGTTGTTTTGTTGACTGATGGTCTACTGATACTCGCAGGCTTCCGAGGTCGAGATGGTGAAAAGTATTTTTGAGCTCGAGCAGGAGCTCGCCAACGCCAAAGCCGAGTTGGAGGCATCCCAAGTTCGAGTTGTCGATCTTGAAACTCAGTGGGTCGCTGCTGAAGATCGTCTCGGCCCTTCGGATTCTCGCCTAATGATGTTGTCACAGGACGTGATCGACCATGGGATGGTCAAGAAGGTTCGCACTCAAGGGGACGATATGTCGGCCATCTGCCAGGGAATATCACGATCGGTAGGGGACATCATCCTTGCTAAGTTGAGGATCGACGGCCACCTTGGCGAGGAGGCTAAGAAGATGACCGTCGAGAATCTTATACCGAAGTTGCTCGGCGAGGAATCTAACTCGCTCGACCGTGTTATCTCCTTGGCATCGGGCTCTAGCGGCAGCAGCAACGACAGTAGCAGCAGCGGCGGCGAAAGCAGCGATGAGGAGGAAAGCGGCGAGGAGGGAGAGGATGATGGAGAGAAAGAGGAAGACGCTGACATTGGCGACGCAGAATAATAGCCTGATATTGGTGACGATGAGTCCTAGTTGCTCGCTGATTTTCTTCATACTCGCATACACAAAGAATTGCAGATACTTTGAAATTTTGAAACTTGTAAATTTTTTGACATAGTACAATCTTTTTGTTACCGCCTTTTTCTTTTCTTGTGCTCACATGCTGACTTACTGATGGCGCTTGCTAGGCTCATAGGCTCGAGGAGGATGAGTGCTTGTGATACTCTTACTCGCACACTGATGTCTCTCATCAAGGTTCATCGCCTACTCACAGGTCGCTGCCTCTCGTTCGCACATCGATACTCGCATACTCGCCCAAGCATACTCGCACCTACATAGTCACCTATCTCGTGGGAGCTTAGCTCAATTGAGTTTGAGTTCGTAGCCAACACCCAGCAGGAGCCGAGCTCAACTGGTGGCTTGAAGTAGTCGACACCCAGTAGGAGCCAGACAAGTAGTTGACACCCAGCAGGAGCCAGGCTCAACTGGTGGTGGGAAGTAGTCGACACCCAGAAGGAGCCATGCTCAACTGGTGGTGGGAAGTAGTCTACACCAAGCAGGAGCCAGACTCAACTGGTAGTGGGAAGTATTCGACACCCAGTAGGATCCAAGCTCAACCAGTGATGGGAAGTAGTCGACACCCAACAAGAGTCAGGCTCAACTAGTGGTGGGAAGTAGTCGACACCCAGCAGGAGCCAGACTCAACTAGTGGTGGGAAGTAGTCGACACCCAGGAGGAGTCAAGCTCAACTGGTGGTGGGAAGTAGTCGACACCCAGCAGGAGCCAAGCTCAACTGGTGGTGAGAAGTAGTCGACACCCAGCAGGAGTCAAGCTTAACTGGTGGTGGGAAGTAGTCGACAACCAGCAGGATCCAAGCTCAACGGGTGGTGGGAATTAGTCGACACCCAGCCGGATCCAAGCTCAACTGGTGGTGGGAAGTAGTCGACACCCAACAGGAGCCAAACTCAACTGGTGGTGGGAAGTAGTCGACACCCAGCAGAAGTCAAGCTCAACTTGTGGTGGGAAGTAGTTTACACCCAGCAAGAACCAAGCTCAACTGGTGATGGGAAGTAGTCGACACCCACCAGGAGCCAAGCTCAACTGGTGGTGGGAAGTAGTCGACACCCAGCAGGAGCCAAACTCAACTAGTGGTGGGAAGTAGTTGACTCGGGTGGCTAGTAGTCGATCTGCAGGGGAGAAGCCCGTACAGAGATCACGGACTACATCATCACTCCAACGAGAAACTTTCTTCACCCGAGGGGGTTGATGGTCGATATGCAGGAGAGGAGCCTGTGCAGGGAATCATACTTATGGTAACTCCACGACTCGGGGACTTTTACGGTTGCTAAGGTAGTTTATCCTGCTACTTGAGGAGCGACAAAGAGATTAGATATATCGATGCTTTGCGAATAAAGGAGATTTTTTCAACGACATGACTCTTTTCCGTCGAATCGGGAGGTTGGCGTCCTGACTTGTTCCTAATAACTCTTCCA
This sequence comes from Platanthera zijinensis, assembly GCA_039513925.1. NCBI lineage: Eukaryota > Viridiplantae > Streptophyta > Magnoliopsida > Asparagales > Orchidaceae > Platanthera > Platanthera zijinensis. The sequence continues at coordinate 8,575,079 of CM077088.1, read as the reverse complement.
GTCAGAGGAGAGATGCAATCGGGGGTAGCTAGGCCGACATGCAAAGGGGAAGTTGATCTCGGTCGTCAATGCAGAGGCTCGTTCTTAGGAGGATGCTTATATCCCGAGGCATCGTCTCATTATCCGTACTAGCTTATTTAGGAGGGACAGGTTGAAGGCTCGTGTCTCGATCCAATCGTGGAGATTGCCTTTGGCTAGTCCACTTGGTCTCGAATGCCGATGAGTGCGTGAAGGGGAAAATCCCTCTAAATGTCCTATAGGATGCACTCGAGGTTAACCTCATCCCTTGAGCTTGCTTTTGCCTTTACCCTGACAGGTTATCCTGCCTTAGGTATAACTGAGACGCTTAAATATGCGAGGAGGCACTTGGTGAGGTCGGTTCTCCCTCGAGTCCGGGAGGTTAGCTTCTCAGCATGTTCCTGATAGTTCCTCCAGTCGAAGGAGAGATGCGATCGGGGTAGCTAGGCCGACATGCAAGGGGGGAGCTGATCTCGACCGCCAATGCAGGGGCTCGGTCTTACAATAACGCTTAAATCCTGAGGCATCGTCCCATCATCCGCCCTGGGCTATTTAGGAGGAACAAGTCGAGTGCTGGTTTTTCGAGTTGATGGAGGGTTGATCCTCTAAGCTATCAAATATCTTGTGTGAAACCGCATAAAGGAAATAACTTTACGCAAGCGTGTGTGTGTATATATATATATATATGTGCAAATGAGATTACAATGAAGCAAACATGCAACTACTAGAGATAGAACCTTTTCAGGTCATCCCCGTTCCAGGTACTTACCTGTTGTTTTCCTTCCTGATCTTGCAGACGATAGCCTCTAGTGGCTAGGAATTCTTGAATGATGAAGGGGCCTTCCCAGTTGGGATGTAGCTTACCAAGTACAGCTCCTCTTCTTGCAGCGTCCACCTTCTTCATGACCAGGTCTCCTGCTAGGAAAAGCTTGAGGCAAACGTTCTCGTCGAAGTGCTTGGCCATGCACCTTTTGATTTCCTCCTGGCGGATGGAGGCTAAGTCGCGGAGTTCCTCGATGTATTCCAACAAAAGCCTTTGAGCATCTTCATTTTCCAAGCGCCACTCTTCACTGCCTTCTCCCGCCGCTATGACCCTCGGACTCTGAACCTCAAACTCCACTAGGATGAGTGCCTCAGACCCGTGGGATAACTTGAAGGGTGTCTCCCCCGTGGCCGAGTTGGGATTCGTTCTCAAATCTCATAGGACCGAGGGGAGCTGCTCTGCCCAGTTGCCTTTCAGATTGGTGACCTTCTTCTTCAGGAGGTTGATGACCAACATGTTGGCGGCTTCCACCTGTCTGTTGCTTCGAGGATGATGCACAGAGGCAAATCGAAGATCCGTCCCTAGCTGCTTGCAGAAGTCTTCCAACTTCAAGCTGGCAAATTGCGGACCGTTGTCGGTGATGATGGCTAGAGGAATCCCGAACCTACAGGTGATCTCCCCCTAGATGAAGTTCTTTACGATTTGGGAAGTGGTCTTGGCGAGCGCCTTGGTCTCGATCCACTTGGAGAGGTAATTGATCATAATAAGGACAAACTTCCTCTGCCCCCTAGCTTGAGGAAAGGGGTCGATCAAATCCTTTCCCCAGATGACGAAAGGCTAGGGAGCGGTGATCGAGCGAAGATGTTGAGTAGGTTGAAACTAAAGAGGTACGAAGACTTGACACTTAGAACATTTCTTCGAGAAGGATTCCTTGTCCGTCTGAATGGTTGGCTAGAAGTAACCATGCCTTAGGATCCTCTGCTCCAAGGTACGAGTCCCTGAATGGCTGCCACACTCTCCCGAATGGATCTCTTCTAGAATATGATGGATCTCGATCTCTGACAAGCACCTGGCCAAGGGGCCCGAAATGGTTTTGCGGTAAAGCTCCCCTTCCTGCAGCAAGTAGTAGACAGCTTTGTATCGGAACTTCCTCTGATCTTCTCCACTGGTGGGGAGCTGGCCGGTGGTGAAGAATGCAACGAACGGGTCCTTCCAGGAAGCTCGTTGCTCGATCTCCATCATCTCCCCTTCCTCGATGGATGGTTGAAACAACTTAGTCAGTGTCCACCCAGATCGGGGACAATATTTGGCTAGATAGTCGGCCTCTGAATTTTCCTCTCAGGGTACATGCTCGACGAAGAAAGATTGTAAACCCCCGATCAGACCTTTGATCTTGATGAAGTATTTTTGTAGGTTGGGGTCGTGCACTTCGAACTTTCCTCTGATTTGCGACGCAACCACCATCGAGTCGGTGAAGTCCCTGATATCCTTGATTTCCAACTCCATGGCAAGATGCAAGCCAGCCACCATGGCTTCATACTCTTCTTGATTGTTAGTGACGAGAAAGAGGATCTCGGCAGCCTGTTCGATACTGGTTCCCTGCGGGCTCACTAGCGTGACTCTGGCTCCCACGGAATGTCTGCCTAAAGCCCCATCCACAAACATCTTCCAAGATACTGAGCTAGAAGAGCCTTTGTCTCCTTCCACCTCGGCCGAGAAATCAGCCAGGAAATCTATCACTGCATGGGCCTTGATTGCTACCCTCAGAGAGTAAGAGATATCAAACTTGCTGAGCTCCACCGCCCACTTGGCCAACCTTCCAGAATGCTCCACCCCATACAAGATACTACGAAGTGGGTGATCGGAGATGACCTTGATGGAGTGAGCCTGAAAATACGGGCGCAGCCTACGAGCCGAAACCACTAAGGCGAAAACCAACTTCTCCAGGATAGGGTATCTAGTCTCCACTTACCGTAGCACTCTACTCACATAGTAGATGAGGAGATGCTTCTTTCCTTCCTCCCTAACCAGCACAGAATTGATCGCTTCCGCTCCCACTCCTAGATAGATTAGGTGGTCTTCGCTTCCCTGCGGGCCTTGGAGGAGAGGAGCCTGAGTTAGCTGCTGCTTGAGCTTTCCAAAGGCCTCCTCACACTCCACGGTCCACTCAAATTTCTGCTTGCCTCGGAGAGTCTTGAAGAACGGAGAACAATTTTCTCCTACCTTGGAGAGAAAATGGCTAAGTCCCACCAACCTTCTAGTTAGTCTCTGCACTTCCTTGAAGTCTATTGGAGATGTCATATCCAAGATGGCTTTAACTTTATCAGGGTTAGGTTCCACCTCCCTTGGAGTGAGGAGGTGACCTAGGAATTTCCCTCTTCCCGTCCCGAAGACGCACTTGGCCAGATTGAATCGCATCTTATATTTTCTCAGGGTGGAGAAGGTCTCTGCCAGATCTTGTATATGTTTCGCGACACTCTTGCTCTTGATAAGGAGGTCATCTACATACACTTTCAGGTTCCGCCCCTTCTGCTTCTTGAAGACTTGGTCTATCATTCTCTAGTACGTCGCGCCTGCGTTCTTGAGCCCGAAGGGCATCATCTTGTAGCTATAACAACCATCGCTTGTGATGAAGGAGACATTGTGGCAGTTGGGGGGATGAATCCGGATCTGATGATACCCTGAAAAAGCATCAAGGAAACTCATCACAGGAAATCCAACGACGGAATCAACCAGCGCGTCGATTTGAGGCAAAGGGTAGCAATCCTTCGGGCAAGCTTTATTCAATATAGAAAAGTTGATACATAACCTCCAGCCCCCTCCGGACTTTTTTACCATTACAATGTTGGAGACCCAGCCTAGATACTGGATCTCCGAGACAAACCCCGCCTCCAGCAGCTTCTCCACCTCCTCCCTAATCTGACCGTCCAGTACAGAGGCGCTCTTCCTTTGCTTCTAATGGACGGGGGGCCACTGCGGGATCCAGGTTGAGACAATGGCAAGCAACATCGGCATCGATCCCTAGTATTTCCGCAGCACTCCAAGCAAAGATGTCAATGTTCTCCTGCAGGCAAGCGGCCATCTTGATCTTTCCTTCCAGCGGCAAGGATCCTCCAACCTTCAACAAGCTTGGCTCCCCCTTCCGGGAGATCACCTCCAGTTCCTCCAACTCCTCAGCAGCACGCAGGCCTTCTTCCCTCTCCAGCAGCTTCTCCAACCTCTTTGCGTCCTCTATCCATCTGATGGTACTGATGACATTCAGATAGCATTCCCTGAGGGCTTTTGGATCTCCCCTGATCCTCACTTGGATGTCTCCCCAAATACTTTAGGCACTGCTGATAAGACGATGGAACCGCCTTGAAGTAGTTGATGAGGGGATACCCAAAGATGGCATTGTATACGCTTGGCGCATCAACGATGACGAAACGACATTGGATCGAAGTCCCGCCTAAGGTGACCAGAAGCTCCACTGCTCCCTCCACCTCTTTCTTCTCTCCCGAAAATCCAAAGAGGGGTCCATCTGCAGCTTGGACCCGGGAAGCCTCCACCTGAAGCCCGACGAAGGTTCTTTTGAAAATGATGTTCACCGAGCACCCATTGTCTGCTTGGATATGGTCAACGGTGAAGTCCTCTATGGCAGCCTGGATGACGAGGGCATCATGGAAAGGGTTCTCATTCCCCAACATATCCTCCTCCGAGAAAGTGCTCTCCCAACGGTGGCGGGTCCTACAAGGTCGAGGTGACGCTCTTCTTATAGATTTGATGGAGACTTCCCTTACGGGAAGCTTTGAGCCCGGCTCCTCCGTTGATCACACTGACCTGCCTACCTCTTAGTCCATAGATTACCCCTCCACGACCTCCCAAATAAACCCGATCCTCATTCCTCCTCCTCACTGGAGCTTGGAATGCCACCTGCCCCACCGGGGCCTCCTACCTTTGTTGCTCAATCTCTGCCACTCCAGCCTCCAACCTCCTCCTTGCTTCCCAGAACTCCGGGCAGGACAACGTCCCGTGACCCTCTATCCGATGAATATTGAAGTAGAGGGAAATCTCCGCCTCCTGATGCATCGCCTGTTGCTCCCTCCGACGGCGCTTGTTGCCCTGACGGACAATGGTCATCGCTTCACTTCCTCCTCCTCGGACTTCCTCTTGTCGGTTGCCGTTCCTCCTCTCCTCTTATTGGGGCCTCGGCCTAGCTTCCGGTCTCCACGGAGGTTGGTTTGTTGGATACTGGAACTGCCTCTCTTCTCCACTCTTCAGAGCCTCTGCAAGCCTCCTATCTTCCTGTCTCCGAGGCCTCTCCTACCTCCTCCGCTCCTCTGCCCTCCTGGGTTGTTCCCTCCTCTGCTTATCTCTCTTCGACTCTCTCTTCCTTGGCCCCTCCCTTCTTGATTCCTCCCTTCTTCTCTTGACTTGCCTCTCCGACATCCTTCCACCTCTTACCTCTAAAGGTCTTCCTCTCCTTTCCCCAACGCCTAATCTCCATCCAGTCCCGCCAAGAAGTCCTTGTTCTTCTCTTCTCTTCTCCCTAGACGAACATATTCACCCTCTCCACCATCTCTTCGAAGGACCTCGGAGGTTTGAACCTCATCTCCATGCTGAATAGCTCCTGCTTCAAATCGAACTTGAGGGCCAGCATCAGAGTGAAGCGGTCCACCTCCTCCACCTCTAAGATCTCCTCATGAAAGGGATCGATGTAGTGGTTGAGACTCTCATGCCGCCCTTGAACAATCTTGAAGAGGGTCATTGCCTTCTTCTTTCTCTTCTTAGATGTCGCGAACCTCGTCATGAGGCCCTGACGCAGATCGGTGAAACAGTAAATGGAACCGACTGGCAACTGGTAGAACTAATCCCTTGCGTTACCCTTGAAGGTGATGGAGAAGAATCTACACTTGAAGACATTGGACATGTTGCGAATCGACACCACATCCTCAAACAATTGGAGATGTCGTACCGGGTCATCTCTACCGGAGTAGTAGGTGAGAACGGGCTCTCTGAACCCCTCAGGAACTAGGGCCATGAGGATCTTATCAGAGAAGGGGCTCCTCCCTCCCTGGCGATGACGAGTTTCATCCTCGATGGAAACATCATACTCGCTCCACTGACGAGTATCGCGATACCTCACTGGCGGCTCTGGATCTCGGAATCTAATCCCCTGGTTACCTGTCGGATAATGTCGCGACTACATCAATCGCTCCTCTCTCGTCCAAGCGGGCTCCTTCCCACCGGCAGTGTCACGCGACGGGGGAGGTCGCTATGACATCGGGGCGATGAGGAAGTGATAAACTTCTCAAAAAGAAATTATCTAGCCCAAATTTTAGACCTTTTCACTCGTTGATCCGGAAGAAAACCATTTAGTTAAAGTTTAAATATATGTTAATTCATTTTTTATTTTATTTATGTCTAAATTGGTCTTTTTCCTAGGTATTTGTGCAAGAGAAGTCAAAAAAAACGAATTGGAAGAAGGATTTTGTCAAATATGCTGTTCTGCAGAAAAGGTTGCAACCTCCGAAAAAAAGGTTGCAACCTCTGGACGAATTTCAAATTTCGAAATTTAAACAAATTGCGCCTTTTGCAAAAATAGAAAGATGCATCCTTTGGGGAAAGGGCTGGACATTTTTTAGGAGAGATTCTTCTGAAATAATTCATTTTATTATCTTGAGGAGAGGGGGAGTGCTTCATCTAGGGTTTTCAAGGTTCATCATCCTTCAAGGGAGCGGCTAGAGAAGAAGAGAAGATTTTTCGGGCTGATCGAGGGAGCGACTTCAACGAAAGATTTCTACAACGCTTAAGTGTTAATTTTGCAATATGCTTTGTAAGATCTCTCCAACCGTTATATGTGATTTCTCCGCCGTCATGAACTAAACTCGTTTAATCTTGTGTTGTGAAAGTACGTTGTTTTTGGTGTTGATGAAAACTTAAACTTTTCTTTGTGAATGATTGATGCATGTCTTTACTGAATCTATAATCTTTCTTTGAAAACTTTTGGCCAAGGTTTTGTCATTTTACTACGCTTCATAATTCGAGAGAGGGGTTGCGTAAGTGTGTTATAGATCCGGTATAGTATTTGAAAGGAGAAAGAGATTTCCCCTTAGTATTAGCAACTTTGGTTTTCGATCTTTAAGCGGTACTTGTCTCTCCCGAGGGGGAAATAGAGGCTAGGAATTTCTGATACCGAGAGGTACGGATATTCAACCTTAAAATCGTTGCAAGACGTGTCATCACTCGCTATCACAAAGTAATCTTCAAAAGATTCGTCACATTAGACTTCGGAAATCATAATACAAGATTATCTCGTCTACATCTAAGTACTTTCTCTTAGCAAATCGTAGTCTAATTTCATTCGTAGGCTAATCGTAGTTTTGAACAAATCTCTATCTTACTTGACTTGGATTTAAAGAAAAAGAATAACTGGTACTTGCGAGCGCTGAAATTCACCACCTCTCCGTGGAAACGAACTTTAATCACTCTTTATTACTTGATCCGGCACGTGCACTTGCGTGTAATACGTATACCTATTTAGGGCGTATCAGGAAGCCCGGAGAGGATGGTCCTCTCGATCCTCTTTGCGAAGTCTTCGAATGCTGTCACGATTACGAACTCGCTACCTCACGCGGGATTACCAGTCCCCACCGAGTTGCCGACCAACTCTTCATGCTCGCCAACATTTGCCATCTCGCTAAACCATAAAACTTTCTTCCTTGGCTGCGATCCACACTCACCGCACTAAGTGTTGAAGCCAGGAAAATTCCCAACCTCAGAAATCGGATCAAGGCAGCATAAGGCTACTGGCTCTGCAACAAGGCTAAACGAATAAGGCGGCTAGGACGAAGAAAGTCAACAAACAGGACCCCGGATGCTATGGCAGGAAGGTCTCGCCACGTACCCGGATGCTTGGATGAAGCAACCCCTCCACAACCAAAATTGGCCGAGCTAGGTACGAGGGAGACTAGTCGGTAACTAAGTTGCAAGGTCGTGACCTATTCTCTAAGGAAAAGGAATCCAAAGGCTCAGCTGGTATCCAAGAAGTAGAGCTCGCGAGATCCTGACCGGGATTTCAAGTGCCTCTCCACGTACCCCTTGTAAGACCCCAACCTCGGAGTTGATCGCGGGGCGATCAATCAGCACTTTTGGAGGTCTGAACAGGGGCACACGGCCAGGCACACGGCCGTGTGCCTACCCGTGTTCAGTGATTTTGTGCAGTCTCGAGTCAGAGAAGTACACGGCCTGAGACACACGGCCGTGTCTCAAGCCGTGTGTGGGGCACACGGCCTCGAACACGGCCGTGTTCGAAGCCGTGTTCATGAAGCCCGACGATCGTTCCTGAAGCTCCAGGTAACACGGCCCGCGGCACACGGCCGTGTCAGGACCCGTGTCGATCGGCGAATGAACTACACGGCCAGGCACACGGCCGTGTGCCAACCCGTGTTCGGCCCAGATTTTATTATTTTGGGTCTAATCTCAGCCGTTCATTCCCTTGGATCTGGATCTGACGGTGGGGGCTGCTCCTGGGGGGTTATTAGCCGGGAAATGGGGGGAGAAACCCTCATTTTCAACTTGAGTTCTCTTTCTACATCCTAGAGAGAGGGGAGAGCTCCCTTGGTGGTGTGAGGCCAAAATCCGGCCGCCGGAGGAGGTTCGAAGCTCCAAATCGCGATCCGAGCCCAGATCCGCGGAGGCGACGACGTTGCGAAGCTTTCTAGCCGCGTAGTTTGCGATGGCGCCGCGGAAGAACGCAAGGGTAACGATTCTTTATCTTGGGCATGTGAAGCCCTCTTTTCCTTGCATAGGAAGCCCGCTCTCGCGAGTGAGCGAAGAGTTGGAGCGCTCCTTGGGGTAGATATGTGAAGTCCCCCTTGTGTAGAGTCCGTATGCGTAAACGGACATAGGCATTGTGTGTGAAGCCTATTCGGACGTGTTGGTCCGAATCGGTGATGTTGCATTGCATTTGAACCGGGCAAGACTCCGGATGTTTGGGTGTTTTCGGGTTTTTCTACGTGGTAGATTGCATCAGGGAATCTTAGAGATTAACTCTAAGGTGCACCCGAAAAACTGGGCAAAAGCGGGTTTTGCCAACACGGAGGCCGGGGAGCCAACGTGAACATAACTGGGTTATGTGATTTTGTAGCGGAAACGGGACTCGGCGAGTCTTGACCTGCGCATATGGCTTAAATTGTCGTTGCGGTATGAGCACGGGTCAAGCGGAACCGTACCCGGTCTATGTCGTTCGGTAGGACCGTTGGCATGGACGAGGGTCTTCGGCGGTCTATGGCTTAAATTGTCGTGACCAAGGCTAAGGAGACAAATTGCTCATATGGATGACCGTCCTAGAGGCGGTGGTGGATCGGGAACGTCTATGGCTTGAATTGACGTGACGTTGGCCGGTTCGCCGAGAATGTGCCCTGAGTGCACGGGGTGTGTGGTCGTGCGAGCCTACGCCTGTGGTGATGTGCAATTACCTTTTATAAATGCCTATACTAATAAAGTGCAGGGAAAGAGCATCCCCGCCCCGATTGTGGGGGCGGGATCGTTACAATTTGGTCAGCTTTGCTGACCGTTGCTATTGTTTGCCACCGGGCGGTGGTCTGTTGCTTGCAGGTGCTGCGGAGCCGAGCGGGAAATAGCGGGCTAAAGCCCTTGTTACTGTGCCGGCCCTCGAAGGCCTAATTTGTTATGTTTTTCCCGTTCATTCATGTATGGCCGGCCTGCGAGCCGAGGTCTGAAAACACTATTTTGTTAAGTGAACAATGTAAGGCCTTAAGGCCAGTTCTCTTTTGTGTATGTACTCATTCCTGGGTTGTAGTGGACATTCATGCTTTGTGGCAGGGTTCTTATCTTTTTGCAACTTAATTAAATTGCTTCCGCTAGGTGTTGTGTAGGACGCTCTGATTGGTTGTATGGTTTCAACGCGTAACCAACCGGTCTGTCCGTAGTATATGGCGTCGGGCCCCGGCCGGACCTACTGCTATATGCTATGTGACGGATAGGGGTGTTACAAATTGGTATCAGACTTCTGGTTTCGGTCACGCTTAAATGAATTCGTGGACGAATTCACTTTAAGGGGTGGTGAGCACATTGTGTGCGTCATCGTTATAACATGAAAAGAACCCATGAATGTCCACTTAGGAATGAAAATACACATGTTTGAGGAACCTGCGTGTTCCTATAATTGCTGTTTGCAGTAGTGTTTGGTCGCTTATCGGTGTTTTTGCACGATTATAGGTGACCAGAAGTGGTGCTGGGCCGTCTGAACGGCCAGGTTCTGAGGCGAGCAGTGCGCCAAGCGATACGCCTGCAACACCTTTGTCTGCCGAGACCATTAGGTTGGTGGCAGAAGCGGTCATGGCAATGATTAATGCGCAGCCTGCAAGGCAGGTGCAGCAGCCTGCTCCTGCTGTAGAGCAAGTACCGCTTCAGACGGCAGAGCAAAGGAGGGTTGAGCAGGTGGTGGTGGAGCCAGAGTTGCCTCGGAGAGCAACTGAAAAACAACTGAAGCATGTCATGGGCTTTCATCCACCGGTGTTCACGGGGGCAGAAACCCCGACCCAAGCAGAGGATTGGCTCTCAAGGGTCAACAGGGTGATGACTGCGACGGAAACTGAAGAGTGGCAGAAGACCACTATAGCGACGTTCCTTTTGGATGGGGACGCAAGACTGTGGTGGGAGGGTCTAGAGCTGCATCAGTTGAGGGGAAGGCCATTGGCCGAAGTCCCGATGGAGGAGTTTGCGAGACTATTTATGGCTCGATACCTCCCCTCGGCGCAGAGGATCGCGCTAGAGAGCGAATTCCAGAAGTTGGTGCAGGGTGATAGCACCGTTGATGAATACCTCCACGAGTTTACTCGGTTGGGGAGATATGCCGGCGCTACCTTCGCAGACGAGGAGCGCAAGACGAGCCGCTTTTATGAAGGGCTAAGGGATGATTTGAGGTTGCTGCTATCGGGGCCCAAGGCACAGGGTTTCATGACCCTGGTCAGTTCGGCCCGGTCCTTGGAGAAGGATATGAGAAACGTGCAAGCAAAGAAGGAGAGGGAATCTGGTGGCAAGAAATCAGAGTTCAAGGCGCCGACTACATCGAAGTCGGGCTACCGTAGATTCTTCAAGAAGGCTAAGACTTCGGGTCCAGCTCCTTCTGCAGGTGCCTCGGGGACAACTACCAATCGAACCCCGGGCGCTTGTTTCACGTGTGGAAAGCCGGGGCACTTTGCCCGTGACTGCTGGAGTGGACGCTCAAAGTCCGAAAGGAAACAAGGAGCTACCTACGAGGAAAAGGGCAAAGCGGTGGAGTCGACCGCGTCCCACTATGCTCCGACTCAGCCTAGAGTCTACAACTTGGGCCAGCAGGAGGCCATCAAGCAAGCGGATGTGGTGACAGGTATGAGTTAATTTATGCAAGTTGACTTGAGAATACTATTACCTATTGCTTGTTAAGCTAATGTCTTTTGCTTAGGCTTTGTGGTGATTAGCGATAGTCCGGCACGGGCACTGTTCGACACTGGTGCTTCGCATTCTTTCTTGTCCGAATAGTTTATATCGCGCATCGGAGTCCCTTCTTCGATGGCGAAGGACAAGTTAGATGTGTTGCTACCGAATGGGTGCTCGATGCGTGCGGACAGAGTGTGCGCCGTGAAGGTTCACATAGGGAGCCAAGAGTTCGACTTGCTAGCGTCATTATTGCCGTTAGTAGAGTTCGATGTTATCTTTGGAATGGATTGGCTGTCAGAGCAGAAGGCTTGGATCGATTGCGACCGTAAGGAGGTCAAGCTGGGTATAGGGCGGGAGACTACTTTCGAGGGGCTTAAGGGGTCGAGCAAGACACTAATGTCTGCTCTTCAGGTGGTGAAGGCAGTTCGTGCTGGTGCAGAGCTGTTCTTTGCAATAGTGGGGGCTGTGGAGCCAAAGTCCCTGTTGGATAGCATCCCTGTGGTTTGCGAATACCCCGATGTGTTCCCGGATAGCCTTCCCGGAGCCCCACCGCAGCGAGAGATTGATTTTACGATCGAGCTTGTGCCGGGTGTCAAACCCGTGTCACGTGCTCCTTATAGGTTGGCGCCAAAGGAGATGGCGGAGTTGAAAGTTCAGCTAGAGGAGCTGATGGAGCAAGGATATGTGCGTCCAAGCTCGTCGCCTTGGAGCGCACCGGTCCTCTTCGTTAAGAAGAAGGACGGGAGTATGCGGCTGTGTATCGACTACAGAGAGTTGAACAAGCTGACGGAGAAGAATAAGTACCCGATCCCGAGGATTGGTGATCTCTTTGATCAGTTAGTCGGATCGTCGGTATACTCCAAGTTGGACTTGAAGTCGGGGTACTATCAGCTGAGGATCAGGGAGTGTGATATCCCAAAGACGGCGTTCAGTACGAGGTACAGGCATTTCGAGTTCACGGTCATGCCGTTTGGACTGACAAATGCGCCATCGGTGTTTATGGATCTGATGAACAGGACGTTCAGAGATTTCCTGGATCGCTTTGTGATCGTCTTTATTGACGATATTTTGGTATACTCGCAGTGCGAAGAAGACCACTTCAAGCATTTGCATTTGGTGTTGGAGACTTTGAGGAGGAATGAGCTTTACGCAAAGTTCTCCAAGTGCGAGTTCTGGCTACCCTCGGTAGCGTTCCTTGGTCATATAGTGAGTGGGGAAGGTATAGCGGTGGATCCGGCGAAGATTGTTGTGATACGGGAGTGGCCTGCGTTATCTTCTGTCGCGGAAGTCCGTAGTTTTCTCGGGCTTGCCGGATATTACAGGCGCTTCGTAGAGAACTTCTCGCGGGTAGCGTTACCTCTTACGAAGTTGACAAGGAAGGACCAGAAATTCTTGTGGACGCAAGAGTGCGTGCAAGCTTTTGAGGAGCTGAAGAGGCGGTTGACCACGGCACCAGTGCTTAGTTCGCCGAGTGGGACCGAGGGCTTTGAGGTGTATAGCGACGCTTCGGGTAGTGGCTTGGGCTGCGTATTGTTGCAGCATGGAAGTGTGATCGCGTATGGATCGCGTCAGCTGAAAGTGCATGAAAGAAATTATCCGGTGCACGACTTGGAGTTGGCGGCCGTGATTTTTGCACTCAAGTTATGGAGGCACTACCTATACGGCGTAAGAGTCGATATATACACCGATCACAAGAGCCTAAAATACTTGTTGGATCAAAAGGACCTTAATATGAGGCAGAGGAGGTGGATGGAGTTCCTGGGGGACTACACCTTCAAGATACATTATGTACCCGGGAAGGGCAACGCAGTTGCGGATGCGCTGAGCCGCAGGGCTCCCGCCCGAGCCAACTGGTTGTCGTTGCATGATGAGCGGCTAGTGCGGGAGTTGGAGGAGCTTGAGATCTGTTGCGTTGACAAGCAGACGAGCGCCAAAGCAATGTTAAACTGGACAGAGGTGCAGTATGACCTGGCTGACCGGGTTCGGCAGGCATTGGAGTTAGATGACTCCATGAAAGAGCTTATGGAGGCCGCTCTGGATGGGTCAAATTCCCAGTTCTCGGTGGATGATGGTTTGTTAAGAAAGGATCATCGGTTGTCCGTCCCGAGTGGGGGTAACCTCCGGGCGGAGTTGATGTACGAGGCTCATCATACCAAGTACTCAATCCACCCAGGGAGCACGAAGATGTATCGTGATCTCAAGAAGCTGTTTTGGTGGCCGGGACTTAAGAAAGATGTGGCGTTGTACGTGGCTAAATGCCAAACGTGCGCCTTGGTGAAGGCGGAGTGCCAAAAGCCAGGAGGATTTCTGAAATCCTTGCCTATACCGGAGTGGAAATTCGATGATATATCTATGGACTTTGTGCACGGGTTGCCAAGGTCGCAGAAGGGAAACAATGTCATTTGGGTGATCGTTGACAGATTGACGAAAGTGTCGCATTTCTTACCGATGAGGAAGGATGATCCAGTAGAGAAGTTGGCAAAGCTCTATGTGGATAGCATTGTGCGCTTGCACGGGGTGCCCCGCAGTATTGTGAGTGATCGCGATGGGCGTTTCACGTCCAATGACTGGAGGCTAGTGCATCAATTGTTGGGCTCCAAACTGAAGTTTAGCACGGCGTTTCATCCGCAGACGGATGGCCAGACCGAAAGAGTCAACAGAACCTTGGAAGACATGCTCCGCATGTGTACGTTGGACTTCGGTAAGAGGTGGGAGGACCACCTATACTTGGTCGAATTTGCTTATAACAATAGTTATCAAGCAAGCATTCAGATGGCGCCGTTCGAAGCTCTTTACGGAAGAAAATGTCGCACGCCGTTGTCGTGGTTAGAAACGGGTGAGTCCAAGCTTTATCAACGTCAAGACATTGAAGATGCCACTTCTTTAGTGCATACTATACGGGAGCGGTTGCGGATTGCCCAGGATAGGCAAGCCAAGTATTATAATGCCAAGCATAGGAACATGGAATTCAGTGTTGGCGATTGGGTGTACTTGAAGATCAAGCCGTTCAAGGGTGTCTCACGGATTCGACGCTTGAAAAAGTTGAGTCCGAGATACCTTGGGCCTTTTGAGATTCTGGAGCGGATCGGAGAAGCAGCTTATAGGTTGAGGTTATCAGCAGAGTTAAGTGCTTTACATGATGTGTTCCATATTTCTGTGTTGCGGAAGGCGGTGCAAGAGCCTTCGCAGGTGATCGCGGCTGACCAAGTACCGGTTGAGGAAGGGTTGACAACGAAAGTCAAGCCCATATCTATTGAGGATTTCGAAGTCAAGCGGCTTCGGAACAAGGAAATCAGAATGGTGAAGGTCCGTTGGGATAACTGCGGACGCGAGGAGCTCTCTTGGGAGCGAGAGCAGACAATGCGCGAGGAGTACCCCGAGTTGTTCCCCTCAGGTACTCGTTATGTTTATGTTTTTGTGTAGTCTCTGTTCTTAATTTCGGGACGAAATTCTCTTAAGGGGGAGGGAGTTGTAAGACCCCAACCTCGGAGTTGATCGCGGGGCGATCAATCAGCACTTTTGGAGGTCTGAACAGGGGCACACGGCCAGGCACACGGCCGTGTGCCTACCCGTGTTCAGTAATTTTGTGCAGTCTCGAGTCAGAGAAGTACACGGCCTGAGACACACGGCCGTGTCTCAAGCCGTGTGTGGGGCACACGGCCTCGAACACGGCCGTGTTCGAAGCCGTGTTCATGAAGTCCGACGATCGTTCCTGAAGCTCCAGGTAACACGGCCCGCGGCACACGGCCGTGTCAGGACCCGTGTCGATCGGCGAATGAACTACACGGCCAGGCACACGGCCGTGTGCCAACCCGTGTTCGGCCCAGATTTTATTATTTTGGGTCTAATCTCGGTCGTTCATTCCCTTGGATCTGGATCTGACGGTGGGGGCTGCTCCTGGGGGGTTATTAGCCGGGAAATGGGGGGAGAAACCCTCATTTTCAACTTGAGTTCTCTTTCTACATCCTAGAGAGAGGGGAGAGCTCCCTTGGTGGTGTGAGGCCAAAATCCGGCCGCCGGAGGAGGTTCGAAGCTCCAAATCGCGATCCGAGCCCAGATCCGCGGAGGCGACGACGTTGCGAAGCTTTCTAGCCGCGTAGTTTGCGATGGCGCCGCGGAAGAACGCAAGGGTAACGATTCTTTATCTTGGGCATGTGAATCCCTCTTTTCCTTGCATAGAAAGCCCGCTCTCGCGAGTGAGCGAAGAGTTGGAGCGCTCCTTGGGGTAGATATGTGAAGTCCCCCTTGTGTAGAGTCCGTATGCGTAAACGGACATAGGCATTTTGTGTGAAGCCTATTCGGACGTGTTGGTCCGAATCGGTGATGTTGCATTGCATTTGAACCGGGCAAGACTCCGGATGTTTGGGTGTTTTCGGGTTTTTCTACGTGGTAGATTGCATCAGGGAATCTTAGAGATTAACTCTAAGGTGCACCCGGAAAACTGGGCAAAAGCGGGTTTTGCCAACACGGAGGCCGGGGAGCCAACGTGAACATAACTGGGTTATGTGATTTTGTAGCGGAAACGGGACTCGGCGAGTCTTGACCTGCGCATATGGCTTAAATTGTCGTTGCGGTATGAGCACGGGTCAAGCGGAACCGTACCCGGTCTATGTCGTTCGGTAGGACCGTTGGCATGGACGAGGGTCTTCGGCGGTCTATGGCTTAAATTGTCGTGACCAAGGCTAAGGAGACAAATTGCTCATATGGATGACCGTCCTAGAGGCGGTGGTGGATCGGGAACGTCTATGGCTTGAATTGACGTGAAGTTGGCCGGTTCGCCGAGAATGTGCCCTGAGTGCACGGGGTGTGTGGCCATGCGAGCCTACCCCTGTGGTGATGTGCAATTACCTTTTATAAATGCCTATACTAATAAAGTGCAGGGAAAGAGCATCCCCGCCCCGATTGTGGGGGCGGGATCGTTACAATTTGGTCAGCTTTGCTGACCGTTGCTATTGTTTGCCACCGGGCGGTGGTCTGTTGCTTGCAGGTGCTGCGGAGCCGAGCGAGAAATAGCGGGCTAAAGCCCTTGTTGCTGTGCCGGCCCTCGAAGGCCTAATTTGTTATATTTTTCCCGTTCATTCATGTATGGCCGGCCTGCGAGCCGAGGTCTGAAAACACTATTTTGTTAAGTGAACAATGTAAGGCCTTAAGGCCAGTTCTCTTTTGTGTATGTACTCATTCCTGGGTTGTAGTGGACATTCATGCTTTGTGGCAGGGTTCTTATCTTTTTGCAACTTAATTAAATTGCTTCCGCTAGGTGTTGTGTAGGACGCTCTGATTGGTTGTATGGTTTCAACGCGTAACCAACCGGTCTGTCCGTAGTATATGGCGTCGGGCCCCGGCCGGACCTACTGCTATATGCTATGTGACGGATAGGGGTGTTACACCCCTGGGGTCCTATTTATAGGGAAATCCTGGGGGAAGGGGGGGCCTATTTATACCCCACCCCTTGGCGACTAGGCAACTTCCTGGAGAAACTCGCACGGCTGAGCGAGTAGCTCGTCTAGTCGCCTACCTGGCGAGTATGAGAGGGGAGCTCGTCATACTCACCCAGGTCTTCCGCTACGTGGCGCGTTGTCTCTGACCTCTATCTTGACTTGCTAACTTTGACCTTTGCTGACTTGGCCCTAATGGGGCCCCTCCTCGACGAATATGAGTTGTATACCATCAATATTTTTGTTTTTTGGAACTTTTTAATTTCCCCTTGATGAAGGAACACAAATAGTAAGAGATTGATCTCCTACTTGATGCATACAGCCGACCCCCCTCTACCTGGTTTGGTTAGGCTTGGTTCATGCTTATAAATAAAGGTGTCAGTTTCCCCTTTGAAGGCATTCAGACAAGCAGGTGTCGGTCGCATATTTGCTTTCTTCCTGTTACGGTGGTGCTCTTCGACCGAAGGTCTCGCGAAAAATACAAGGGAACCGCATGTCCCTCTTCACACGGCTTCTTCTTCCTCAGCCACGGCGGTGCTCGTTCGTCCTCCTATTGCCACGCTCGTCCGGATTCTTAAGAAGAAAGATTGTCAACGTTCTTGGCGAAGGGGGTATTGTCGACAGAGTTGATGAAGGACAGTGATATTTTCTTTTTTGTCTTCCTCGTAGGATAATACCGATCTCTCTATTTGTTACTCTCTTTGTAGCCATGTGTTTATCAATAAAAGAGATTTTTTTTGCCTGCGCAGTGGACATACCAAAAATTTAGGGAAGCACTTTAAATTTTTGTTTTCTTCTATTGTGGTTGCTTTTATTTTTATGTTTTTGGCTTGCTCAAATTTCTCTTCGTAACTGCACTAATTTTTATCGTTAGATTATTTATTGGATCGGAAAATATCTGTCAGAGCTATTTTCATAACAAGTGGTATCAAAACTATGTTCAATTGGTGACTGATTAAACGTTTTGTTTTGAGTTGGGTCAACGGTAGGTGATGACATTGGTCCACTTCCTATCTTCTCAATCTTGATCGTCAGTGAATTAATCAGGTCGCCTCAAGGTTCAGTTTCAGTACAGATTTTTCAGGATGATTTTTATGGCATCTTTTACACCTAGTGCGAAGTTTGAGGTTGCGAAGTTCGATAGAAGGAACAATTTTGGTCTGTGGCAGGTCAAGGTCAAAGTTTTACTAATCAAGGAAGGCTTGTGTCATGTCTTATTGGGTAAGGCTCATAAGGATGCTGGTGTTACCAATCACATGTGAGAGAATTTGGATCTCAGAGCTCTATCCACCATACGTATTTGCTTACATGATGATGTGTTGTATGAAGTTCTTTCAGAGACGACTGCCTCTGGTCTTTGGGCAAAGCTGGAGAGTACATATATGACGAAGTCTTTCCCCAACCGCATCTATCTCAAACAGCAGTTGTACAAGTTTAGCATGAAGGGGAGTTCTTCTCTACATGATCACCTGAACAGTTTCAATAAACTATTATTTGAATGTCTCAACATGGATATCACAGTGGAGGAAGAGGATAATATAATTATTTTTCCGAACTCTCTTCCAAAGTCCTATGAGGGTATGATCACTACCCTCGCCTACAACAAGGAATTTTTGGATATGGAAGAGGTCACTGCAGCCTTACTCTCAGATGATATTCGTAAGAAGTCGTCAGACTCAGGTATTACTGAAAGTTCAGTTTTATACTCTCGGGGTCAGTATGGTTCAGGCAGAGGAGGCAAGTCAAAGTCTAAGGTCAGTTCAGACATGTACTGCAACTACTGCAAAAAGAATGGTCATGGAATCAAATAATGTTGGAAGTTTCAGAATAAGGAGAAAGAGACTCATGGTGATGAAAAAGAAAAGTCTGTCGCATCACTATACATTGAGGATACAGACAAGGACATACTCTAGTATTTTTCTCACCTATCTTTTTCCTGTATTTTTTATGTGTTTTCTTTCTTTTTTTGGTTTCCTACATTTATGTCCTTTTGTTTTCCATGGTTTTTATTCTTTTATTTTCTAAAGTTTATTTCCCTTCATTTTTATCATGATATCTCTATACTTGTGTCACTATAATTTTTATCTTTGAGTTATTTTTTCTGATCAAGAACTTCATTTTGTGAATGCAATTTGATCACTTTTTATTACCTAAGCTCTCTTCTTATTACTCCTTCATTCTACATGAGCTTAAAGTGTGTCTAATCAATTTTTGATTAGTTCTCATAAGAGATCAATTTTTTCATGTTGAGGTAAGTTTTTTGCATTCATTGTTGATGTGTCTGCATTTATCATTTTCTCTCATGTGCACACATCACAAGCCCAAAGTCTTGATAAGTTTAGTTTGCTATGAGAGACCGCCGCTGGAGGTGGAGCAGTTGTAATTTAGCTTCAAGGTGAAGCGTTTCTAAGACAGTCACGTCAGTTCCGTTTGTGTGATATTTAGGATTGAAGGAGATTTTTTGATCTGTTTTTGGCGGAAGTACATTCAGTTGGTTCCTTTGTCATTGGCTTTCGGTGACCGTTAAGACATCTTGGAGTTATCTCGGCAAGGTGAAACATATCATGGAAGAGTCATCAGGGTGGAGATTGTTGCATATGTCGTCTCTTTCCAACCAAAGACGATATTGTTTTTTGAATCTTTCCAATGTCGCCTCCTTCCAATCGGGGTTGATAATGAAAATCACATCATTAGTGGTTGTATCCTTGGAACCAATATCCCAATAATATTTTTGTTTTTGGAAACTTTTCAATTTCCCCTTGATGAAGGAATACAAATAGTAGAAGATTGATCTCCTACTTAATGCATACAACCGGCCCCCTCTACCCGGTTTGGTTAGGGCTTGTTCATGCTTATAAATAGAGGTGTCAGTTTCCCCTTTGAAGGCATTCAGACAAGCAGGTGTCTGTCACACATTTTCTTCCCGTTATGGTGGAGCTCTTTGACCAAAGGTCTCGCGGAAAATAAAAGGGAAGCGCAGGTCCCTCTTCACACAGTTTCTTCTTCATTGGCCACGACGGTGCTCGTTCCTCTTCCTATTTGTTGTTGCCACGCTCGTCCAGATATTTAAGAAGCGAGATTGCCAACATTCTTGGCGAAGGGATATTGTCGACAGAGTTGAAGGATAGTAATATTTACTTTTTCATCTTCCTCGTAGGGCAATATCGATCTCTCTCTTTCTTGCTCTCTTTGTAGCTGTGTATTTATCAGTAAAAGAGATTTTTTTTTGTCTGTGCAGTGAACGTACCCAAAATTCGGGGAGCCGCTTTAAATTTCTGTGTTCTTTGATTGTGGTTGTTCTATTTTTATGTTTTTGACTTGCTCAAATTGCTATTCGTAACTACACTAATTTTTGTCGTTAGATTATTTATTGTATCGAAAAATATCTGTCTAAGCTGTCTTCATAGCATATTTTTGCTTTTTTTATAAGTGATGTACGAGCATTTTCTAGGAGGTCAGACATCTAAAGACGACTCCCATCAGAGCATGTTTAACCATGAACTTTCTAACACAACTCTACCACTTGCTTCAAAAATGCACTTCTGATATTTAAGGATCTGAATTACTGTTTAAGTTCAACAACTTTTCTTCTAATTTTGATGTGAGATCTGAGTCATCCGTGAATCTTCTTTCACCTAGAAATCTGTCCTAGAAGTCTGTCAAGAATTTCTTTTCTTGAGCTTCACTGCCATCAAAGTACTCGATCCCCACCCTCATTAGACCACCCTTATTGAATTCAGACCGTTACACATAACAGCTTAACATAATCTCTTGCTAACTCTTAGAATCTAACTTGCCATGAAATCAAAGTTTTACACATCTTTCATTCAAGCTATGCAACATTAAGCATGCACAACATGTTTGAATACAATAAATAACAAGAAATGTATTAACAAGAAAAATTATTAAAATCAAAGTTCAAGAACTAGGATAATTTGAGTAGAGTTGATTTAAAATTTTTTATATAAATTAAGGCTCCGTTTGGGGGGACTTTGGTCACCGATCAAGCGGTTACGACCGCATGAATCAGATCATAATTAAGACCCGGTTCATACCGTCGTAACCGCTTGACCGGTGAAAATAAGTCCTCCCAAATAAAGCCTAAGTTCAACACTTGAGGCTTTTTAGATTAAAGTCACTAAAGATTAAAGAATGTGAATTAATGATTTAAAGTGGATTAGATTAATAATTCGATAATAATAATATAAATAATCCACTAGCGCTGATAATTTTCTTTAGTAGCCCGATTTATTTTTTTGGGAATTCGGCGCGGCCCGGCCCGGCCCGCCCATCGCCCATCAAAAAGGTCTTTCGCGCTAAACTGCTTGCCGCTCTGCGGCTTCCTTCGTGAACACTTTCTCCTACTCCTCCTCCGCTCTCTCCGAGAAGGCCGCGGCGGCGATCAATCTCCTCTCCGGCTCCGACCAACAATGTATCCCCGATTCAGTGAGAACCTTCTGATTTCCCTTCTTATCATTGTGCACCTCACCATTACCATCGTAGCTGACCCCCAAATCAATCTCCTCAGTGTCGGATGCAGTAATAACAACTCCACAAATCCATCCCTCTTCCTTGCTAATCTTAACGCCACTATCTACGATCTAAAATCCCAGATCTACACCTCTGGCGGAAGAATCCTCTTCGCCACGGCGGAGCGCTCGAACTCCAGCATGCCGGTGTTCGCCCTCGCTTTCTGCCGCGGCTACCTATCCCGCCAAGACTGCATAACTTGCCTCACCTCAGCGGCTTCACGAGCGCGAATCTGCGGCTCGGAGACCGGCGGTCTTGTTATCGATGATGGATGCACCATGCGATACGAGAGCGCGCCCTTGCTTGACCAGAGCACGCTGCCGGTGAACAACTTTGTATGCGGAAATGAAACGGATGATACGGCCGGGTTCGACGACTCGGCCAGAGAGCTTTTGCGAGGTCTGAGCTTAGTCGCGCCGCAGATTACCGGGTACTTCGCCGCCGCGGCGTACAAGGGAGTTTACGCGGTGGCGCAGTGCTCGCCGATTGTGAGCCAGCCGATCTGCTCGGTATGCCTGCAGGTGGCTTATGCGAACATAAAGGGGTGTTTCTCGGCGAGCGACGGGAGGGCGGTTGATGCCGTCTGCTTTATGAGGTATTCGAATGAAGCTTTCTTCTCAGCAAATTATACAGTGAATCTTGCAGCCTATTTTTCACCAGGTATTCGATTAGTTTCGCAGCTGTAGTTTTTGTTGAAGTTACTAATGAATTTCTAGTGGATTGACCGAGGACTGTATGATTGTATGTGGAGCAGGGGGGAGGAATGAGAATAAGGCGGCTATTATTGGAGGAGTGGCCGGAGGAATTTCCTTAATAATTCTGCTGGTTCTTGCCATAGTTGTCTTCTTCAGAAGGTTGAGAAGACCTGATGAAAGGTTGATAGGTAAAGTTTAATACTACTAGTTATTTCTTTGTCTGTTGATCCTAACCAACTGTTTGCTTGCTATTTCTCTAGATAGAACGTTTTTCTTGGGATGTACATATTATGCTACTGTATTTCACTCTCATCTTTATCTTATCTTGTAAACTGTGTTCTGAAAGTATGTGATGGGGATTCTCCTTGGGAAACAGCAGATGAAAGGAATTTGTAAGGAAAGATTTAGAGATTGGAACAATACTATCTGATATTATACTGTAATTTTGAGAAAAAATAATATAATATATTGATATTGTAATGTTAACAATATAATATATTGGTATTGCAATGCTAGCAATACCAATATATTGTATTGTAAATGCTAGAAATGCAAATACGATATATGTAATTTTTTCAAAAGTTTCAAACAGATAATATAATATAGCATTTCAAAAGTTTCAAAATCCAATATTCAAAGTTTCAAACAGACATCATAATATAACATTTCAAAAGTTCAACTCCTCATCCTCGTCACTTTGGTTTTCATCATCAATTGTTTCTTCATTCACGACAACAGACACCAAAGCCAAATTCCATAAATCTCGATTTTGTTTGAGGAAAATCAACGCTTCCTAAGTACGTGGTTGTAGCCTTTGGTGTGTCTTCGAAAATATCCGATTGCGAAGCGATGCGAGCGGAGAAGAGGGAGAATAAGGGCTTACGGATCAAAAATATCGAGCTCCGTCCGATCTCCCATGATCATGTGGTTGAGATTCATCTAATGATTCTAATACGAAAGATTGAGAGGTGCGGTTGTAATCAAATCAAGCGGTTGTAAATGAATTGAAAAAAAGATTGAGGGGTGCTAATTCGGGGGCTAGTAACCTTCGGCCATCTTTATTGCTTCGAACTTTGTGAACCAAATTTCTCAGTTACAACAAAAGTGACAAATCAAATTCCCAATATTTCAAGAAATGTGAGTAATGCCCATATAATACAACAAAACTGAAGCTGAAGTGCAAACTCACAAAGTAATCGATGTCAGTGGTGGCGAGGAAGCTCCGATGGTGGTGGTTCTTGTCCAGAGGGAGATGCATACTATCTAAGGGTTGTTAGCGGACTGGTAAGGCGATTGGAGGTTGTGTGTGTGTGCGGGGGGTGGGGGGATCACAGGTTGATAGAAGCTCTGGAAGTCGGAAGGAGGGTTGTACAACACTTGGAAGGAAATTTAAAGGTTGTGGGGGTGGCTGTCGTGTTGGTGGACGACGTTAGAGACAACAACGGGAGGTTGAAGGTTGGGAAGGCCATGGGTGATGGTCGTCAGGCTGATGGAGGGTATATGAGGTGGCGATGGAGGTTGGGGAGGTGTGGAAAGCCGTGGGTGGTTGTGGGAATGAAGGGGGAAGACTTTCGACGGTTGCAGGGGCTGCAGGGAGGAGGAGCGGCCGCGGATGAGGACTAAGGGAGGGTTGGATGCTGTAAGGAGGGGTCTCAAGGACGAGGAAGATGATCGTAGGTGAAATCAAAGAGGAAAATGGCAGTTGTACTGAATCCCATGGATGGGACTGGTGGCACTTGGCATCGGGGAGCATGGGGAAGGCGAAGGAAAGCTCGAACCAGGGTGCTGGAGGCAGGGGAGGCGGTGGAAGGGGGCGTTGGCACCCCCTGAGGGCCAGCACCGGCGGCAATGCACCACATGGGGGTTGATGTGGCACCAGCGTGACCGACAGTAGTTCGTTTAAGTCAAACCCCTCGATCCCTTTGTCCTAACTTTTAGATAACATAATATAGCGGGAGTGAATTAGGTTATGTGATCCAATGACTCAAATCGATCAATCTGATTACTTGATCTAATTTACAAAATATACATCCAAAAAATAAAATAAATACATGAAAAAATGTAGAAAAATAAATCTGACGTGATCACGGACTCCTGTCGTCCATTTGACTATCCAAAAATGTCGACCTCTTAAGTCTCTCAAATGTGACGTGATCGATCTCCAACACAACCATTCATCTTTCTTCCCAAGACCTTCCGAGGCCTTCAACGGTCCTTTTCTTCTGAGCATAGTATTTGTAATAGGATTAAAAAAAATACGTTTTAGACCACCCCCTTCTTGGCCTTTCTTTTTTTGATCTTAAAAATGACTATAATATGATCATATTTCAACATTTTTTGATTGTATTACAGTCATTAAGGATCAAAAATGTCTATCTTTGAGGATTCGGGACCGGACACAATAATCTCCTCTTAGCATTCTTCTCAGCATATTTCTTGTGGGCTTTGGCACCATTTCCATTTCAAACACAACTTTTCAAACACAACTGAGAGGAAAGGAAGGTAAGCACTAAAGTGCTAGGAAGCAAAATACTACTATTTATTTTCAAATAAAAAATCACTCAATTTGAGTATTTAAAAGAAGAAATGATCTAACATGAAGCATCTTTATATGCTGAAATCTGCCACACTATTTAAACTTTGTTAGGATAATTATAGTCAAATATTTAAGTTTTACATATCATGAATTTATCCTAATTTTGACACTATACTGTTAATGGATTCTGAAGAGAAGATTTGTTATTTCTAATAGATCATTTATACATGCGCTTGAGTAAGATTTAAATCTAAAGATATGATTTTGAGAGAACATGTAAAAGCAAAAACATCCCCTGAAAGGTTCAGTGATGACTAGGTCGCCAATGAAGGTGGCGACCCGCAATAAGTAGGCCTGCAAGCGGTTTGGTTTGTTCAGTTTTAGGTAAAACCGAAACCAAACCAAATAACCTTGATTTTTGCATACCCAAAACCGAAACTGAACCGAACCGGATCGATTCGGTTCAGTTTTTTAACATTGGTTCAGTTTTTTGATAAACCTAAAACATACTATACAAAAAAAATGTTGTTTTTGGTTACTCTAAAACACACTGGCTCAATGTTTGACATCTATAAAAATAGATTATGACATAATTAATACATGTATAATCAATCCTTCAATTTAAAACGATCAAGTTCTATAGAATAAAAAATTTTGGTTGTAGAAATGAAATTATTGGAAAAAAATTTAGGGTATACTCATATGAAACAAGTGGTAAATATGGTTGGAAAAGAGTTTAGGGTATGCTGTGATGATATCAAATTGATGCACTTCGAATACCATAATCGGTTCGGTTTTCTCGGTTCAATTCATTGTTTTTTGTTTCATTATAGAGTTGATAAAAACATCTTTTTCATCGCTCTTTAATATCCACATCATCCGTTAAAACTGTATCTGTCTCATCCTTTATGCATTTTACTTGACTTAAATCTCTTGTCTTCCTTTCTCTAGCTTGAGCAATTTTATATATGTCACGCTCTTCATCTTTGATATTTAGTCGCTTATACAATTCTTTATAAGTTTGACTTCTTGCTTTACATAATGTCTGTTTAGCTTCTTTTTTGCCGACTTTATACCTGACTAAGTTTTCATCATTCATACAAGCGTAGAGTGATTTATAGCTGACCTTTTTTGCCCTCATTTTGTCGTGCACTTTCTCTTTCCACTACCAAGATTCTTTTTTTTTGGCACACGACCTTTTGATACTCCAAGTACATTCTTTCCATTTTTCCTTAAATGTGAAAATATAACTTTCCATGAGACATTAAGATCAACATAAGTGTCATCAACTAGTTCCATAACTGCTGTCTTGAAAGCAACCTGTTTTTCCATTTTCAAGTTACACTACCAAATTTGTTGCAACATTTTTGTTCTTTTCTTAAATTTATTATATCCACTTACTGGCGCCAATCAAGTAAAAATGGGTTAAATAGAACTTTTAATCTCCGTCAAGCTTGTTGGAAATTTGCCCTCCGAAAGATCAAGAGAAGATTATATAACCTGATCTGGAATGTAAAGCATATTTTTTTGAAGGATGAGATTATATTGGTCTATTGAAGTCATGAAATAGAAAGACTCCCCTACATGTTCTCACGGGGATATACAATATAGGGTATTTTGGACCAATTCAATATTTTTTATTCATACATATTGCTCCTTAAAACACTTCATTTCAGTTTTGCTCTGCATCATGCAGGAGATATATCGAGGGTGGCAGAATTTCGGGGTCCTGTTAATTTTCTCTACAGCGACCTAAAATCTGCAACAAACAATTTTAGTAAAGATAATAAACTGGGAGAAGGAGGCTTTGGAGAAGTCTACAAGGTACACGAAGGCAGAGAAGCCATGGCTGCGTTTGAGTTTTTAATCTTTCAATTAATTTAATTTTCGCATTCAAATGTTCATGCTAAGAATCTGAATACAAATCTGACACTTGC
The DNA here is from genome assembly GCA_039513925.1 of Platanthera zijinensis. NCBI lineage: Eukaryota > Viridiplantae > Streptophyta > Magnoliopsida > Asparagales > Orchidaceae > Platanthera > Platanthera zijinensis. Next base: position 8,548,740 of record CM077088.1, on the reverse strand, counting down.
CTGCTATCAATCTGTTTTCTTGCAGGGCACACAGAAAAATGGTGAAATAATCGCAGTGAAAAAGTTGGCAATGACGCAATCAAAGAGGGCAAAAGCAAGCTTCTTCAGTGAGGTGAATCTCATAAGCAATGCTCGCCATCAAAATTTGCTTCGATACCTTGGGTGTTCAAGCAGTAGTGGTGAAATGTTACTTGTTTATGAATACATGGCAAATGGCAGTCTTGATAACTTCTTATTTGGTAACAATCCCTCTGACCTTATTCATTGAACATTGAACAGGAATATATTCTACTACACATTATCTGTTTACGAATATATTGCATACTTGTTTGTTTTCTTAACTTTTTTACTTGTAAAGTAATCAGTTCATGCCATCTGTTTTTTGTATACGTGTTTGCAATGGTACCCACCTGTTGTGTGCCTCTGCTCTGGATCGCGTAAGAGGCCCGACGTAGAGCGTCGTTCCCCGATCGGCCGGGCCGTTCGGTGCGCCTTGTCGCGCAATGGTGGATGACAGGCAGCGATCGAAGGGTGAGAGAAGGAGGAGAGGAAGGAGAGAGGAGAGTAGAAGAAGAAGGAGGAGAAGAAGCGGAGGAGGAAGAGGGGGGGGGGGAGCGTCGGCTTCCCGGCGGAACGCGTAAGCGTCGGCTAGGGCTGCCTTCGAACGACCCGAGAGAGAGAGAGAGGGAGAGAAAGAGTTAGAGAGAGAGAGGGTTTTTGGGGAAATAACTTCTTGCCTTCACATTACTCCCAAGCAAGGCCTATATGGCCACATGAGTCCAACCAAAACCCTATTAAATTGTACGCGCCCCTCACCTGGGCTTAGACAAGTGAGCATAATAAAAATCAAAATACGCGACATAAAAATATAAGATACTAGCGGTTATGCGGACGGCGGTTGGCGACGGCGCTGGTAAGTACGCCCCCAAAGAGGATCCATTTCCGGGTTCTTGTCAACCGGAAGTGCCGTAACATCACCCTCCTCGTCGGAAGACAGCTTGTCCTCAAGCTGTGGTGGAATGCTGACTAAGGGTGCGGAAGGCGGAGTACCAACGAACAACTTCAGCTGGGAGATATGAAAGACATTATGAATCCGAGTGTCCTTGGGAAGGTCCAGGCGATAGGCCACTTCGCCGATGCGCTCCAAGATGAGAAAAGGGCCGAAGAACTTAGGCCCCAACTTGTTGGAGAGAGGGCGAGTCGCGGTGAGCTGCCGGAATGCACGTCGGCGAACCCACACCCAATCCCCCACTGCCAGGGTGAGATCGCGGTGTCCCTTGTTATAAGAATGCTCCATCCGCTGTTGTGCTCGGAGTAGTCGATCACGAGCAGCATGTAAGAAACTGTCACGATCCATGAGTGCCGTGTCAAGCTCCGAAAGTCGAGCCGAGCCGCTCGTATAGGACAAGAGGCGAGGTGGATCCCGCCCGTATATAAGCCGGAATGGAGTGGTCTGCAGACTCGTGTGATACGCGGTGTTGTAGCAGTACTCCACCCATGGTAGCCATCTGAGCCAATCTCTGGGCCGATCCCCAACAATGCACCGCAAATACATCTCCAGGGTGCGGTTGACCACCTCGGTCTGCCCGTCGGACTGAGGATGATAGGCGGTGGAAAAGGCCAACTTTGTGCCGCTCAACGTGAAGAGCTCCTTCCAGAATGCACTGGTGAAGATACGATCCCTGTCGGAAACCAAAGTCTCGGGCATGCCATGTAACCTGAAAATCTCCTGAAAGAAGACACGGGCCACGTGTGAAGCAACAAGCGGACGCGCCAAGGGAATGAAGTGGGCCCCCTTGGAGAAACGGTCTACAACCACCATCAAGACACTCTTGCCCCGGACGGATGGCAACCCCTCTATAAAGTCCATAGAAAGGTCTGCCCAAACCTGAGTAGGAACCGGAAGTGGCTGAAGTAAGCCGGCGGGTAGGAGATGATCGGTCTTGCTCTGCTGACAAATAGTGCAAGCTGCCACGAACTCGCGGACATGACGGCGCATGCACTTCCAATAGAACTCGCCGCGAAGGCGCTGAAGAGTGCGGTGGAGGCCTTCATGGCTCCGAGAGTGTACCTCCGCAATAATGGCGGGAATAAGGGAAGAAGTGTCGGCAACAAAAATCCGGCCGCGATAGTACACTAAACCATGTCGACCGGCCCACTGATCGTTGGGAAGCCCCTGCTCGGCACGGTGAAGCAACTCGGACAATCCGGTCGAATCTCGAATCTCCTGACGAAGGCGGGAGAGCAGGTCGGCGGTAGGGAAGGAGACGGCATAAAGGGCGGCGGAGGAAGGTGTATGGCGGCGGGAGAGGGCGTCGGCGGCCCGATTAAGCAGCCCGGCCTTGTGTTCTACGGTGAAATCGAATCCAAGTAATTTGCTCACCCAACGCTGCTGGGGAATGGTAGAAAGCCGCTGCTCCAATAAGAATTTCAAGCTATAGTGATCCGTCCTGATGATGAAAGCACGTCCCCATAAATAAGGTCGCCAATGTTGGATGGCCTTGGCGAGCCCAATCAACTCTTGCTCGTAGGCCGGTAACTTGCGGTGATGGAGGGCCGTCTGCCTGCTGAAGTAAGCAATAGGGTGACCCCCCTGCTGAAGGACTGCTCCATATCCCAAGCCGGATGCATCACACTCCACGAGAAACGGGGCCGAGAAATCTGGAAGGCGAAGAACTGGTGCCGATACTAGTGCGGCCTTGAGATCCTGGAAAGCCTGGGTCGCTGCCTCGGTCCACACAAAGGCGTGTCGCCGCAATAAACTGACCAGAGGGGCGGCTAAACTGCCGTAGTCCTGAATGAAACGCCTGTAATATCCGGTGAGGCCCAGAAAGCCCCGAAGCTCGGAGACGGTACTCGGTTGGGGCCAAGAGGCCACCGCCTCAAGTTTGGCCGGATCGGCCGAAACCCCGACAGAATCTACTACATGGCCGAGATAATGCACTGAGCGCTGGCCAAAGGTGCACTTGGACGGCTTGAGGATCAACTGATGTTCAAGGGCCAGCTGGAATACGGCCCGCAGATGCCGTAGGTGGTCCGCCCATGTCGTGCTATACACGAGAATATCGTCAAAAAAAACAAGAACGGACTTGCGAAGGAAAGGATGGAATACCTCGTTCATGATGGCCTGGAAAGTCGACGGCGCATTCGTTAAGCCGAAGGGCATAACGAGAAACTCGAAGTGGCCATGATGGGTGCGAAAGGCCGTCTTTTCAATGTCCACTTCCGCCATGCGGACCTGATGGTAGCCCGAGAAGAGATCCAATTTGGAGAAGAATGAGGCGCCATGCAGCTCGTCCAACAGTTCCTCCACGACCGGAATGGGAAACTTGTCCTTGACAGTGATGGCGTTCAGGGCCCGGTAATCCACGCACATGCGCCAAGTGGTATCCTTCTTGTGAACTAGGAGTGCCGGGGAAGAAAATGGAGAAACACTTCGGCGAATGAGACCCTGCTGAAGAAGAAGATCACATTGTCGTTCGATCTCGTCCTTCTGAAGGAAGGGATAACGGTAAGGCCTGACGACGACCGGTGCCGCGCCCGGTAGAAGGCAGATGCGATGGTCCTGCGGTCGACGCGGGGGAAGCCCGAGTCGGGGTCCGAAGAGAGCTGAGAAGGTCTGGAGGAGCTCGGTGAGGTCGGGGGGATGTTCCCTAGGTGGAACTGAAGGAATGTCAGACTGCTCGGTGTGCACCAAGAAGGTGGAAGGGGACCTCGGAGGCGCATGTCCCTGCCACTGAATCGGGAGTGAGCCCGCGCGCCATGAAACTGTCAGCCTGTCAAAATCCCATGTCAAGGGGCCCAATGTGCGGAGCCAACGAACGCCGAGAACCACGTCGAAGCCACGCAAGTCAATCAGGAAAAGATCGGTCTGGAAGGATGAGCCCTCAATCTCAAAGGTAACACTGCGGCAGACTCCCGGACAGGGCATATGTTCGCCGTTTGCCACGGCGACCTTGACGTGCTCCCGATGCACGAAAGGAAGATGTAGCTGGAAAGCCGCGTCCCGGCGGATAAAGCTGTGGGTGCTGCCCGTATCCAACAAAGCAAGGAGAGGTGCACCCGAGACTGTCACATAAAGCTGAATCGTAGAACCCGCCTCGTGAGGACCGGCCAAGGCATGCAAAGAGAGCTGTGGCGGGTCGGTGTCATCCGGGTCATACTCATCATCAGGGGGATCGTCCACCTCAAGCCAGAAGAGACGCTTACACCGGTGACCGGGTGTATACGGCTCATCACAGTTATAACACAGGCCCTTCTCCCGTCGGGCGGTCATCTCGGCATGGCTCAAGCGACGGCGTATCTGGGGACGAGAGGGCACCTCAGATGTTGGCCCCGAAGAGACAGCCGGTGGTGGTCGAGAACGTGGTTGCGCGGGCGGGCGCTCGAGAGAGAGGCGGCGATCAAAGGCACGGGCCAGCGCCATGGCCGACAATAAATCTGGGGGCTTTTGGAACTCAACATCCCAACGAAGGCGGTCAGGTAAACCGGCCGTGAAGAGTGGCACCTGCTGAGACGGCAGAACTGAGGATGCACGGGAGAGAAGTAGCTGAAAGTTCTCCAGGTATGAATCGATCGATCCCGTGTGCTTGAGTGCAATAAGATCCCCGAGTGGGTTCCCTTGTAATGCCGGCCCAAAGCGAAGCAAGCAGGCATCACGAAAGACTTCCCACGTAGTAGCGGGTTGTTCCCGCAACAGCTGAGTGACCCATAGTTGTGCGGCGCCGAGTAGATGAAAGGAGGCGATACCGACCCGTTCTTCCTCCGGGGTCCGGTGGTTGTCAAAAAAAAATGCACAACGGGTGAGCCATGGCAAGGGATCCTCGCCGCCATCATAAATGGGAAATTCCATACGAACGAAACGCGGACCCGTAGAAGACTCGGCACGGGGCTGGACGGAGTCGATCCGGCTGGCGGAGGGAGAGTGCACGGGCGGCAGCGGCGGGGACGTGCTGGCCAAGGCGTCAACACGTGCGGAGAGCTGGGTGAACATCGCCTCGAAGCGGGCCAAAATCTGTCCAAGATTGGCTGGATCGTCGGCCATGGCGGGAGCGGCAGTGGGCTGTTGATATGGGAGAGGAGATGGGAGCAAACCGGGAGCAGCCGTGTTCGGCGGAGGAAGCAACCCGGAAGCAGCCGAGTTCGGCGGCAGCGGCAGGGGGGCCAGTCCAAGGAGAGCGGCGCGGTACGAGGCGGAGGGAGGCGCGCCGGCAGGGGACTCGGAGGAGCGGCCGGCAGTTGGCTCTGATACCAAACTGTTGTGTGCCTCTGCTCTGGATCGCGTAAGAGGCCCGACGTAGAGCGTCGTTCCCCGATCGGCCGGGCCGTTCGGTGCGCCTTGTCGCGCAATGGTGGATGACAGGCAGCGATCGAAGGGTGAGAGAAGGAGGAGAGGAAGGAGAGAGGAGAGTAGAAGAAGAAGGAGGAGAAGAAGCGGAGGAGGAAGAGGGGGGGAGCGTCGGCTTCCCGGCGGAACGCGTAAGCGTCGGCTAGGGCTGCCTTCGAACGACCCGAGAGAGAGAGAGAGGGAGAGAAAGAGTTAGAGAGAGAGAGGGTTTTTGGGGAAATAACTTCTTGCCTTCACATTACTCCCAAGCAAGGCCTATATGGCCACATGAGTCCAACCAAAACCCTATTAAATTGTACGCGCCCCTCACCTGGGCTTAGACAAGTGAGCATAATAAAAATCAAAATACGCGACATAAAAATATAAGATACTAGCGGTTATGCGGACGGCGGTTGGCGACGGCGCTGGTAAGTACGCCCCCAAAGAGGATCCATTTCCGGGTTCTTGTCAACCGGAAGTGCCGTAACACCACCCTCATGCGGAAGCACCTTTGGGGCTAAACTTCGATGAAGAAAAATCAATTAAATGTGATCAATCATCACAGAGCACAGATTTACGTGGTTTAACCTCCAAAATGTGGGCTCTGTTTAGAAGAAATGATCCTATCCATTAAAACTTGAGACAACACAAATGATATACCAAACCCTCACTAGCCCTTCCAAAAACTCAAGCACAGCCATCTCACATATGAGGAAACCTGAAACACAGGGTTTGTACCTTAGATCTAATACAATCAAAATATTGGCGTTGATTGTCAAGCACCCATGATAAAAACTTGTTTCAAAGTGTGTTGCGGCCACTCAAGATTTTAATATCTCCAAGATCAACATGGTTACTTCGACCCCCATGGTGATCCAAATAAGTTCACACCTAATACTAAATTGACATTGAATGTTCAATCTTAAATACCACTCTGATGGCTTTGTGGCTAGGTGCAAAAGTTTTATAGTTGCACATTGCTTTACCCAATCCCATGATATCTATTTTCATGACATGTTTGCTCCTGTTGTGAATGGAATTTCAGTTCACATGGTTGTTGCTCTTGCCACTTCTTCTGTTTTGTTGTTTATGATTCAGGATTCGTGCAACTGCAATTTGATCATATTGTTTTCACATACACTGACACTTGTGGGCAAACTCTTTGGGCGGTCTGTGGATGATATTATTGTGATCGGTGGTGACCATGCAATTAGACTGCCGATTGTACAACTCAACCAGTAGTTGGTAAGGGCACGGTTCAATGTACCAACACTTTGACTGTCCATTGTATTGTATGTTCCTTCCTTTCCTGTGAATCTCTTATTCATTACCGTCATTATATCTCAACTTAAATGTGCCGTTTTATTTGATATTCCAAAGATGATTTTTTAGGAGGAGACCGATATGAGACTTGGGACTGACACATGTCATAGTGGCTTCTGGTACCTGGATAGGGAAAGTATGAGCTCAGCTATATGAAGAAGACCACAATTATGTAATTTATTTAACCTTCCTCTATTCCAAAGATTTGTTCATCGTTGCTGTTCTTAGCAGACCAATGTTGACCATACATGTTATTTAGGCGATGTGGAGTTACACTATCATGCGTGTCGTATATGTGGACGACATGATTATCACTGGTGATGATGAGAGTGAAATTGCTCGACTGAAGACGAAATTGGGAAAGGAATTTGAGGTAAAAGACTTGAGGCAGCTAGGGTATTTTCTTGGGATTGAGATAGCTCGTGGTGCAAAGGGGATTGTTCCATTTCAATGGAAATATGCGCTAGACTTGCTGATCGAGGCAGATATGCTTGGGTGCAGGCCTGTGATTGCTCCCATTAATTAGAAGTCTAAGCTTTGTGCCGAGGTAGGAGAGCCAATTGATGGAGAGAAGTAGCAGAAGTTGGTGGCGTACTAGAGCTGGGACATGTAGTTACTAAAGAACAAGTGGTTGATTGTCTCACTAAGGGACTCAACTCACTTGATTTGTCTAGATTATGTGACAAAATGAGCTTAGTTGATATTTTTCGCCCATCTTGAGGGAGAGTGTTGATATTTAAATGTGTATATATTTCCATTGATTTTACACTATTGAAGCAAAAGGAAGTTGGACAAAAAAAACTTTGAGGAGATTATTTAGAGAGAATTTCTTAGATTCGTCTTTGCCATCTTCATCAGTATATTTGTATTTTTCTCTATTTTATTTGAGCATTCATCTGTATTGTAGTTGTGGGAGCGATCTGGTTATGGATCGAGGATGAAAAGTTAGTTGTACGTGTATTTGAGTAATACCATCTTAGTGGCGGCTTTCCGGATTGGACACCGTTTGTCCTGTGGTTCTCTCCCAGTTGAAGTTTCCATATAAATATTTGTGTCATTCTATTCAGTGCTTGTGGTTGTTTTGTATTGCACGTTTATGTGCCTCCAAGCGGCTTGCGTAGATTCTATTGCTTACTTAAATTTGCAGGTTCTCTTACTCACTTAAACTTGTAGATTCTCATGTCAGGTTTAAGCTAAAAACCCTACATAGTTATGGGCATATAACTACTTATTGTTATTTATTTTTAGTGTTGAAAATGGTGAAGTGAAAGTGGGGGATTGTGCGACCTGTCCGCACGGTCTATGCGGACAGGACTGACGGTTAGCCAGGTCGGCAGAGCTGTTGCAGACGGCTTGTTCTTTGGCGGCATGGGCTGTCTGTTCGCGCGGTCTGTGCGGACAGAGGTGGCGGCCAGGCCGGCTTATGCTCAGCAGGCAATTGGATCCCAGAAGGTAACCGGGCGGATAGCTTCTCTATCCGTGGAGTCCGGCAATATGCGGACTGGGCTGGAGCTCGGCAGACCGGCATGACAGATGCCTTGGTCTAGCTCTGTGGTGCGGTTGGTGGAAGCCGCAGGGTTCGCCGGCTAGTGCGGACTGGTGCTGGAGTTCACCAGGATTGGCGGACTGATGTCAGTGTCCGCTAGTAAGCACGGACTGGCCCTTGTGGCCAGTGGTGTGGACTTGGTTGGTTCTGAACCAAGTCCATGTTGGCTTAGTCCGGGAGATCGCGCGGTTAAAACGCGGACTTCTTCTCAGTCCGCCAAGCTCGGCAGTAGTTGTCGTGTGCCTTGGTTGCGAGCTTGGGGAATGCGGACTGGAATTGATTCCGCAAGGCGTGCGGACTGGAGCCGGGTCTGCTAGGTTATGCGGACTGCTTTCATAGTCCGCCAAGCTCGGTAGCAATTGCCTTGTGGTTTGGTTGCGAGCTTGATGAATGCGGACTGGAGCTGTATCCGCCTGGGCATGCAGACTGTACTCCTTGTCCGCCGAGTCCGGAAGTTGTCACCTTGGTCCCTTGGCTGCGGGATCGGGGTACACGGACTGGAGTTGTGTCCGCAGGGCGTGCAAACTGGAGCGGTGTCCGGTGGTATGCGAACAGGTGGTGTTGTCGCAGGGTCTGCTGGCGGCGGATTGTCCTGGCTTGGCCTTTGGCAACAAGGCGGATAGGGTTGCTATCTGGCCTTGGTGATGTTGTTGGCGGTCTAGCTATCCTGCACATGTCGCGGCGGACTGGTTGCGTATCCGCGGCTTGCGGATACACTTGGTGCTCGCCGCGAGATGGGGCGGTTATCCTATCGGCTAGGGCGGTGACCACACTCCTCATCGTGCCTATAAATAGGACCCTCTGTCACATTAATTACAAGAGCAAATGAACAGTAAGTGAACTCGCGGATAGTTGTTGCGGACTGGATATTGTATCCGCGCAGTTTGAAGATTGACCGGGTTGTGCTGTGCAGGTTATGCGGATAGCGCTGGAAAGCCAGGATTTGATTCTGATTGTGGTCAGGGACAGCGCAGACTCTGCAGATAGCAACCAGCGGTTAACAGTAGGTCGCGATTTGTGGCTAGGAGGTCTCTCTTTTGCAACTTGTTTCCCGGTTCAATAAGTTGTCCGCTTTTGGCGACTTGTTCAATTCGGCAGCAGCAGATCGTGTGATCAGGCGGCTAGGCGTCCTTGCGGTTAGGCGGCTTGCTGATCGGCGAGTAGAGTTTCTTCTTGCATTGGAATAACGGGCAGTCCGCGCGGCTTGGTTTGCGGCTTGACAACCTGGCGGTTTGTGCGGACTCCGTAGTGTAGCAGTAGAGCCGGAGGTTAACTCTTTGAGTCCGCGCGGTTAGGGTTTGCCTTGTGATTGTTTCTGCTTTTCCTTTGGGTACATTGACGAATCATGTCTCGTCATGTATGTCTCGTCTTGTAAAGATTGTTTAGTACAAGATTCGTTCTCTTCTGGTTTGTATCAGGTTTATTTGGGCTCAGATTGGTTGAGTGTTCCTGCGCCTGGTTTCCCGTCTTCCGCTATATCAAAATTTTAACATTTAGTAGTAAAATTCCATTACAATGCATGCTCACTCTTTTTAGATAAAATCTTATTATGATTTTCTATGGATAGGTGTTCTTGGAAGTGACGCCAGGAGTAAAATATGATGAACATAAAGTGAGCATAAAAAAGTAATGCAATGATGATTTACGTAGCTCAACCTTAAAAGAGATCTAAATCCACATGAGAGAAGATCAAATCCATTAAAAACAGAAGTCGTCATGTCATGAGGGAGAGTGTCTTAAGTAGCGAGCAAATCTCGAAAAGCATGAGAGAGATACTCTCTTCTGAATCAGAACAAAAAATGCGCATGGAAGCAGAGAACTGCGTGTGCACCATAGCAAAAAAAGTAACATAAATCTGGAAAAACTCAGAGCGAGAATGCATAAAGTATATCCAACAATAACGTGAATAATCGTCAACAAAAATAACATAATATCGGTGTTCGCTCTTGGATACAAAATGTACGGGACCTCATACATCAGAATGAACTAGATCAAACGGACACTAAGACTTAGACTTGCTGGACTGATATGAGAGTTGTGGTTGTTTACCAAGCTTACAATCCGTACATGAATGAGACCGATCAATAGAAACATGACCAAGGAAACCTTGACTGATGAGGGAAGCGAGACGGGAGCCACTGGGATGACCGAGACGGTGATGCCACTGAGAGAAGCCCACCAAAGGAAGACATAATGTAGAGGTCGCCAGTGGAGATAAAGTGGATGGAAGATGAAGACAATCAAGGACGTACACCCCACTACGATGATGACCAGCTCCAAGAAGTGTCTCTGTCAGACGATCTTGCACACAACACGCAAACTCATCAAAAATAACAAGATAACCATGAGAAGTGAGTTGGATGGTGGATATTAGGTTCATGGACAACTTGAGTATATAGGCAACATCGAGAACATGGAAAAGGCTGGTATGAAGAAGTCCGCGATTGGTGATGGGGAGAATAGTGTCATCAACAACCATGATGTTAAGGTCAGAAGAGACAAGCTGACAGGACAAGAGGGGGTGGCATGAAATAAGGCTCTAGAGTCAAACAACCAGTTAAAAGGAGAGATACCGGGGGGAGGCAACTGGTTGAGAGACAGAGACATCAGAAGCATCCAGTGAGAGCACGGAGGTAGAGGAGCGATGTAGTAAAGCGATGTAGTGAACCATGAGACAGCTGCTAGGCAATCAGCTGGGCATGCTCAGAGACAGGATCACATTGCTGATCAGACTGTGGTGCCCTCTGAAGCTTGCGACACTCAGATTTGACGTGGCCATGACACTGACAGTATTGACAGTGGACTGGCTGGCGACGAGGTGCACCAGACGGAGCATTAGAGAATGTCGGAGGACAAGGGGTAGGCCACATTAACACGCTATAACCTGGCGAAGGCAATGGAGGAGTACTCATAAGAGAGGACTGCGGTAGAAGCTCAGGAGTAGCAAAAACAGCATGAGTCAACATTCAGCGATGACCACAGCCAACGTATCCCTGAGAGAGGGTGGAGGATCCCGATGCAAAAGCTGGGCACAAGCAGACTCGAACTCAGGGCGTAACTGCATAAGGAACTCATACATGTGCTGAAAGTTGGATCCCAAGATGTAGCAACACACTGAGGGAAAGTAGTGCAGGGGGAAGGAGTCATATCATCGCACTGACACCAGAGATACAGGAGCTCAGCAAAGAAGGCCTGTACAGACTGATCACGTTGGTAGCAGATGTCAAGGGTCTAGAACAGAGAGTAGCGTTGAGCCTGACTAGATGGCAGGTAGAGACGACACAAGTGATCCCGCGTCGCCTTAGTCATAGGGAGCTCGTAGACGGTCGTGAAAATGGGGTGCTCACGTGACTGATAGATGATGGCTATCGCGTGAGAGTCGTCTGAGCGCCACTTTGCCATGTTAGAACGCTGGACAGAAGCGGCAGTGCTGACAGTGGAAGAGTCGTCCATAGTACTGGCAGCTGGAGGGCGGAGCAGACTCAGAGCCGTCAATGTGGCCCCATTGATCTAGGCCACGGGGGATCACACTGATGGTGGCAGACCATGTCTTGTAGTTTCGTTCATCGATAATGACATCTGCCTTTTAGAGAAAGGCAGGGGAGTAAGACGAGGCCATTGGAGCTGCAGGATCAGCCAGAAAAAAATCGAGAAGACGAGCGGAAGAGATGAGAGTGGCATAAATCGACGATGGCGGCGTCGAAACAACGGAAGCGGCAGTTCGGAATGCCTCGTCGATCAGTGATGGAGGCCGGCGGCTGCAGGAGGCAGCGGAGGAGGTCCGGCGGTTTAGAAGAGGGGCTGAACATTGAAGATGTTGCGAAAGGCCTACAGAATGCATCACGAAAGACGCAGAGGCGATTGAATCGGCAGGAGCAGCGAATGAACGAGACTTCTTCGTCGTCGGACTGGATCGGCGGGACCAGCGAACGAATCGACGTCGTTCTTCAATTCGGACCGGGGATGAAGACGCGGAAGTCACGAAAACCCTAGATGGGAGCCGAGCAGGTGCCGAAGTCGGGGAAGGGCGGCAGATGTCGAAGCCAAGCGACATAAATCGTTAGGCGTGACGGAAACCAAAAGGTGCGGCGGAAACCCTAGAAGGACTCTGATACCATGATAGGAAGAGAGGAATAAGGGATTGAATGTATGTTATTCCATGAACTGTAGCAATATATATACATGTACAACTGAGGGTGCCCATAACACCCGAGGTGAGCCTAAGCTAACTCTATCATACAAAATTTACATTATATATAACACAAATAAGAATCACTCACCATTCCTTCCAAAAACATATGTAGACAAGTTTAAAAAGAAATTTCATAACCTAAAGAAATTTCATAACCTACAAGAGAATTACATCAAAGAACAACTCAAAAGTACTTAAGAATAGTATCAATGTTGGTCTAAAGTGTAAAGAGAAGCAGAATTTTGGAAAAATAATTCAAATTTTATTAATTTTCTCCAGCTTGTATAGGTTACATGTATGCATACACTTATATAGGAGGAGTGAAGTGGAGAGAACTCCAATCATATGATGTGGGATTAAAGAGAATTTACATGGGCCTCAAAAGAGGGTTATTTATATTGGACTTTTATCATTTCTTCTTAACACTCCCCCGCAAGCTAGAGCATACAAGTCATATGCACCAAGCTTGGATAAGAACTGATGATATAACGATCGAGAGAGAGGTTTAGTCAGGATGTCAGCAACTTGCCCTGTAGTAGGAACATGCTCCAATTCTATCTTCTTTGATTGAACTTTTTCTCGAATGAAGTGACAGTCAACTTCAGTATGTTTGGTTCATTCATGCAATGCGGGATTCTTGACAATATGTATTGTTGCTTGACTGTCACAAAACAAGGTTGTCGGAGATGAGAGTTTGAGTCCCAAATCATTTAGAAGACTTTCAAGTCAGGTTAGCTCAGATACAACAGTTGTCATATCACGGTGCTCGAGCTCAGTAGAGGAACGAGCAACAACAGTCTGCTTCTTGCTACGCCAAGTAATAAGGTGTCTACCGAAGTATGTACAAAAACCAGTTGTGGATCGCCTATCATCAAGAGAACCCACATAGTCAGCGTCGGAATACGCAACAAGAGAAAGAGAGGTAGATGATTTGTAAATGAGTCCTTTTCCCAGAGCAGTCTTTAAATATCTGAGAATGTGCTCGACGGCTTGGAGATGAGATGTCCGAGGAGCATGCATGAATCGACTCACCCCCACAACAAATGAGATATCAGGTTGTGTAACCGTAAGATAAATCAACTTTCCCACCAAGCGTCGATAGTACTCTGTATTTGTAAACAGTGGGTTGGAATCAGAACCATGTGCAAAGAGCTTGTGATTTACATCCATAGGCATGGGCGGACCCACTACTAGACACGCTCGGGCAAGTGGTCGAGCGTGTTTTTCGCGTAATAGCCCTTAGGGCATAATTTCCTTCGCTGTTTTTTCGCTTGTGTCGTTAGAGAGTCGTGCTTTGTTGGTTAGCAGGGAATAGACTCATCGTCTCAGTCGCGCCGATTCCCACTCTAAGGCTTGTGCAGCGATGGAAAAGCTCGACGATGACCTGTATGGAGAAAGCAGACGTGAAGCTCAACTAAGGCGAAGGTAAATCCATGCGACTTGTTTGGAATGTTACGCACTTACGCTCTAACGCCTGTGCTGCTCTGGTTTGCTTTCTAGCTATCTCTCTCCCCCTCTCTCCCCATTTTTGTCTCTTTCTTCCTCTTACTACCATTTTTCCCACTTACTGGTATCAAGCATGTCCGTCCTACTTCGTTCTCTCAAGGAATCGTCATTTCTTTCCGCATGACTGCATGAGGCTACAATAAAGGCTTCTCTTCTTCTGCAACCCACTCTTCCTCACGCCATTTTCATGTCCAACTATTCCAGGTACTAAAGTTATTCTCAGTCCTTCCCTCTCTCTTTATTTCTTGCTCTGCCTAAGTGATTATTTGGTTTATGCGCGTGTTATGTTTGATGAAATGCTCAAATGAAAAATTATTTCTCAATTTATTCCATGTTATTAAGATGATTGAATGTTGTTGATTCATTTTGCTTAAGTCTTATTGTATTTTTTTCTTGCATTACAAATGATCGATGAGATAAATTTTTTTCTTGCATTTTTTGCATTGCACATGCTCGATGAATTGACCCAATGAAACTGAAATGTATTGTTAATATGAATAAATGAAAAGATTAAGGAAAACTTAACTTTAATTTATAAACCTAAATCTATGATATACATCAGAGTTTAGTTTTTTTACATAGTATGTGAATTAATTCTACTTGTGTAGAACAACTTCAGGAAAATGGGTTAAGCTGGACTTGAGAACTATTTTTCAAAATTTTCATATTTGATTTGAATGTTATGCTTGTGTTAACTGAAATGATCTATACTATCTTAGTAGATATAAAAAAAAAGTTTTATTTTTAACAATGAAATGCATGTTAAATTTATTATGCCCGAGCGACATTCAAATCCTAGTTCCGTCACTGTCCATAGGGGTGTCCGTAGGTTTACACCCTGAGTAGCCGACATCTTGAAGAAGATCAATGCAGTACTTCTGTTGGGATATGACAAGCTCATCAGGTCATCTTGCGACTTCATGCCAAAGGAAGTAACAAAGATTTCCCAAATCTTTCGTCTAAAATGCTGAATTTAAATGTTGCTTGATTGTTTGTATCCCCGTGGAATCGTCGACGTAATCAGAATATCTTCAACATATACAAGGAGAATCACAATGCATGTTGGTTGATGACGAGTGAAGAGGGAGAAGTCAGCCAAGTTTCGTGTAAAACCAACTTCTCGAACAACCCTACTAAATTTTTCAAAGCAATCGACGAGAAGATGAGACCGTTGGGAGACCGCGAGTAATAGCGGAAAGAGACAGTTGGGAGACCACTGAGAGACGGAGCGGGCTGAAGAGTAGTGAGGCTCAGAGAAATCCCTATAAAGGAAGAGAGACGGGGAATAGAAGGGAGAGAGGTAGAAAGGAAGGGGGGTTGCGGTTAGGAAAATCGTAACCGCACAAGTAAGCGAGCGGGCTGAGAGAAGGTGGAACCATGGAAGAAGAGTTGCGGGTAGAGAAGAGAGACCGCAGGGTGCGGGTAGACAGGAGGTCGGCGGTTAGAGAAAAACTATCCGTAGAGAGCAGAGAAGAACCAGACCGATGGCTCATATACCATGTAAAGAGAAGCAGAATTTGAGAAAAATAATTCAAATTTTATTAATTTTCTCACCACTTGGTGCATACACTTATATAAGAGGAGAGAAGTGGAGAGAACTCCAATCCTATGATGTGAGACTAAAGAGAATTTACATGAACCTCAAAAGAGGACTATTTATATTGAGCTTTTTATCATTTCTTCTTAACATAAAGAATTGTCTTTGAATTTCATGAATAACGGTGCTTTCAGAACTATTTTTTCCTTCTGATTTCCTTCACCCCCTCTTACTTTCTTCTTCTATCCTCTCCTCTCAATTCTCTGGTTCAAGTATTTCTTCTATTCTTCAAGCAAAATATTCAGCAGCACCCAATTAACCTGAAGCCTCCATCCATGTTATCCCTAAAAACAAAAAAGCTCCAAAAACAAAAAAGAGTGATTCAATGCTTAAATTTAGGATTTGAGGGAGATCAATTGAAATCCAAATTAAGTTCAGATTTTCACCTAAAGTTTTCTAAACATAACACTTTAAATCTGAATTAGTTTTTTAATGAATGTACTGTACTTAAAAAAACAAATGTTTAAGTATTGAGTCAAATATTCAAAAAAACTTGTGTTATTGGCAGGTGAAATGCGTGGAATGCTCAACTGGAAGCAGAGATTTGGCATAATTGTTGGCATGGCCAGGGGGCTTGCATATCTGCATCAGGAGTTTCATGTATGCATCATACATCGTGATATTAAATCTAGCAATGTACTCCTTGATGATAATTTCAGGGCAAAGATCGCTGATTTTGGTCTTGCAAGGCTTAGACCTGGAGACCAGAGTCATCTCAGCTCCTATTTTTCTGGAACATTGTATGTTATGCCATTTTATGCTTTATAGATGTGATCGTATTGGCACTCTCAGTATGTGATTTTTCAAATACTTCTGAGCAGGGGATACATAGCACCCGAATATATTATTCATGGCGACCTAACTGAGAAGGTTGATACATTCAGCTTTGGTGTTGTTGTCCTAGAAATTCTAAGTGGACAGAGGAACTGCGATTCAAAGTTGGAACTTGAACCTCAATATCTTCTTGAATCGGTAATTGTTTTTAAATTTAACAAAATGTTTAACGTGATCTTTAGTCCAATACAACGATGCATACCTGCTTTTGAAGTTAAAGGAGTTTTCTTTAGTGTGTGAAACCTAGGTGGGATTGAATTGGCATTAGATACGTCAATGTCAAATCCAATTTCACCTATCCATTATTGGACTAACCCCATACTCCCACATGAATTTTTTAGTATCTTGATAACTTGATAGGAGAAAAGGATATAATTGTATTCGCAAGGGAGGTATATATAAGTACATGGAAGGGTGTTCACAACACCCATGGTGAGCATAAGATAACTCTACTACACAGTAAGTACACTACACCTAACACCCCCCCCCCCCCTCACACACACACAAACTTACGGGGGATCATACACCGAGAGTTTGGATAGAAGATGAGCATGTTGGGTTCTCGTCTGCGGCTTAGTTATCAAATCTGCAATTTGCTGCTCGGAAGGGACATAGGAAGGAGCAAGAGTACCACATCCATATTGTTCACGTAGGAAGAAGGCATCAACCCCGATATGCTTGGAGAGTGAGTGCTTCACCGGATTCAGAGTAATCTGAATGGCATCGGTGTTATCACAGTAGAGTGGAGTGGGGTCAGGAGAGGAGACACCAAGGTCCTCAAGAAGCCAACGAAGCCAGATAATGTCCTCAGTAGTGGTAGTCATGGCCCGAAGCTCAGCCTCAGTGCTGGATCGAGAAACACCAGTCTGTTTCTTGGACTTCCGTACAATAAGAGAAGAACCCAAAAACAGACAGGAACCGGTGACAGAGCGACGGTCAACAGGATCACTAGCCCAAGTAGCATCCGAGTAAGCGCAGAGCTGTAGAGAACTGCTGCAAGAGAAGAAAAGACCACGAGAAGTCATCGCTCGGAGATAGCGCAGAAGCCGCAGCAGGTGACCATAGTGCATAGAGGTAGGGGCATTAACAAACTGGCTCAACACATGAACTGCATGAACAATGTCGCGTCGAGTAATGGTGAGGTAGACAAGACTCCTAATGAGGTGGCGGTAGTGAGTAGGGTCGGAGAGTGAAACACCATCATCCGGACGTAGCTGAAGGTGAATTTCCATAGGGGTATCTGCTGTGCGAGAGTTGGAAAGAGCAGCCCGAGCTAGGAGATCTGATGCGTATTTCTATTGGGAGAGTTGAAAATCATTGTATGTAGAGCTGACCTCAAGACCCAAAAAGTAGCTCAGTTTTCCAAGGTCGATCATCTGAAACTGGTGCTGAATGTGATGCTTGATGAAGACCACATGAGAAGGATCATCACCAGTAATAATCATATCATCCACGTACAGTAACAAAAAGGGTCTGACCATGGGAGGAGTGCACGAACAGAGCTGGATCATGTGGACATGGTTGGAATCCGGCGGCTATAATGGCTGAACTGAAATGTGTAAACCACGCGCGGGGTGCGTGCTTGAGCCCATAAAGAGCTCGCCTCAAGCGACAGACAAAGCCTGAGGGAGAGGATAGACCTTGAGGAGGAAGCATGTATACCTCCTGCTGAAGATCACCGTGAAGAAATTCATTCTGCACGTCGAGTTGTGATAGAGACCAGTGGCGAACAACGACAACAACAATAAGGGTCCGGACTGTAGTCATGTGAGCAACTGGAGCAAAAGTCTCGTCATAGTCTCTCCCCTGCTCTTGCTTAAAACTACGAGCAACCAGACGGGCCTTGTACCTTTCCACAGAACATCGGAACGAGTCTTGACCTTAAAGACTCACTTACAAGTAATAGGAACAGCACCAGGTGGAAGAGGAACAAGCTCTCAAGTACGAGTATGCTCAAGTGCCTCTAACTCAGCAGACATGACAACCTTCCACTCAGGTAACTGGGAAACCTCACGGTAGGTAGTCGGCTTTGGAGTGCTGCAAGCAGTAGCAGGAAGGGCAAGAAGTTCCAGCGGAAGTGTAGCAAGGCTAAGGCGGTCAGTAGGACCTCGCTCACGAGGTGGGTTGCAACGTACAGGAGGATCGTCCGCAAGACACTCGCTGTAGGAGGCAGGCACCGAGTCTGGGGGCACAGGAGGCGAGGGGATGGGAGCAATAGGAGGAGAAGGATGACGAGTGTAATGATATGGAAGGGGGACAATAAGCGCATCCGAGTGAGAGGTGGAAGGAGGAAGGGAAGAGGGAGGAGATGGTGTAGGCGGTGGCCAGAACAGAGGTGGAGTGGGAAGAGTGAGGAACTGCACATCGGAGGGAGTCACCGATTAGTGCGAGGCCGAGGGAACGGATGACACAAAGAAAGGGTGAGACTCATCAAAGGTGACATCACGTGAGATACGAAGTTGACATGCAATGCGATCATAACATCGATAACCCTTGTACTCGGTACTGTATTCAAGAAAGACACAAAATACAGATTGAGCAGAGAGCTTGGTACACTCACGTGAAGGAAGAAGAACATGGCACCGACAACCAAAAACACACAGATGAGTATAACGTGGGGGTCAGGAGTACAGACACTCATGAGGACATCAATCCTGAAGAAAAGCGGAGGGTTGTAGGTTAATAAGATAAACAACAGTGGAGACAGCCTCAGCCCAAAAATGAGGAGGAACGTGAGAGGATATGAGGAGAGTGCGGGCTGTCTCAATGATGTGGTGATGTTTCCTTTCAACAGTGTCATTCTGAGCGTAAGCACCAGGACAAGTAAGTTTGGGTAGAGTGTCGTGGGTAGCGAGCAGGTCGCAAAAAGCATGGGAGAGATACTCCCCACCAGAGTCAGAACGGAAAATACGTATGGAGTCAGAGAACTAGGTGCGCACCATAGTGAAAAAAACAATATAAATCTGAAAAAACTCAGAGCGAGAGTGCATGAAATAAATCCAGCAATGACGAGAATAATCATAAAAAAATAACATAGTACCGATGTCAGAAGGAGGAAATGAAGGAGGTTTTCGAGGTCTATTTATAGTCTTTAGGGGTGGTTGCGGTAGTTACGCGGTTATCTGCAGACCGTGACCGCTTTATGTGCTATGTGCAGACAGCTTTCTTATAATTTATGACACATTTTTTAGGAAACTCACTATACGCAGACGGATTGACGGGTGGTTACGAGGTGGTTGATCGGCGATCGGACGATGGAGATTGCGCGGTGGGTAATTGTCCGATCGGAGGAGCGGTCAGAGACGGCGAGGAGAACGGCCGGCGACGAGCCCCAGTCGACATGAGACCGCCCGGGCTGCCGGCCACCCGGGAGGGGGGGGGGGGGTTAAAGGGCCGGTCAGCCGAGGAGTTCGGCCGTAGACGAGGCCGCAGCCGGCCGTGAGCCCTCGCGGCCGCAGGCCTTCGTGGCCGTATCCATGCGGTCGTGAGGCGTGGCGGTGGCTGGCTAGCCACGAGCCCTCGCGGCCGTGTGTGTGTGGCTGCCAGGCGTGGCGGCGACCGGCCCGGGGTCCGGATGCGGCCGCGTGCGTGCAGCCGCGGGAGGAGGCAGCGGCCGGTCGGAAGGCCGGGTGCAGCTGCAGGCCTTCGCGGTCGCGTGCGTGCGGCTGCGTGGCGTGGCGGCAGTCGGCCGGGAGGCCGGTCGTGATTCCTCGCGGCCGCATGCTTGTGGCCGCGGGGTGTAAATGCGACGACTGGCCGGGTGGATGGCCGCGAGGTCTTGCAGGCACGTGGCCAAGGGCGGCTGGCCATGGGGCCTTGCCTCCGCTCGTCGTGTTCGCGCCGGCGCGGCCAAGGGCGGCCAGCCGGGTGGCCGGTCTTGGGCGCGGTGGTTCAAGGCGGTTGGGGGTTTTTTCCCACATGGGTTAGTGGGGTTGACTTGGGTCAACCCCATTTAGCATCATGACCCCCACTAACTTAATGGGGATGTAGGAATTCCGACTTGGGTCCCACTAGGCTAAGACAACTAAAAAACTTAATTACATAATTATTCAACATTCCCCCTCAAGTTGGTGCATAGATATCACACATGCCCAACTTGCCCAAAAACTTCAAGAACGCTCGACTAGCAACTGCTTTGGTGAGAATATCGGCCAACTGATCTTCAGATTTAATCGGAGGCAACTCCATAATTTTGTTGTCCAACTTCTCCTTGATAAAGAATCTATCTACCTCTACATGTTTTGTACGATCATGTTGCACGGGGTTGTGGGCAATGTCACACGCCGCTTTATTATCGCAAAAAAGTCGGATTGGTTTAGGAGGCGGATAGCCCAAATCAGTCAACAGAAGCTTTAGCCACAATGCTTCACACATTCCCAATGCCATACCTCTAAATTCCGCCTCTGCACTTGAGCGTGCAACAACGTGTTGTTTCTTGCTTCTCCATGTAACAAGGTTACCACCTACAAAGGTGAAGTACCCCGAGGTAGACCGCCGGTCATCTAATGCTCCGGCCCAATCCGCGTCAGTGTATACATCAATACTCTGACACTCATCATTTTTAGTAAACAAAACTCCCTTTCCAGGGGAAGATTTGAGATATCTCAAGATGCGCATCACCGCATTCATATGTTGTTCTCCGGGGTTATGCATGAATTGGCTCACCATGCTCAATGCATAGGCAAGGTCGGGTCTTGTGTAGGCTAAGTACATCAATCTTCCAACCAACCTTTGATATCTTCCTTTATCGATGGGTACCTGATTGGCCTCAATACATAATTTTACTCCTTCATCAACTGGTGTATTGGCTGGTTGACATGCTGACATACCCGTCTCCTTCAGCAAATCTAGAGCATACTTTCGTTGAGACAAGAGAATACCATGATTAGATCGGGATACCTCGATGCCAAGAAAATACTTTAAGTGTCCGAGGTCTTTCATTTCGAATTCTTTCGACAAATATGCTTGTAGAGCCAATCTTTCTTCAGGATCGTTTCCTGTCACCACCATGTCATCAACATACACAATAAGAGCAGTAATCTTACCATTATTTCTCTTCAAGAATAAGGTGTGATCGGAGTTGCTCTGATGGTAGCCAAATCGTTTCATGGCCTTTGTGAACCGCCCAAACCATGTTCTCGGAGATTGCTTTAGGCCATATAATGATTTCCTTAGTTTACACACCCTCCGATGACGTGCTCTTGTTGCAACACACCTTGGTGAGATCTCCAATACATCTTCCCCCAGCTCAGACCCGATTGGGCCCTCCAGATTCACTTCTTTGGATAACCCGCAAGGCATAATACACCCCGGCGGCAACTCCATGAACACTTCTTCGGATAATTCCCCATGTAGAAATGCGTTCTTTATGTCAAATTGTAGTAGTGGCCAATCTAGATTCACAGCTAGAGAGATCAATACGCGAACTGTGTTGATCTTAGCGACCGGTGCAAACGTATCTGTATAGTCGATCCCATAGGTTTGGGTGTATCCTTTTGCAACCAGCCGCGCTTTAAAGCGCTCAATAGTACCATCTGCATGATACTTCACGGTATAGACCCATCGACATCCAACTGTTTTCTTCCCTGGAGGACAATTTACAATTTCCCAAGTTTGATTCTTTTGTAAGGCTTCCATCTCCTCATTCATGGCAGCTTTCCATCTCGAGTCAGCTAAGGCTTCCTGCACATTGTTAGGAATAGATACACTAGATAATTGATTTATAAATGACTTATTTGATTCAGACAAGCGATGGTTAGACACGTAATGACTCATAGGATATTTAGCTTTACTAGAAAGCTCAGGTTCATATGTGGACTTAGGAATATTCCTAGTTTGTCGTACAGGAAGTTGTCTCCGAGGTGGTTCAGATGCCCCATTAGGATCATCCGCAGCAGACGATTGGCTTGGTGTATCTTCCGTATGTGGCATAGGGAAGTCAGGAAGAGGCGGAAACACCATATCTGGATGAGCTGGAACAGTAGCCTCTTCATCACCATCATTCTCCATATCGGGATGAGCTGGAGCCACAGGTGCTTCATGTATCAAATGAGATGGATGTGATGTAACTGCATGCTCAGCATCCCGATTTCCTGGCTGAGCTAGAACTCCAATCTCTTCATCACTGGCATTCTCATTGTCAAGAAGAGAATGTTCCAACTCATTCCCAGTCACACCTGTACCATCTGTACCCGGTACAAGACCATGAACGTCTTGTAATGCGAGCGAAAAATCATAATCAAGAACTTGAACGTCTTGTACGTACTTCTCTTGAATCTCCGACTCACCGGAGAAATACATTGAGTCTTCATGAAAGACGACATCCATTGTAACATACATCCGTTTGCTTGGGGGATGATAGCATTGGTACCCCTTCTGATAAGCTGCATACCCTACAAAAACACATCGTAATGCTCGAGGTGTCAATTTGTTGCGTTGATGTTTATGAAGATGCACAAACGCCACACACCCAAATACATGTGGAGGGAGATTGGGAACGACTGGAGTAACAACTGCATCCATGAGGGCTTGGAATGGTGTTCGAAATTCAATTGTGTTGGAAGGTACCCGGTTGATCAAATATGCTGCAGAGGTAAGAGCATGCCCCCAATAAGATAACGGCAAATGTGCTCCTATCAATGAAGCGCGTACAACTTCCAATAAGTGACGATTCTTTCGCTCTGCCACCCCATTCTGTTGGGGGGTATCAAAACATGTGGTTTGGTGAGTGATTCCATGAGTTTCTAGATATTTCTTCAAGTCAAAATTCAAATATTCACCTCCATTGTCACTGCGGAGAACTTGAACCTGTGCATTATACTGATTGCAAACCAATTTATGAAATTTTTGAAATAAGTAGTTCACTTCACTTTTGGACTTCATCAAACACACCCAAGTCATCCTGGTACAATCATCAATAAAGGTGACGAACCAACGTGATCCATCTAACGTAGCAAATTTTGATGGACCCCAAACATCAGAATGTATGATCATAAAAGGAACAGGACTTTTATTTAAAGTTAAAGGAAACGAAGCACGATGGCTTTTTGCAAGTTCACACACATCACATTTGAAACTAGACACATCAAGATTTCTAAACAAACTAGGAAATAACTTCTTCAAGTACCCAAAGGAAGAATGTCCCAAACGTCGATGCCATAACCACACTTTAGACCGCAACTTGTCCTGCTCAGAGTCTCCAACCTTTAAAGCATGGCACAACTTATCTGAATGTTTAGACTCCAAATCCAGGTAATACAGCTTCCCCCGCCTAACACCACAACCAATCGTCTGCCTTGTCTGGATATCCTTGAAAACACAGGAGTCAGGCCAAAAAATAACAACACAAAATAAGGCAGTGGTTATTTGAGAAATTGACAAGAGGTTATAATTTAAGGAGGGAACGACCAAAACAGAATCTAAACTTAACGTTTTAGTAAGGGACAAGGGTCCTTCACCAAGTACTGGGATAGAGGTACCATTGGCAGTGGAAACAAACTTTTGAGAGGGAGGTTTAAGAGTGGAAACTTGTCTAGAATCAAAAAGCATGTGATCCGTAGCACCGGAATCAATTATCCATGCACTATTCGAAACAAATGTAGAAATTTTTAAAACCTTACCAACACTACCTGTAGTTGCTGCCAAAGCCAAGGACTCTTCACCACTACTAGTTCCACTCTTAGCTTCAACCATTGCCGCAGATGACGTCTTCTTAGAGCCCCTTTTTCGGGTGTGATCCCACCATTCCGGATATCCCACAAGTTCATAGCATCGATTTTTTGTATGACCGGTTTGATTGCAGTGTGTGCATTTGTATGTCATCTTAGCCGGATTGGATCGTTTGGGGTCAGACCAACCTTGTTGAGATCGGTTCCGAGTCACCATGGCGGAAGATTCATGATGCTCAGGTTGTCCGTGCATCACCCCACGACGAACATCTTCGCGTCGAACCAGAGCATAACACTCTTCAAGCCCCGGGATAGGATCCTTCCTCAAGATTTCGCCGCGCACTTGTTCAAACTCAGCTTCTAACCCGGCGAGAAAAATATGAACCCTTTGTCGTTGAAGAACTCCCTGGTAGGATGCAAGATCGATTTCATCGACCATCACAACCTTATCGCGATGATCCAATTCACTGAAAATTTCGGTTAGTTCACCATAATAAACAGAGAGGGGTCTACCATTCTGTCTAGCAGAAAAGGCCCTTTGGTTTAAAGAAAAAATATGGAGTTCATCCGATCCATCATAAAAGGCTGTAGACAAGGCTTTCCAAATACCTCTTGCAGTAGGTAGACGAATATACCTCTTCATTATTTCCGGGGACATAGAGAGAAGCAACCAACGCTTGACTTTTTGATTGTCGGAATACCACCTGTCATAGCCTTCATCCCCTTCCTTAGGTACTGGTGATGCCCCATGAAGGAGGGAAAGTTTATCCCTCTCTGCGATCTGCATCTCAACCATTTGAGACCATAAATCAAAGTTGGTCTCATTCAAAATGATCCCAGCACTGAAGGAGGAGGCATCGTGTTGGATAATGATGGATTTGGCGGCCTCGGATCCAGACGTCGGGGAGTGCGCAGCAGGTGCGGCGGATCCAGGCGTCGACTTGTCCATGGAAGATGCGGCGGCGATTTAGGGTTAGGTCCTCCGTTTCGCTCTGATACCAAGAGAAAAAAAAACAGGAGGATGAAAAACTTAATATTATTCTTCACTCTATACGGACATGCCCCTTCAGGCATATTTATACAAGCAGTACACATACATAATTATGGGTCCCACTAGGCTAAGACAACTAAAAAACTTAATTACATAATTATTCAACAGGGTTGACTTGGGTCAACCCCATTTAGCATCATGACCCCCACTAACTTAATGGGGATGTAGGAATTCCAACTATTTGTAGTCCGGAATTCCTATAAATGGAGGAGGACCCATCAATATTACTCAGCACTCATAAATTCACCATGTAAACTGTCAATACTTTTAGCCTGAAACTTCTGAGGTAAAAGTTGTTCTATACAGTTTAACTGTGCACAGTATTCTTCGCGTCTTCCAAGAATAAGGACTTATGATCTGTTTGGTCTGGCGGCTCGGCTCCCGGAATGTATTTTTGTGCCGTCATCATTGAACGCGGCTGCCGGGGCGAAACCAAGCCTTAGACTCAGTGGCATCGATCTGTGTTCAGCATGCATCCATCCCATATCTGATAATTAAACCTATAAGCTGCCCTTCAGTCTTTTTTAACAAATGTCTAACTTCAATTCCATATGAGCAGGCCTGGAAACTATACGAGGAAAACAGTCTGTCCAAACTGATTGATAAGTCTCTGGATCCCAATGAATACAGTTTGGAGGAAGTGCTCAGAGTCATCACAATAGCCCTATATTGCACTCAAGAGGCGGCGTTGAGGCCGAATATGTCTCAGGTCGTGATTCTGCTATTGGGCGAAGGCGGGCCCCAGTTCGAGCTCGCGAGGCCTCCTTTCATAATGACACCTGGCAAGGGCTGCCACAATGCATTCAGCTCAATGGCATCATCTTCTCGAGTTACTAAACATTTCTTGTCCAATTTGGTCTCTAGGTGAGGCCCCTGACCAGGACATCACTGTTTTAGTGTTCAAAATGTCTCTAAATAGGAATATCTGTATATTCAAATCCAGTGAGTATGTGCTGCGTGAAATAGAAAAATATGGTTTATTTCTGATAAGTTTTGCCTACAATTTATTTCACGCTCGTGGTGAGACCCTTCCCCGGACCCTCACTATGCGCGGGAATGCTTCGGTTCATGAATCATTCATTCTTTTTTGTGTCCTTTAAATTTTCCTAATAAAATGTTGAATAAACTTACAAGTCTCGGGTTTTTTTCTGAGTAAGATTTCCCGATCAAATAAATCATATATTGACAATATTGCGCCTTGTCTAAGGCTCTGTTTGGCACGGTGTTGGCGGTCATGAACGCGGGGTTATGACAATAGTTAT
Source organism: Platanthera zijinensis (assembly GCA_039513925.1). Classification (NCBI taxonomy): domain Eukaryota; kingdom Viridiplantae; phylum Streptophyta; class Magnoliopsida; order Asparagales; family Orchidaceae; genus Platanthera; species Platanthera zijinensis. The sequence continues at coordinate 8,522,436 of CM077088.1, read as the reverse complement.
ACATCACAAAAATAATATATAGCCTTTTGCCCCCTAATATAGCTCTCATGCATTTTATCCTTTGCCAATTGATTATAGGTTGGGAATGCTTTGATTCTAAGTTGGAATTAAAGTATGCAAGGCTTAACGGCCCATTCTATGTCACCCAATTAAAAAATAATAATTCATGTGTTAGAAGTCAAAGGCTTCTCTTGTGAAGGGGCATATTTCATTGCACTTAATATAGATCTAGAGCCTCTTTGCATCCAACCAATTAATTTTAGGTTGGATGCGTTGATTTTAAGACTAACATGATATTATAGCCTCTGCAGTCTGCCCTCATGTTTTATTTGTGTATTTTTAGAGCATATTTGATTGCTTGGAGTATAAAAAACATATTTTATGAATTTGATTGAATATAATTAGACATTAATATTGAATTCAAACTCTATGAACCTCTGAACAACTCCTTGGGGCCTTGAGACTGGGGCTAGGTTTGTCATGGCGGTGGCGGTCATGAATATGAGGTTAAATTGTCATTCATTAATGTCCCTCCAAGGAATTTCATCCATTTTTATGTTCAAACGGATTATGTTTGTTAGGTGATCCTTGACGAATGACCGTTTAACCCATGCGTTTACGACCGCCACCACCGTGCCAAACGGAGCCTAAAATTATGTGAGAATAAAATTACATGTAAAACTTGCAACATTTTAAATACCCATTTAAGCAAATGTTATCATTATTTTCGAACTTCACTCTTTATAATATAACATAATTTATTAATTTCCATATAATTTGTAATTTTTTAAAGAAGGTAAATCAAGAATGAAAGGATGGGGGGACTTATTTGTGCGCACCGAGAATCTTTTATGTAGGTCAAATTGATAAATAAAGACCAAAATGAAAACTTTTGGTTTGACGGCCACGCCGAGCTGCCAGTGCCACTGAGACAATACTTCTGTCGCCTCCGCTTTGGCTGCCACGCCATCTCTCTCCAGTTCCATCTGTTAGATGTGCACCGCATATATATAATCCCATATATCGGCATGTTAGGGCTGCTTGTGGGACAAGAATGTTAGTTGATGTGCTCTTGTTGAGGACTGACTGAGCTATCAAAGGAGGTATCATTTCCTAACATGATATCAGAGCTAGGTTGTGCACGGAGGTGTTAGATGTGCACCACATATATATAATCTTATATATCGGCATGTTATGACTGCTTGTGAAACAAGAATGTTAGTTGTCGTGCTTTCTCGTTGAGCAATATATGTTATTAAAATTTCCGCGATGTCTCGTCACCGCGGAAGACGCAGCGGAATAGCAATAGCCGCAAAATTAAGAAAAATAGAAATAAAATCAAGCACGCAGATGACACAGAGATATACGTGGTTCGGAGAGAAGCTCATACATCCACAAGGAGACCACCCGAGAAGATCCACTAATATATGAGCAATGTTTACAGACGATATATATAAAAAACTGTGCGATAAAAAAACTCAAACTCTAGGACGAGCAACCCTCTACTTTGATTCCAGCGGCAATCACCCCGACAAACAATCCTCAGATGGATCTCCTTCAGCGCAACACGGACATCATGCATACACCAAAATCACAGTGATCACAGCAAACAAACGATCCTCAGTGAACCGCCCGGTTTAGAAGTAGGGGCGACACCAAAATCACATCAATCTCCACATTGACGCCTCATCCATTGCATGCTCCACCTTCAGCTTAGATATTCTCCCAAATGAGACACCCCCTTTCGCCGGGGTCATCAGGATTAGCAGACACAAATGTGAGCCGACTCAAGACAGTGCTTGAACTTGACTCTTGTCAGGTACTTTGTCAACCTATCTGCAGCATTGCCCTCTGTGGGCACCTTCAATAACTAAATCTGGCCTCCTCCAACGAACTCCCTCGACTTGTTATATCATACACCAATGTGTTTTGTCCTTGCATGATAGAACAAGTCCTTTGCAAGACAAATAGCACTCTGAATGCCACAGTGCAACTTCACCAATTTCTGAGAAACCCTTAGTTCCTTGATGAGACCTCTGAGCAAAATAGTTTCTTTAGCAGCATCCATCGCATCAATGTACTCTGCCTCTGTCGTGGACAGAGCAACAATGTCCTGAGAGTGGCTTTCCAACTGATAGGACCTCCACCTGGAAAAAATATATACCCTAAGGTAGATCTCCTCCTATCGAAATCACCTGCACAGTCAGAGTCAATGATGCCCTCTAGAGCTCCAACATCTTTGCTCTTCTTGAATAACAGACCAACGTCTAGTGTTCCTTTCAAATATCGCAGAATTCACTTGACTGCTTCTCAGTGTTGTCGCCATGGATTTGTCATGTATCTGCTAACAACGCTAACTGCCCGAGCAATATCTGGTGTTGTGCATATCATTGCGTACATCAAGCATCCTACCGCACTGACGTACGACACTCTGAGCATCTTCTGGCATTTCTCCTTTGTGTTTGGACACTGTTGTGATGATAATCTAAAATGTTGTCCCAAATGAGTCATAACAGTTTTAGATTTCACCATGCTGAACTTTTCTAGTATCTTCTGAATGCAACCAGTCTAAGAAAGTCACAACATGCCTCGCTTTTTGTTCTGCTTGATCTTCATCCCAAAGATCTTATGAGTATACTTAAGATATTTCATCTCAAATTCAGCATTCAGTTTTTGCTTCAGTATCTGAATTTCTCGGACTGACTTGCAGACAATCAACATGTCGTCGACGTAGAGCGCCAGAATCAGAATGTTTTTGTCTGCAAGGAATATGTAGTATATGCAGCTGTCGTACTGGCTCCTACTGTAGTTGTGTGATGTCGTGAAGGTGCCGAACCTCTTGTACCGCATCCTTAGAGCCTGCTTCAGACCATAAAGAGACCTATTCAGCTTACACACCTTTTTCTCATCACCGGGTCAAATGAACCCCTCAAGCTGCAGTATGTAGATCTCTTCCTTTAGGCTGTCGGGAAGAAAAGCAGTTTTCATGTCAATCTGTTCCAGCTCCATGTCCCATATAGCTACCATGGTGAGTAGCACCCAAATGAAACAGTGTTTCACCACAAGTGAGAATATTTCGTCAAAGTCAACTCCCTTCTTCTACAAGAACTTCTTGGCTGTGAATATGGCTTTGTATCTCCACTGATCTTTCCTGATGTGGACTCCTTCCTGAACATCCATTTGGTGTTGATTTTCTTAGCCCATTTAGGCAGACTAACCAAGTCTCAAGTCTTGTTCTTCTGAAGGGATTTCATCTCTTCTATCATAACAGCTTTCCACTGAGAACTGTCTCTGATCTCTATAGCTTCTTGATAAGAACCAGGATTAGAGGAGATCACTTGAAAAGTGTATGTTATAGTATCATGTAGCCTGAAAGGTAGTTTGACCTCTCTCCTAGCCTTTTCTCTAGCAATTGAGTACAGCTTCGCAGTAGGTTGAACAACGTCTGTCTCCTCCGAGTCAGAGGAATCATCATGATCGTCTACTTGGGCGCTTCAATCCAGCTTCACCTCCACTGGAGAGTCTAAAGTATTCTTGACCTCTTTAGCTTGGGACTGAAACTACTTCAACAAAAGAAGCCTCATCAAAGATGATGTCATGCTTCAGCTAGATCTTTTTAGTTTCAGGATTCCACAGCTTGAACCCTTTAGTGTCGGCCTTCTGGCTCAGATAGATGCACCTATTTGGACTTAACATCCAGCTTTGTCTTTTCTGAATCCTGCAGCAATGTGTAGATAGTGCATCCAAAAATGTGAATATTAGAATAATTAACTGGTTTACCTGACTATACTTCTTGTAAAGACTTAAGATCTAATGACATTGATGGAGAACGATTCACTAGATAACAAGTAGTATTAATGGCTTCAGCCCAGAAAGACTTGGGTAAATCAGCGAACAGTCGTATGCACCGAGCTCTTTCTAACAACGTTTTGTTCATTCTTTTTGCAACACCATTCTGTTGTGGTGTACCTTGAATGGTGAGATGTCGAGTGATACCTTCCTGATTGCAGTATGCCTGAAACTCTGTCGAAGTATATTAGCCGTTGTTATCAGATCTGAGGTATTTCACCTTCTGCCCGATCTGTTTTTCAACTGTGGTCTTCCAGATCTTGAACTTCTTGAATACTTCAGACTTGTGCTTGAGAATGTAGATTCATACCTTCCTTGAGAAATCATTGATGAAGATCACGAAATACTTGACACCTTCAAGTGATGGCTCTGGGGTTGGCCCCCAAACATTTAAGTGTACATGTTCATAATCTACTTGTTGCGCTTGCTCGATGTCACAAATTTCACCTTGCATTGTTTCCCGAGGATACACATCTCATAGAATTCAAGCTTGCATGTTTTAACTCCTTTCAGCAAACCCTTCTTATGCAGCTCTAGCAACCCTCTCTCGCTCATGTGGCCAAGCCTAGCATGTCATATCAGAGAGGAATCCTCATCTGTTGATGAAGAAACTGCTGCATCTCCAGCTATTGTGATGACGATCAATATGTAGAGAGTACCTGAATGCTTGCCTTTCATCACGACTAGAGCGTCTTTCTTGACTTTCAAATAACCACCATCATCAATATAGGAATAGTCGGCCGCCTCCAAAGTATATAAAGAAATCAGGCTCTTCCTTAAATCAGGCATGTATCTGAAATCTATGAGTATTTTGATGGTTCCATCAAACATCTTGATTCTGATATTGTCAATCCTCATCGTTCTACACTCTAAGTTATTTCCCATCAAAACACGACCACCATCACATTGCCTGAAGCTATGAAACCATTCTATGTTCTGGCACATGTGATAGGAGTATCCAGTATCCATGGTCCATACATCTATGGTTTCGAGACTGGGTTAGACATGAAGAACGTCAGCTTTGATCTCATTATTGGATGCCACCACAACCTGTTGTGGCTCTTGTGTTCTCTCTGTGAGCTTCTTCTTCGGACAGTTATTTTTCTAGTGTCCCTTTTCCTTGCAGTAATGACACTTGTTGTTTCTGTCTCTAAACTTAAACTTGAGTCTATTTCCCTTCTTGCCTCTGTCTCTAGATCTACCTCTGACCGGGTCGTTGCTCTTCACAAGTAGACTCTCACCAGTGATAGAACCTAACTTGCTTCCCGTTTCATAAAATAATAACATGGTCATCACCTCTTTCATCTTCAAAGTGTCTTTTCCATAAAGGATCGTAGTGACTAGGTGATCGAAAGAATTCAGCAACGAAGACAACAGAAGAAGAGTCTGGTCTTCTTCTTCAAACTTCACATCCATACTGCGCAGCTGAGAAATTAACTTGTTGAACACATTCATGTGCTCCAGTAACTGAGTATTCTCGGACATCCTCAAGCTGTATAACTGTTTCTCTACATAGAGTTTGTTCGTGAGTGATTTGGACATGTAGAGCTCCTCCAATTTCATCCACATATCTGTTGTAGTCTTAGCATCAACTACATTGTACATCACTTCGTCTGCCTGACACAACTAAATTGTGTTGATGACCTTCGGATCTAATTCTTCTCATTCATCTCCATCTTTCCCGAACTTCTCTTTGCCAAGAAGTGCCCTATGAAGATTTGTTGAACATCACTGCCTTGATCCGTTTCTGCCATAGATTAAAGTCGATCTTGCCGTCATACTTAGGAAACTCGAATTTTATTACCATCGTGTTGCTTAGGAATTTCCAAGAACCGGAACCTGGCTCTGATACCAATTATTATGAAAGTTTTTGCGATCTATCGTCACTGCGGAATGCGCAACGGAATAACAATAACCGTAAAATTAAGAAAAATAAAGTAGAAATAAAATCAAACACGCAGACAAAGATATACGTGGTTCGGAGAGAAGCTCCAACATCCACATGGAGAGCACCAGGGAAGATCCACTAATATATGTGTAATATTTACAGATGATATATGTGAGAAACTGGGCAATCAAAAAAAACCTCAAGCTCCCGGGTGAGCAGCCCTCAACTTTGATTCCAGCGGCAATCGCCCCGACAAACAATCCTCGGATGGATCTCCTTCAGCGCAACACAGAGACGTCGTTCCTCCTTCGCGCCCGCACAAAGGCTGCATAGGAAACACCGCTCCTACTTCGCACCCGCGCACAAACAACCGGAGACGCCTCTCCTCCTCCTACGGGCCTACAACAGGAGTTGCTCCTGCGAATAGATGAACGGTGGCGGGACTCCCTTGCGGTGAAGAACGGCGAGCCCTGCCTTCTCACGATTTCTTCTTAGATGGTCGCGCTCTGACTGTCGCACTTCTCTTTCTGATTATGGTTAGAATTGAAGAACCCGTATATAATTATATATATGGGACAAGTGAACTGCCGGGTTTAGAGGTGTGTGGTGGCATCAAAATACAGTAGAGGAACTATTGGGCTATCAGAGGAGGTATCTTTTCCTAACACCGTCAAGAAACTCAAAGCTTTCTCGAGCTTATTTTCCCTTCTATAAGCTTCAATGTCACACATTCACCACTTGGCTCCAGACTGGCCTCCCTCATATTCTCCACAGTACTCTGAGCCCTATCGCTCTTCCCGATGACGCAATAAGCATTCATCAGAAGCACGCAAAGCTTGCAATTGGGAATGATCTCGACGAACCGGATGGCAAGGTTCAGGTTTTCAGCAAAAACTTCCTTAGGCCTCCATCTCTTTTAACAGGCTTTCAACGAGATTCGGATTTCTGACACGAATGAGCGAGCGCGAGTCGCAAGGTGTGCACTTAATTTTAGTGTGGGTGAGTTTGAGAAATACATTTAATAAGTTTTATTTCTTTTTTGGGCATGCACATAACCTATTATGATGTGCATGTAACATCACACTATCTGTATAAATCGTAATTCGTCGAGATCAGAGATGATCAAGGATGTCCTGGAGGATCTCGTCTCCCTAGAACGAGTTTAGAAGAAGTCCCCCTAGGGGCGAGTCCGGGCTCTTAGGGGCGAGTCCGGGCTCTCACGGGTGAGTCCAGGTACCCAGGGGCAAGTCCAGACTCCTAGGGGCAAGTCCAGGCACCCGGGGGCGAGTCCATGCTCTCTGGGGCAAGTCCAGACCCCAGGGGTGAGTCCAGGCTCTCAGGAGTGAGTCCAGGCACCCGAGGGCGAGTCCAAGCACCCATGGTACCTCTTTAGGTCTGCTAATAGTCTCTCCAAACAACGGAGTTTTGTTGTTGACATACCAATTTGGGATGAGTATAGTAGGACCAAAAGACGAGATTCTGCTATTTGCAGGCCATGTTTAAAAAACTATAAATATTCCCCAAGGGCACCTTTGGAGGAAATTCGATTCTTTGGCTTCTTCCTCCTCTGGTTAGCTTTGGTTGACTTCCAGTGCCCTCCAAGGTGCCCAACTCAGCATTGGCTAGGGAGGGGAATCTCTCTTCCATCTTCTGGGTGTGTGGCGGGACCTACTCACTGCAGCTCAGGGTCTGTTTCTTAGTTCCGCGCAACTGATCAGGTGCTCTCACTTAAGAGAAGTAGGTGCAAGCTATCCCCTTGAGTCTAAACTGCTCTTGGAACCAATTTTCGATTTCAACACTATCTATATTTGTTTAAAGAAACAAGCCATAAACTTGTTGTAACTGTTCCAAATGTATCACATTTTCCCTACTTTTATTAAGTTAATGAAATAATACGTCTTATTCAGGCGTATTTATCAATGTCTTTTGAATTAATATACAAATATTTTTTTTTTCAAATTAGTGTGACGTCTCTTGTTGTTAGAAATCTCAGCATGTAAATACTCATACTATATATATATAAAGAAATACATGTATGGTGTAATCCGTTTGACGAATAATTTTCGACAGTTCGATCTTCCATAAAAATATTTCAGCCATTGGATCAAAGATGGACGTGACCTACTAATAACTTCTCTAAGAAATCCCACCCAAAAGAAACACGACAGTTCCCAGATACCCCCCCCCCTAATAAAAAAAATCGCTCACTGTTGTGGCCGCCGTCACTGTCATAGCCATCAGCGGCCTGCCCGGCGCAAGCCGGCGGGTTCGCCGGTGTCCGGCGAGTCCGCTGGCGGGCGCCGGGCATGCCGCCAATGGTTCCCGCGACGGCAGCAGCCACATCCATTCCTGATAGTCTCCGGATCCAAAAAAATTGCGTTCATTGTTTTGGCTGCCGCTGGCAGCGGAGTTGCCGCCTGCCTGCCTAACGCCCACCGGCAGACTCGTCGGATTCCTCTATCTACATTTGGAAGCAGGCATTGTGAAAATTTCTCGGAAGCTGAGTAAGGTTGCAGGAACACTCAACCAAACATAAGTCAAATAATAATCAGAACAACGAAGGCACAAGAGCCAATATGGAATCAATATTCTTCTTTTCAGTGCGAGGTATACATTGCGAGACATGATTCACAATGCACCCGATGGAAGCAAAAAAATTACAAGTAAGAGAAAATGGCAGACTGACAACAGTAACTGCCCGAGCTTCTAACCGCCAGGACTGTCCGCCGAAACCGCCAAGCTGCCAGACCGCAACTCAAGCCGCGCGGACTGCCTTGTTATTGAATGCTGATGAATCGGAAAAACAATCTACCCGCTGAGACCGGGTAAACTGCTTGAACTATACGCAACCCCGAGGAAGAAGACTACTAGCCACACTAACCGCGACATGATGTATATCACAAACTGTTATCTGCGAACTGTTCCGCACTGAGCTTCCCAACTACTTGTCTAGGTGTCCGGTGCTAGCCGCACAACCTGCACACCACAAGTCAACTTCACTTAGCCGCCCGGTTAGAAAAATCTAACTGCAAGTTCAAAGCATGAGCTAAGTTCTCACTGTTCCCGTTATATATGACGAGCTGGGGACCCCTGTTTATAAGCGACAGGGGGAGTGCGATCACCGCCCACAGCGATAGGGTTACCACCCATTAACCTGTGGTTAACACCACTTATCCGCACAAGAGTGTGGATACCAAAGTCAGACCGCGAGTGATAAATCATCTATCCGCTCACGCGATAAGACCAGTTCGTATAACTATGCGGACAGCATTCTCAGTCCGTGTGAACTTAAACAATTAAGCTACAATCACACGACCTGAGGCATATCCGCGCTACACAATCTGCGAACTCCACATCCAGACCGCGCAGCGTAAGCGGTCTCTGCGAACTATAGAAGCAGATCGCACAACCATTGATCTCTACGACTAGGCAACACCAAGGACTTGACACATCACCGTGACCAAGTCCACACACACCAGCGAACTCTAGCTACAGACCACGCGAGCAGAACACAATGAACTGTGTGGTTAGTCTCTGTTATCCGCGCTAACCGCCTGCCTCTACGCAAGCCAGAGAACCTGTCAGCTCCAAGCGGACTCAACAGTCTCTCAATTCAGACCGCAACAGCCGCGGTTAGCCAACGCTAACCACCCGGTTACCTCACAGAGTGCTTGTTGAACCAGATCACAGAACAGAGAACAAAAGCCGAAACCCGACTGTCCGCGACAGCTAGACGCCTAACCGGCGGCGGACTCTGAGGTCTGCCCAATCAGACCGCCCACTTCAACTTCAACAATTTCAATAGGCATAAGACAACATTTTGGGGGCTTCACATTTCCAAATAAAAGTTATTCAAAGATCCAAAAATAGTGTTTGTATTTTCTAAAAAAACAACACAAACATTTATCTCATTATAGTGAGGTCAGCTATATGAATTCTTTGTTGCCATTTTGTCCTATCTTTAGTCATAAAAATAGAATTGCAATTAGAACCAAAAAAAGGAATTGGATATCTCTTTCAACTTTTTGCAAAGGACATAAGATTAAATTGAAAATAGAAGGTTAAAACTTGAGTAGATAGAACACATTACCTCGCTAACACTATTAGAAAACAGATTTTTAGTCACGGTAGATTTCCATGGCTAAAAGTTTAAAACCGTGGCTAATAACTATTAGCCACAGCCTACCCACGGCAAATAGGCGTGGGCAATGCGAGCCGGCCGCCGCCACCGCCCGCCCGGCCTTCGCCGCCGCCCGGCCGCCGCCGCGTCGATTTTATTTCAAACAATAATTTTGAATGAGCTATATAAACCCCAAATCGAGTTTTTTGTTAGCGGTGTGAGACTAAAAAAACCCGACCTTTTGTCACGGATTAGGCTTCCGTGGCTAATACTAGATTATTAGCCACGAAACAGGCAAACCGTGACAAAAAGTCGGGTTATTTGCCACGGATTAGTCATCCGTGGCTAATACTTGCTTATTAGCCACGGAATAGGAACCGTAGCTAATACTTCAGTATTAGTCACGGTTTTCCCCCGTGACAAAAAAAATCGTTGCTAAAAGTCATTTTCTAGTAGTGTCACGGTGAAATCTCTTCAAACTCTTCAAGATCCCACAACACTTCTGCTCACTGGCATTTTTAAAAGAAGACAAATGCAATCAAAAACTTCTCGTGAGAGTCTCTTAATTTTAGGCCTAAATTTAGATATGTCCTTCAAATTTTATTTGATTCAAATAAGTCCCTTATATTTCACCAATATTTCAAACGAGTGATAGGAATGGGGCTCCGCCCCTACGGTCAATCGCGGCAGTATCCCAATCATGATATTACACAGGGTAGACCCCAACGCTCTACTTCGGTTATGACATTGTCTCAACGTGACGACGCTCCGACTGCTCGCAAACCCTGGAACTTCATACTCCGCGTGTCTCTCGTTTTTTCCTTGTGTATAAGAGTTTGTGAGCTATGATGAGAGCACATTTTTTTATTGTTGGGAAGAGATTTTGCCTATATGAGAGCACATATTTTAAAATTAAAAAAAATACATAAATTAATTAGATTGAAATTTTTATAATAAAAAGAGGTAAAATGAGAAAGTGAATGTTTAATCAAATAGTGTTTTTCACTTTTAATATACCATAGATAAGTCCCTTTTTTTTTGAATTTTTCTTAGCTTGTTAACAACGAATCTGAAGTCCACTGTCGTCAATACCTAGCAGTCGCGCTCGCTGGGAGAGGAGAAAATCCTTGCACACTTGGAGAGGAGAAAACCCTTGCACACTTGGAGAGGAGAAACTGTTAGAAATTTTCCGTTAAGTGGACTTGACTTATCGAGACGTTCCGGTTAAATCGTACGCGAGTTTTGAATCTATTCGGACTCCTACGAGCGCGCGTTAATTCAGTCGCGCGAACGATCGAAGCCTGTGATAGGTGGGCCCGACCGTCTCGTAATTCAGAGCGCGAATCGGTCTCACCCTTGGCATATTTGGTTTTGGCATGATGATTTAATTCATGGGATAAATATTTCAGTTTTTTTAGGAGTTATTAGGAATTATTGATCCTAATTTTAGTAACTCCTAAATGAGGCTCACCTATTAAAGCCAAATTTTTTATTCCATTCATAAGCCTATTCATACGGTGAACAAGGGGGAAAACCACCGGCCGTTTTCCTATTCCCTTCATCTCCATCGGTGAAACTCCCGATACCTCCTCATCGCCTTTCCGATTTTCTGCGATTAAGGAGATCGGAAGCTTGCACCGCCAAAATCCGTCGCCTCCAGTTGAGGATCTCCGCCGGCAAGGATCTCTAACTCTTCTTCGAGATTAAGGAAGGTGGTTTTGGAAACCGGCTTCCCCGATCCCGCCGTTTTCAGAGGAGGACCGCCGCCGGCAGGGTATTCGTCCGCTCTGGCATCTCCGATCGGCAAGGGCTAGCATTGATCGGCCTTTTCTCGGGCAAACAAAACAGCTGACGACTACAAGGAGCTATAGATCCTCAGATATTCTCCTCCAGTTTTGGCAGTCGGCTGAAAGAAACCTACTGAGATCAGAATTCCTTTAGAAATTTTGTATGTTTGCGGGTTCTACCTACGTCGCCGATTTCATAAGAAAGAATACTTCCAAACTTCTTGGAATGGCGGCCACGATGAAGCACGAACAAAACTCCAAGAACGGTATACATTAATTTATTTCCGCGCTTCAGTTATTTCACCGTTCTTTTAGCTTGTTTTAATTTTGTGTTCTTAACATAAGGAAAATAATCTTGTATGTTAATTCCAAATTGAGATTAATAGTGTTTGGTTAAAACGATCCTTTTGGTTTGTGTTATGCGTCGCTACATTCATCAATATTTTGATAATATTCCTTTTGCCGTAGCGACGCATACGCCCTTAAATTTATAACAGTTGGTATCAGAGGGAATTAACTTAAACGTGTTTAGTCTCTTTCATTATTTGGAGTTAATTATTTTTCTACTTAATTTATTTTAACGAACACAATATCAAAACCCATTAAAGATTTTTGAGAGAGAAAAATAATTTGGGATTAAAATTCTAAAGTGCTTTTCATTAATTAATCCCTGACAAAAGTCTCGTGCTTTTCTTTAGACGATCAATTGCCCACACGTCATTAAGGAAAAGAAGCACGATATTAATTTAGGGCAATTTTCAGATATCCCGGTGTGAGAGGGTCTCGTGGATTGATAAGAACTGTAGCCGCCAAAGTGGCCCTTTCGAGTCAATTTGAGAGATTACGGTTTCACATGTTTTAGGGAGTTCTCTGAGACTAGTGCGCAATCATTCACCCAAAGGTGGTGCTTGCGCAATAGGTTCAGAGGGTTACACAAGAACATTTGGACGGTAGTGCGGGGCTCTAGTAATCTATTCACCCAAAGGTGGTAGATCTACGAAAAGCTCATGCGTAACTGTTGCTAGTTCGTGTGTGGAGAATTACTAATTGTGTGGCTCGTAGTCTGCCCAAAGGTGTTGCGAGTTGACACGCCTGAATTCTCTGCCTAGTGTGCTATTTAGGGTTTTATAGCCACTGTTGCCCTATCTGTCACTGATTTTTATTTTCTCTCTTTTTCAGTCACCTTTACAGTTCACAATAATATGGCGACCATTGAGAAACTCACTGGATCGAATTTTAAGAAATGGAAGTCCGACATCACTTTTGCTCTAGCGATGGCGGACATTGAAATGGCCATGAGTACCGACCAGCCTGCGGCCCTCACAGCGACCAGCACTCAAACTGAGAAGGATTATTATGGTGCATGGAACAAGTCCAACAAAATCTGTTTGTTGACTATGAAGCGTTCCATTCCAGAGCACCTGCTGAGTGGTCTTCCAGATACGACCATAGCCAGGGATTTTCTGACTGCCGTTGGGCAGAGGTATAAGGTGTCTTCCAATGCTGAGATTGGGACTCTGATTCAGGATCTCTTCTCCATGAGGTATTCAGGAGGAGTCGGAGTCCGCGACTACATACTGAAGATGGTCTACTTCCAGACCAAACTGCAGGAGATGGAGATTACTCTCCCTGAAGCCTTAATAGTGCATCATGCACTAAATACACTTCCTGCGGAGTTCAGCATTTTGAAGACCACCTAAAGTTCCCAGGATGAAGCGTGGAAGATAAATGATCTTATCACTCGATGCGTTGCTGAGGAGGAGAAACTGAAGAAAGAAAAGACGAACACTGCATTGCTCGTTGTCAAAACCCCGTTTAAGAAGAAGAAGAAGTTCAAAGCTCCGTTTAAAGCTCAGGATGGACAGACTTCAGGGAGCAAGGACGCTGGTGCAAAGAAGCCTCTTAGCTGCTTCTTTTGTAAGAAGAAGGGGCACGTGAAGAACGAGTGCCTGAAATTTAAAGCTTGGATGGAGAAGCGTGGATTTGCGCCTAAAGGTAACCCTTTAGCCTTAGTCCTTTGTGAATCCAATTTAATAGAAGCCCCATCAAGTTCTTGGTGGCTAGATAGTGGAGCAACTAATCATGTTGCTTACACACTGCAGGGGTTCATCAAAAGGAGGAGGCCAAGCAAGGGTGAGTGCAGACTCACAGTCGGAAACAACGCTGAGGTGGAAGTGGAGTTCATTGGAGATGTTTGCCTAGTTCTGTCTTCTGGTTATGAACTTATTTTGAAAGACATTTTCTATATTCCTTCGTTTAGAAGGAACTTAATTTCAGTATCTGTTTTAGATAAACTTCATTATGGCTTTAACATTTATGGTGGTTCTATTGATATTTCTTATGAATCGCAAGTTATAGGTCATTGTTCATTATCTAATGGATTATATAGTTTATGTCTTGCTCCTACGAACATATATGCTACCACCTATAATGTAGAACGCGTTAGTAGTAAAAGACCTCTCATTAAGGAACAGTCCTCCATGCTATGGCATAAAAGGTTAGGTCATATCTCTAGGGAAAGAGTAGAAAGGCTAATTAAGGAAAATATTCTTCCTACTCTAGACTTCAGTGACCTAGAGACGTGTTTAGACTACTGTAGAGGTAAGATGACCAAGATTAAGAAGAAAGGCTCAACTCGTAGTTCAAGTTTGTTAGAGGTTATTCATACGGACATCAGTGGCCCTTATTCCACTACCCTCTGTAGGAACACCTACTTCATTACATTCATTGATGACTACTCCCGTTTTGGTTATTTGTACTTAATTAAGGAGAAGTCTGAATCTCTTGAAAAGTTCAAGATTTTTAAGACTGAAGTTGAGAAACAAATAGGGAAAGTCATCAAGATTGTTAGGTCCGACAGAGGTGGCGAGTATTTTGGTAGACATGATGCCTCCGGGCAACATAAAGGTCCGTTTGCCAGATACTTGGAGAGCTGTGGCATTGTTGCCCAGTACTCCATGCCGGGTAGTCCTGAGCAAAATGGTGTGGCCGAAAGGCGTAATCGCACTCTTAAGGAAATGATGAGGAGTATGATGAGTAGGACGAATCTTCCTGAGTTTTTATGGGGTGAGGCGCTTAAGACTGCAGTATACATCCTTAATAGAGTTCCGTCTAAATCAGTACTCAAAACTCCTTTTGAGTTATGGACTGGTAGACGACCCAGCCTTAATCATTTGCAGTCTGGGGTTGTCCTGCAGAAGTTCGTTTGTACAATCCATCAGAAAGTAAGATTGCCCCTAGGTCTTGTCGTTGCTATTTCATTGGTTACCCAGATCACTCCAAGGGATTTAGATTCTATTCCCCTTTAGGAGGACCCAGAATTGTGGAGTCACAAACAGCTAAGTTTTTAGAATTGGATGTCGCTGACGAACCTAGTTGCTCTCGTCCTATTAGTGAAGTCGAGGAAGTTATGCCCATTCATTTATCTCTGCCCTTGACTGGAGATCCTGCGGTGCCTGAACCTGTGATGGAACAAGCGGAGGATATGGAAGCGGTTTTACCACCGATTCCAGTTGAGGTTCCTCCCCATGTTCAGGAGGTTCATCCACCCGCTAGGAGATCTATCAGGCAGAGAAGGCCTGCAATTTCCTCAGACTATGAAGTCTATTTAGGAGAGAGTGATTATGATATTAGTCAAGTGGTTGACCCAGTGACATTTAATGAAGCTGTGTCTGGACCTCAAACTGATCTGTGGTGGGATGCGATGAAAGATGAGATGGAGTCTATGAAGCTGAATAAAGTTTGGGAATTGGTTGAATTACCCAAAGGTTGTAAACCCATTGGTTCTAAATGGGTGTTTAAGACCAAGTTAGACTCTAAAGGTAAGGTCGAGCGGTTTAAGGCCAGACTGGTAGCCAAGGGATTTACACAGAGAGAAGGAATCGATTACCATGAGACCTTTTCTCCCGTTTCCTCTAAAGACTCTTTCAGAGTGATAATGGCATTAGTAGCTCATTATGATTTGGAGCTACACCAGATGGATGTAAAGACCGCATTCCTGAATGGCGATCTTGCTGAAGAGGTCTATATGGTGCAGCCTGAGGGATTCAAGTCTGGTCATTCCGACCAACTTGTATGTAAACTAAACAAATCCCTATATGGTCTGAAGCAAGCTTCTAGACAGTGGTATTTGAAATTTGATGAAGTAGTAACTTCTTTTGGTTTTGTGGAAAATAAGGTAGATCGTTGCATATATCTCAAGATCAGTGGGAGCAGATACATCTTCTTAATTCTTTATGTAGATGATATCTTGCTTGCGAGTAGTGATTTGGCATTATTGCATGAATCTAAGCAATTTCTGTCAAAGCACTTCGATATGAAAGATCTTGGAGAGGCATCCTTCGTTCTAGGAATTGAGATCATTAGGGACCGATCTCACTTTGCCTTATCACTCTCTCAGAAAGCCTATATTGAGCGTGTTCTTGAGAGATTTAGCATGCTTGATTGTAAGCCTGGTGACGTACCTGTGCTTAAGGGTGATAAGCTCAGCTTATCACAATGCCCCAGGAACGATATAGAGAGAGAGTGCATGAAGGAAATACCTTATGCGAGTGCGGTAAGCAGTTTAATGTATGCCCAGGTCTGTACTAGACCGGACATTGCCTTCGCAGTAGGACTTTTAGGCAGATATCAGTCAAACCCAGGACATGCTCATTGGGTTGCTGCCAAGAAAGTCTTGAGGTATTTGAAACGAACTAAGGATGTTAAATTGGTCTACCATAGAGTGCAGAACCTTGAATTAGTGGGGTACACGGATTCTGATTTTGCCGGGTGTGAGGATGATAGGAAGTCTACTTCGGGATACTTTTTTAAATTTGCTGGTGGGGCCGTTTCGTGGAAGAGTGTCAAACAGACACTCATCACTTCATCCACAATGCATGCAGAGTTCGTCGCTCTTTTTGGAGCTTCCACTCATGCAGTGTGGCTTAAGCACTTCATTACGGAGTTGAAGGTCGTCGATTCTATAGCTGGACCCATCCGGATGTACTGTGATAACATGTCTGCAGTTATGTTCTCGATGAACAATAAAAGTATCACAGGGTCCAAACATATGGAAATTAAATTCTTGACCGTTAAGGAATTGGTCAAGAAGGGTGACATTTTAGTGGAGCATTTAGGGACAGATGATATGTTGGCTGATCCACTTACTAAAGGACTTCGCCCTAACGTGTTTCAGAAACATGTTATTAATATGGGGCTTAAAGAGTCGATCGATACACTTGATTAGTGGGAGGCTACATATAGCTCCAATACAGTTTTCTGTCATTTACATTGCACTTATTTAATTTATTAATAATTAAGAATATTCATTAGTGTTGAAGCCAAAAATGACCCCAACGAATGTTCACGAACCAAAGTGCAGCCGACGCCTACTTCTCTCAAATCTCGACCCCTGACTGGCTGCTAAGGTCCTAAAACAGACCCAAAGCCTCAGCTGGGAGGTCCCACCACACACCCGGAAGATCTCTGAGAGCTTCCCCTCCAAAGCCGAATGCTGGGCTGGGAGCTCTTCAGAAGGCACTAGGGCTAGAGGAAAATGATCAACTTGCCTTCTAAAGAGCCCTTATGGGTCTTTTTATAGTCTTCCTTTGACCTGAAAATACTGAAATACCCCTGAGGGGTCTGCCAATAGCCAAATCCCGCTGTCATTTAAAGGGCATTTGGGTAATTTCACCTCGGGATAATATATTGTAAAATAATCCTCTTTATGAGCGCCGGGCCCCACCACGTGGGCCCACTTGGCGAGAACCCTGGTTGAGAAGGCTCTCGCTGGACCCCCACCCGGGCCAACCTTGGCGAGACCCCTTGCCAGGGAGGTTCGCGCCCTTCACGGTCTTGAAACTACCGCGACTGAAGGCCTACTTGGGGCCTTCTCGCCTCCCCTGGGCGGGAGCTTGCCCTAAGGCGGAAGCTTCCGTGGTCGACGCTCTCTCCCACCGAGAGCTCGACTATCTGCCTTGGTCGGTCGACGATCTCTCCTGCCGAGAGCTCGACTATCTGCTTTGGTCGGTCGACGATCTCTCCTGCCGAGAGCTCGACTATCTGCTTTGGTCGGTCGACGATCTCTCCTGCCGAGAGCTCGACTATCTGCTTTGGTCGGTCGACGATCTCTCCTGCCGAGAGCTCGACTATCTGCTTTGGTCGGTCGACGATCTCTCCTGCCGAGAGCTCGACTATCTGCTTTGGTCGGTCGACGATCTCTCCTGCCGAGAGCTCGACTATCTGCTTTGGGCGGGAGCCCCTTCAGGGCGGGAACTCTATAAGTAAGTCTCGGGGCCAACCCAAGGCTGACCTGAGCCTAGCCCAATTCCTCAGTGATGTCTCCGGGTCCCACCCAGCGAATATGGGGTTGTACACAATCCCCGCTCTTTTCGAGCTAGCCCTGCGCTCGACAAGACAAGTCCAACCCCCAAAATATTCGCTGGACACGTGCCCGCCTATCGAGGGAATCTTTTGGTGGGTCCCACTGCGGCTATAAATATATGCTGGTGGACGTCCATACGCCCTGCCCTTAAAATACGATTCTCTGACTGAGCTCTCGCCTCCGGGATTCTCGCGCGAGCTCACCATGCATCCCAAGCGTGCTGCCAAACCGCTTCCGCAGGACCTCCAAGACCGGTTAACCGCTGCCCAAGCGCGGGCCTTGGCTAACTGTGCGACGGTGGCTCCATGGTTAGCGAAAAGGACTTCGACCGCCGGGCCTTCGGAGCCGAAGAAGAAGGGAAAGAAAAGGGCGAAGGCGGTCCGACGGGACCTTTCTCGCGAGAACAGGGATCCTCCTTCCCCCACTCCCAATCCTGCCGGGGATTCTTCCCTACAGAAGGTAAGCCTTTTGCCCGTGCCTACCGAGCTAACTGGACATTAGATTCGATGATTAAAGTATGCTTTCGCAGGAGTCCGCTCTCAATAATGACGCCGAAATTCCGCCCAGCTCTTCGAACCTACCCGCTCATCCCCCCGAGGGCCAAATACGGGTCTCGGAAAGGATTCCTCCGGCCGGGGCCGGAACGACAGGTACATTTTCCCTTGTCAATATTTTAACCAGACCCTTTCTTTTCTGAACCGTCTTCTCGCAGTGCCAGCTCCCGCCGACCCGGGTCTATCCACCCGGGAAGATGAAGCGAGAACCGTCGAAGAGCCTCCCGCGGTGGCCAATCCTCTCCTGCAGGCGGGAGGGGCGGCTTCTGAACCTCCCGCTACTCTCAAGGATGTTGATCGCCCCTTGAGAGAAGACCACTTCCCTCATGCTTCCGGCCCGGCCGGGATCATCGTGCGCGAGCCCTTCCGCCCGGGGCTGGGCAAGCCCCTTCACCTCCTTTATGGAACCAACGGAGGGGTCGGGCCTTCCCGTCCAACTTTGGCTGACGGTTCTCGCCCAGCCGCAGGTATGCGAAAACTTTTTCGGACTGTTGATCGTCATGTCTTGACCAAAATTCTCGCGTGTTTCTTCCGCAGGTGATCCTGGCTTGCGGTCGGAAGTCAACGAGGAAGGAGAGGAAGAGGAAGAAGAAGACGAGGAAGAAGAGGACGAAGAGTCCCCCCTCCCTTCGTCTGGCGAGATAGAGGAAACCCTGAACAGTACAGGGAGCGCGAAGGGGAGACGGAGGAAGATCTCGGCCCTCTTGGCCAAGCTTGTCCGGCGGGATCGTGCCCATGCTGCCGCGGCGAAAGCGTTCCGCGAATCCGTGGAGCAAAGACTGGAGGCTCTGGAGCGGGACTTCTTCTTGGGCGAGACTGATTGCCCGCGCGGGCCTTCCGCCGAGTCTTCCCCAGGGAGGTGCATCTCGCAGATCCGGGACTACGCCAGGCGGATCAACCTTGGGTGTACCACGCTATCGTCCTACTTCAACCCGTTGGCGCCCCCAAGGACTAGGCGGCGAGAACGGGGACGATGGAGCTGGAAACCCTACTAGCCTTCGCGCTCTGAATCTTAGTGTCTCTTTTTTCTTTTCTTTTCCTCTTCCCCCTGTTTCTCTTTTTCAATGTCTGTAATAAACATTATTATTAATTAAGTTTTTATCCAGCTTGCGCTAGCGAGAGTCTCGCTTCTACCCATGTCTCTTTTCCCTTTCCTTTTTATCGCTCTGCGGGGCTTTTTAATCAAGGCGCTTACCTCGATCTAGGATGCTTGCGCTGATTTAGGAGGTTTGCGTTAACCCAGGAGGCTTGCGCCAGTCTAGGAGGCTTGCGCCGATCCAGGCAGTCGCGTCGAAACCTGAAGCGACCGTTGACCGCCGTCATCCTGAGGGGGAGAACCGAGGCGTCGTTAGCCCGGATTCTGACAGCTGTACTCCGCTGTCACTTTCTCTCTCCGCCGGATGAACTCATGATGACTACGATTCCCTATAAATAGAGAAGCCTACCAACCGCATTTATTTCTCCGATCCGGAACCTCAGCCTCCCTCCGTGCTCTCGCGTTCCTGCTCCCGCTTCGACTCCCCTACAGCTCTCGCTCTTACTCACGAACTAGCCATGCCTGGCGAGAGCAAGGGTCGCGCCCATTGCGCGGAAGCCTTCCAGAAACATCTCTTCCCTTCCTGCAAGCTCACCCTCGACGAATACAACGCGATCGTCGACCGCTACGTTCCCGCCGGCTTCTCGGCGCGGAACCCGGGGAATCATGATAGGGTGAATACCCCCGGGGCGGGAGAGCTTGCCATCCCCCTCGAGCATTTCGAGGTGGGCTTCCGCCTCCCCCTGTGGCCGGAGGTTCGGTTAGCCCTCCGTTATTATGGGGTGGTGCCCGCCCAGCTAAACCCGAACTCCGTCGCGATCCTTATAGCATTCATATGCTATATGCGATCCGAGAGGATCGAGTTTAGCCTGCCCATCTTCCGGAAGCTATTCAACTTCCGTGCCAAGGGGGGGGTAGTTTTCTTCTCCGGGCAACAGCTCGAGGTTACCGGTCTCGCCAATAAGCACCACCATTGGGGCGAGAAGTTCGTATACGTCAGCGGGGACTTCGGCAATGTCCCGCTTCAGCCCGTCCAGTATGAAGACGCTGCCTACAAGCCGCCCGCCCTGGGATCGCGCGAGAGCGCAATCCTGGAGTTCTTCGGGACCAAGGAGTTCGACGTCCCCTATCTTCTGCGGGACGTCGACTCCCTCCCTTTTGTTCAATCGGGCGAAGGTACGGTCTCGCCTCAGATTCTCTTTTTTATCAAAAAATCTTACGCTGGAGGGCTAAAGCGTTTTTACTTTGCAGGAGAGCGGGAGGTCCCCCTGCACCAACCCTTCGCCGCAGGCCGGGGTGTCGAGGGTCTGGCAGCGAGAGGCCCCCTTGCGCTCGCGGAAGCTAGCGCCAGCGCCTGCCGAGAAGATCCAACCCCTTCCATGCCGCCACCGGCCAAGAAGCGGAAGGCCACCCTTCCTCCCCTCCGCGCGCTGAAGAGGCCCAAGCCTTCTGCCGCCGACAAGGGGAAATCGTTGGCGGTCTCGCCCGCCCAACCTCCTCCTGAGGGCAGGTCCTTTGAAGCGATCCTTCAGAGGGCCAGTGAGATGGATGCCGCCGCCGCCAAGAGCCGCGCCGAGGCTTCCGCCAGGAACACATCGACCGTAGGCGAGGCTGGGGGAGAAGTGGTTGCCGCCGAGACCTCCGCCAACGTCCCGCCCCAGGAGGTGCCGAGAGGGCACCGGAACTTTGGTTTAGGCGTCAGGTACGCCGACCCGGAGGGGAAGCCCCAGATGGAATGGGACCCCAAGACAAACTCAATCAGGGTCTCGACCCTCCTTCCCCGATGGGCGGAGGGGGAAAATGTGACCGGCGAGGCCTTCTCGCTTGGGTATGGTCTATACAGCCGGGAAGATGCCAGCGTGTTCGACCAGACGCCTACCCGCCTTCTAGCCTTCGACGCCACCCGGGCCGTAATGCGCGGGTTCGAGCTTACACATATGTGTGCGCGTCGAAGCATCACCATTGACAAGAACTTCACAGATATGCGCAAGGCGAGGGAGGACGCGATAGCTCGCGCGCATGCCGCGGAAGAAGAACTCGCGAGAGCTCAACAGGAGCTCGCGGATGCCAAATTGGCGCTGTCTCTGCGCCCCGCGACCGAGGTAGGCGAGACCTTCCTGAGCCCTTGCCCCCGTTTCCTCGAAGTTTCTACTGTGTAATGCGTGACTAAGATCTTTTGTCCCTTTTGCAGGATTCCGCCCAAGTCAGGGAGCTTCGCGCAGAGCTGGCCAACGCGCGCTGCGAGAGCGTCCTTCTGAGGGAACAGCTCCGCGCAGAGCTAACGAAGGGCCCGCCCCCGGAGCTAGATGCGAGGTTGCGGAGCCGCTACCTCTCGGAGTACGACGTCGATAAACTGCTTCAAGCCAACGCTCAAGCGACCGTCAAGCTGACGCTCGAGACGCTGCGAGACGTCGAGCTGCTCCGGGAGGATGGCGCGACCATCGACGCTCGCCAGCTTCTCCCTTGGCTTTACGACCCAGTTCCCAAACCCCCGGGCGCGCCGGACTCGCCGCTCTCAGACGTCCCGAGGTCCTCTCCCGCTGTTGACGAGACGTCCGGGGAAGGCTCTGGCGATGCTTCAAGCGAGAGCACCAGTGGGGACTACAGCGCGTCTCCTTAAGTTGTCTTTTATTTTGAATATCCTTTTGTAATGAGCGAGAAGCTCCTCACTTTTGTAATTAACCTCATATAAAGTAATGTTTCATTTCTTCACTGTCCTTGTGTTTTTTTTTTTAAGCGTATATTACTATGCCGAATGACCTCCGCGCGAGCTTCCGCCGAGACCCTTAGTCTCTTTAGGGTGACCTTACTCAGAGATCAGCTAGGCGGAAACCTCGCATCGTCGATTGAATCGTCCTGCCTAGGCCCGCCGGGAGCTTTCTTTTTGCGAGAGCCTCCTTTAGCCGAGACCTTTGCTGGCCGAGACCTCTGAGCCGGGATCCTCACTGGCCGAAACCTCCGGGCCGCGATCTGCCGAGACCCCCAAGCCAAGACTTTTACTGGCCGAGACCCCTGAGCCGAGACCTTTACCGGCCGAGACCCCTGAACCGAGACCCTTTAGGGATTTGCCCCCGGTCTAGGTCAGGGTCCTGCCCACATATTTTTCCAACCAATCAAACTCCTACCCCGCCTGCGAGCCGTTGGACCTGCTAGCTTACATGGGTGCCTGCGCAGCGGGTCTACCGGGGTTTGAGCCGAGCTCGTTGTAACGTAGTAGCTACCAATCAAGAACCAAGGATCAAAAGGTCAAGGACTCCACCTATCCCCCGCAGGCGAGCCTTCGGACCTGCCAGCTTGGTGGGAGCCTGCGCAGCGGGTCTGCCTGGGGCCGAGCCAAGCTCGGGGTGTCGTTGGAGTGGCTAAGAACCAAGTATCACAAGGGCCAACCTATCCCCCACAGGCGAGCCTTCGGACCTGCCAGCTAGATGAGAGCCTGCGCAGCGGGTCTACCTGGGGCCGAGCCGAGCTCGGGGTGTTGACGAAGTGGCTAAGAACCAAGTATCGCAAGAGCCAACCTATCCCCCACAGGCGAGCCTTCGGACCTGCCAGCTAGATGAGAGCCTGCGCAGCGGGTCTACCTGGGGCCGAGCCGAGCTCGGGGTGTTGATGAAGTGGCTAAGAACCAAGTATCGCAAGAGCCAACCTATCCCCCACAGGCGAGCCTTCGGACCTGCCAGCTAGATGAGAGCCTGCGCAGCGGGTCTACCTGGGGCCGAGCCGAGCTCGGGGTGTCGTTGAAGTGGCTAAGAACCAAGTATCACAAGAGCCAACCTATCCCCCACAGGCGAGCCTTCGGACCTGCCAGCTAGATGAGAGCCTGCGCAGCGGGTCTACCTGGGGCCGAGCCGAGCTCGGGGTGTTGATGAAGTGGCTAAGAACCAAGTATCACAAGAGCCAACCTATCCCCCACAGGCGAGCCTTCGGACCTGCCAGCTAGATGAGAGCCTGCGCAGCGGGTCTACCTGGGGCCGAGCCGAGCTCGGGGTGTTGATGAAGTGGCTAAGAACCAAGTATCACAAGAGCCAACCTATCCCCCACAGGCGAGCCTTCGGACCTGCCAGCTAGATGAGAGCCTGCGCAGCGGGTCTACCTGGGGCCGAGCCGAGCTCGGGGTGTTGATGAAGTGGCTAAGAACCAAGTATCGTAAGAGCCAACCTATCCCCCACAGGCGAGCCTTCGGACCTGCCAGCTAGATGAGAGCCTGCGCAGCGGGTCTACCTGGGGCCGAGCCGAGCTCGGGGTGTTGATGAAGATTCCGTCAAACAGGCCCATTCTATCATCGAGATGAGGAGTCATAGCCGGTTAGAACAAAAAGCATAAAGATTGCATACTCAGAGATAGTCAATATTCTGAAATAAACTTATTGAAAGTGCAATAGTTATTTACAACATTACAATCCTTCTTTCCCCTTACGGGTAGAAGCGCTTCAGGTCATCACCATTCCAGGTGTGACTCAAGGTCCTTCCCTCCGCATCCAACAGCGGCCGACCTTCCTGCAGCGTCGACCTTCTTCAGTACTAGATCCCCCTCGGTGAATTGCTTGACTCTGATGTGCTTATCGAAGTACCGAGCCATTCGCCGTTTTATTTCTTCTTGTCTGATGGCAGCAACATCCCGCAGCTCTTCCACCATATCTAATGAGAGGCGCAACCCTTCCTCATTCTCCAACCTCCAAGCTTCGCTTCCCTCCGCTGCGGCCGCGATCCTCGGGGACCGAACCTCGAACTCCACCGGGAGGACAGCCTCACACCCGTGAGAGAGCTTGAAGGGGGTCTCTCCAGTGGCCGTGTTCGGAGTTGTTCGCAAGGCCCACAGGACGGAAGGGAGCTGTTCCACCCAGCTACCCTTCAGGTTCTCGACCTTCTTTTTGAGCAAGTTGACGATGACTTTGTTTGCCGCCTCCACCTGACCATTGCTCCGAGGATGGTGGACAGAGGCGAACCTGAGATCGATCCCCAATTGGGTGCAGAAGCTGATGAATTCTTCGCTGGCAAACTGAGGACCGTTATCTGTCACTATCGCTTGGGGCAATCCGTGCCTGCAAATGATTTCCCCCCAAACGAAGTTTCTGATGACCTGGGAGGTTACCTTGGCTAACGGCTTGATCTCCAGCCATTTGGAGAAGTAGTCAATCATCACTAGGAGGAACCTCCTTTGCCCGCTAGCTGGAGGGAAGGGTCCAACCAGGTCCATCCCCCAAATGGCGAAGGGCCATGGCGCCGTGATGCTTCGAAGTCTTTGGGCAGGCAAGAGCTGGAGAGGAGCATGTACTTGGCACTTCCGACACCTCCTTGCGAATTCAGCTGTATCCTTCCTTATGGTCCGCCAGAAATATCCCTGCCTTATCACCCTTGCTTCCAATGTCCTTCCCCCTGAATGGCTGCCGCACTCTCCAGAATGCACCTCTTCCAGGATCCTCGGGACTTCCTCTTCGGTTACGCATCTCGCGAGGAGCCCTGACAACATCTTCCGATGCAAGCTCCCTTCCAGCATCAGGTAATGAGCCGCCTTGTGCCTGAAGCTCTTTGCATCCTTGACTTCTTCCGACAGTTCTCCTGTGGTTAAGAAAGTCACCAATGGATCCATCCATGAGGACCGCCGATTCACCTCCATCAACTCCCCCTCTTCAATGGCTGGTCGGAATAGTTCGGTTAGGGTACCTCCTCCCCGAGGCCCGAACTTCGCCAGTCGATCAGCTGCCGCGCTTTCCTCCCTGGGGACATGTCGAATAGAGAATGAACGGAAACCCCCAATGATGGCTCTTACCTTAGATAGATACCTCGCGAGGGTCGGCTCCCGGGCCTCAAACTCGCCTCGGATCTGCGATGCTACCACCATTGAGTCGGTGAAGGCTTCCACATCCTGGATTTCCAACTCCTTCGCCAAGCGAAGGCCGGCGATCACAGCCTCATACTCTGCTTGGTTGTTGGTTACAGGGAAATGGAAAGTCACGGCTTGCTCTATGGTAACTCCCTGAGGGCTTACTAACACCACACCTCCTCCCAGGGAGTGCCTTCCTGAGGCCCCGTCGACCACCATCTTCCACGCTTCTTGCGGCTTTGGTTCTTCAGCCTCCGCCTCGGTAACATAGTCCGCCAGGAAATCCGCTACGGCCTGGGCTTTGATAGAGAGCCTCGGGACGAAAGAGATGTCAAACTCGCTTAGCTCGATGGACCACTTTGCCAACCTTCCTGAATGTTCCACCCCCTCCAAGACCTTGCGAAGGGGATGGTCGGTTATCACCCTAATCGAGTGTGCTTGAAAGTAAGGGCGAAGCTTCCTAGCTGAGATGACCAAAGCATATGCTAGCTTCTCCAGGATGGGGTATCGGAGCTCCGCCTTTTTTAAGATTCGGCTGACATAATAGACGGGTAACTGCTTCTTCCCCTCTTCCCTAACCAAGAAGGAGCTCACCGCCTCTCCTCCCACTCCTAAATACAAGGCTAGGTCCTCCCCCTCCTTTGGGCTTTGAAGTAACGGAGCTTGGGAGAGTTGCCTCTTCAGCCCCTGAAAAGCCTCTTCGCACTCGGCCGTCCATTCGAATGCTTGGTTACCACGAAGTACTTTGAAGAAGGAGGAACATCTATCCCCTGACCGCGAGAGGAACCTGCTTAACCCGGCCAACTTCCCGGTCAAGCGCTGGATCTCCTTGGCGTTGCGAGGCGATTCTAGGTCTAGAATAGCCTTAACCTTATCGGGGTTGGGTTCTACCCCCGCGGGAGTCAAGAGGTGCCCGAGGAATTTGCCGCGACTAGCCCCGAAGACGCACTTCAAGGGGTTCAACCTCATCTTGAACTTCCGCAGGGTGGCGAACGTCTCCTCCAAGTCTCGCAAGTGGGAATCAACACACTTGCTCTTGACCATGAGGTCATCCACATAGACCTCCAGGTTCCTTCCCCTTTGATCTCGAAAGATTCGATCCATCATGCGTTGGTATGTTGCCCCTGCATTCTTTAATCCGAAGGGCATCATCTTATAGCTGAAGCATCCCTCTCTTGTGATGAAGGAAACATCCTTGACATCAGGAGGGTGCATCCGGATCTGGTGGTAACCTGAAAATGCATCTAAAAAACTCATAAGAGAAAAACCGACGGCTGAGTCAACCAGCGCGTCGATTCGAGGCAAGGGGTAACAATCCTTGGGGCATGATTTATTTAATAAGGAAAAATCGATACACATGCGCCATTTTCCTCCTCCCTTCTTTACCATTACCACGTTGGAGATCCAGCCTGGATACTGGATCTCTGAGATGAAACCTGCGTCCAGGAGCTTTTGGACCTCCTCTCGGATGGGGGCTTCTAGCTTGGTGGCGATGGCCCTCATCTTTTGGCGTATGGGGCGGGCTCTGGAATCCAGGTTCAAGCGGTGACAGGCCACGTCCGCGTCGATGCCCGGCATGTCTGCCGCGCTCCAAGCGAAGATGTCGACGTTGCCCTGGATGCAGGCTCGCATCCGCTCCTGATCCTCAAGGCTCAAGCCTCCGTTGATCCGAATCCTTTGCACCTCCCCCGCTCTTGTAAGCACCTCCATCTCCACCACCTCTTCGGCCGGCTCCAGCCCCGACCGCTCCCAACTTACCCTTGCCTCTTCCCGCTCAAACTCGAGCTCTTCTCCCCCAACCTCATCAACTTCCATCGCCTCCTCCAGGCTCTCCTCCTGCCTCTGCTCTTCTTCATCCACCACTCCTCTCGCCTCTTCTGGGCTGATCTTCCCCGACTCCTCCGCCTCCGCTATCTCCTCAGCAACCTCCATCGCCTCTCCCAGGCTCATCCCCCCTTCCTCAACTCCTTCCTGCTCAGCCATCTCCCTCTCCAACTCCTCTGCCTCCTCCATCCATGACACGGTGTTAACCGCCGTCACATAGCACTGCCTTGCCATCTTCGGATCCCCCCTGATCCTAACCTGTACCCCTCCATTGTTGAACTTGAGGCATTGGTGGTACGAGGAGGGTACACAGCGAAAGGCGCTGATGAGGGGACGTCCGAAGATGGCATTGTAACTACTCGGGGCGTCCACGATTACGAACCGACAGTTCCGTGAGACGCCCCCAAGCCTCACATGCAAGCCTACTCCTCCTTCCACCTCTTTCCTTTCGCCGGAGAAGCCAAAAAGCGGTCCATCGGAAGCCAGGACCCTTTTTCCTTCCACCCTCATCTCATCGAAAGCCTTCTTGAAGATCACATTCACCGAGCTCCCATTATCCACCAGTATCCGGGAGACGGTGTAGTTCTCCACCGCTGTCTGGATCACAAGCGCGTCGCAGAACGGGTCCTCGTAGTCTGGCATGTCCGCGGATGAGAAAGTGATCTTCTCCTCTGGGGGGGGAGCCTGGGAGGTCGAGGCGACCCCTCGGCGGAACATGGTTTGAAGGCTCCCCTTGCGGGTGGCCTCGATCCCCACCCCCCCGTGGATCACTCCGATCCCTCCTCGGGTCCCCACGTCAGTCCTGTCCTCACATCTGTCCTCCACCTCTTCCTGTTGTACTTCAACGATCCTTACAGGCGGATCCTGCCTTCCGGCCCCTCTGGCCCCTCTAATCTCCAGAAACTCTGGGCATGTGGCCGTTGCGTGACCTTCCTCCTGATGGAAGTCACAATAAGGCAACCCCACTCTGCCCCCTCTTCCTTCTCCTCCTCCCCTTCTTCCGGCTCCCCGAAGTCTTCTTCCTCTTCCCCTTCCCACCTCCATAGCCTCCTGCGGCGGTGGGAAATGTCCCCTTGGTCCTTGTCGCCATCCTCCCTGCTCCAGCCTTCTGGGCTCCCGGAAGTTATCTCTTCCCTGAAGCCCTCCCTGGCCCTGGGGGCGACCCTCCTGAGGCCTCCAACCCAGTCGGTTGTTTGGCTCCCTGGCCCCCCATGCTGTTGCCCCTGCCCTCGGGGCTCTTCTCTTCTCCTATCTTCCCTCGGCTCCCTCTGCTCCCTCGGCTCCCTCTGCTCCCTCTGCTCTCTCTGCCTTCCCGCCACCGGCTCCTTCACGTCGTCCTCGGCCAGCCTGGCCAGCTTCCTCGCAAACGCCGGGTTTGCCCTCTCGAAGTCTATCTCCTTCGCCGCCCTCTCCATGAGCTCCTCAAAAGAGAGAGAGGGCACTCTCTTCAATTCCATGCTAAAAAACCCTGGCCTCAGCCCCAGGGTGAAGGCTAGCATCAGCGCATACCCCGGGACCTCCTGGACCAGGAGAACCTCCTCTTGGAACCGGTCGACATAGCGACCCAACGTCTCCTCCGGCCCCTGCCTCACCGCAAACAGGCACTCAGCCTCCTTCTTCCTTTTCTTCGAAGTTGAGAATCTCAACAGAAAACCCCTCCGCAGATCCTCAAAGCTGTAGATGGAACTTGCCGGCAACTGGTGGAACCAGTCCCTGGCCTTTTCTTTCAGAGTGATGGCAAAAAGCCTACACTTGAAGGCATCCGACATTTGCCTGATGGACACCACGTCCTCGAACCATTGCACGTGCTGGACCGGGTCATCCTTCCCGGTGTAGTAGGTCATGTCCGGCTCCCGGAACCCCTCCGGCACTGGAGCCGAGACAATGAGCTCACTAAAGGGGGTCTCGCCCCCTGCCTGGCGAGAAGGCACGTCTCGCGATCTCGGTTGGCTGGACCGATCCGTGAGACCCTGCCCAGGGAAGAGTTCCCGCACCGTCGCCTCCTTCTCGCCCAGATCCGCCGGAAGCTCCTTCCCGAGACGCTGACCTGGGAAGAGCTCCCGCGCGGCTACGTCTCTCTCGCCTGCCTCCACCGGGACCTCCTTACCGGGGCGCTGCCCTGGAGCGTTCTCGCCTAGCAGCGGAACCACCTCCACCGGAACCTGCGGCGTCTCCCACTCATTCCTTGCCGAGAAGGCCAAGTTGATCGTCTGCATGACTTCTCGCCTGAAGTCTTCAAACATCTTCCTCGTCGCCTCGTCCACTCGGGTGGGGGATCCTCCCGCGCCTGATCCTTCACCCTCGCCTCCTGCCATGGGACTTAACTCAAGATTTTCTTGCACCGACTGCTTCCACGCTCACCGCACCAGAACTGTTGAAGCCAAAAATGACCCCAACGAATGTTCACGAACCAAAGTGCAGCCGACGCCTACTTCTCTCAAATCTCGACCCCTGACTGGCTGCTAAGGTCCTAAAACAGACCCAAAGCCTCAGCTGGGAGGTCCCACCACACACCCGGAAGATCTCTGAGAGCTTCCCCTCCAAAGCCGAATGCTGGGCTGGGAGCTCT
Source organism: Platanthera zijinensis (assembly GCA_039513925.1). NCBI lineage: Eukaryota > Viridiplantae > Streptophyta > Magnoliopsida > Asparagales > Orchidaceae > Platanthera > Platanthera zijinensis. Next base: position 8,492,625 of record CM077088.1, on the reverse strand, counting down.
TCAGAAGGCACTAGGGCTAGAGGAAAATGATCAACTTGCCTTCTAAAGAGCCCTTATGGGTCTTTTTATAGTCTTCCTTTGACCTGAAAATACTGAAATACCCCTGAGGGGTCTGCCAATAGCCAAATCCCGCTGTCATTTAAAGGGCATTTGGGTAATTTCACCTCGGGATAATATATTGTAAAATAATCCTCTTTATGAGCGCCGGGCCCCACCACGTGGGCCCACTTGGCGAGAACCCTGGTTGAGAAGGCTCTCGCTGGACCCCCACCCGGGCCAACCTTGGCGAGACCCCTTGCCAGGGAGGTTCGCGCCCTTCACGGTCTTGAAACTACCGCGACTGAAGGCCTACTTGGGGCCTTCTCGCCTCCCCTGGGCGGGAGCTTGCCCTAAGGCGGAAGCTTCCGTGGTCGACGCTCTCTCCCACCGAGAGCTCGACTATCTGCCTTGGTCGGTCGACGATCTCTCCTGCCGAGAGCTCGACTATCTGCTTTGGTCGGTCGACGATCTCTCCTGCCGAGAGCTCGACTATCTGCTTTGGTCGGTCGACGATCTCTCCTGCCGAGAGCTCGACTATCTGCTTTGGTCGGTCGACGATCTCTCCTGCCGAGAGCTCGACTATCTGCTTTGGTCGGTCGACGATCTCTCCTGCCGAGAGCTCGACTATCTGCTTTGGTCGGTCGACGATCTCTCCTGCCGAGAGCTCGACTATCTGCTTTGGGCGGGAGCCCCTTCAGGGCGGGAACTCTATAAGTAAGTCTCGGGGCCAACCCAAGGCTGACCTGAGCCTAGCCCAATTCCTCAGTGATGTCTCCGGGTCCCACCCAGCGAATATGGGGTTGTACAATTAGAGAATATCATTAAGTTACGATATTCATTGAATTTCTGTGACACGTCACACTTCATACAAAGTCTCATGACTTGTGTCAGTCAGAGCATAGGACTAGGGCATTTCATTTGAATTATAGTCCGTGGTATGTTTTTGACACATGAATTCAAAACCTTTAGGTTAAACATACTTGTTCTTCAGAACACTTAAGAACTTCTCGCAGCATGGTTTAGTGCATTCATTTGAGAAGTTTGGTTGACCACCAAATTGGAACAACCTTCATGTGCACATTTTCAGTGTGTTGTTCTATGATTTATATAACCGCGCTTTGTCCATGTCGATTAGATCCGTAAGTTACTGTGACCATGGAAGGTCCCGTGTCGCATATTGATGCGGTTGCCGCCATGATTCGGAGTGAAGATTTTGATTGGACCGGATTGACGTGGGAGTAGACACAAGTCCAAGTGGGAGAATGTTAGAAATTTTCCGTTAAGTGGACTTGACTTATCGAGACGTTCCGGTTAAATCGTACGCGAGTTTTGAATCTATTCGGACTCCTACGAGCGCGCGTTAATTCAGTCGCGCGAACGATCGAAGCCTGTGATAGGTGGGCCCGACCGTCTCGTAATTCAGAGCGCGAATCGGTCTCACCCTTGGCATATTTGGTTTTGGCATGATGATTTAATTCATGGGATAAATATTTCAGTTTTTTTAGGAGTTATTAGGAATTATTGATCCTAATTTTAGTAACTCCTAAATGAGGCGCACCTATTAAAGCCAAATTTTTTATTCCATTCATAAGCCTATTCATACGGTGAACAAGGGGGAAAACCACCGGCCGTTTTCCTATTCCCTTCATCTCCATCGGTGAAACTCCCGATACCTCCTCATCGCCTTTCCGATTTTCTGCGATTAAGGAGATCGGAAGCTTGCACCGCCAAAATCCGTCGCCTCCAGTTGAGGATCTCCGCCGGCAAGGATCTCTAACTCTTCTTCGAGATTAAGGAAGGTGGTTTTGGAAACCGGCTTCCCCGATCCCGCCGTTTTCAGAGGAGGACCGCCGCCGGCAGGGTATTCGTCCGCTCTGGCATCTCCGATCGGCAAGGGCTAGCATTGATCGGCCTTTTCTCGGGCAAACAAAACAGCTGACGACTACAAGGAGCTATAGATCCTCAGATATTCTCCTCCAGTTTTGGCAGTCGGCTGAAAGAAACCTACTGAGATCAGAATTCCTTTAGAAATTTTGTATGTTTGCGGGTTCTACCTACGTCGCCGATTTCATAAGAAAGAATACTTCCAAACTTCTTGGAATGGCGGCCACGATGAAGCACGAACAAGACTCCAAGAACGGTATACATTAATTTATTTCCGCGCTTCAGTTATTTCACCGTTCTTTTAGCTTGTTTTAATTTTGTGTTCTTAACATAAGGAAAATAATCTTGTATGTTAATTCCAAATTGAGATTAATAGTGTTTGGTTAAAACGATCCTTTTGGTTTGTGTTATGCGTCGCTACATTCATCAATATTTTGATAATATTCCTTTTGCCGTAGCGACGCATACGCCCTTAAATTTATAACAGAAACCCCTTGCTCGTAGGCAACATTCTCGCCGTCACAGAGCCCGAATCCCACATACTTGCCGTCAATGGCGTCCTGTCATCTGTCGACCGGAATCCCTCCCCCTTGAGAGATGAGAAAAAGGGCGCCACTTGGCGGGTCCGGGAAGGGTAAAATGCAGCAAATGCAATGCACGGTAAAGGGCGGGCGATCCGATAGCTGCGAGCTCATCTTAGCTCGCGCGGAGATGCGTGCACATCTTAACTCGCTTTGAGATGTGTGCGCTGAGATGTGCACGCATCTCCACGTACTCGCATCCATCGGGTCAGTAAAGTGCAACGGCTCGCATCCGTCGGATCGCGCTGCACTTTGCCCCGGACCCGCCGCTTGGCTGTAAGCAATTTGTTCTATCAATGACATCATTGGCACGACCATGAATTGGCACCTTCGATTCATGGCCAAATTCTCTAGAAACAGGGCAGTGGCCGTTCATCACTTTTGATATTGAATAATCTAGGCCAATCTATTTATTCATTAGCACTTAACAGGCATTCATGGAAGGCTGCTTTTTCAAATTCATCCTTAATAAGCTAAGGATCTATTTTGAAATATTGGTGAATTTTAAGAGACTTATTTAATCAATACAAGTAATTTGTCCTCACTTTTCAGAGCGGGGTTATTATGTTAACGGCTAAATAATTTTTTTTTATTATGTCAATAAATAAAAATATCTACATCATTAAATTTTTTTGAATAATCTAAGTCATAAATGGATACAGTTCATTCACCATCCTCTCGTGTCCGATTAATCCACTAGTCACCTTACGGTGGACATTTGGTGCAAAAATACGGGTCGATCCTCCGTACCAACAATCCGGCCGCACTTTTAATAAAGCACAACAATGGAGGATTAATAAAGCTTCGTTTGGAAGGACTTATTTTCACCGGTTAAGTGATTGCGATCGCATGAATCAGACTTTAATTATGGCTCGATTCATGCGGTCGCAGAGTCGCAATCGCTTGATCGATGAAAATAAATCCCCCAAACGGAGCCTAAATTTGTACGATCAAAATAAATCACCGTCAAAAACAAATACAGTCAAGCGAAATGTATAGCGGGAGGAAATTCGACCGCACGTTATTACATTTCAAATATGACTGTGTATTAAAAAACACGATCAATTTGCAGCAAATTATTTTTCGCACACCGTACCGCACAAATTTCACATGCACCGTAATTCACGACTCTGTTAAACACGGAAAAATTTTCCCTGCGTTAAACGCAGGGAAAATCCATGCGTTCTTAAATACCCGGGCCCACCAATAATTTTGAATTTCTGGCTTCCGTTGTACTCCGCTCGCGAACTCCTCTACCGACGGAAAGGGGAAAACCTAAGCGGCGTTCCTCACATCTCCGCCCTTCCCTTGGGTTGTTTCTTCCTTCCCACCGACGTTCCTCGCATTACGCCTGCAGGTGCTGCTCCCTCCTACCATCTGCCGTTCTGATATCTCCGTCGTACCCGTGCTTCTCCTTCCTCCTCACCGCCGCCGCATATAGAGGTATATTTCATTTTTTTCGGAGTGCTGCCCATTTTTTTTTGTCGTTCCCGTGCCTCTCCAGTCATTTTATTTGATGTTTTACATTCGGAGTGCTGCCCATTTTTTCCAGTTAAATATCTTTGTTGTTTTACGGTCGGAGTGATGCCCAGATTTTTCCAGTTACTTTTATTTGTTGTTTTACAGTCGGATTGCTGCCCTCTATTTTTTTATTCTTTGTTCTGTGTTCTATTTTTAGTCGGATTGCTGCACAGTTTTTTCCAGTCACTTCTATTTGTTTTTTTACAGTCGGATTTCTGCCCTCTATTTTTTCAGTCTTTTTTCTGTGTTCTATTTTCAGTCGGATTGCTGATCAGTTTTTTCCAGCCAATTTTCTTTGTTGTTCTACCTCCATTTCTTAAACAGTTTTGTTTGATTTATGTTTTACAGTTGGTTGATATCTACATTCAGCGCGGTTATATATTTTTAACTATCACAAGTAAGACAGATTTTTTTACGGTTATATTTGTTGATTTTAATTTATCTAATTTGGTTATTTGCCCTGTGTATTATTTTCTACACTCAGTGCCTGGTAGCCCATACCTCAATTGCAGATGCGCAGTATCTACTTTCATTAAGAATGCTCAACCTCTACTTGATGTCCTATCTGAGGAATCAAAGAATATTTTAAATGAGGCTAGAATTCTACCACTGTTTAGTATTCCGAAGATTCCACAAAATATACCCCTTTTGTATATTCTTGTCCGCATTTATAATCGTAAGCAACAAGCATTCCTACTAGGCAATGTCTACGTCTCACTCACTGTTAATGAGATTGCGATGATTTTGGGGTTACCGAATAGGGGTGTTGAATTCTCTTTCGTAAGAAGGCCTTTTGCTCGTTATACTCAAAAGAATATGATCGAAGAACTAAATGGTTTGGTAAATGAAGAGTTGTCCCCCACTTTGGAAAATAGGCGAGTCGACCTACTTGTTCGTTATATGTTGGCCGTCTTCTTATTCCCACAAATGGGTTTGAAAATTCCCAAATCTGTGTTGGCAATCGAAGGTCTTGAAATGTTTACGAAGTACAATTGGCCCTTGGCCATCCACAAACACTTGCATGCCCAGATAGCGGACTTGAATGCCAAGAGCGTTCTCCGGGACCCAGGGGAGAATTTGGGTTATTTCGAAGGTTGCTCGGTAGTTCTTCTGGTAAGTAAGGTAGTGCTCATTATGTTACTTTATAAATTAAAGACATCTGACATCCCAATTTTGTAGGTGTGGATCTATGAGCACACAAATCTCCAACCTGTCGTCGATTTCATTGCACGACCCCGGATCTGCCGATGGTCTTCAAAGTTAAGTTATAGCTCGAAGGTTTGTTTTAATCTCCCCCGTACTCTGCAGCTTCCGGATCAGGTTTGTCATCTCCTTCATTTCAGTTACAATGAAAGATTTATTGGTTGTGCAATATTCCAAATACCTATGTTTGCATTAGGTCAAAACAAAATTCACACATATATTATTGGAAGAGAATGCGCTACTCGGGGAGGAAAACGAAGATTCAGACTTCGAACCAACCAAAACCAAATTAGAAAAGGTAGAATCTTTTCTAGTAACCACTATTTATAATCAATGTATTTTATATGATCTGTCATGCTATGCAGGTGCGTAAGAAAAAAAAGTTTGTTGAATTTAATATTGACGAGTATGAGCGAATAGAGGAGGAAAGGGTAGAGAGGAGAAGTAGGAGACGGGAAGAGAGAAAATTTCTACGAAGGGTCAAGCGTGAGAAAGAGGAGTTTTTGAGGGTGGCGGAGGGCTTGAGAGGTATGGAAAACCGTGTTATGTCTGCCGTACAAATTCTTAGCCAGGAGGTCTGTTCTCTAACGGATTTGTGTATGTCTTGGTTTGGACAACCAAGTGACAGACCCCAAAGGGCTCCAGCTCATTTCCCCAATCCATTTCCTGAACCTTCTACCATAAATCCCACTCCACTTTCTACAGTCGAGGTGACGCTTGTTGACACCACCCCACCATCCACGAAGAAACGTTATAAGAAAAATGAGCAAGGCACACCCAAACAAGTCAAATTGAAGTTTGAAGAGTCGTACCCCGGTAAAGCACTAATAACGGCGAGACAACGCGAGATTATTGAGTTTGTCCTAAACGGTTCACAGGAAGGTACATCTTCATGCTTTGTCAAAGTGGATTTACTGTTTTTTTTTTGCACAGTTACCCAGGTGTACCAAATTTCTTTATATTTATCTCAGCAATCAAACAATTTTTCAATGTGGAAATGTTCATATTACGAGAGCATTATTGGACGACCTGCTGGGTGAGGGTTGGTTATCAGATGTCCATCTGAATGCCTATGCACTCGTGCTATCTGCCAGGAGAAAGAGATCGGCCGAAAAATTAAGAAGTTTTTTGTACGTCTCGCCTGATCATGCTGTGAGTAGATTTTTCTAGAGTTAAAAACAAGCTTTTTGTAAAGGAATCACTAATCTATGTAGATATGCAGTACTATAAAATGTGCAAGGTAAACAATTGCGAAACACTTGTCAGCCATATTACCGAACAGAACGTTGGCAAAGCGGATTTGATACTAATGCCTGTACACGTTCCAAGTCATTGGTGTCTTCTAGTATGTGATCTAAAGCGTTGTGTGTGGAATTTTTATGACTCCATGCCGCGCGCACGACATCAATCATCTCTTCCAGGATTGGTGTGTTTTGTATTTATAACTAATTTATTGTTTGTATACTTTATTGTTTTGTATTAAATATATGTCGTATGTTTCATGCAGATTCGGGCATTTCATGATGACTGTCGAGCAGCCTTACCGTCCAACATATTGGATTGGAAGATCGAAGATGTACCTGGAATTCCGAAGCAGGCCAATGGGTTTGACTGCGGCGTGTTCGTGCTTAAGTACATGGAGACCACGCTTTCACCAAAGGAGGTGTCTTGGGCCAGCACAAAGGGTTGGCATTCTAATATGCCGCGTTATCGTGCTGAGATAACCGCCGAAATACTAAGGATTTTTCATGATTTAGTTTTGAAAAACATTGACAATTTGGAGACGTAAAATATTTTTGTGTTGTAATATTATTACACTCATCGACATTTTGCGACATTTTATTATTTTAACATTTCACTAGTGTTGGAAAAATTATACCTTAGTCATTAAACAAAGTTCTCAAAAAGGCTTGAATACATCGGGCACGCTAGAAAAGTTAAAAGACAAATTAACAAAATAGTCTTCATTTGAATCGGTGCATGTCGGCATGGGGGTTGGCGAAGTTGGCTGCTCTTGCGTTGTGCTGGGAAAAAATCCAAACTCTTTAAAGTTTGGTGGATCAACCTGAATGATCTTGTTAGCTTTGCCCCTTGCTTTTTTCTCTGTCAAACAATTAAATATACATATTAACTTATAATTACAATGAAATACACACTCTATCAATTGAAAAGGAAGAAATTACTTGGTTGTTTATATCCTCGCTCCCAATGGTCTTTCATGCGTGCATTTGAAGCACCCTTTGGTCTTTTCTTTGGCGGATCGTTTACCTCTGCCTTTCGTTCCTCATTATCATAAATACATCCTTTTTTCTGGTTGTCGTCATTGTCCACCAATACGTCTATTTCTTTGGACATTGCATTCATTGTGCTTATAACATACTCTTTAGCTTGTTTGCAATTTTCAACGCGCCGTACGAGATCATAGCTAAATCGCATTACCTGGTTTCTAAATAAAATGTTGGAGTTGGATTCAGCCATGGTGGGTGTGTCTGTAAGGTAAATACCTTTTTTGGCGTTCAGAGTAAATCTTTTTAGCACATAACAATTCGGTATTTGTTTTAGACTTCTTAAGTTAAAGATCCTTAGGATATGGCGGCATAAAATACCTTTGGTCTCGAACCCACGACACGAGCATTGCGCTTCATTTGTGACAGAGTTAAATGTAACAAACCATCTTTTATCAACATCCACTGCATTGTTTTGGGTTGTAATGTATAGAACGTTCCGGTCATCATATCTATTTTCATCGACCACATCAACTCCTACTACGCCATCCATGTAGTTTTTTTCGAATATTGCAAAAATTTTCCGAGTATACTGCTTAGAAACGTTCTTTAGGAGGGTAGACAAGCTATATCGTACAGTAATAGCACCGTGCTTGCACTTGAAATCCTCGTCGTGCTCATTGCGCCGCCATGATGATACAAGTTTCTCCATTCCATAAAAACACTCAACAAGTGAACTTGTGCCTTTCGAACATCCATGCAAACAATTATTGGCTGACTCACTTCTTTGAGTGGATAAAATTCCTAAGTCCAATAAATCTTTGTTAAATGCGGTAGACCACCTCCTCCTAATACTATGAATATCCCTCAGCCATTTGTTCTCTTGTAAGCTTCCTCTCATTAGCATTTCGTGCCAATACCTATTGAACTCCTCTTCACCATCACACTTGCTCATGCAATTATAGAAAAATCCTCGCAAACTTCTGTCATGATTGAAGCTAGGGACCTTTGAGGGTGCCTTCTTGCATATGTGCCACTGACAAAGCCGATGGCGACTAGATGTCAGCACTCGTTCAATAGCGACAGCCATTGCTTGATCTTGGTCCGTGAAAATTGTAATTGGTTGTTTGCCACCCACACTATTCAAAAAGGCCTCGAACAACCAACAAAATGTTTCGATAGTCTCATCTGCGATAAAAGCACCCCCAACAAACACATTTTGCCAGTGATGGTTAACGGCAATAAATGGTGCGCATGCTAAATTGTACTTGTTTAGTCGATACGTGGTGTCAAATATTAGCACGTCTCCGAAGCAGTCGTAGTCTATCTTGCTGTGCCCATCCATCCAAAAAAACCCTATCAATCTGCTGAATTCATCTGTCCGTATTTCGTAGGAAAACATGTTATCCGCCAAACGGTTTTTTTGAAGTATAGTTACCAAGCTAGAGGCATCACCGCTTTCTATCAAAGCTTTTCGTTCCCTCTGAACGTAATTGAAGGCATCCACTTTGGAGAATCCGATGTTTTCAGGACCACCGGCTTCAGTAGATAGAAAGTTATACGAATCTACTGCTCTAATGCCCGATGAAGTCATATTTCTGATAAGGCTGCCTTGCATTTCAGAAATATTGCGGCGAGATCTCAACAAATGCGCCTCTTTCTCAGATGCCAAAGGATGATTATGCTCCTCAACAAACTTCGTTACTGTCCAATTTTTTCCCTCCTTATCAGCTTGGAAAGTAATGCAAGCCAAACATCCTGTGCGGGTATCCAACTTGCGGTACTTTAAGGGTGATTTCTTGGTATCCTTCAGACCGGCTTTTGCACAGGAGAACTCTCGTTGTTTAACTATCCTTGTATGCGTCCAACATGTTAAATGTTGTTTACGCACGCTGAATCCTTTTTTATGAGCATAATCACAATATATTTTGTAGGTCTCTTCATCTGAGTGGACGATGGGAAAGGAAAATGGCTCTATCTTCACCTGCGACCAAAAAAAATTTGTCAAAAAACCAGTTTGAAAAGTAGGTTATTTATAATACTAGATGAAGGTTGAATAAAATCCAGTCTGAAAAGTAGGTGATATTTCAAACTGTAAAATAAAAACTCAAAAAATCGAGTAAGAAAAGTACTGAAAACATACAGTGAAATCTTGTTCTCAATTAAGTTTAAACATACAGTGGAATCCTGTTCTTAATGAATTCTTACTGTTTCGGCAGTGGTCGGGAGATTTGAGGTGGCCATCTTCAAGTGATAAAGATAGAGTTCCGGTAAATATAGGCTTCTGGAGTATCTGCAGGGCAAGAAAATTTTTGTAAGCAAAGAAGAACCTGACATTTTGGCAGTTGTCGAAGGTCTAAAAAGTAGTTAAAACATACTTCTGGGTTTGATTGTCAGTTCTTCTGCTCCTTGGCCGTATACCTTTCGGGTAGGGTTTTCCGAAGTGGGCACTAGAGGGGAAGGAGAAATGTTGAGGAGGAAGAACATCCAAAAGCGGGTCAGGCGGCGTCTTTTCTTCGGCGGAAACGGGAAAGGGGAGGAGGAAGAACAGCCGGAAGCTAGCCCTTACCTTCGGCGGAGGCGGGAAAGGGGAAGAAGAACAGGACGGAAGCGGGAAAGGAAAAAAACACCATAAAAATAAAAGGTCCCACCTATTTAAAGACGCATGGATTTTCCGGAAAATTTTTCCCTGTTAAACCGTCATAAATTAGTAGTGCTCAGTCCTTTTATCCAGAATTATATATATTGCATTTAGGAAATCCCGGCTCTCGCTCGCTCAAGCATTCCTCTTTCCGGCAGATGGCGTCCTCCTCGATCTTCTTCTCCTCTCTTTTAGCCATCGCCTTCCTCGCCACCGCCGCCTCCGCCCGTCCCGGAGTTCACTTCCACCCCTGCAAAACCCTCTTCATCTCTTACACCTTCTCCTCCTCCGAATCCTTCGATCTCCCGCAGATCAAAACCCACCGCGACTCTTTCTCCTCTACCCCCGGCGGTTACTTTGCTGTATACCGTGTTTTCCGTCCTCTTTCCATCATCGTAGACCGCCCGAGGTCCGAGGCCGTCACCGATCTGATCCGATCTGAGCCCTCCTTCGGCATGAGCTCCCTCCACGAGAGGGCCAAGGATATCCTCGTCGTCGTCGCAGGACTCCTCTTCGGCGTCGGCTGCGGCGCCCTCACCGGAGGTATTATGTACCTAGTCTGGTCACTTTTCAGTAACCAGTACGAAACCTGCAGGTTCGGTTATGCAGGGGAAGAGGAGGAGGAAGAAGAATCCCCCAAGAAGATGGGCTATGTCAAGATCGCTGATCCCGTGCCTGTGAAAGAAGGTTATGAGGGTCATTAAGGTTTGGATTGTGATTTATGAGGCTGCGGATGTTCATAACTTAAATTATACTTGAAAATCGTTTCTATTTCATGCCTGCATCAGCTATTTTCTTTTATATGAAGTGTTTTCCCTGTTGTAGAGGGTTTGCCATGGGATGCTGTGAACCTGTGTGCTTGCTCTGACCATTGCTTAACTTATTCGTAATTGTGTTGTTACCTGTTATTCTGGTTCTGCTATTGGTTTCTTAAAATTTACATTTGATGATCACAAGTTTGTGGTAACCTTTCCATTGCAATTTCTAGTTCATGGAGGTTGACTTTAGAATGAAACTGTAGGTTTGATTCAGAGGATTGCTGAAGGGTGCTAGGCGATATTAGTGTCATCAACTCTTCATCATTATATATAATTTGTCATCTCCCAAATATTTGGAGTCAGTGATTCATCTATTTGATTTGATTCACAGTATCTTTTGTCATAAATTTGATTTGGATTCAACTTTAGAATGAATTGTTAATTGTATCCATATTGATCCTTTTGCCATAAATTTGATTTGATTCATAGTTTCAACTTTGTTTAAGAAAAATCATTTTGCAAAACTTCCTTCCATGTCTCTTTTGCTTTTTCTTTTGCCTAATTGGCCAATACATGCATTTTCTGTTTACTTTTTGTATATGTCCAAACCATACAAATCAATTTTTCACTATTTCTCCTAGCCCTTCTATTATAATGAATTATCAATTTATCTTTCCTAGTTTTGTTAGTAATCATCTTAACATCTGTATCTTAACTTAGCTACCAATGCCTTTTACACCACTTAAATTTAGAATCCATATGATTTGTTCAACCTAAGTACAACTTTATAAATAAAAAAATTCAAGTCTTCATGATTTTCTATTTTTGCCTAGTATTTTTAGGGCACTCTTAATTTTGACCGCAAGATCTCAACTGAAAAAGTTATACCCTCATTTATATTTTCAATCTTTAATATAATGGATTTGAGATCTTTAAATGTGTCACAAAATATGTATCACGCATGATCTCAACTCTAAAAATTATATCTTCATTTTTATTCTCATTCTTCTATTGTATTTTTAAGGCCGTCTCAGTATTCTCTACATCTGTCTTGCATTTTTTTGTTCATCACATCAAGGATCGGCAACTAGCACGTCATAAAATTAATTTTTGAAGTTGAACCTTTCTCAGACAAAGTGACAACCAACTTTAATGTGTTTTATGCGTTCATGAAACACAAGATTTTTAGGAATATGAATAGCAGCTTGGCTATCGCAGAAGAGAATGTCCAGTAATGGAAGTTTGACTCTTAAATCAGTAAGATAACTTTCTAGCCTTGTAAGATTTGAAATAGCGGAGGTCATGGAATGATACTCCGCTTCAGTAGAGGAGCGAGCAATCACAACCTGCTTATTGCTTCGCTAGGTAACTAAATTTTTGCCAAAATATGTGCAGTAACCATTAGTGGATCAACGATCAACTTGGGAGCATTCTTTAAGTATTTAAGAATACGCTCGACCGCTTGAATGTGGGAGATCCGGGGAACATGCATAAAGCGACTAATCACACCAGCCACAAAGGATATATTAGATTGTGTGACAATAATTAGATTGCCAATGAGGCGTCAATAATACTTCAAATTAGGGAGGAGTTGATCGAAATTCGATCCGACATCATGAAGTAGTTTGAGGTAATATTTTTGCTAAGACAAGACAAGACCACCAGGTTGTTGGGCCACTTCAATCCCCAAGAAGTATCGGAGGCGGCCTAAATCTTTAGTTTGGAATTGAGAGGCAAGATGTTTCTTGATTTGAGTAATTTCGGGAAAACCATCTCCCGTGACAAGAATATCATCAACATAGACTAGAAGAATCATAGTGTCGGATTGATGTCATCGAACAAACAAGAAGTTTGTCGAGCTTTGGGTGAAACCACAATCACGAACTACCCGTCTAAACTTATCAAACCATGCACGTGGAGATTGTTTGAGGTCATAAAGAGATTTCTTCAGATGGCACACTAGGGACTCCCCCGTATTTGAATAATCAAGAGGTTGTTGCATGTACACAGTCTCCATAAGAACGCCATTAAGAATGACATTTTTGATGTCAAGTTGACACATCAGCCAATGTCGATGGACAACAAGAGAAATTGATGCAACCTGTGCCGCATCTTTGTGTGTCTTTATTTTACTATTATTTCTCATATTTTCTTTGTGTAGCGCATGTTCTCACGCATGTCTCTTTTATTTATCGCATATGTATTATTTACTTTGTATTGTGCACGCCGTCTGCGCTCGTTGTGATGACTTATTGGTGTGATTGCCAAATATGCTTCTGAATAAAAAGATCTGTCAAATTAAGTAATAAATTAATTAGGGCAAGAGCTCAAAAAATATTTATTAAAATTAAGCATATTTTACTTTAGGTAATGTTGAAATTAAAATCAAAATCCACTTTTGAAATTAATTAAGATGTAAAGAGAGTTTTTGCCTTCTGGAAATCCCATTTCTTTTTCAAAGGATTTAAGAAGATTATCTCCTCTTCTTAAGGCATTTATTTTATTTTCCTTAAAAAATGCCTAAAGGCAGCCACCCCCCTTGGAGAATAAAAAAATGGATTTTTTTCATTCTAATGCCATTTCATGTCTTCTGCTTTATAAAAGACCTTTTTTCTATTCTAATATCAGCTCATACAGAAATCAGAAACAGGGGGAAATCCTCTCTGTCTCTCGATAAATTCAACCCATCTCCCTGCACCAACCTATCCCTCTACTAGTCGATAAACGCCGCATTGCAAGTCCTCTCCACCACTAGAAGGCTCCGACGAACATTCCTCGGCCAGCTTCTGACGAAGTCGGAGGACCTGCGCCTGTTCCGTCAAGCATGGGTTTCGCCTGAGACTCGAGGCTACCCCCTTGCACTGTTTATCTTCCGTCTGCCTTTATTTCACCTTCACCCGACCCTCTACCACCCCCCCTTCTCCATCTGAGGTTGTTTCGACCACCTCTGAAGTCACCCGAGCCTTCCGAATTTGACTCCTCTTTTCCCGTAACCTCTTTTCATAAGGGGCCTGCGCATGCTTGCTTCATGGGCTGAGTTATAGTCTTAAAACTACCTAGCTTGTTTTTTATTAGTCAAATTTATGCTCTTTATTTACTGTGATCTCTTAAATCAAAGCTTGATTGCCTTAATTATCTTGTTGCATGTTTGTCATTAATTGTCACATTCTCGCATTTTCTTCTCTCGTGTATGCTTGTGAAAGAGTTATTTAATGTTGTTAATTGCCTTCGATTGTGGCTCTATGAACATTTACAAGATTGTAGTTAATTAACACTTATATTTATTCGTGAAAATCCCTCTGGCGCTGCATATTTAAAAGAGAAATCAAATTTATTTTATTTAAAATTGACTCAAGAATTTCAGTTTGGTATCAGAGGAGGCTCGATCCGCTTTTATCGCGAATCGATTGATCCGCGTTTCAAGAAAAAAAAACTTTTAATATATTTGAGTATTTATTATCTTTAAGCATTAAGGGTTCTCTTGTTTTAAAAAAAATGATTTAAAAAAATAAAAAAAAGAAAAAAACTTTTAATATATTTGAGTATTTATTATCTTTAAGCATTAAGGGTTCTCTTGTTTAAAAAAAATGATTTAAAAAAATAAAAAAAATGTTGAGATGTTCATTAAATATGTATATATATATATTATTTTACTTTGTGTTAAAAAAAATCTCTTTTATCTCTTGTTATAAAAGTTATAGCACATTGATCCTAAGCGCCTAGTGCACACACCCCCAAGTGATTTTGACGGACGTTTAGTACCTGATGATTGTCTAAACCGGTGTCATATTGTGGAATGTTTTATAAGAACTAGACAAATACATTTGGGTAGACAAGTCGAGTACGTGACCCATATTGTTAAAGGGCCTACATTAGATTGGTGGAAAGAACTCGAACACATAAGAGAAAAGTTATGGTTACCTCCAATAACTACTTGGGTTGAGTTTAAAACGGAGTTGCGCAAGCATTATGTCTTCCCCGATTACCTCCAAACTTTATATCATAGATTTCAAAATCTAGCACAAAGAGGTTTGTCGGATGATGAGTACATTAGTGAATTTATGCTCCTTCAGTCTAGGTTAGATATAGATGAGATGACTGCACGGGTTACACTACTCCATTAGGGATCAACTAAAGTTGCACACTTACCGCGATTTAGATGAAGTTTCTAGTTTGGCCCATAGGGTGAAGTTTGAGTTTAGGTCTACTAATAGACACCTCTCTAGTCCCATTAGTGTTCCCTCTAATATGATCTTAGGGTCCCCTAGTCCTACCGCCCATACGAGCACATTTGCCACACCTCTCTCCACAATGGTGCTCCCTTTAGTCGAGTGGTTTCTTCCCGAGCCTCAAATATAGAAGGAAGAGCTCTTTCCTCTTCATTTGATCATCCTGACTGATATTGTGACTCCACAACCTTTAGTCATTGAGTTCCTTCCCGAGCCCTTACTCGAAGAAGAAGAACTCATTAGTGATGTATCACTCATCTTAGATAATACTGAATCGATCTCTGTCGTTCTTGGCTCTCCTTGTCTATTTCAGTCGCGTGCACTTGAGCCTATTGACATTATGTTTGTTGGTCACCCATCCATAACACTAGTGTCACCAGCATATATTGACTTCATATTTGGTGATCACATGTCTAGTCCACTTCACCATTCATCAAATATATGCAAACATTTTGATTATGACGATCACTTATCCTTGATAGTAGAATCATCACCATATATTGATTTTATATTTAGAGAACATTATTTTATGTCATTACATCATCTCATTAATATAAATGCGGCAAAAAAAAATATTATCGAATTATCAATATATTTAGAAGAACTCGTTTTAAGGATATAGTGAGAACTCAAAATATTTTCACACCAAACAAAATACATGATTTAAAGGATTTCTCTGGAAAATTTTAAATAGTAAATTTGGGATTAATTTTAAATTTTGTAATTGTTGAAGCCAGAAAAATTCCGACCTCAAAATTCGGATCAAGGCCACCTAAGGTTACCAGTTCAGGGGTAAGACTAGACGGCTAGAGTGACTAGGATGAAGAACGAAGACAAACAGGACCCCAGATATTGCGGCAGGAAGGTCTCACCACGTACTCGGATGCTCGAACGGAGCAGCCCCTTCTCAACCAAAAATGGTCGAACTAGGTACGAGGGAGACTAGCCGGTGACTAAGTCGCAAGGTCGCGACCTGTTCTCTAAGGAAAAGGAATCCAAAGGCTCAGCTGGTACCTGAAAAGAAGAGCTCGTGAGTATCCTGCAGAGGATTTCCAGTCTCTCCTCGTACTCCTGGGCCCTATTTATAGGGAAATACAAGAGGGGGGGGGGGTCATATTTATACCCCACCCCCTGGCGACTAGGCGACTTCCCAGGGGAACTCGCACAGACTGGGCGAGTATCTCGTCTAGTCGCCTACCTGGCGAGTATGCGAGGGGAGCTCGCCATACTCGCCCAAGCCTTCTGCTGTCTTGCGCGCTGACTCTGGCTTCTGTCTTGACTTGTTGACCTTGACTTCTGCTGACCTGGTTGCGGTATGACCCATCCTCGACGAATACGGGTTGTACAGTAATGTTAGTCAGATTCGATCAGTACGTAGGCATTAGTGAGATTATGACAAAAGATAGGGCACAATGGAGACAAAGGATCCATATAGCCGGCCCCACTATAGTGGGATAAAGACTTGAGTGTTGTTGTTGTGTTGTAGTCAGATTCGATTGGGTGACATGTTTGAGATAGTTAATTTTGATCTAGTAGGCACTCGTATGTGTCTGACAGGAGAGTGTGTGAGGCGATGCGATTTAATGATTCCACATGTCGAGCTTGCTTGCTTTCTTACCTTGTTTCTTTGATCTCATTCTCTCCCACTTTGCTATACTTGTTTCTTTGATGCTTTGATTTTTTCTGATAATTTAAATATCATGTATAAAATTATAACTAATTGTTTGCTAGCATATTCGAGAATCTATAATTCCATGGTTGATTCTATCACCATGAATAATATTTTTTCCGAATGAGATTGGTTTCTTACATTTTTCGGGAAAGGGAGTTTGCATATAGGTCATGAGCTGCAACAAATGATCATTTTTTGTCTCATTATGCACGCCACCCAGAGCATGACAGTAGAAGAGCAGGTACAGATCGACAATTGGAGTTTCTTATCGCAAGATGCATTACACTCACGACAGGGTCGAGGTCTTTCAACCACAGGAGAATTCATGCAACCTGTATTGCATCTTCGCACGTCTTTATTTTACTATTATTTTCCATATTTTCTTTGTGTAGCGCATGTTCTCGCGCATGTCTCTTTTATTTATCGCATATGTATTATTTACTTGTATCGCGCATGTCGTCAGCGCTCGTTGTGATGACTTATTGGTGTGATCGCCCAATATGTCCCTGAATAAAAAGATTCGTTAAATTAGGTAATAAGTTAATTAGGGCAAGCACTCAAAAATGATTTATTAAAATTAAGCATATTTTACTTTAAGCAACATTGAAGTTAAATCAAAATCCATTTTTGAAATTAACTAAGATGTAAAGAAAGCTTTTGCCTTTTGGAAATACCATTCCTTATTTCAAAGAATTTAAAAAGATTATCTCTTCTCTTTAAGACATTTATTTTATTTTCCTACACAAATGCCTAAAGGCAGCCAGCCCCCTTGGAGAATTAAAAAAAGGATTTTTTTTCATTCTAATGATATTTAATGTTTTTTGCTTTTTAAAGGACTTTTTTCCTATTCTAATATCAGCTCAGACAAAAATCAGAAACAAGGAGAAATCTTCTGTCTTCCGATAAGTCCACCCCGTCTCCATGTGTTGATCTCTCCCGCTTCCATTCGCTAAACGCCGCCTTGCTGATCCTCTCCACCGCCGCCGCCAACCTTTTGGACTCTGATGAACCTTCCTTAGTCAACTTCCGACGAAGTCGAGGGAGTTGCCGCCAGTTCCGTCAAGCCTGGGTTTCTCCTGAGACCAGAGACTGCCCCCCGATACTGTTTATCTTCCATCTGCCTTTATTCCACCTTCGCCCGACCCTCTACCCGCCCCGCTTCTCCATCTGAGGCCGTTTCAACCACCTTTGAAGCCGTCCGAGCCTTCCGGATTTGACTCCTCTTTTCCCGTAACCCCTTTTCAAAAGGGTCATGCGCTTGCTTGCTTCATGGGCTGAGGTATAGTCTTAAAACTACCTAGCTCGTTGTTGATTAGTCAAATTTATGCTATTTATTTATTGTGATGTCTTAAATCAGAGCTTGCTTGCCTTAATTATCTTGTTACCTGTTTGTCGTTAATTTTCACATTCTCACATTTTCTTCTCTCGTGTATACTTGTGGAAGTGTTATTTCATATTGTTAATTGCGTTCGATTGTGGCTCATATGTGAATTTATGAGATTTTAGTTAATTATCACTTATACTTCTTCGTGAAAATCCCTCTCGTGTACACTTGTGGAAGTGATATTTCATATTGTTAATTGCGTTCGATTGTGGCTCATATGTGAATTTATGAGATTGTAGTTAATTATCACTTATACTTCTTCGTGAAAATCCCTCTAACGCTACATATTTAAAAGAGAAATCAGATTTATTATATTTAAAGCTGATTCAAAAATTTCGGTTTACATCAGAAATTAAGACTCGTACGGTGTTGAGTTTCACAACTAGAGAAAAGGTCTCCGCATAATCAAGATTGTGTTGTTGAGTGAAGCCTCTGAAAATAAGACTGGCCTCGAGGC
Organism: Platanthera zijinensis; assembly: GCA_039513925.1. Classification (NCBI taxonomy): domain Eukaryota; kingdom Viridiplantae; phylum Streptophyta; class Magnoliopsida; order Asparagales; family Orchidaceae; genus Platanthera; species Platanthera zijinensis. The sequence continues at coordinate 8,474,031 of CM077088.1, read as the reverse complement.
TATCAATCTCCCTATCAGAATGTTGTTTTACGGTAAAAACTCACTTACAACTTACTACAAATTGATCGGGAGGGCGAGGAATAAGGTCCTATGTATGGTTGGCCCAATGCGCAGCCATTTCCTCATCCATTGCCGCCCGCATCCCGGATGCTGAAGGGCCTCCTGTATATAAGAGGGTGTGAAAATAGAAGACAGAAGTCAAAAACCTGTGTTGGCCAAAGGAGAGACGATGCAAAGAGACATAATCAAAAAGAGGATGAGCAATAAAGGATGATATCGAATTAGCAGCGCGCGAACCATCAATATTAGACGGGGCGGGTTCTATGCTTCAAATCAAGGATGCCAACGAATGTAGACTCGAAGAGGAGGGGCTGAGGTGTGTGGTGTTGTCGGAAGTAGAGGAGAGCGGGTTCCAACAAAGGGACGTGGTAGAGCTAGGATCGGCATAGCCGGTGTGGAGGGAAGATGGAAAGGTTGGTCCTCCAAAATGCCACATCAGCAGACGTAATGAGTTTCCGAGTTGAAGGGGAGTAACAGACATACCTCTTCTAGGTGCGTGAATACCCAACATACATGTATCGTGTAGCATGGGGAGTCAACTTGTCTACTAGGGGTCCTAGGTGGTGGACAAAGCAGACGCAGCCAAAGACTCGGGGGGGGGGGGATCAAGGTGAAGGAACGTGTGTCGGGAAATAGGATAGAGAAGAGAGTGACAAAGTTGAGAACAAACGAGGACTTGCGGTTGATGAAATAACAAACATCAGAGACATGAGAGATCAAGCAACTTCGAGGAGATGATGGTTCTTCTGCTCAGCAACATTATTCTATTGCAATATGTAAGCGTAAGAGGTTTGGTGTAGTATGCCCAACATGGTATTGGCTTCCTGAAACACATGACCAATGTATTCACGCACATTATCAATGCAAAGAATTTTAATAGAGCAAAAAAATTGCGTTTTAATATCAGCTGTAAATGAGCGGAATGGGGCCAGAAGCTCAGAGTGATCATCGGGTGCAACCATGTCATACGTGAGTTATCATGAAATAACGAAAACCAGATACACTAGCTGTTTTATAAGGACCCCAAATGTCAGAATGCACTAGATCAAAAAGAGCAGCGCTCCGAGTACAATGAGATGAAAAAATATAGCGGTGTTGTTTTCGATAGATACATGATTCACAATTAAAAAGGAAAAAACAAAGTTTGGAAGAGCCTTCTGGAAAATGGGAAGAGGATCATGACCAAGACGCCAGTGTCAGTCAATAGAACTGACGGAAGAGAGAGCGGTCGAAGGAAGATCTAGCGTATAGAGCCCATTTGAAAGTCCCTCGCTTCCAATTATAGTTCGGGTTTGCTGATCCTACACAACTAAAGAAGAAGAGGAGAAAATGATTAAGCAGTCATGATCTTGAGTAAGGAGACTAACTGAGAGAAGATTAAAGCGGGATTCAGGAACATGAAGAACTAAGTGAAGAGATGGAGAAGGGGTTAGCGACGCATCGCCAGAGCTAACAACTAGGGTGGAATCACCATTCGCCATCGTAATGAACTTAAGACACGGAGTCCAAGTACCGAGGAGACATTGTTGGAGTAATGTGATTGGTGGCATCAAAGTCCACAATTCAAGAGGGACTATGAGACAGACAAGAAATACCTTCTTTGGAAACCGAGGCAATAGAACTAGAAGAGTGGGAGATCAACCTGCGAAGGTTCTGGATTTTCTCACGTAAGGTGTCGATGTCGGCACGGGAGGTGCAATCCATACTTCCGAAAGCAAGTGGCCTCAATGTCGGCTACAATGAGTGCATAAGCGAGCGGGGTTTCCCCCAGAGCAGTGGCATCATGAACAGGAGAAGATGGAGGTCTGGGGTCGGAACCATTGTGAAGAAGAAACATAGAGGATACTGGGAGATCAGGAGGCGGCGTCACCTTCATCAGCATGGAACAAACATCAAACAACGATGGTATAGTAAGAGAGGAGAGGAAGTGCCCGGACACTGTGAAGGTGCGGGGGCACGCACGCCATCAGTGCAATACCAACAGTTTCTTCTTGAGCCTTTTGAGCGCTTAGATCCGGCGTTGGGGGTTGTGTTGAATTCGGGCCTCGACCTTAGTCTTGGACTAGGTATCAAAGGACGTGAGATCACCATCAGTACCCGAGTCAGTGTTTTGGTGAGCCATGAGATATCAAAGAGGTGTTGGAGGTTATCTTTCCTGTAGTAGAGTGAGTGGGGCTCATCCCACGTTGCTTTGGCGGTGGTATGATGCATAGCCATCCACTATGTTTCACTGTCCATGGAGTTCAAGATCTAGGATTGAACTCGACCATCGTCCTGAAAACACAACTCGGTAGCTCAGCTGGGAGATCCTTATTGAGATGATCAAGAAGTCCCTTGTTTTGGAGAACACGGTGCCTTGATTGTACTCATTCCACAAAGTTCTTTTTCCCGGTGAGAGTGATAGTAGTGATTCGGAGTTCATCTCGAGCATCGGGAGGAGGAGCGGGCGCAAGAGCCAGAAAGGTCGAGGAACCAGGAGCAATAGTCGTTCCCATGAGTGGTAGGTCGGCAAATGCAGAATAGTCTGTAGGATCTCGAAGAGAAGATGTGTTAGGCAGTAACTGAAGGCAAAAAAGGGGTTGGGAGGTTCCAGAGTCGGGAACCACACGAGCTGAGAATAAATGGTGTAGTCACGAATTTGGCTGACAATGGGTAATTGTGGATACGCATGAGAAGCGGATTAAGGAGCACTGCAGACACACCGTAGAAGCCAACTGAGAAGGCAAACTTAGGAGGCTCGACGGTCACGCGGGAGAAGCGCTTGCCGCGAGCACAAGATGGGTGGTTGCAAAGCAGGAGATCACACACATACTGGGAATTAATGGCGCGGTTACGGATTCGGTGGACAGAGGATCATTGCAGATACGTTGGAGAAGAATTCAAAGCTTGGCGATTCAGTGTTAAGGATGACTCGCAGTTACGACGAGTACATCAGTCAATAGAAGAGTTGGCGAGCTCAGCAAGAAGCTGCATGGTGCGATCTCAGCGGCAGATGCAAGCAAGAGTTCGCAGAGATTGGGATGTGCGGGAGCTATGAAGGGGCCCAGCAAATAGCGGAAGTGGAGTATAAAAGGCGCAGGAAGGGGGTAGAAGAAACTCGTGGGGGCAGGAGGGTTCGAGACCTGCGGACTTAAGCTTGAGTTTGCAGTGATCGGTAATGGCGAGCGCAGAATCAGGCTAGAAAAGAGAGCGAATGCTCAATCGGAAAAAAAAGATCCAGGATTCGTAACCTGGCTCTGATACCCTGTGCGAAATGAGAAATTATTCTCCCCAATAATTATTTATCAAAGCTAAATGCATGTACAAGAAGCTCCTTATATAGATAGAAGGAGGAGCTAAGAATGAATCTACGATGTGAGACTAAAGGAGCCTAATAGAAGTGTTAGAAAAGCCCATTTAACATAGGCTCATTATGTATTTTTATTGTTATTTCTCTCTCCTCTTTAGTCTCACATCATGTATATGACCTTCCTCTATCTTTCTCCCTTCTATAAATATATACTCATTCTTTGTATTTAATATAAGTGAACATATATACAAGGTTCTTTTTTTCTCCTTTATATGGTATCAGAGCGACCGGTTCTCCTTGGGCGGTTTCTCCTTTCTTAACCGCCTATCCCGGGAGGTCTCCTTCCCCTCCTGCGGCCTGTTGCGGCCTGCCTCTTCTGTCCGCTGCCCGCCCTTGCCGCTCGGTCTCCTGCGGCCTCTCTTCTATTCCCGCTTCCTCTTCTCTCCGTGGTTCCACGCTCCTCCAAGGGCTTCTTATAGCCTCCTTCCGCTCTGACCAGTGGGGACCACCTCTCCCTCCTGCTCTCGCTCTACCCGCTGCGGACTGCTCCTTCCTGTCTGTTGCCGACCTCTCTTGTCCGCCGCGGTCTCTCCCCGCGTCTGCTCTTCGTGGACTGCCTCTGCGTCTGCTCGCCGCGGACTGCTTCTGCTCTCCGATCCGCTGCCTTCTTGTCGCTGGAGTTCTGCTACTCGCGACCTCTCTTCCCGATGCCTTCTTTATTCGCTCGAATTCTTCTTCTACTCGCGACTTCCTCTCTCTGTCCGCTCGCTTCCTCTTGAGGCCTCCCTTTCTCTGACCGTTGTGCTCTCCCAGACCGTGCGGGCTATTGCCTTCCCGCATTTTGGTCGCGGTCCTCTCCCTCCCTCCTGACCGAGCGGTCTCCGGCTATTCCCGGTTTTCCGCGCGGCCTGTTTCTATCCGCGGCGGTCTCCTCGAGCGGGTTGGCTCTTCCCGCTGCGATCTCTGTCTTCCGGCCTCCGCACCTTGGTCGCGGCCCCCTCCTTGCCGCTGGTGTCTTCACACCGTGACCGTGCGGTCTCCCCTGCAGTTTGTTCGTGCGACCTGTCTCTAGTCGCGCGACCTCCCTACCCGTGTGGACTCCTCTGTTGCAAGTCCTTTCTCCTTGCCGCGGTTCGTCTTCATGACGTCTTCTGCTGACTCTACCGGACCGGCGGTTACTCCTGCAGACCGCCCGGTCTCCCTTTCGGATATTCGTGATGAGCTCCGGATTACAACTATCTCTCTGACCGGTAAGAAAAAATTTGTGGAATGGGCGCACTCGGTTCGCCGAGTCCTGCAGTCGAGGGGGTTTCTTCATCACTTGACCCTGGTCGTTACCGGTACTCCTACTGACGACTGGCTACGCAACGATGGTCGGATTCAGACGTGGATCCTCAACTCTCTTGATGGCGAGCCTTATCGTCTGTCCATGTACCATGAGACGGCCAAGGGTATGTGGGACGAGCTCCATACCCTCTACTCCGGCAAAGATAGTCTTCATCATTTGTACGACATCATCACTGCTCTTCAGGCTCTTGACAGTGGTGGGGCGGCCGATCTGACCTCCTTTGTTGCCCAGGCTCAGTCTCTTGTCGAAGCTTGGATCCAACACCAGCCTCCTACTGTGGACCTTACTGTCCAACTTGCCCAGAAAGAAGTCGTTGGCATCGCTATGATGATCGCTCGGGTCCCGCATCACCTTCCCAGTGTGAGGGCTCAGATTCTCTCCTCTACAGTTACTCCGTCTTTCTCGGATGTGTGCTCGATGCTTCTCAAGGTCTCCCCGCCTCTGGATTTTTCTGGACCTCCTTCTCCGGCTCTTATCCAGCAGGCCCCTGCACCATTACTACCTCTCCCTTCTTCAACTCGTGGGGGCCGTTCTGACTCTCGGGGACGTGGTCGGGGTGGTCGGCCGCGGCCTAAGTGTTCCTTCTATGGCAAAGACGGGCATCTTGAAGCCACGTGCTATCGCAAGCATGGTCGTCCTCCTCGTCCGCAGGCCTCTATTGCTGCCACCGACTCCTCTCCCACTCGTACTGACCTCGACGAGGTTCGCCTTCAGCTCCAGCATCTTCATGGCCTGCTCCGCCGCCCGCCGACCTTGGTTGCCTCCGCCGCCTCTATCTCCAATGATGGTATCGCCTGCCTCTCCACTAGACCGTGATGGATCATCGATTCGGGTGCCACTCATCACATCACCTCTGTTCGACCGCCTCAGTACTCTTCTTCTCCTCACCCGAAGTACATTACTGTGGCCAATGGGGCAGCTGTCCCCGTCTCGGGCTGTGTTGATATTCCTCTCGCCTCCTCCCTTATCCTACGCTCGGCTCTTCATGTTCCGGGCTCTCTCTTCAATTTACTTTCTGTTGGTCGCCTTACTACTGACTTACATTGCTCCGTGACATTTACTTTTTCTTCTTTTATGATACAGGATCAGCAGACGCGGACTATCATTGGTAGGGGGCGACTGCAGAACGAGCTCTACCCTCTTGATGACTCTCCTCACATCTGTCTCTTCTTTGGATTGGCATCGACGTCTTGGTCATGCTCCTCTCCCAGTCCTTCAGAAGGCTCTCCCAGATATATCTCTTCCTGCTTTTCAGTGTGAAACATGTATTTTTGGCAAGCAGCCGCGTTCATCTTTTCCTTCTCATTGTACTCGGAGCTCCGCTCCTTTTGTTTTGGTACACTCCGATATATGGGGTCCGTACAAGATTACTAGTATTTCTACCTACCGTTACTTTCTTACATTTATTGATGATTATTCTCGCATGACATGGTTGTATCTCCTTCGCGATCGTTCTGAGCTTCCCCGTGTCTTCCGGGCCTTCATTCTTGAGACTCGCACTCAATTCTCTGCGCCCATTCAAACTATTTTTACTGACAATGCGCGCGAGTACACTGGTCATGACTTCGCGACCCTCTGCTCTGAGTTTGGAATTATTCACCAAACGTCGTGTGCTTATACCCCACAACAGAATGGTGTCGCCGAGCGCAAGAATCGTCACCTTCTTGATGTGGCTCGCTCTCTTATGCTTCAAATGCAGGTTCCCAAACCATACTGGAACTTTGCGCTCTTCACGGCCTGTTTTCTTATCAACCGTCTACCATCCTCTGTCCTCCAGAATGCTACTCCATTCGGCCTCCTATTTCCCTCCACTCCGGCTTTTCCTATTACTCCCCGAATTTTTGGGTGTACTTGCTATGTTCACCATCTCGGCCCCTCTACAGACAAGTTTGATCCCCGTGCAGCCAAATATATTTTTGTGGGCTACTCGCGCACTCAAAAGGGCTATGTGTGCTATTCGCCTACTACCCGCAAGGTGACTGTTTCTGCGGACGTCACTTTCCGGGAAGATCTCGCTCTTGTTCCAGAGCTCGTCGTGCGTCCTGTCATCTCTGTTCCCCGTTCCCCACCGTCTCCTCTTCCTGCCCAGCCTCCGGTCCGTCCACAACCACCTGTCATCCGGGTCTATTCTCGTCGCTCTCCTCATCCCGTTGCCCCACTGCAGTCGGCTTCGACTTCTGATGCTCCACGACCTGCTGCTCCGGCTCCAGCCTCCACCGCTCATCCTATGACGAATTTTGTCTCTCTACATCGCCTTTCATTGCCACTTCTTCACTTTGTCACATCATTATCCTATGTTTCTGTCCCTAACTCTGTGCAGGAGGCGCTTCAACATCCAGGCTGGCGGGCTGCCATGGACGAAGAAATGACGGCCCTTTGGGCCAACCAGACCTGGGTCCTTGTCCCTTTACCTCCCGATCAGCACCCTGTTGGGTGTAAATGGGTTTTCGTCATCAAACATGCTCCTGATGGCACTATTGCCCGTGGCTTCACTCAGCAGCAGGGCCTTGATTATGAGGAAACCTTCTCTCCGGTGGCCAAGCTCAACACCATTTGTGTCCTCTCCGTGGTTGTGCATCGCCACTGGCCCCTTCATCAGTTGGATATCAAGAATACATTTTTGAATGACGATCTTCAGGAAACCGTCTACATGCGCCAACTGCCCGGGTTTGAGACCACGGGGGAGTCTCGTGTGTGTCTTCTTAAGAAATCCATCTATTGTCTCAAACAATCCCCTCGAGCGTGGTTTGACAAGTTCAGCAAGGTGGTTCGGGACATGGGTTTCACTCGGAGTTCTGCAGACTTCTCCCTATTCACTCGACACCGGGCAACAGGAACGGTCCTTCTGTTGGTTTATGTTGATGACATCCTGCTTACTGGGGATGACTCAAAGGGGATTCATGCGGTCAAACAGCATCTGAGCACCGTGTTTCAGACCAAAGACCTGGGGCATCTTCGCTACTTCCTCGGTTTTGAGGTCGCACGGCGACCGGATGGGCTTGTTCTCTCCCAACGGAAGTATTGTCTCGATCTTCTCAAAGACGATGGCCAGTTTGGTTGCAAGCCAGCTAATACCCCGATGAGGCAAATCACAAGCTATGTGCTCATGCCTCTGATGATGATCTGCCTCTCCAGAACCCGGAATACTATCGACGCCTTGTGGGAAAGTTGATCTACCTAACGGTCACGATGACTGATATATCGTTCGTTGTTGGGGTCGTCAGTCGGTTCATGCATGCTCCCCGGGTTTCTCATTTCCAGGCGGTTGAACGGATTCTCCGATACCTTAAGGCAGCTCCGGGTCAAGGTCTTGTTTACAAAACCTCCAACTCTGTTCCAGCATTGGTTGTTTATTCCGATGCCGATTATGCTGGTTCCCTGGACGATCGGCGGTCAATCAGTGGGTTCTGCACTTATTTTGGCGATCATCTCATTACATGGAAAAGTAAGAAACAAGCCGTGGTCGCTCGATCCTCTGCGGAAGCTAAATACCGATCGATGACATCGGTTGTCTCAGAACTCACATGGCTTGAAAGCCTCCTTGCTGGCCTGGGAGTCAAATTTCCTTCATCTGCTGTTCTATTTTGTGATATTCAAGCGGCCATACACATAGCAAAGAATCCGGTGTTTCACGAGCGCACGAAACATATCGAGGTAGACTGTTACTTTATTCGGGAGAAAGTTCAAATGAAGAAACTTGAGTTAAAGCATGTTCCGGGCACTGATCAAGTTGTTGATATTCTCACGAAGGCTTTATCAAGTACCTTGTTTTACCAGTGTTTGTCCAAACTGGGTGCATATGACCTATACGCTCCAGCTTGCGGGGGAGTGTTAGAAAAGCCCATTTAACATCGGCCCATTATGTATTTTTATTGTTATTTCTCTCTCCTCTTTAGCCCCACATCATGTATAGGACCTTCCTCTCTCTTTCTCCCTTCTATAAATATGTACTCATTCTTTGTATTTGATACAAGTGAACATATATACAATGTTCTTTTTTCTCCTCTACAAGAAGAATGAGCTCAATGGGTCATTTATACAATGGCCTTTCTAACAATGTCAAACACATATTTTATAACTAGTGTTTTTGTACGCTCACCTGTGCAAAAATGCTGCTCCAAACAAACCCCAAATCAATTATCATGACATTCATTCATATGCCTTCTCAAGCTTAGATGCAGATTATTTGAAGTCTGTTCCTTTGCACATTTTTTTCATTTATTTCTTTATCTGGCATAAACTCAAATTGATTCACAGTTTTAACCTTTTTAATAACTAGATTAATTATTTGATTTTTTATTTTCAAAATTACATTTGGAGTGGCTTGTTACCAAAATTACATTGAAGTGGCTTGAATTTTGTTTATTTTTAAAATTATCACATGAATTCCATCTCAGTGAATGGATATTTCAACTTGAACAAAAGACTTAACCTTATTATTATATTTATAAACTGAATTTAATTTATTGAACAATGTATAATGTCCTATTACCTTCAAATATTATGTTAATTATGTTCTTCAAATTTCTCCTTTAGTAACTTCTCAAAGCAACTTTTCATCTTTTCTTACTATCTTCCTCTTAACTAAGATCTTGTAATCTTCTCATATGCCATTTTAATCTGATAAAAACTCTAGATCTCTTATCTCTTTTCTCAGCTATCTTATACGTCTAATTTTCTCCTTCTTTAGACTTAGTTATTATATAAATCATCAGAATTTATAGCTTTTGGTTTCTTTGTTACCCTCTTTGTTGGACATCTAGTTACCTTATTCACTATAATGGTCATTAGTATTTGTTTTCCTCTTTATATCAAAAATTTTGACCCCACTATGGTGAAATAAATACTTGAATGTTGTTGTATATCAAATATTTTCCTTAGTAATCATTTGTACTTGTCTTTTGTGGAATTATAAACCTGCATCTTATTACCTTATGAGTACACTTCCCATCAAGCTAAAGTATAGACATTAATTATGCCTAGTTTGGTAGATAAATTCAAGAATGTGTGATGCAAGATAACGTGAAGGTTGTGGAATCAGTATGCACTAATAGAACTCTAATGCATGAATGTGAAATAGGGTTGGAGATTCGATGCAATGATTATACAAAGTCCACACGCACAATTATAATAAGTTTTGAAATTATGTTAGGTTCCGTTATCATGCACAAACAAAATTGGCTATTAAGTCAATGAATAAGTTCTAATAAAACAAAGTATGATTGCTATAGTTAAATATTCAACGAGTAACTCTTTCTAGTAGATTTGAAAAATTGAGCAAACTTTTACAAGTTAATATTCCCAAATCATATGTGTAGAAGGAAATGAACGGTGTAATTATTTTTACTTAAAGGGGGCAATATATAGGAAATACAACATGACTCACAAACCTAACCCACGGTGTGGGACTAAACCTTGAACATGCTAAAATACCCAAATATAACTCTAACACTCCCCCTCAAGATGGAGGGGAAACCTCCAGCTTGAACACAACATAAAAGAGAGGTAAAAGATGGTTGACACCGTAGTACAAAACAACAGCCACCGAGGCTCAACCACGTGTCATCGGGGATACTACAATTGGGCAAAGGCCACACGACGTTGGTCCACAAACCGACCATGATCACGCTGGATACACCCGGAGCAGAAACTAGGTCAACCAAGAATGTCAAACCATTCCTACCACAAAGCGAAGAAAAGAAACGGGGAGATACAAACAACAGACAAAATCAACCTAGGGGCCATGTGTGACTAAGACAGGAGTCGGGAAAGAGGCATCCGAGTCGCCGTTATCACAAACACTCCCCCTCACGTGGATCATGTGCATGATGACAGGCTACACCTGGAGGCCATGTGTGACTAAGGCAGGAGTCGGGAAAGAGGCATGCGAGTCGCCGTTATCACAAACACTCCCCCTCACGTGGAATACATGCATGAAGGCATAGACTACGTCTGGAGGCCGTGACATACACTCCCCCTCACGTAGATCACGTGCAAGAAGGTGGAAATCGCAAAGAGACGCAGACAAACACACTAACACACCAACAAACAACTTAAAAAAAATACAGCAACTACGAAAAAAGCTAGACCGGAAAGAAGAAGAAAAAGAGGCTCATGCGACAGCAGCAAGGCACGACCAGTAGATCAAGCATAGTTGGAGGTGCTGGAGGAGGAGCAACGACAATAGAAGGCCGACGGGAGAAGCTGAGCGCGCAGCCGGCAAGGAGCAGCGCAGAGAAGCGGCACGACAGCGCAAAGGATCAGGCGTCGGCATCGTCGTCGATGAAAGAAGCAGACGTCGTCGAGCGTACCAGCACACGGGAGCAGCAGCGGCAATATATAGGAAATACAACATGACTCACAAACCTAACCCACGGTGTGAGACTAAACCTTGACCATACTAAAATACCCAAATATAACTCTAACAATATGATTTCTAACAAGCATACGACACAAAGGAAACTAAACCACCAGTCTAGAACTTATACAATTATTGGAAACCAAATGGGATGGTTTATCGTAGTTTCAAGTCCGAATTGCGGGATTGACGACGCATTTCCACACTAAGATTGTTGTTTTCTACGCTAATCGACACATTCCGTAGGCTGAAATGATACATGACTACAACAAGTTGTATTTTGGAATACTGGAATGGTGTTGAACTGATGCTAGATTGCAGTCTGTTGAAGCAGTGGACCAGTGGTAGTAAGGGGAGGGTGCAACCTGCACTATTCGGCCACCTACAATGGTTGGCCTGTGTGATCACTTCCAAAACTTGACATGGAGAGGCGCCGAATGGAATGGGGGCCTACAAAGAGACGTTCTAGGCTGTGATAGGAGTTGGACAACAACTATGGGAGGAGAATTGGAGGTAGGAAGGTTGTCAAATGGACTGATGGGTGGCTGGAAGGAGAATGTGCGCGTTCAAATGCTAAAGAGATTGGATTTTGCGCAAGAATCGTCGTTCTTGTCCTGGGAGTGGTCGGCGGTTCTCATTGTGTCTTGCAATCGACAGAAGAACCTTCATTCTCATCCTTGGAGGGACCGACAATCTAGATGAGACTTGGGGTTGCATTTATTGACAGTTCTAGCTATGTTGTTAAAGACGTGCCTAAGGCTGTGTGCATCTTTTTTGCTTCTTTGGAGCATAAAGAGCACGTCTGTGTGCGATTTCTGTTGTAAATTTTTTTCGAGAAGAAAGAAAGAAATAATGTAAGAACTCAATATTTTTTGCATGATTTAGTGTTTGTAAAACATAATTGAGTGTTAAAATTTAAATATGATGCAAATGACCATATTAATTCTATTTTTTAAAAGATATAAAAATAGTAATGAGTGATTAATGAATAGAATAGATGAAAAATCTGATCAAAAAGATGAACTGATGTTTGATGCTTATTTTTTAAATGAATGTGGTTGTCTTGCCTTTGTCAGGCGCGCGCCTGTGCCTTGAACCTTGCGTCTTGCACCTTTAATAACTAAGGATTCTAGGCGGTTTGTAGGGATTGCGGACGATTATCAAAGGATATCGAGGGACTCATGGGAAAACAAAAGAATGACAATTGTAAAATTCAGTAGAGTTAAGCAGGGTCAGGCACTTGGGGGAAATAAATTTGCATTAAGCTTCATCACCTAATACATCACGTAGTCGAGACCTAATACTTCAGGAGTAGGCTTCGTGGAGGGCACAAAATCTCAAATCTCTCCAAATTCTGCAATCCCCCCAAAAGAACCTCAAACACAATTATAGGTTAGATATACACAATCGACAATTGTGATTGACCATCACAATACACACAAAAATCCTACATAAATAATGTACACAAAATAGAGCAAACACGTAGAATGATATCTCATCAGCATTCTAAATGCAACAATGGGCTCAAATCATTCATACAACGACCTTAACCCCTCCTCTGCTAGTGTAAACCCGAATGGGCTCTTATACGGGTCGGCTCTCCCATGAACTTTGATCCCCATCAAAGTTTCTAGGCGGATGCTTAGTGAATATCTTTGCAATTAGTCTTGACGAGGATTCGTGTTTAGAGGATACACGATCAAGGATAAATTTCTTCTTTCTGCCTTATAAATGATATTGTGATAATCCAATTCAACATGTTTAGTCATTTCATGAAGAAAATGGATTTTTAGCAATATGAATAACAACTTCATTGTCGCAATAATGAGTGGATTGGTGTGAGGGATAAACATGAAGATCCATAGGAACAGAGTTGAACCAGACCAACTAAGAAATAACGGAGCCATTTTCGGATATTCTACCTCAGCAGTTGAACAATCTATAATATTTTATTTCTTATTGTGTCAATTAATAGGGTTTTTTCTCCAAGATTACCACATTGTATCGGTTTGATCATCGATGAATAGAATCGGGATAATGGAATCCAGCTCAATTGGTGATGAGGAGTGAAGGAATTTAATAGTTAAACGTTTGGGCGAGAGTGAGAGTAGTACTGGGATGGGTGACCTCCTGGGAAGTCCCCGTACAACCCAACTTAACTATCGAGTTTGCTCATCAAGGAGGTTTCGGCCTCCAACAACCCGCCGGTGGGTATGGAGAGTGGTTGGGGTGTACGGTCTATAGGCATGTTGATGTTGAACCCTTTCGAGCGTGGTGCTGGGGGTGCCGGCGGACTTCCTTTCGAGTCATGGGCTGGGGAGGCCGTTACCACATTGTCTCTGGTTGATCATCGATGAATAGAATCGGGATAGCGGAATCGATGAGTGTGTCAGTAGATTTATCGTAAGAAAACTTATTGTTGTTAAAATTTCCAGGGTATATTTCCTTTGAGTGGCCCATGACTGACCATAGTTCCTTCGGATCTCAATGCCTACGAAAGAACAAAGATATCCAAATCCTTTGCGCTCAAGTGTGAAGTTAGATATGCTTTAACCTTGACGATCCATGTACTGTCATCTCCCGCAATGATTGTGTCATCCACATACACAAGTGAATGACCATACCTTGAGCACTCAGATGGATGAAGAGAGATGTGTTAGCCATTTTTGGCAAATGTAATTTTATATAAACAATATTGGACTTGTCAAAATCAAACTCGTAGTGATTGCTTCAACCCTAAAAAGACTTATTCATGAGACACCATAAACTCCCTTGAATGCTTAATGCCAAAAGTTATTACATGAAGATAGCTTTCAAAATATCGTAATTGAGGAAACATTCTTTGCATCCAGCCAATGAAGAGACATTCCATCTAAATTATTGTAGATAAGAGAACTCGAACAATAATTAATTTAGCCACAGTGAGAAAGTATTCGTATAATGAAATCAAATTGTTAAGTAAGCTCCTTGACAACAAATCAAGCTTTAAATTATGTGCCGTCCTATTGGGATTTTACATAGCAATTTGTACCCATTTACAATGAACCACTTCTTACATGGGGGTATGGAGAACGAGTTCCATTTTTTATTTGATTTCAGTGTAATCAATTCTTCTAACATAGCAACGCACCAACTAATGAGTGCACAAGACTTTCTCAAAAAAAAATACGGAGTACATATGGTGGCCAGAGATGAAATAATAATTTGAAAGAAAGTGTGAGATGATGATAAGATACATGTTGAGATATTTGGTGATTTGTAGTACCATTTACTTCTTCTGTGGCAATAGGTAGTATTCTCAGGTGACAAGGACTCAGGATGCAGATAGAAGTGCATGTGCTAGTTATCAATGGCCTAGTACAGTCACCTGAAGCCAACATGAGCTTTGGCTGACAATGATGAGACGGAAGTGCATCTAGATGTTTCAGGAATTTTGGCATTCGCAAGTGTGCTCCAACATATGACTCGGCAGAGTATGAGCGATGTTAGAAGCTCGCCTGTCCGGAGTATGAAGGTGGCATTGTGTGATTACGTA